>QXEO01000430.1:7047346-7647346 GCA_007115705.1 Dactylis glomerata | reverse complement strand
CGTCAAGAACTGTTAGTTTTTTTCGACCTGTTTAAGATTAGCAAAGCCAGGCAGGCTCTCTGAATAAACAGGCTTTGTAAGTGGGTCAGCATCATATTTTTTCCGGAAAACTAGACTTATTTCTGATCGGAGGGAGTACTAAGTTTCGTTGGGATCAGGATAATCTCCACCTCGTTTGGATATTCAGAATTGGGCCAAGAATTCGGAATTGCAGAATTCGATCCTGAATTTCAGTGTTTGGAGGGGTGTGGAATTTAGGCTCGGAATTCGGCCCGAATTCACTCGGGCGCTCCTGAATTCTAGCCAGAGCCTCGCTCGTTTCCGACCTCAGAGCCTCCAAAATTGCTAGGAAACGAAGCCCACCGTTTCGTCCTGCTCACGTTCGTCTCACTCCCGATACTGCTACGCGGCGGCGGACGAAAGAGGTGAAGCTTCACCGACTCTCCTCCCTCCTCTCTCGTCTTCCCCAGCTGACGGACCTCCTCCCTCGTTCGTCTTCCCCACCTCTGTACCATCCATCGCCATCCCCGTCCTCTTTCTCAATCCTTCCTGAATCGATCTGGAGGCAGCTACTCCCTCCGTTTAGAAATATAAGATGTTTTAGCTTTGTGAAGCTAATGTATCTAGACACCTTTTAGTGTATAAATTCGAACGAACCTATACACTAAAAGATATCTAGATACACTCACTTCACAAAGCTAAAACATCTTATATTTCTAAACGGAGGGAGTAGTTGGTAGAGCGGCGGCGGGTGGGGGACGGTCTGGAGGCGGGTGATGGATTCTCTCCTCCGGTGCTGATCCCTGGGACTCCCTCCTAGCCCTCCATATCGTGGCATCAGAGAGGATTTAGATGGATAGCCTGAGTAGCTGTAGAGCATTTTTAATATCGGCTTCTTGCAGTTTTCTTTCTAGATCGATGCCTCCAGACCATTTGTCGTGAAGCTGCATAATTTTTTTTAAAAAAATGGAGCTGGTCCCGTACTCCCGTGCACAACACACCGCCATGTGCTTCAATCGCCTTTGTCTAGCAGGTCACATCCGGATGGCAATGGGGCTCCGAAACCCGTAAACTCAATGGGTACCCGCTTTAAATGGGGAGGGTTTGATAAAAAATTGGACCTGCCACGTCTAATGGGGCGGGCGGGGGGGGGGGGGGGCAAACTCGCACCCGTAGATCCGCAAACCCGCTCTAAGCCCTAATCCTATACCTAATAATCATATGCCTAAGTAGTAACCACACGTCCACGAGCTATAAACCACACAACCCACCGCGGCCACACACACACACAATGAAATCTAGAGTCCTGGAGACAACACACGCTTGCACGCCATCACTACATCACGCCGTCACACGCAGGACATGGTGATGAGGCGGGTACCTGTTGGGGCTCCAAACCCGACGGGGTCACAAGTCTAGTAAAAATTTAGACCCGCCAAGTTAAATGGGGCGGGTATGGAGGGGGCGGACCCGGCCCCGAACCCGGCGGGTGCCACCCTACTCACATCCGACTACAGCTCTACTTCTATCTCCTGCATACATTCTTCAACGACCTTGCTGTTGCGAGCTCACAGGTCATGGCTGAGCAAAACTGTCACCGGTTAGGATGCATCTCCCGTCTCCAGCGTTGCACAATCCAAACAGAAATTGGAAATGAGTACCACTCTGTGATTTCAACAACACCATACTGGCCATCCAAACGACAGAATTTGAATTGTAAACCATTTCCTTTCCACCCTGAATTTAGAATTCACACTCAATTCAATTCTAGAAATCATTTTTGTGTATCCAAACAAAGCGTAGAGTATTGGGTAAAACCTTCATCTTCACCCAATTCCCATAAAACCCCACTCACAATCTACTTAGGTAGAGATAGAATATCGGGAATTGAGAAAAATACACTAATTTGAGGAAAAGTAGGGATCAACGGGGATTAAACTCGTCCAATACCAAATATATTTTTAGAAGTGGATTTGGGGTTTGGTAGGGATTATCCTCGCTAATCCCCACAAAACTCTAGTACCAAACAAGGCTGTAGTGTGGATTGGATGCAACGGAAAATACACGAGTAGTTAGCATAAAACCATGATATAGAAGGGTAAATTTCAAAAAATCACAACTTAACGTTTGAATCGTAAAAAAATCATGATTTTTTGGCAAATTATTTGCAATTCGCAACGCAAATTGACACCGAATTTGACAGTGGGACCCACCTATAAGTGCTGGCAAAGAAAATTCTATGTGTGCTGACACAGCCAGGGGACCACTTGTCAGCCCAATTAAAAATTAAAAAATTGCAAAATGAAAAATGGTAGGTCATTCCTAACTTCCACCGCCGACCATCCTGCCGTCGGAGGAGGTTAGGGATGACCTGTTTTTTTATTTTTCCTTTTTTTAATTGGGCTGACAAGTGGGCCTCTGTCCATGTCAGCACATATAGAATTTTCTTTGCCAGCTTAGCACTTACAGGTGGGTCCCACTCGTCAGATTCGGTGTCAATTCGCGTTCAATTCACGATTAGTGTGAATTGTGAATAATTACCTGGAAATTCATGGTTTTTTGCGATTGAAACGTAAAGTCGTGGTTTTTTGAATTTACCCATCAATACCAGAGAGAGGGGGCGGAGAGATAGGGAAAGAGGGAGATAGAGAGAGATGGTACATATGTATTATTGTGAAGCGACCCGGTGCTGAAAAGTAAGATCTCCATAATACCATCTGCATTCATGTACGCCATGCCCCCTTTATATGCCATAATGTTAAAAAATCAAGCAAATTTCTGAAGTAATTCATCTGGTGGGAAAACAAATATAAGTATTTGATTTGTACCATGAATCATCAACCTGACTTGCATAGATCCAAGAATTAGTAAACCATTCATCTGGGCTTATGTACATACTATAATATGTTAAACTGTGATAATAATTGGCATAGAAATCAATACACATATGACAATATGCATATTGACCAACCAAGATCTCAATCTCTTAGCCCATAACGGAGATTCCAACACAACATATCAAACAGTTCACCTTAGGGAAATTAAGTCAAGTAGTTGGCATTGCACAACATCAACCTAGAAGATGAGGGCAGGAATCGTGCATTAGTGTGGATGGGATGCAACGGAAAATACACCATGCAACCTGCTACACAACATCCAATCTCAACCAGAGCAAAAGAGAGAGGGAGAGAGAGAAGACATGAGAGAGGGAGAGGGAGATCGCTATAAAACCATCTCCATTCTGTCACATAGTGAATAACTTGTACGGTGTGCCCCCTTTTACATTCTAGAATGTTAAAAAAATTCAAGCAAATTTCTAAAGTAATTCATGTGGTGGGAAAATGAATATAAGTATTTGATTTGTACCATTAATCATCAACCTGACTTGCATAGATCCAAGAATTAGTAAACCATTCATCTGGGCTTATGTACATTCTATAATATGTTGAACTATGATAATAAGTGTCATAGAATATAATCAACACACATAAGACAATATGCATATTGACCAACCAAAATCTTTCTCAATCTCTTATCCCGTAACGGAGAGCCCATCACAAAATATCAAACAGTTCACCTTAGGGAAATTTACCACTATTGTTGCTGCGGCGCGGAGAAGACGTGGCGCGGGGGTAGCACGGTGACTGCAAGGCGGCGGTGACACGACGCGGTAAAAAAAGGGAAGATGATAAGGCGAATGACGCGGCGTGGTGAATGCAGGGAAAAGATGAGTTTATAAGATCTAAAGTGGTCTTTTTATGGCGCATACCGCTATATGCACCATAAAAACTAGAATTCTCTTACGCATTTAGTGGTATGCACTACAAAAAGACCACTTTAGATCTGAGAAGCATGTGACCCACCACATATTCTATAGTGCATATGTATATATGCGCCATAGAATACCAATTTAAATCTTTGGAGGTGGGCCCATCACAACTCCGAGGCGCATTAGACTATATGCGCTACAGAATTAGAGATTTCTCTGACGCATACGGACCTTATGCGCCACAAAATCGCGATGATTATGTGGCGCATTAATGACCCATACACCATAAAATAAATTTAGTGGAGCACGCACTTTTAGATGCGCTACTGAATATCTGTCTATGGATAGCTAATTTCCTAGTAGCGATATTTTTAACATAAGTGGGGATTTGAAGGGATTGGTGGGGATAATCCTTATAAACCCCGACAATATTCTAGTACCAAACAAGCCCTAATATGACACCTTGATGATGTGCATAGTGTCAGTGGGATGATCTTCTTATATACGATAATAATGGTCTAGCTCTATCAGGTCTAACCCGCGACGACCACCACCACTCTGTGCAAAAGCTGCAATACCCTCCCTCCTCGGTGATTCCTATATACCGACCAGGTTGGCGCGGACTGCGTGCAACACAACCTCGCACGGTGTGGGCCGGCCTAGGTAGGTTTTTTATGTTTACTGTTTCTTTTTTTCTTCTTTTCACATGTTTATGATTTAAAAATGTTTGAATTTTGAAAGTTTCAAATTCAAATTCAAAAAATGATGAAATTTTGAATAAATTGGGATTTGAAAAATGTCCAAATTTGAAACTGTTTAAATTTAAATAAGTGCTGATTTAAAAATTGTTGAAAATTAAAAATATTAAAATTTGATTATTTTTTTGAAAATTTGAAAATATGTTTAGATTTAAAACATGTTCAGCTTTTAAAGTGTTCAGATTTTAAAAAAAATCCAAAAATTGAAAAGTTAAAATTTTGAAATGTTCAGGTTTCTAAAACATTACAGCTTCTAAAAATTCAAATTATTAAAACACAAAAACAGAAAGAAAAAAAAATGAAAAAGGGAATAGGAAACCCTAGCTCCGCCCCCTTCCCGCCGCACACTGTCATTCCACGCGGCCGCCGCATTCCAACATCGCAGGCATCAGCACTCCGTCCTCGCAGGCATCAGCACTCCGTCCTCGCAGGGAGCAGCCGCATCAACGACGGGGCCTCCGACGCACCGAGAGCTTCCGCACGTCCGTCCTCACCGAGCGCAGCCGCCGCCGCCCGAACTTCCTCTACGTGCGCCGCCGCGGCCACACCTTCGTCCTGTGGGTTGCAGATTTACTCCAAGCCTCTAAGGTAATTTTGTTGCTACTCAAGTGCTCAAGCTTGTAGATTGTAGATCAGTTGCAGATAAATTTCTGCTGCTCTAGCCTGTAGACATTAGATCTGTGTACTAGACTTTGCATACAGTACGATTTTTTTTCTGGGAATATTTATGGATATGATCTTTGTGATGTAGACATTAGATGCCTAGATGTATTTGTACATGAGTAGATGCTCTAGGTGACCCAAGAGGGCCTTTCATGTTAGCTATATTCTCTCTAGGCCTTGCTTTAACCTATCCTAGATAGCTAGCTAAATTTCTGCCGTGAAAAAACTTGTAGGATCAACATGGCTGGTGAACAAAGACAATTGGAGTTCCGTAGACGGGCTAGGTCCATGGTGGTCCGCATACGTGGTACTCGCCCTTGTGCAGAAACTAAGAGTGGGAAAATGAGCTTCTCTATGGTTGGCACCATTGTCTCTGCGAACCGCATATCTTGCTATGTCGCAGTCAAGCGTGATCTCATATATAAAGATGCATTATATCACATTGTTCTTGCCGACGGGTCTACAATGGATCTTTCAAGTTCAGACTTCTCAGATCCGGTAGAAGAAGGCTATCTTACTGGATTTACTATCAAACACTGTGACTTAGAGTATGATCTCAATCAACTTGCCGCAGTTGAACTTAGTAGGGATGTGTCAATGTTTCAGCTAGTTCATCTTTGTGATTTTTTCAATGGCAACTGGATTTTCACAGGAGGGCAAGTAAAGTAAGGTTTCATCTGAGAACATTTTGATTTGTTTCCTTTTGTTTTTTGTAGTTTATATTAATGAAATATTTGTCTCAGTCATGTAGATGGTGTTGCATTTACTCATAGTTGTGCTCCGACCTTAAACACTAGCAACGGTGCACCTGTGTTTGATGACGATGGTGATCTGGCTGGTATCTCTATTGCGAACATGCAAGGCCCAACTAAAGCTTTAACCAGGACAACTATAGAAGACGAGCTCAACAAAATCTTTGGAACTAAGGTATCGTATGCTTAATATTAACATTCTCATTCTTTAACTTGAAATAAGATCGTACTCATGTATTTTGCATTGTGATCTTGCTTGTTTGCAGGACTTTGTGCAGTTTCAGTTCAATGCTGAGGTGGATGGTTGGTGAAGCAAGCGCAGAAGAATGCAATTGCTGGTGGCGGTGGCTGGAGATATGAGCTAGATAAGATTGTTTCTCCAGGCATATTAAGTGTGATCAGGAGGCTGCTGCGGATGTCGCCAAAATTTAACTTGATAAGAGTCCGAGATTATAATAGCTCTTGTACTCTTTGGTTTATGTAAAAAAATATCCCCTGTGCACTTAATTATTTCACTAGGAAGCAGAGGCACTGCTAATCAGGTGGCGTAGGTAGTTAGTGACCTATTGTTAACTACTTTGTAGTCTGCTTGTGATAATTTGCAGACTGGTGTATGTGAACAATGATGCTTGAGACGTGTGGTAGAGCAAATTACTTTTTCTTGTCAAAACCACGGTCAACTTGTGTGTTTGTTACGAATCTATCTAAGCAGATAATATAAGGGGCAACAGTAAGAACTTTGTACGGTGTTGATATGTTCCTACTGCCGTAAGTCAGATGGTGCCTATACATGTTCTACTGTTCTAGCCCGATTGTGTGGTGGAGCGATAGCTACACTGCTGCTGAACATGAAGTTGGTTGCACTCTGCTGCTGTTGCTCGGATGGATCTTCAGCATTGATCCTGTACCTTGCGCCACTATTCTTCTCGTCTGATGAGAGAATGATAGTTACAGTACGTGCCAAATATTCAACATTGCAGCGAGTCGAAGGTACTTGTTGGCTAGAACGGCAGGCAGGTTCACAATATTATTCATAACTGATTGGCAGCAGCACGCTAAAACTTGTTTCACCAGCTCCGCTTCTTTCTTCCTTGCGTTGTGTCACTAACCTCCTTGTTATGATCTGGTGCAGTTGGTACTTCTTCAGGCACAGAGAGCAGAGCAGTTTTTCCTGCTTTTGTCGGAGCTTATATTGCTGGTTGATTATTTTGCTTGCGCAGCAGCATTGATTAACTCAGAGGCTGAGACAGGTAATGTTATGTTGTCAGCCTCAGCGTGAAGAGCTTCTTGTGTGACGTCGGCGATGACTAAACATTTTCCTTCACAACATTCTTTATAGCCGGCGGCACATTATCTGTTTTTCATCTGGTTTTTGCAACAACTAATATTGCATCGTGGCCTATAAGTGTGACACCATGACCGCCAAAGAACATGAATTGGCCTATCACTTCTTTGTTTTCTTCATTAGGCTCGATATCCTTTGCGTTAACGGAGAGCTTGTACCTGCAAACACTGAGATTCTTACGTCCGTAGTTCATATGAGCGTAAATTGTTTGTTAGATGTAAATAATACATTTATATACCTATGATTTTCTTCTATGCATGAGCACTTGGTGCATTTGACTTCTTACAGGAGATGAACCATCAAGCATGAGGATTCTTGATTCTGCATTGTTGATCAGCTATCTTGTATTTCTTGCGTGCATCAGAAACGATCAAGCTCTCTAGGTTATAGATTGAGCCTTCTTTCAGCTGCTCCTTGAAATGATCTATACATTTCCTGGTATAGAACCCAACATCATGTTTGCCTATGATGAGATCAAAATTTTAATATTAGTTGTGCGAAATAGAAAAAGAGAACAACTAAGGCGTGCAGAACACTTAAGTACCTTATCCACTTAAGCTGATAGAAACTGCATGCAAAATATAGTTCGGGAAGGTTTCCATGCTAGCTAATACAGTGTAAGCAAAGTATACTTCAGGAGATTAGGTGTATCCGTGAATTAGTACATATGAAACCTATTTCTTGGTAGGACTGCAGGGTAAAATAAGTGGTGCAAAGCAAGAAGCGTGAGTTTAAGGAAATTGGCATGATATTTTTCTATACACAAGGAGGAGTTTAGATATCAAGCTGCATGCGCGTGGGGGTCTTGTCCAGATACCGAAACGTTACGCCCGTGGTGGCCAGGTGTCCCACGCGATTTGGATCTCATTCTGCCTCCCACCGGTGCCGCCACACATCGTCCCGTCTCTATGGTTTTTCGGCCATGGAGGTATGATGGATTTTTTGGCCCTCGTTGGTGGAAGGGTTCCGCTCCCTGTTTTGAGGGCTTCGTTCTTTATTTTTAGGGTCAAGGTTTGTAGGGATGGCGTTTAGGTGGTGGTGGGGGTGCCTCGTGTAATAAGATCTCTCTGGCTTCAACCCCATCTCCACGGCAACGTCGGGAGGCTTGTGGGAGTGGTGTGATATTCGAGGATTTCATCTGGCTGTGGGGATCTTCGGATCATCAAGAAGCTTCATCGGTAGTTCTTCCTTCTTCTTCGTTTCCGGGACAGATGTGGTATTCTTGACCCGTTCGGCGACTTCACATTCGCAACCAACAACGTCAGGCCGACTCAGAGAGGAGTGGCAGCGGCGGCGCACCGTCGACACGATTTGGAGGTTAAAGATGAAGGGCTTCTCAAGGATCTCGTTGTAATTTTTTTATTTTTTTAGATGCTTTGTACTGTTCGGAGTTTCTTTTAATTCTAGAGTCCTATTCGCAGAAAAAAAAAGAGGAGTTCAGATACAGAAATATTGTACATAAAGCAAGACAATGTAATATGCAGGCTAATAACTTTGCGGTCCAGAAGTTTGTACCGCAGGCTCACAAGTCCGGTTGCTGCTTGTACCTTATAATGCCCAAAGTTGTTTGTGGAATAGCCTAGAGGGATTTATTTGGAAATTTATAAAATTCAAAAAAAATACAAATTTTGTGGGCCAACATTGTCAAATAGAATGTCCCTTTTGTTCTTATCTGTCTTTTAGCCAAGTTAGCAATCGTTGACCTGCACATATCTAAGACTCTACGGAGAGATAATTGCACCTAACACCAACCGTTGGAGCACATATTCTTTCGCAAAACACCCGTATTTGGGATAATTATTTGCACAGAGCACAAATCTAGACATTAACGGGACAGAAATCCAGGCAACCTCCACAATCTCTCCATGTTCTTTGTTAACCTGTCTTTTGGACAATCCAAAATCGGCGACATCGATATCAAGGATTCTCCAGTGGTTTCCACAGACTGTGGTGACGCCGTCCGCACTGTATCCTGTATCCTGGTGACGCATACGGTTGCGACTTCCACTCCTCCGACCTCCTCATACGGGGTAGGATACTATTTTGCTAGCTATTGATGAAGTATATGTTGACTAGTCAAGCAGTAGTATAGACTAGTCACGATTAGTCTATGAGTTAGTATCCGAGGACTCGGCTCGATTTAATTCTTGATATTTTAAGCAATGCCACATTCCGCTAAATTTAAACGACTATCTATACCCTCTGTACATTGACTTATGCTTCATTAACCTTCGCTATAGTCTGTATGTGGAAAGTAGTGTTTGAGTCGCCCTTTTTAACACACTATCTGAGTTGGCCGATACTTGAAAACATAACACAGTGCTATGGGATCCAACATATATATATGGATTTTAAGAAACCGTCCTTCCTTGATCTCTCATATACGCTTAATTTTATACCATGGCATCTTGCTAGTTTAAAAAAGGATCCAATAGTTCAGTTTGTTATTAGTCCTTTGCTTTTTTTAAGTCGATTGTTTATCAAAACAATGAGTTTACTATTGATTAAAACAATGCCATATTTTGTCATGGTTCCTATGGACATAAATAGCATAATAGAGCTTGTACGCTTCTCATTTAGCCCTCTCTATATGTAGATTAACCATTTTTAGCGATCTTGTAGTTTTTATGATGCACATTGTGCTTCATTGATTCAAAAAAATTCTAGCTACCTATTATCCATGATGCACAAAATGCTTCTATTGCTTGTTTGGCTTTTTTGGAAAGTGCTCTTTATTAGAACAATGCCACAATCTGATTAATTTAAACCACCTTCCACTATATACTGGTCATTCAGTGCTTAGTTGCTTCAACGACCCTCTAGGTTATTTCTAACTCTTTATAAGACACACAATGTTTCGTTTTGCTTATTTGACGCACTATTTTGAGTTGGCAGAAGATGAGTTCAATGCACCTCAGAAGCTGAAAATCCAATAGTTGTAGGCAAATGTGCTACTTTTGGCTGCAATCATCATTGGGCACAAAACTAGTTTATTTGTTTGCTCTTGGCCTTTTTTATTGCGCGAATGTGATATATTGTGATGTTCTGGAAATAACATTAAACACACAATATAATATGCTTTGTCTGAAACTATCTCGTGCTACTCTATTTGAGGCACACAATGCATTATTTGTTTTTCTAAGACATTCTCTTAGTTGGCTGCTTATTAAAACAATGCCACCTTCGGGGCTCAAGATCCAACTATTTCTACTTGCAGTTGTGCAATGATCTCGATAGTTCATATGAGACATTGTTTAATTGTTTAGTTTTCATCTGTTAAAGCTTGTCATGTTAATTAGTTTTAAGAGCTCAAGTAAACAGAGTCTGTTGTTTTGACTGAATTGCAAGATTTATGTTGTGTAGAGTTCTGGCTTGTTTAGAGGCACACATGAATCTAGAAGCTATTTTTAGTTAACCTCCTTAAATGTTTAGGTTTTACTTTACTGTTGGCATAATTGGTTTGAGTTTTGATGGGCCTAGCCTCTAAACAATTAGGTTTAGTTTGGATTTAAGGAGGAAATAGTTTGGGCTATCGTCCAAAATTGTTTCATCAGATTAGTTATGTTAATGTGTATAAGTGGATAGCCTTATGTATTTTCATTAGTTTGGACATTTGGCTACATTGGCTAGTGCCTCTCAGTTAACATGTATCAAATCCAAGGTCTCCATTTCAAGTCATGTGTTGCGTATGCAATTTATCCTAAAAATTGCTGGTGCCCCCTCCGTCTATGTACAATGCTTATTGTGCCTACCTCTGAGTTCCACACTTTGACCCTCTCTTGCCCCGTCAAATGTGAGGAGGGGTGCTGATGTGTATAAGTGGACTGCCTTAGTCCTTTCTATTGGTTCAAAATTTTGGTTGCATTGGCTAGTATCACTCACTTAACAGGTTCATAACATGTTAGCCTACAAGTTGTCAACAAGAGTTTATGGCAAGGAGAAGAAGCGGGAACAGACAGAAGGGACACATCCCAAAGCGGCAGTGGCGTTTTCCTGCTTCATGGCAGCAGGGCTTCATGGTCTCATGGTTTGGATGAGCTGGCTGCGATGGCCCTTGCTTTGTAGTTTATTATATTTAGGCTACTGATACTTTCTATTTTCATTGGGAGTGAACATGATATTTTTCTCCTGGTATGCAGGTGTAACTTTATTCGCCTTATTTGCAGCCTGTAAACAGAGCCATGAACCCAAAAGAGAGGACCTCTACATCAAGTGTAGTGGCTATTTCATAGAGCAGTAGCGACACTGGTAATGCTTGCATTGGTCCACAACGTCCGCTATTCCTGTTACGGGGCACTTCTGTTGATTGATCGCTTTGTTATATCAATCCAATAATGCTTTCGAACTTCTCACAGTAAACATTGATGTTGTAATCTTGGTATGCTGTGGTGACTTAGTTTATGTTTGTTTCATGCTGCAAATCAATCTATGGAAGTAGAAGGGGGGCCTTAAATCAGTTGTCCATGTCGTTTCTTAGAGCAACAGTGGCACTAACAATTGCTTGCATCTGCCGGTACCTCAATTGTTCCAGTTATTCGAGCATAAAGAGTTATTGAAACTACAATCCACTCAATTGATATAATTGGATAGGAAACAAAGGAAACAAATGACAAAATTACCATAGCATGCCAGGAGATACAGGAGTTGAAAATAGGCAAGCTTTGACAGATCGTCTACTTGATAATCTCCTCTGCATCTCTCATGGTAAGCCAATTTTTATATGTCTCGTGATGCAATACTTACCAAAAAATTCAGACATGTCTGCCGATACAATCTCTACATGTCTAGAGTTGCTGACATTGTGCGTTATTAATTATTTCTATAACTTTTGGGGTGTGTAATAATTTGTGTAATATTCTATTTTCTATCTAATTTTCTGCGAAACCTATGTATTCATGTATAATATGAGCCATCTTATATGGTCCCGACTTCGGGCCTTCAGATGGGCTGGTAAATGGGCCTACAACAGTCATTACCATGCTAGGCCAGAAAATTGGGACATATTTTAAAGGGATGCGGGCCCTATCTTAAAGATAGCCTAATAAGATAGAAGTGGCTAGGTTGTTGACGGGTCGCATTAGAACTGGGCCTCCCTTTACAAGACCTATTTGAGCGAATTTTTACCAGAATGTAATCGGGCCAGGCCACACTTTACCTAGAATGTAAGTGGTCGTACATGGGCTGCACAACAATGGGTAGCTTAGGTTATTGTAGGCTGATAGGTCTCAATGTACGAATGGACCAAACTTAAAAGGGTCGAAACAGTGACGAATTAGAAAGTTAAAAGGTTGTTGTTGAGCTTTTATGTGTGACTGCCCAAGATTTGACTAGATCTTCCGAGGGTCGAATCTGCTATGGGCCTTGGGCTAGAGTTGGTACAGCCCACCTACAAGTGTAGATCTTTAGTGTGCCCGCTCTAACAAAACATAATAGGTCTTTGTTGGGCCTGTCTCCAACTTTGATATGACTGTTGAGCTAGCCCTCTAAGAAAATTGCAGGCCTTTATTGGGCTAGCCTGCTAAGAAAATAACATGCCTTAGTTGAGCCCGCTAGTCATAGTGGATCTTGGGTGGGCCTAGTCGATTTAATTAAGAACACATCTTCTATGGGCTGGCCCAATAACATAAAGGGATCATATGTAGGCTGAACTGTTAATATAAAGTTAGCCTATGTGGGTCAGCCCATCAATCTGAAGGACTTCTATATGGGCCGGCCAGCATGTCGATTTTCGGCACGTTGTGCTCCATAAATAAAAACCTATAAACCTCCACTCAAATGAATTCGTAAACTTCCACTCAAATGAATTATGTTCTGTCTTCTGCACCATCACATCAATATGGCTGGAACTACAATTTTTAATATCAACGTTGTATAACAGACCAAAAAAGTCCCACTCCATTAAGTCCGTCGATATCAACCACCACACATCCTGCAAAACCAAGCATGATTCGCAGACCCTTCACTCCCTCTGCACTTCCATCACAAATAACAGTGCAGGCCCTTCTTTTGCTTCAGAGTGTTGTGAAGCTCACGAACAGCCTTGAAGTTCCCAAGCCCTCGGCTGTTCCATCCTATACAACTCACTGAGACGAGTAAATGACGCAAAACTACCATATTTGGGACAGTCGTGTCAGAAAACTACCACGTTTGCGCGAAATGACACATAAATACCACTTTTGAGGCATACTCGTGACAAGGAGCACTGATTCTAGGATTTAGCCGTGTTAACACATTTTCTGACTAGCCGGGCCCACCTGTC
The DNA here is from genome assembly GCA_007115705.1 of Dactylis glomerata. Lineage (NCBI taxonomy): Eukaryota > Viridiplantae > Streptophyta > Magnoliopsida > Poales > Poaceae > Dactylis > Dactylis glomerata. The sequence goes on along the minus strand of QXEO01000430.1, from coordinate 7,633,800 downwards.
ATGTCCACGTGGCAAAATGCTAGGAATGCAGCCTCGGGCAAGGAATTTTTGATGTTTTTGTAATTTTCCAAGGACCAAACTGCTAAATTCTCTTTGTTTTTAATCTATTTTCTTATTTTTCCCTCATCTTCCCACGGGCACGTCCTGGTGAGGTTCTCCAGCGGGCCATCTAGTACAGATCATGGCCCAGGTCGAGGCAGCCCTGCCGGCCGCCCACGTCTCAGCAAGACCAGAGGTCGAGCTCTCGCACCCCACATCCCCGCCGACCGCTTCTCTGCCCCCAGCCGCCGCTTCTACCCCTCCAAAGTGTCCCCGGCGTACCGGAACTCGTCCACCTGCTCGGCCGGCGCGGCGAGATCTGGGAGTGGACTAGCTGGAGAGGAAGAGGAGTGGCTAGACTGTGCATACGAGGGCGACGTCGGGGCAGAGAGATCCTGGACGGTGCAGTCGCCCTCGCGCCGCCGCCGACGTTGGCGATTTTTGCAGCAGCAGCGCCGCCGGCGCTCGAACAGACATGAGGGAGGGATACAAAATTAGAAGAGAGAACTTTTAGAGGTCTGTTTTGTAAATTTGGCAGAAACAAGTCTTTTGTTAACGCCATGTAGACCTGACAAGTGGGCCCAAACGGTCAGAACACTGTTTAGACTAAGTAAATCCTAGAATCAGTGCTCCTTGTCATGGGTCTGCCTCAAAAGTGGTATTTATATGTCATTTCGCGCAAAAGTGTTAGTTTTCTGACAAGATTGTCCCAAATGTGGTAGTTTTGTGTCATTTACTCCACTGAGACGGCAGGGCTGGCGCGCAGCCTCTGCCAAATTTTCCGAATTGGTGTCTCCGTTTCTTGTTCGACTCACCCCAGTCAACCTATCTGTCTTGCATAGCAAATCGCCATCTGCTTATTTGCATCAGGATTTCCATCGGACTGCCCCACTGCAACACACCAACCTTCCTATAGACTTGCTTGACCCCTTCTCCCTTTCTTATTAAACCGCCATTTTTCCTTGGCGGGGACGTCGCCTCAGCTACAGCTTCACCCGTAGTACTTGAAAACCTCGTTTGCCTCTTACTGCTCTGGCTTGCATGCTGCTCTCTAGAGGAATTTCTTCCTTTCTTCCGGTGCTCCCAGACCAGCACCAGAAGGTCAGTTCCCTTTAAGTGTTTGCCACGAGCTGCCGAAGAACCTTGGATTCCACTGCGTCTCATTGACAGATCGAACGTACGCCGCCAAGTCCCTAGAACCCTAATCACCTAACAGGAGGCTCCTAGTTTTCCAGGAAAAACATGATGCTGGCCCAGTTACAAAGCCGGTTTATTCACAAAGCCTGCCTGCCTTTGCTAATCTTAAACATGTCGAAAACTAAACAGTTCTAGACGACGCTGAGAACAAAAACACACCACCACACATGACAGTACCTATTCCTCTAAAAAAACAACCAGGCCGTGTATCCTTCTAATGGTGCTGTCTGTTCTCTGCACTCAATCCTCACATAAAAACATATCTTGGGGATTTATTCGCACAGCAGGGCATGCAGAACGGTTCATGCTGAATTTACCAGCTTGTCTGATTGCATTCATGAGACCGTCAGCTTTAAGCATTGGTGCACCATGAAGAGAGACGGTAACACCAGCAATTAAACCCACGCGGCAAGGCACACTTTAAGGTTCTAGTATTAAGAAACAGCCAAACAAACCTAGACAATAATAATGTCACACAACTTTCTCTAGGATTCTTTGGTGATAAAAGTTTATCTCATCGGCAAGAAAATAGTTAGCTAACACCAAAGCATGGGTTTTAATTTGCCATAACAGGCAGTACCAATTGACAAAGACACATTAGCAGAAGCGGTTTGGTACTTCCTAGAGTGGAATGAACAGAGCAGATGCATCTTCCCCATCCCCATCATAGAACACAGTTTCACACGGCGGGAACAACTCCAAACCTTGGTCCACCGGGACACCTTGGCCCTCATAAAGCAATGACCAACTGTAAATCAACACATTTAAAAAAAGGTGGCTCAGTTTATTTATTGAACTTTTACGAAACAAGCAAAAATCAAATAGCATTTAAATGTGTTCAAACCTCTTGAAACCAGGTTTATAATCAGTATCAGCAGCACTATGCCTACAAAATCAACAAAAGTAAGTTTTAATATCATATAACTGAACTGGATTTGAAACAAACAAAGACAAATAGTACTAGCATTTAAATGTGTTCAAACCTGTTTGAACCATGTTTATCATTAGTATCAGCAGCAATATGCCTACAAAATCAACAACGGAAGTCTTAACATCCTATAACTGAATTGGATTAGTCAATGAGAGAGGTCGGCTCCATGAGGTCTCTTCCTCAGCACCACAAAATGGCTTAAGCTTTCAGCTGTAGGCCTTGTTTGGGAACTAACATTGATAAAAAATTCTGGGCTGGAGTCTTACAAGGAAATTTTCAAATTTGGAACGAGCTTCAGATACTGTTCCATCATTTCCTTTAGAGCATCCAAAATAACAAAGCAAGATCACTCTCCCTCCTATCTACTAGATGCATCGGCCTGTAAATTTCCTATACCTTTTGTGTATCAACCAAGCATCTCAGCTGATCAAATTCTTGCCACCTTGAATCCTGTAGGATTTTAGTAACCATGGCCTCCAATTCCATAGGATTTCAGTAACAATGGACTCCAATTCCATGTTCTTATTCGTGTGTTTTCAAGTACCTATGTATAGAGATGCAAAAGGGTCAACATTAGGGTACCCTCTGACTCTACTGAGTTAAATCAAATGAACTAAAATTTCAAAGTTACACCACCTTTTGAAAATTATTTCATTTGTTTGAACTAAAAAGGGATGGAGGGTACCCTAACGATGACCCACTTGCTCCTCTACCTACGTAGGAGGCCAACAGGAGAGTAGAACCGTAGATAAGCCAGTGGGGTTACAACCTTAGTAAGCTGCAGATCAGAACTTGAGGCTTCAGGCCACTAGGGCTCTATTGTTGGCCTTCTAGCTATAACAAGCCAAGACTAGAGCAACGACAACTGCCCCAATGAGGAAGATGATAAAAACCATGCGAACTGTTTGGGTCCTTTTGTATACAGAGAAGTGGATATATATCCAAAGAAGATATGCCTATATCATATGTCCAAACAAGATATGGCTATGTAATGTTGAAATGGTAAGAATGTGAAAAATCGTAAAAAAATCAAGATTGTTAACACAAATTATGTGCAACTAAATGTAAATCTTAGGCATCAAAATGAGCTTACACATTTAGCAAATGTATTCTACTCTCCAAAGCATGGCAACATGACCGGTGGTAAGAGAACAAGTGTCCAGGCAGTATCATTACTTATTGGCCACAGGGAGAATGATTCACAAACGCAAAGCACCTAGAGCAGCAGAAAGATGGAAACAGAACAATGAACACCTACTGGGCATACCTCAAATACTGTTTGACATCCAAAACAGTACCATCAAATCAAATAGGAATGTAGGATAGGACAGCAAGAGGACAAGCATGGTAAATCGAACCAGAGAAGCCACAGCTTGTTAAGAGTGCAAGTCTAGAAATACCAACCTAGTTATCCCAGAGTATCCAAGCAATTCAAGAATTTTGTTCACTGGTACAAATGCAGTCCTTTCACCACGTCGGAAGTTCACTCCAACAAAGTTCCCATCAAAATCAACAAGGGGGCATCCGTTCAAAGCCTAGCACAAAATTGAAGTAGCAATAAAGGAAGCTGCATAGGAAAATGGGATTGATGCCTCAAATGTTCAGTGTGTATGCGATAGGTAAGCTAATTATTTCGACCATGCAGAGAACTAAAGGAAAGAAAACAACGGCTCACTGTGTTCATTTTATCTGTGGGGAGTATAAGCTCACGGATTGCCTTAGTTGCAGGGCCAATCACTGTCGCATTTGTGAACCTTAACATGCCTGAGTCGAAACAACACCCCACAGCTAAGACCTTACTATCGGACTCAAATTGCACGCGATGGCTAGAACTGAGATGTGCTTCCTGAAAGCCACGTGCACGCTTGATCGTCACAACAGCCAAATCATACTTGAAATCAAATTTGCCATCCAAGCAACTGACAACTCGACCATCGGGAAGACGCACTTTAATCTGCAAGAATAGGTGAACAGGATGATAGTATATTGATAAGCAAGGAAAAGAAGTACAGGGAAGTTGGAAGCACCAACATTATCAGTGAGCCCATCCTGTAAAGATCCAACTAGATTAGCTGAAGTCAGAATATTTGAGGTATCAGCACATAAGCTTTCAATAAATATTCCCGTGCATTCAGATACAACCATATCTCCTACAGATGATAATAGTTTGGATCATTAATGGCTGATATACAGTACAGAAAATAATGAGCATATTACAATATAATTACCATCGAAAAAAGCAAGAGAAACAACACTTTCTGCTAGTTTTGACTCGATCTGTTTCGTGAGTTCACTCGAGGAATTTCCACAGGATTTAGCCAAGTTACCAAATCCATCTTGAAAGGCAGTACCTGGATGGATGGGTCCCAGTTAGTTAAAGAAACATGGTACAGGTAAATAGTTGTAAGTGATACAACAGTTTGGCCGCGTAAATTCTTGCGGAGGAACCAAAGGACTAAAAATCAGTGACTCACATTGCTCAAGTACTTTGTTAGCATTTTCCTTTTTATTCAAGCGTGCTATGTTCTTGCCTCTTCCCTTGCGCTTAGCTTTCTGTTTCTTCCCAACCCTGGATACAATGAAACAATCCAAATGTCATTCATAAGAACAAGTAGAGTATGGTTGTAAAAGCCATCATACTGGACATTTTTCATTGTGAGACAATATAAACTTAATTATTTGTATGCCAAACATAAAATCTGAATGTAACAACGTAATAATATCATGGGTGTAGAATAACTTCTGCACCCTGGGTGCTGAATAGGATGTCTATATATAAGCCAGGCACCACAAAATACAAGTAATTTCACGAAAAAGGGCAATGTGATCAACCAATAATGAGACCAGGAACCCTAGTGGCGTCAAACGCCTCAACTAACCTGAACAGAAAGTGCAAAACAAGATGAGATGACAGACAAGAAAACGGGGTTATTTAGAGACTGCAAAATCAAAAGGGCTGCTTGGATCCTTTACCCAAACATAAATTGCCAACCTAGCCAAGATTCCTTTGCTCAGCTAGGCTAGTTTGCCCATCCTAGCAAGGCAAGGCTCAGAAAGACAGTCGAGCATGCCCTAAGTCACCTAAATTTCATATAGATTTTTAGGTTTGGGAAATTTAGAGTTCGCGGTAGGGATTACCTTACTCCGGCGGGTGACGAGCAGTGGCGGCGGGCAGAGCGCGGCATAGTGGCAGAGGGGCGAGGATGCGGGAGGAAAGAGGCGCGCCGTCGAGGAGGAGGAGGAGGAGGAGACGTCGGGAGAGAAGGCAGGAACGGATGAGAAGAAGGGCTTGGTAATAGTAGGACAAGCCACTGAGATACAGTCTCGGAGTTCTAGTGGAGGATTCTTAAAGAAAGAAAAATTGCAGGCTAGTCCTTGCATCTTACATAGAAGACCCCAGATCAGAAAACAAGGTTACAATTCGGTCGTGTACATTGACGAACCACTTCGGAGGGGACGCGGATTGCCTGACTCTACAAAAGAATACACAATTTATTGTTATTGAATATATATATTTTATATAAAAATTATATGGTTTTAATATTTTGGCTTCAGCCAAAGCTAAAGCATGGCCGGTCTGTTTTGCTGCAGCCATGTTCAGCCTTTAGAAGATGCGGAATAACATAGATAGATATATAAATTTGGTCGGCTTTCTCGAGCTCTCAGCGAGCCAAATCAGCGCTCCGCCTGATTCCTCCAATAAGAAATAAACACGTCGTGCTTGCATTGTGTGCTCACGCCTCACCATCGTGCGTCGCAGTGATGCTTAGCATGAGCCATCTTGCAGTCTCTAGAGAATTCGGTCAAAGCGGTAGTCAACAAAAAGCTAATCCGAAAAATCCAGGCCTCTTCCTCCCCCAAGGCCCCAACTCCCATCGCTGCCCACTCCCACTCCCTCTTTCTCCCCAATCCCCACTCCCTCTTCCTCCCCAATCCACCGGTATGGCTCACATGCTCCGTCCAGGCTGGCAGCCTCCTCTCCCTCCCATGCTGTCGTGATAGGCGTTGGCGGTGACCTACCGAAGAAGAAGCAACTCAAGAAGATGCCCAGAGAACTGAACCCAGAGCATCTCCTCAAATCTTCCAATACGTGGGCAACCCGGGTGAGGCCTGTGGCCCGTAGCCCGTATCCCATGGCCGCCGGCGTCACCAAGGAGGCTAGCCGCCCGCAAATTAACTTCTCCCCTGTCACAAGCTTCCCCAGGTCAAGCTCTTCCGTGGTATGCAGCCGTGCTGTGGTAGGCGTGTCGCGGCCTTCGCGGAGGCACTCCGCCTTCTCCGACGTGGCTTCTCATCCGGAAGACGGCCTCGACCCCAGCGGCTGGCCGGGTTGGTGAGCCTCTCCTTGCTCTCTCTATCAAGAAGGAAGAGCTCGATGGCAAGGAGCTATAGGACACCACCTCAACAACGGCTCTAGCGCCGCCCAGGAACATCCATGAGTTTTAATCTCTCTCCCTACACAGTTTCTTTACTTAGTCTCTAATTTATCTCGATTTCATACAACTGCATTGATGCCGACATTTGCTGATTCAGTCTGCACACTTTTTTTTGTACATGCATGCTCTGTGTTTGACCAAATGCCTACTAACACTTGTGGGCAAGGAGGACAGAAAAAAACATTGAACAAGTTAGTTTATGTTGATTTTGGCTGCTCTAAAAAATATATGCAGTATTTCCATGACATGTGTTTAATCAGTACAACTTTGATGATGACTGGTTCTGTATTACTACCGTCGGCATTGCAAGAGGCATCTGGTATTTTTGGTGTTGTTGATCAGCTATCAGCACCAATATAGAATGAGTTGTGAGGTAGACGGCTTGAACATGAGTTTCTGTCACTTATGCTCTCTGGAACAACATATGACAGAGATGAGAAATCAAAGCAAATGATGTACCTTGGAGGATCCATGTCAGTACCATTTAGACTGTGAGAGACATGCTTGGTTCTGATTGATAATTTATGTCTAACTTCGTCGATCCATTGCTATTTTCATGATGAAGGTTACAGTGAGTTGCAATCATGACGATGGAATTTACACATGGCACCTTCCCACGACTTCGCCTAGCGTCTGCCGTCATCTGTCCGTCCTGCCCTCCGCTGACTCCTCTCTGTGGCTTCGCTCAACATCCGCCGACATTCTGTCCAGGAGGAAACAGAGGATAGGAGGAAATGCTTCCGGCGACGGAAAGACCGCAATCCGAGACGGCGCGTCTATCGGTCACCCTGAGATTTTGGCTCCAACATGTTGCGGGTGCCGGTCACTCTACAACAGCCAAACCACACGAGCTTCACAGCGGCTCCGGCACTACAGGCAGGTGGATCCCAAGCGTTGCGTTCAGTCTGGCAACCACTCCAACAGCCTGGTGACATTGCCTCCTTTACCTCATGGTCTTCTCTCTCCCACCTTTTATTTTCCCTTTTAAGTTCTGTTAAGTAGAGATCACCAATTCACCACAACACAATTTTTCCTTTGATTGAACTGGCAGGTTTTTGAACAGGCAGGTTTGTTGTTTCAATCCCACAGCAGTGCCGGGGACAGAAGCAAGTTTGGAGTATCTATGCTGCTGTTCTTCAGCTTCCTTCAGTTCTCGACTGCTGTGTAGCGTAAACTATATGGCAACCAAATGGAAAACTTGGTTTGGGGTGGAGCTTTGCCGAAGTGGTAGTGCACGCGGGAGCACAACACATTCATCTGGTAAATAGAAGTTGCTGTCATTACGGATACTTCATTTATTTTGATCTTTTGTAACTTTTCTTAGCAGTTCAGTATCAGCTATTTTAATTTTGCTTTCTCTGGTATTCATACATAGAACTAGCAACTTCTGTCTCAAAATCATCTCATTGTTTTCCATCATTTGTTTGTTAATAGGAATGATCCTTTTTGTAATCTGACCAATACAAAATGATGTGAACTGCATTCGATTTAAGTCGTGTATGTTAGAAGTTTGAGAGGTTGTTCCCAGTAAAAAAATGATTCTCTTCTATTCATGATGTTTCAGGTTCCCTACAGAAGCTTTCTTTAAAATCAGGTGGACAGACTGTTCTCTGTTTGGTAACTAATCTCTAGGACATGATAGAATATATTTGCTCACTTCATATTTGTCCAGGATGACAGTTCAAGGCTTCTTTTATGTAAAGGTCAGATTGTAGATTGATTATAGGTTTAGATTATTTGTGTCTTCTTAATACTACATGTATTGTCTCTCGATCTAAAAAGGTCGTTATTCTTCTACCATTGATACCAGTATTACTTTTCAGGGAATGCATCCAGTCATTTTTGTGGCTGAATAATTGGGGTTATGTTAGAATCCACCAAGGAAAGGTGAGCTCATTCAATTGTGATAGGCTTTACAGAACCAAATTTGTATGTATATTTTTCTTGCCATCTTGAATGAAGGACTGATAAACATGTACAATCTAATTAGGAATGGGAAAGATGAATAATAACATTGTTGTGTTAATTTACTGCATTTTCATGGTAATTTGAGGAACACGATGGGATCTTAATGATCCAGCAAGGTATTGGACGAGCTCTGTCTTTGGTAGAAAATTACTTGCTGCCTATAGCATAATTTGTCGAGAAACCAGAGTGATTTCTCTTCTTTGGTCTATGCAATTCCAGATTGTGATTACTTATACTATTTCGTGATTCCAGGTTGTGATTTGTCGAGAAACCATAGAGTGATTTCTCTTCTTTGGTCTATACTATTCCAGATTCCAGATAGTGATTAGTTATACCAGTTAGAAGGTAATGAATTTCCTTTTTCTATCTTTTGGTGAAACGCGGCAAAATCTTTGCGTATCTTCAATCCTCCTTTATCTTTCTATCTTTTCAACGTGTATTCTCATTTGTAATGACACAGTGAAAGAAATGAAAGATCCATCTTCACCAGGGTTCGATAATTATTCATGTGCATATCTCTGAAATAGAAAAATACTTGCCTTCTACTCCTATTGCTAGATAGGAACATACTTTTACAACTGCCACTATTTGAATTGATTTTAAATACATGCTTTACTGTGTAAAGTCTACGCCAAACATAAGACTAAACTGAACCATGTTCAGTGTAAGATATCAGACTCTGAACTTCAGTGCTTGACCAGAATTTGTTAGGTTAGTCGGCAATTTATATTTGTAAATTTCCTGGTCATACTTACTATTATTTAATTTCACCATATTATGATCGGTTTATACTACCTTTTATCTTCGTCACTGGCTTATGTTTGTTAAACCAAGCCAGAAATTCAAACAACCTTTCTCAAACATGTGTCAAAGTAGACACCTCTATGTGGGCTTCTTGTGCATTTTCGCTGAATCTGGGAAAACAGAGACATCTATTGACTGGGAAAATTATATATGATCTAAATTTAGTCATGGTAGATCGTGTGGTACATACTACACACAACACTTATACCTCAGTTTACATCTTCAGTACTAATTGCAGCTCATTCATGTCACTGTTGCAGGGAGGAACCCTAGAAGGCTCTACACCTAACAACTGTATAGACCAATTTAAAGAACTGAAAGAAGGATTCATCTACACATTTGAACAATTCATCATGATGGATACATGTAAAGCATTTGAACTGAACGAAGGATTTTATTCACCGAGCTGATCAGTGAGGATGGCTGCTGGTATCTACCGTGTACAGAATGCTAGAAACAAGCATACCCCAATGGAAACATGTAGAACTGCAAGAAATACTCGGGCATAACTTCACTACTTGAGCGTGAGATTCTAGGATGAAAAGTTTGAAATTTGCTCCTGTGTGTGCACTTGTGTTGTACAATCTGTAAGGGTTTGGAAGTGCGCTAGGTAGTGTCCTTAGTTACGAAATATAGTTGCTTTGCCAGCAGACATTGCTACTTATATGTTTCAAGCTTTCTTTTTCATACTACCCTCCTTTACTTTTCACCTTATTCTCAGCCTACCGGCGCGGTGGTAGATCATAGACATTATATGTTTCTGAGCTTACTTTTTTCGTACTACCATATCCTACTTTTCACCTTAGTGTCATTCTACGGGCGCGGCGTGCCGCCGCGCCTTTCTTCCTAGTAATATTTAATAACAGGCGAGCTAGCAGAAGACTGACGCAGTTTGCGGGGTCTACAGATCACCAAAACTACAGCAGGAGCTGAAAAAGTGAGCACTAGAATTACAGAGCTAAATTTCGTGTTGTACATATCTTGTATAGTTGCTTTTTCTCTAGTTTCTTTTCTTTCTTTTTTTGCCTCTTGGCACACATTGTAACCATAAGGTAGAGTTTTCCTCTACCTTCGTTCTAGTATTTAATTAAAAAAAACGTTGGATCCAGCACTATTAGGCCGAAGGCTAATAGTGACGAAGCTAGGTACAATCCATCCAACAGCTCGTGTCTTCCGGTGAACATGCGAACTTCAGGTAGAGATGTGCCAACATATTAGTTGTTCTTTTAACATGCTGGATCACAAGGGAATAACCTCATTCATCATCACCGGAGGCCGTATAACCTCGTATCTGCCACCGTGCCACTGCATCGACCCCACATGTCAGGTATTTTACTTTGGAAAAAAACTATATTTCTCCTTCCACACGGAGCTTTCGGTCAAATCTCCCAAAAAAGGAATTTCCCTACTGCCCATCATCTTCTTCCTTTGGGCGTCGTTGTCTTCGATGGGAGAGCTTCGTTGCCCCCCTTCTTCCCCGAGGTGGCCTTGTTGATAGCAGATAAGGACACTGCCGCTACCTGAGTGTCGTGGATGTCGATTTGGACTGCCGTGTTGATGAGACCTGCGCATCCTTTCGCGCCTCACCCACCTCTCGTACCATCGTCCCCTTCACCGCATCCCGTCCGGCACGGGTGGACGCAGCACCCCTATTACCCAGCGCTTGCACGGGCTTAGTCAACACTCTCCTTCTACAGGAGAGCAAAAAAAGCCGTCAAATCTCGATCAAGCTGGGGCAGAAACTCCTTTGGTTCATGTTGTGGGTCTCAAATAGATGGGCCTGAACCGTAACTAGCTGCAATGTTGCACAGTCACATGCGCAGGTGCAGCCATCCATCGACCAGTTCCAAATTCTGGGAGACGCCAATACACCCCCCTTGCGCGGCGTGGACCAGGCGCCGCCCACCAGGCGTGGTGTTTCATTTGACTGTAATACCCTAGCATTTAGGACAAAATGAAGGGTAGACTTAGGACCTCTGTGCATTCATGCATCTAGAATCTGAGTAAATTTTTCGCAAACTAAAAACCCTGAGAGATCAAGCTTCTTTCTAATAACATTTAAGGTTAGATGTTATTGGGATGCTATGAGCTTAGTCACGATCTCTTGATGGTGTTGTCTCAACATTCTTAGTATCTTGTGTTGACCTTCATTATTATTAAAGCTGAATAAATAAACATTAGTAAATAAAACTCAATATTTAATTGAGTTGGAAAATAGAAATGGAATAAGTAAATAAAACAAACTAAAATGCTATTTTATTAATATTACACACATACACAATGTCGTTACATTTCTGAAAACTGAAAAGAAGATTACATTATGGAAAAATAAAAGAAACCTAATTCTAAACTAACTACAATAGTCTTCATGATCTCCATCTTGATCTTTTAACCTGCAAAAGAAACATAAACAAATAAAGGAAGAAGTTAAAGTGTTAGGATTAGTACTCTCAGACTTTGGTAATTATATTACCATTTGCATCATTGAGTATTGGACCAAGTTTAGTATCTGTTCTCATAACTTGGGTACAAAGCCACTGGGTACCAAGCAAATGCACAACACGGCCAGTATAGGATCAGATCAAGCCATGGTGACAAGCAGCTCACAAGGAGCTTAGTCACTGCATGAGAAGCTGGTGCTGGCAGCACCACAGCTGCTAGCAAAGCTAGCAGTCGACCTGATGAAGAACACCAGGGGAAACAGCACACACACACTTCCAGCACTGCACCAACGCAAGAACATCAGAGTCCTTGCACACCATACCAAGAACAGTACCAGTTCTTGCACATCATCACTCAATCACATCCAGCAAAACCATGGAGTTCAATTGAAGCTCAAGACCAAGCCAGGAGGAGAGGAATCAGCAGCTCATCTCAGGAGGAGAAGGACAAGTAGCAGCCAGGAGCAAGTCCAGGAGGTGAAGGACAAGCTTGGAGCTGAGCTAGGAGGAGAAGGCAAGCCAGAAGCAAGCCATCACCAACAGCAAGCAACAGAAGCTGTACACAGCACTAGCACTGCACAACTACAGGCATCAGGTAGGAACCTTGCAAGCATATTATTGCTAGTGCATGATTCCAGCTTGTGTTGTCATAAGGTAAGCCCTCAGATTGGCAAAGAAGTGCTTTGCCAAGATCATCCTAGGGAATCATGAATAAAAGACCAAAATAAGCCACGGCAGTGTGCCAGCCTCAGTTTGCACTTCACTGGCACATCACAAGGATTAAATCAACACCGAGAAACTTGTGCTGGGCACATGTCCTATTGGACATGCACCTCAATCACACAGGGCATGCAAGCATCATCACAGAAGGTAGCAGTGGGCACACCAGCAAGTTAAGCACCTCACTAATTACCACTAGCCTCAGACCAGCATCACTGGCTAGATAACAGGGGCAAGTTTCACCATAAACATTGATCCCAGAAGTCAGTTGCTGGGCACAAGGTCAGAAGACCTTGCACCTCAACACAACTAGCTTGTTAATGGACAAACAAGTCCATATACAGCAGTAAATCATCTCCCTAGTTATTAAGAACTAGGAATCATATCAATCTTGCTTAAGCTAATGTCACAGAAGCCTGCAAGACAGCATAGCATCTTATCACTTGGTTATCATGGATAAGCAAGTAGCAGCAGCTAACACAAAACACTTAGCTCTGAACTGTATTAGCAGTTAACTGAATAACAACATTCAGTTTGACACCACAGTATAGAGACACCAGCAATCACAGGGGAGTCATCTAGCATACATAGGATAAAGCTAGCTGTGAGGGTACTGTATGGCTAGTATATACCAAGTGCTAACTGAATCTTGCAAATGTGCAAGGTTCAGAAACAACACTTCTGTCAGTAAGTGTACTGACAGAGGGAGTAGAGTAGCAGGCAGAGAATCACATGATGCAGCATAATCACAACTAACTGAATCAAACAAGCATCCAACAGCAGCATCACAGAGTAAGCTCTGTGAGCTTGGCTCACTGGTCTTGACCAGCATGGTCAGAGACCATGGCCAGTGAGAGAAGAAGGTGGTGGAGAGGAGAAGAAGGAGTGCTCACCAATCGCCCAGGTGCTCGTCTGGATGGCATGGTAGGGCAGAGCCTGCGCGGCCAGCCAGAGGCTGCCTGGGGAAGTCTTCACCAAGCCCACACCGGGAGCATCACACCTTGACGCTTCAACCGGCGAGCACCATGAGACACAAGCACCTGAGCAAGCTCAGCTGGCTCAGCAAGCCCCAGCACGGCGAGGCACCGCATCGGGGGGGGGTGCTCGGAGGCGGCTGATGCCGAGGGGAGAGATCACCCAGATCTCCTCAAAGAGGAGACGGCCGGCGATTCTACTTGGTGGAGCTGGTAGGGGGTGCTGGGGCGAGTGATTCGCCCAAGGTGGCGGCGGCGATGGTCGCCGGAGTCGGCCGGAATGGCCAGGCGACGGTGACGGCGATCCAGATCGCCAGAGGTGTCGACGGGAGAGAGAGGAGAGCGAGTGAGGCTGGGCTGGGTCGGTTTGACCGACCCAGACCCGAGCCGGGTTGGCTTAGCCGAGCCCGGGTGGGCCGGTTGGGCCAGCAGGCCAGATGAGCCAAATTGGCTTTAGCCAATTGATTTAAAACAAGATTTCAAATTGAAATTCAAATGTTATTTCCTTTTTGAATTCAAACCAAATTTAAAAACCCAAATAGCATTAATAAAACACTTTCTTACTCTTTAATGAATTAAATATTAAAATAAATTCCAATCTTTGAATTAATCTTTTAAGATCTATTTTAAAGCTTTTAAATTCTATTTTCAAAAACCTTAGTTATTATATCAAAATTGATTTTTTTCTTTAAAAACTAAACTTTTTCCTTTTCAAATAACTCAACCAGAGTTTTATAACTTAAACTTTAATTTCAAACATTCACTTAATTAAATCAACACTCCAAGGGGGCAAAACACACAAATACAATATGTGTTTTTAGAAACTCTTTAAACCCTAGAAAGTCTGGGGTAAAACACACAAATACAATTTGTGTTTTTTTAGAAACCCTTTAAACCCTAGAAAGTGGGTAAAACACACAAATAAGAAAACCTAGATCATAAATCACCATGCATAGCATATCATTGTGCATAGCATCCTACTATTTCTTGAAACATTGTCCTTACCGAACAATGCTTGGATTTCTGTAGAACAAGGAGAACAGGAGCATCGCCAAGTATCCGACTCCATTACCTTTCAGTCACAAGGCAAGTTTATCTTGCTCATATCTCTTGATTGCACTGGTTTTGAAACTTCTTGCAAAGTGATGACTTCAAACTCTAACATTTCAAAAGGGATGGAAAACCTATTTTCATAAATGAACATGACTAGTGGTTATCGACCAGTGGTGATAACCTAGGAAGGCTGGCAGGTGGAACCACGGTAAGATTGTGGTGGTGGAGGTTCCACTTGCACGGGAAAGCAAACCTAGGATTAACAACCAATGCCAGAGTTATTCTAGCATCGTAAAAACCGTGTCATCCAAGAGACTTGGAATGGGACGGGAAAGTCAGCTGTATCTTCTCTCGTTCGCATGTCAACGGGCAGCCAGTTGCCGGTCACAGTAGGTCTTGCGGGACTACTTGCATATGGGTGGGACACCTAAGTTCTCACGGCACTGGTGTCTATGATGGTCCGCCAGAGGCGCCTAGGTACTTCATCGTTGGGGGTGAATATCAGGGGCATAACCTGCTCGCGTGAATTGGGTGGGCATGCGTTGTGCGGAGAAGGCAGTGATTGGCTTGGATCAATGACTGGGCCCCACATCAAGGAAGTGTGGACGGGAATGTATGCCCGGTTGTGCAGCAAGGCTTTGATCTCTTTTGGAAGGACACACCTCTGCAGAGTGTAAAAGGATGTGACATATTACCCCTTATTCCGGGAAGGAGCTACGAACGCCGCAGGAAAGGTGCTCTCAAGGCACTACACCTGTGTTGGCTATTGGGCATAGTTTTCTAAAGTAAAAGCAACCTTTCAAGAAACCTTGATAAAACCTTGCATAGGCCTACGACTCTTTTGGGTCCGTGGCTGTAGTTGGTGCATATCACACAACTTCTTACTAAAGAAACTTGCTGGGTAACGCTCGTTACTCACCCCAATCTCTTAAACCCTTGCTAGACTGTGAAGAGCTCGATGAAGCCACTCTGAACGCAATCGAAGGCCAGCAGGACATCTTCTACGAGGAGCCTGATCTTTCACGCGGCGTCTAAGGCGTGGATTACTTCATACGCTTTGGAGCATCCTCCGGCGAGGAGTCAGAGTGAAGGATTACTAACTATTAGGGTAGTACTGGAGCCGAGGAACCGAGCAACTGTAGAATATGAATAAGTTGTTGAGTTCTTCCCGTGTTTAATTATTTGAGCTTTTCCGATGTTGTAAACACTAAGCACTTGAGGTGTTCTCTTTAATGGGAGCATTTCGTTATCATCACGCTTTGGTATGTAATAAAATGTGGATCAGTTTGTATTTGGGCCCGCAATGTTTCTGTTGTACCATTCTGAGGGATGTAATATTTGTGGAGGCTTGTTCCGCAAGTGTTATATCAACGACTTGCATACTACAACATGCAGTGGTATGCTGGGTCTCCGCAGCTGGTATCAAAGCAATTGCTTTGACCTTAGGTTGGAAACCTAGTAAAGGGATAGAACCTGTAGGAGTCTAGTAGCAACGGTAAAGAGTTCTCTAAATCTATGATGGTTATTCACTTGGGAATAACTTAGTCATATTTTTAGTGTTACAATTCTTTATTATGATGCATCATACTAATTCACTATCTTATTCTTGTAACAGCTATTATGGCATCGAGAATTCCAGCATGTACCGTTTGGTCACAGAGGAAGACTCTGGAAGACTATGAGGGAACCTTGACTGAGCAGTTAGGGTCACTACTACGGGCTTTTGGACTCAGCACCGTCATCCCGGTTAAGACCTATACTTACAAGGATGACGGGACTGTGGTTAAGTACCGTGTCGTGATCATGCTACCAGATGGATTAGCACCCAGTACAGTTCAGCCTTCCGGAGAGGGAAGAGGTGAGACTGCGGCTTATCACGAGGCAGTAGTGAGAGCTATTGCGACTATCAGGGAGTACAGAGCAGTGGAGTTAGCAGGTACCACTTTTACCGCTATCCCACATGACTCACTGATGGATGAGCCGGGAATGGATCACGATGTTCTGGTGAAGAAGAAGCCGAAGTTAGCAGCCAGACTTCTTGATAGGTATAGGAAGATGGTAGGTTCACTGTATAACACTCACCAGGTCATTGTGGAGGACAAGGCGGAGATGCTTGATGACCTCACAGACACTACTAGGAGGCAGGAGCGAGCACAGTTGACTAGGCAGGAGTCGGAGGGATCTCATTTCTCACCGGTTGTGGGAAAGCATAGTTACCCAACACAGCCTGGACCTTCTAGGTATTCACTCACTCCCGAGCCTATTCACTACCCAGTTATCACTTCTTGTATGGAGGCACAGCAGGGTCTCAAGGGGGTCTCGGAGTCCGAGCTTCCTATTGAGAACTCTGATGGGTGGAGGTTTGACTGGCTGGGAGACGGCCAGCAGTATACTAGCTCGTATGGAGGGACAGCTCACGCAGCAGGAGTTGGTGATGCCGTAGTCACTCCTGTTGTTTCGGATGAGGAGGAGGATCCGATGGAGGTTCAGTTTGAGAGTCAGGAGCCAGTTGAGACACCTATGGAGCAGGAAACACCGTTTAATCACACCTACTGCACGCAGAGTGTGTGTTATGGAGAGGCTGAGCCTTTTCCTACTATGTCTGCTCACGAGACCAGGGTGTACTTTGAGAGCTACCTCGGACTGAATGGACTAGTGTTGAGCGATACATCTGCGATGGACACTTCTGACTCGGATTATGTTCCGGGTGGTAGGCCGTTTGTTCCTGAGACAGTGCGCCGGACTACACGCCATCATGGGTGGACTCCGGGCATGTACTATGAGCCGTGAGTCAGGACAGGATGTCAAGACAAAGACAGAAGCTTAGTTGTATCTGTGAATGCAGCTAGTGCTAGTAGTATGTTGTTGTAATAAGAGAGACGCTAGAACTATCCCGTCTCGATCTATGAGGTACTCTACGTGTGAGAGTACGTATTGTAATAATGACTTTGTATCGGTTTGTTTGATATGTATAATATGTACCTTGTATTTGGTTTTCTTGCGATCTTCCATTTGGATTCGGATTTCTGTTTTCGATTGTGTGACTAGTTTTGAGCATAAAGTGAAGCTCAGAAAGCATGGGCATGGTGTAATTATGAGATCTTTGCTTTATGTTACAGGACTAGAGGGGCTATGGATACGGGTTTAGCTGCCGAGGCTGAGGAGCAACGCTTGGCACAGGAGACTCAAGCGAAGGCTATGAATGACCAGCAGGCTGAAATAGAAGCCAAAGCAAAGGCTAATCAAGAAAATCAAGCTCATTTACCACCACCACCGTTCAGGCCTTTGGCGGAGCAAAGCTTTATGCAGTACATGCAGTTCATGCAAGAGACACAAAACAAATTTATGCAAGAGCTCATGGGGCATGTTGGAGCCGGAAGGGTTCCGGAGGCAAGAGGGGTAAGTCTTTCTGACTTCCACAATGCAAAACCACTTCCTTTTGCGTCCGCGGTGGAACCAATGGATGCGGAAGATTGGCTCATGGACACTGAAAGAAAATTGAAAGCTGTGGGAGCCAATGACGAGGAGAAGGTTCGTTATGCTGTATACCTTCTATCTAGACCAGCCGCAGCATGGTGGGACAATGAAGTGACACTCCAACTTCTGGAGAAGGTATTCTCTTGGGAAGAGTTCAAAGAAAAATTCCGTACCTTTCATGTGCCGGAAAGTGTGGTTGAGCTCAAGAGAAGGGAATTCGAAGACCTCAAGCAGGGGAGTGCAACAATGATGGCTTACATCAAGGAGTTCACAAGACTATCTCGTTACGCTAGTGACAAGGTGAGTACTGACAGTAAGAGGGTGAAAAGGTTTCTCAGGGGACTGGATCCATACGCGGCGATGCAGATGAAGTTGACTAATCCGCGTAACTTCCAAGAACTCATGGATACAGCCATTACTTGGGAGAATGATTACAAGTTGGTTCAGATGAGCCGACTTAAGAGAGCCAAGACGGAGGCCAAGAAAGTGCAACCAACCCGAAGTACTCCAAACCTGAGTTTCAAACCCAGGGTAAGGACAGGAGGAGCTCCACCCAATCGTAAGGTGTTCTCCCCTAAAGGTCAGATCCTCTGCCACAAGTGTGGACTTCCAGGACATGTTCAGAAAGATTGCAACAAGCCAAGGATTATCTGTTATGCTTGCGGGAAGGAAGGGCATATCCGTCCAGATTTTCCTAATAAACCAGCTGGTGGATGGCCGGATAATCGTGGTGGTAAGTCAGGAGGAGGTGGTAGACCTGCATCTGGAGGTGGCAGTAGCAGCAAGAACGACAATGGGAAAAGAGGCCAGAACTTTGGGAGATTGAATTGCACATCTCTGGAAGAAGCTAACAATTCAGAAATGGCGGTCATAGGTACGCTCAGCATCCTTACTCATCCCGGCAAAGTTCTTTTTGATACCGGTGCCACTACATCATTCATTTCCAAAGATTTTGTTGAAAAGTATGGGTTAAGGTGTCAGGCGATAGCACACCCTATGACTGTTGTGACGGCCGGGGGTAAACTTTTAGTATCCCAATTCAAACCAGACCAGGTCATTACGATCTGTGACTGTCCTTACTTTGCCGATCTCTATGTTCTTCCACTCAAAAACATTGAAGTTGTTCTGGGAATGGATTGGATGTCGGATCATGGAGCACACATTGATTGTGAAGAGAAGACTCTGTCAATCCGGAAGCCTGGAGGTGGGAGAATCACATATCAAGCAGATAAGCATACCCATGTGGAGATTGGAATTCAACTCAATTCTCTGAAAGAGGCCAAGTTAGAAGATATTCTAGTGGTTAATGAGTTTATGGATGTATTTCCCCAAGAATTACCAGGAATGCCACCGGATCGGGAAATAGAATTTACTATCGATCTGAAGCCAGGCACATCACCAATTTCACAAGCACCCTATAAAATGGGTCCTAAAGAGTTGAAAGAACTGAAAGAACAGTTAGATGAGTTGGAAAGTAAGGGTATCATCCAAGAAAGTATATCACCTTGGGGTTCGCCAGTCATATTTGTTGATAAAAGAGATGGAGGCAGAAGAATGTGTGGGGATTTCAGGAATCTGAACAATGTCACCATCAAAAACAAGTATCCTTTGCCAAGAATTCAAGATCTGTTTGATCAAGTTCATGGAGCTGGGGTTTTCTCAAAAATTGATCTGAGATCTGGGTATCATCAAATCAAGATAAAGCCTGAAGATGTACCAAAGACTGCATTTGTCTCAAGGTATGGCCATCATGAATATTTAGTTGTTCCTTTTGGTCTGACCAATGCTCCGGCGATTTTCATGAACTTGATGAACAAGATTTTCATGCCATATTTGGACAAGTTTGTGATAGTGTTTATCGATGACATTCTGATTTATTCCAAGAATAAAGAGGATCATGCCAAACATCTCAGAGTGGCATTGCAAGTGTTAAGGGAACATCAGCTGTATGCTAAATTCAGTAAGTGTGAATTTTGGCTGGATCAAGTGGAATTCCTTGGTCATGTCATTAGCAAGGAAGGGATTGCTGTGAATCCAAGCAAAGTTCAGTCAGTCTTGGATTGGCAAGCACCAACCAATGTGAAGGAAATAAGAGGTTTTCTAGGAATGGCCGGATACTATCGGAGGTTCATCGAAGGATTCTCAATGATAGCAGGGCCGATGACCAAATTGTTAAGGAAAAACACTCCATTTGAGTGGTCTGAGAAATGTGAAGAGAGTTTTCAAGAGCTAAAAAAGAAACTCACAATAGCACCTATCTTAGCAGTACCAGAATCTGGAAAGGATTATACAGTTTACTGCGATGCATCCAAGAATGGTTTGGGCTGTGTTCTGATGCAAGACCGAAAGGTAATTGCTTATGGTTCAAGACAACTCAAGCCACATGAAGTCAATTACCCAACGCATGACCTTGAATTGGCAGCAGTGGTATTTGCTCTCAAGCAATGGAGGCAATTTCTTTACGGAGCCAAATGTGAGCTTTACACCGATCACAAGAGCCTGGAATATTTCTTCACTCAGAAGGAGTTGAACATGAGGCAGAAAAGATGGCTAGAGTTGATCAAGGATTATGATCTTACTATTAATTATACTCCTGGAAAGGCTAATGTGGTAGCCGATGCATTAAGCCGGAAGAGCACCGTAACACAGCAAATGGAAAGAGAACTTCCGGAGGAATTGCTTAAGGACCTGGAAAGACTAGAAATAGAATGTCTGGAGGTCCAATCTTTGGGGAGTATCCACACTATGAGAGTGATGGAGGAAAGACAAAGTGATTTGAAATACACTATATTCAGAAGACAAGATGAAGATCCTTTCATCGCCGAAGAAATCCGCGGGATTGAAGAGGGTAGACCATCTGAATTCCGTTTGGGTGATTTTGATTCACTCTGGTTCCAGAACAGAATCTGTGTGCCAGATATACCGGAGATCAAAGGGTTGATTCTCAAGGAGGCCCACGAGACACCATACTCCATACATCCGGGAAGTACAAAGATGTACATGGATCTTAAGGAATTGTTCTGGTGGAATAACATGAAGCGGGACATAGCCAAGTATGTAGCCGAATGTCACACCTGTCAAAGAGTCAAGGCAGAACATCAAAGTCCAGCAGGGTTACTTCAACCTCTGGACATTCCGGAGTGGAAATGGGAGGAAATCGGGATGGACTTTATTACCGGTTTACCTTTGACCAAGAGGCACAAAGATATGATCTGGGTGATAGTTGATCGACTCACCAAAAGTGCACACTTCTTGCCTGTGAACCAAAAGGATAGTGCAGAAAAGCTAGTGGAGATCTATGTAAAAGAGATCGCCAGCAAGCATGGAGTACCCAAGAAGATCGTCTCTGATAGAGGGTCTGTCTTTACATCCACATTCTGGAGAGATCTTCATACAGCACTGGGATCCCAATTGGATTTCAGCACTGCTTATCATCCTCAAACCGGAGGGCAAATAGAAAGAACAAATCAAGTCTTGGAGGATATGCTGCGTGCATGTGCTTTGGATTTTGGAGGATCGTGGGATGAGCACTTACCTTTAGCAGAGTTCTCTTACAACAACAGTTATCAAAGCAGTTTGAAAGCAGCCCCATTTGAAGCATTATATGGACGTAAGTGTAGATCTCCAATATGTTGGTTTGAGTCTGGAGGCAACCATGAGTTCGAAACTGATTTCATCCAAGAAAAGCAAGGCATCATTGATATCATCCGAGATCGTTTGAAGATAGCTCAAAGTCGTCAAAAGAGTTATGCAGATCAAAAGAGGCGGACATGGGAACCCAAAGTGGGGGATTTGGTCTATCTGAAGGTTAGTCCTATGAAAGGAGTCAAAAGGTTCGGGGTTAAGGGGAAGTTAAGCCCAAGATACATTGGACCATTCAGGATTCTGAGTCAAAACTGAAGTGTTGCTTTTGAATTAGAGCTTCCAGAAAAATTGAAGCAAGTTCACAATGTTTTCCATGTGTCTCAACTTTGGAAATGTCTGAAAGCACCTGAAGACTCTGTTACACATGATGACCTAGATCTTCAAGCAGACTTGACTTATGAGGAAAAGCCAATAAAGATCTTAGAGGAGAACTGGAAGAGGCTTCGGAACCGTGCAATCAAATTCTGTAAAGTACAATGGAATCACCACTCCGAAAGGGAAGCAACTTGGGAGAAAGAAGAGGATTTGAGACAAGCATATCTAGAATTATTCAGGTACACAAAGTTTTAACTTTGGGACGAAGTTCTGATAAGGGGGGAAGACTGTAATACCCCAGCATTTAGGACAAAACGAAGGGTAGACTTAGGACCTCTGTGCATTCATGCATCTAAAATCTGAGTAAATTTTTCGCAAACTAAAAACCCTGAGAGATCAAGCTTCTTTCTAATAACATTTAAGGTTAGATGTTATTGGGATGCTATGAGCTTAGTCATGATCTCTTGATGGTGTTGTCTCAGCATTCTTAGTATCTTGTGTTGACCTTCATTATTATTAAAGCTGAATAAATAAACATTAGTAAATAAAACTCAATATTTAATTGAGTTGGAAAATAGAAATGGAATAAGTAAATAAAACAAACTAAAATGCTATTTTATTAATATTACACACATACACAATGTCGTTACATTTCTGAAAACTGAAAAGAAGATTACATTATGGAAAAATAAAAGAAACCTAATTCTAAACTAACTACAATAGTCTTCTTGATCTCCATCTTGATCTTTTAACCTGCAAAAGAAACATAAACAAATAAAGGAAGAAGTTAAAGTGTTAGGATTAGTACTCTCAGACTTTGGTAATTATATTACCATTTGCATCATTGAGTATTGGACCAAGTTTAGTATCTGTTCTCATAACTTGGGTACAAAGCCACTGGGTACCAAGCAAATGCACAACACGGCCAGTATAGGATCAGATCAAGCCATGGTGACAAGCAGCTCACAAGGAGCTTAGTCACTGCATGAGAAGCTGGTGCTGGCAGCACCACAGCTGCTAGCAAAGCTAGCAGTCGACCTGATGAAGAGCACCAGGGGAAACAGCACACACACACTTCCAGCACTGCACCAACGCAAGAACATCAGAGTCCTTGCACACCATACCAAGAACAGTACCAGTTCTTGCACATCATCACTCAATCACATCCAACAAAACCATAGGAGACCTTAGTTAGAATGGGCGTTAAATCAAAACCTTTAATAAAAGAAAAGATATAAGTAATGGTTGCAAAAATTGCTTAGTCTTTTCCTATCTGTTTGCAAAGTTTTATACATACTTCAGTTTTTGCCTACTTAAAATTTTGCACACTTGAGCTCATCACTAACTTAATCTAATCTAAAATTTTGTAGATGGCCCCGGTATTCACTGAGCAGTACCAGTTGGGCCATGGTGGCAGCCTTTGTTTCGAGCGCGACCTCACCACCCTGACCTTGTTCCTGAACCGTTTGTACCCGGAGTTCGAGGGAGCCGTGCTCAATGAGCACCCAGATGGAGAGCTACGGTGGCTTATCCGAGCCAGTTGCCGTGGCAAGAAGGGGATTTTGGGTTCTCCAAGGGTCAAGTTTGAGCTTGTGGAGAACACTTGGGCCGATGGTTTGGTCCGAGCGATGCAGGAGATGCACGCCCGCTTGTGCGGACTGCATGTTGAGGAGGTTCAGGGAGGACACTTTAGGAACTTTGCTCGGCGTGATGCGGATGGACGTCCCGCAAACATGCCCGGGCAGAATGAGCCGAGTACCTACATCGACCACATGGACTTCTTGCTGTACTCCACTCAGCAGGAGGCCGACCGTGCCCGTACTAGGGCCAACCTTGAGCACTTCGCACTGGTGGAGGCAAGGAGCACTATCAGGATTCTTGCGAAGGAACGCAAGAGCCTTCGTCGCCAGCGAGATGAGAAGGAACATGACCTTGAGGAGTTGAAGGCCAATGTGGCGGAGCTGACTGACTACATTGAGAGTCTTGAGGATCACCTTGGTGAGGAGGAAGGCATTGATCTCTGCAAGGAGGATAATGCCCTCATTAGTGATGAGGATGACTTCATGGAGGACCTTGATGATCCGGAAGATGATGGGCACAATGGATTCATTGTGAGTGATGAGGAGGAAGACCCCGAGAGCCCGCTGTTTAGATCAGAGATCCACGTGTTATCTAGTTATGAGTTCCACTTTATTCTCACTTCGTGTAGGTGTGAGTTGTATCCCCCTCTCTAGTAGACGAGTCGCAATGGTTTGATGTGAACCATTTGTAATGTGTGAACTCGTATGTATGATATGTTTGATGAGTGTTGAATGAAATATGAATTTGGCCCTTAAGGCCTTAGTAAGACAAAATTGCATCATCCATGTACCTTTAAATCTTAGCAAAATTAGCTTTTCCCTCTTGTCTTACACACCTTATCTTCAGATGCCGCGAGCACCCCCACCCCCGAACCCGGAAATGGCTGAATTGCTAAGGTTGATCATGGAAGACCGGGAAGCAGCCCGAGCTGAGCGCCAAGCTAACTTGGCCACTCTTCAGCAGATAACCCAGATGGCAATGAACCACAACAATGGCAATGGCCATGGCAATGGTGAAGGAGAAAACAATGGCAATGGTGATCACCGATCCAAGTTGAGGAATTTCCAGAACACCAACCCTCCTATGTTCACTAAGTCCGAAGAACCCTTAGATGCCGATGACTGGCTTCGCACTATGGAAAACAATTTGGCAGTCGCCGAAGTTGGTGAAAATGAGAAGGTCTTGTATACCACCCACTATCTTGCTGGAGCAGCGAGAGCTTGGTGGGATAGCACCCGTGCAATGCAAGCCCCAGGGTATGTGATGCCTTGGGAGGAGTTCAAGAGCAAGTTTAGCAAAGCCCATGTCCCTTTGGGATTGGTTAAAAGGATGAGGGATGAGTTTAGAAATCTGAAGCAAGGTTCCTTGTCTGTGGTGGATTGCCGTGACAAATTCCTTACCTTGTCCAGGTATGCCCCAGATGACACCGACACCACTAAAAAGAAGCAAGAAAGGTTTCTGGATGGACTTCATGATGAGATGCAATGTGTCTTGGTCAGCATTCCCTTTGCCGACCTGGAGTCATTGGTTGACTCTGCCATTCAGATGGAAGGCAAACTCAAGCAAGCTGCAGAGAACCGCAAGCGCCGCATGATGTATCAAGGCAACTCGAGCAACTCGCAGAAGCCAAGGGGAAATGCACCTATGGGTTTCGCCCCTAGACCTATGAGGCCGTCTGCACCTGCTCCCCGTCCCAACTATCCCAACCGTCCGCCCGGAAACAACTTCAACCGTGCACCTCCAAGACCTAGTGGCAACAACTTCAACACCAATACTCCAAGGCCAAATGGCGCCCCTATGTTACCCAAGCCTGGTGACAAGTCTGGAGTTACCTGTTATGAGTGCGGACTCAAAGGGCACTACTCCAATGAATGCCCCAAGAAGCTGAATGATGCATCCAAGACCACTGTTCCTGTTCAGCAACAGCGCCGAATGGGAAATGGCAAGAACTATCTACCAAGGAACCAGCCTCACTCTCGAGGCCGTCTGAATCACATGAATGTTGAAGAAGCTCAGGAAGCAACAGACGTCGTGCTTGGTATGTTCCCTGTTAACTCAGTTCTTGCAAGAGTTCTGTTTGATTCTGGAGCTTCACACTCATTTGTTACCCAATTATTCGTTGATAAAAGTGGACTTCAACCCACACCCTTGAAAGAGTTCATGTCTGTACAAATCCCAGGGTCGATAACCAGAGCCAGTTGTACCTGCTTGGCAGTACCCATAGAAATTCATGGAATAGCTTTCTTAGCCAATTTGATAGTGTTGGGAACCAAAGGTTTGGAAGTAGTTCTTGGTATGAATTGGATGTCCGCCCATCAAGGAGTGATAGATTGTGCCAAGAAAACCATCACCATGAGGAGTAGCCATGGAGTGGTAGTAAAACATGTGTCAGTTAAGCCCACCCAAAGCCCCAGATGTCATAAGAGTATCTCCGGGCCATCCATAAAGGAAGTTCCCATCGTCTGTGAATACCCGGATGTCTTTCCCGATGAGCTACCCGGAATGCCACCGGATCGGGATATTGAGTTTATCATTGAGCTTATTCCCGGAACTGGATCAATAGCCCAAAGACCCTATCATATGAACCCAGCTAAACTAGTTGAGTTGAAGAAGCAATTGGATGACCTTTTGAGTAAAGGATTGATTCAGCCCAGTTCTTCTGCTTGGAGATCACCTGTCTTGTTTGTGGATAAAAGTGACGGTTCCAGCCGACTGTGCACTGATTATCGCAAGCTTAACGATGTGACCATCAAGAACAAGTATCCTCTCCCGAAGATTGAAGATTTGTTTGACCAATTGACTGGAGCCAGAGTGTTCTCGAAGATAGATCTTAGAACTGGATACCACCAACTGAAGATCCATGCAACGGATATCCCCAAAACAGCCTTCACTACCCGATACGGATTGTATGAGTACACCGTAATGTCATTTGGATTAACCAATGCCCCTGCTTATTTCATGACCCTCATGAATAAGGTTTTTATGGAGTTCTTGGATAAGTTTGTTGTTGTTTTCATTGATGACATTCTTATCTACTCCAAGTCCGAAGAGGAGCATGCAACCCATTTGAGATTAATCTTAGAGACCCTAAGAGAGCATCAGCTGTATGCCAAGTTCAGTAAATGTGAGTTCTGGTTGAAGGAAGTTGGATTTTTAGGCCATGTATTATCAGCGGGAGGAGTGTCTGTGGACCCAAAGAAGATCACCTCAGTCATGGAATGGGAAGCCCCTACCACTCAAACTGAAGTTAGAGGTTTTCTCGGATTAGCCGGATATTACCGCAAATTTGTTGAAGGGTTTTCAAGCATTGCCCGGCCAATGACCCAACTATTGAAGAAGGACAAGAAGTTTGAATGGACCCCTAAGTGTGAAGAGAGTTTTCAAGAGCTCAAGAAGCGATTGGTGACCGCTCCCGTCCTAACCATGCCCGATATCACCAAGAATTTTGATGTCTATTGCGACGCTTCCAAACTTGGACTTGGTTGCGTATTGATGCAAGAAGGCAAGGTCATAGCTTACCTCTCTCGGCAGCTTCGACCTCATGAAGAAAATTATCCAACCCATGATCTAGAGTTAGCAGCCGTGGTTCTAGCTCTGAAGACCTGGAGGCACTATCTGATGGGCAACCGTTGCGAGATCTACACTGATCACAAGAGTTTGAAGTATATTTTCACTCAGAAGGAGTTGAACATGAGGCAAAGAAGATGGATAGAATTGATCAAGGACTATGATTTGGAAATCCATTATCACCCCGGTAAGGCCAATGTAGTGGCCGATGCATTGAGTCGGAAGCCATGCTCACTAAATATGATGATCAAGGAAGAGCAACCTATGTTGCACCAAGAGTTTGAAAGATTTGGATTGGAACTAGTCAGTCAAGGATTCCTAGCCAACCTTGAGTTTCAACCCACCTTGATGAGCCAAATCAAAGAAGCCCAGAAGGGAAATGAGAGTATTGACGGAATTAAGCGCAGAATTAGTTCCGGCAAGGTGCCAGGATTTGAAGAAGATGATCAAGGAGTTCTTTGGTATAAAGGACGTATTTGTGTGCCTGCTGATTCAGAACTGAAGGAGGTGATTATGAAGGAAGCCCATGAGACACCTTACTCCATCCATCCCGGTGGAACTAAGATGTACCAAGATTTAAAGGAACAATTTTGGTGGCATGGAATGAAGCGTGAGATTGCATCGTTCATCTCTAAGTGTGATATTTGTCAAAGAGTCAAGGCTGAACATCAACGTCCTGCGGGATTGCTGCAACCTTTGCAAGTTCCGGAATGGAAGTGGGAATCTGTTGGAATGGATTTCATCACTGGATTTCCAAGGTCTAGCCGTGGCAATGACTCTATTTGGGTCATTGTGGATAGACTGACCAAAGTTGCCCACTTTATTCCTGTCAAGACCACTTATAACTCGGGACAGTTAGCAGACCTGTATCTATCCAGAATTGTGAGTTTGCATGGAGTCCCTAAAACCATAGTTTCCGATCGAGGAACCCAATTCACTTCGAGATTTTGGAAAAGCTTACATCAAGCTTTGGGAACCAAGTTAGCCTTCAGCACAGCTTACCACCCTCAGACTGATGGACAGACTGAGAGAGTGAATCAAATACTTGAAGATATGTTGAGAGCCTGTGTTCTAGCTTATGGAGCTAAGTGGGAAGATTGCCTGCCTTTCGCGGAGTTTTCCTACAACAACAGTTATCAAGCCAGTTTGCAAATGGCCCCATTTGAAGCTTTGTATGGAAGAAAGTGTCGTACCCCTTTGAATTGGTCAGAAACCGGAGAAAGTCAGATATTTGGACCTGACATTCTGCAAGAAGCCGAGGAGAAAGTTCGCATGATCCGTGGCTACCTCAAGGCAGCCCAGTCGAGACAGAAGAGTTATGCCGACAAGAGACGGAGAGAACTGACTTTCAAGAGTGGAGATTTTGTCTATCTTAGAGTATCACCCCTCACGGGAATGCAAAGATTCCAAGTAAAAGGAAAACTTGCCCCAAGATATATTGGACCCTTCAAGATACTAGACCGCAGAGGAGAAGTGTCTTATCAGTTGGAAATGCCCACTGAATTGTCTGAAGTACACGATGTCTTTCACGTGTCGTTACTTCGGAAATGTCTTGAAGTTCCGGAGAAGCCCGAAATCTTCAAGAATATTGATCATCGTTCTGTGGACATCAACAAGGATTTGACCTATCGTGAAGTACCTATCTGTATCCTCGAGGAAGCATATCGAACCACTCGAACCCGAAGTATCAAGTTTCTGAAAGTTCAGTGGAGTAATCACACCGAAGATGAAGCTACTTGGGAACGAGAAGATTACCTACAGAAAGAGTTTCCCAATCTCTTCAGTTCTTAACTAGTGAATCTCGGGGACGAGATTCTTTTTAAGGGGGGAAGATTGTAACAACTCAGAAATTGTAATCCACTTCTTATTAATTTAAATACCAAATTTTGGACCAAGACAAAACTTTTTAGCTATTATTGCATGCATACATGTATTTCCCATTATATGTTTTCTATGATTTTATGTGTGTAAATTTTGGTTGTGTACTAGTTAGTTAATTCTAAGTTAACTAACAGAAGCAAATGAGAAAGATAATAAGAATCAAAGAAACCAGGAATAAAAATAAGAAAGAAAAAGAGAAGATTTAGATGATCTAGGAAATCTGTTTGACTACCCTACTTTGAACCCTTGGATTAAGAAATGTGTAACTCACCTTCATGTTTGGCCAGTTAGTTGAGCTTAACCAAGTGACATACTAACTCAACCAAGAAGTTTCCAGCAAAAACTCAAACCCTAACCCCCTTCAAAATCTGTCCAAAGTTTGAATCTGAAACAGAGACCATACTTCAAAATTGAAATAAGATTTTTGCAAAACCTCATATTTCTTCATAACAAAAATATGATTGGAGTCCTTATCCAATATCTTGACAACCCACGGTGGCAGATTTCAAAAATTCAAAATTTGAATTCTTTCGGGCATTTCAACAAACACTTGGTGGGCAGAAATCTAACAAAATCGGATCAACTGTTGGCAACAGTAGTGGGCAGCCCTAGCCCTAGTCTCTGACCCCCAAGCAGTGCTCTGGACCCTCATGTGTCTATCTCTTGTCTCCCCTGCACAGGCACCGGCCGTGAGACATGGATGGCATGGAGGAAGAGCACACCGGACCCCTACCATGCCCCCCTCTGAACCAGACCATCTCAGCCCCTCCCATCGCGCCAGGACGCTCCTACAGCACGCCGCAGCCCGCCTCCCACGCCAGAACCCCGCCTTGCCCCTCCCACGGCCGACACGCATGGTGTGCTGGCCGCCACTGGACATCGCCGGTGCTCCCTCTCCTGCCTATATAAAGCCGCCATTCTTCCCTGAAAAGAACCACACCATCCCCAGGACCTCCCTAGACAACGTTTCCCTCGCTCCCGTGCTCTCAGTCGAGCTCGCCGACCTCGACGTCCCCGCAGGCCACCGCACGTTCCCGGCGTTGCGGAGCTGCCCCCGACGCTGTACCTGCTGGAGGTGGCGGAGGAGAACCCCCGCAGCCGCCCTGCACCCTCGCCGCCGGTCGCCGCCGCTCCGGTGAGCCGCCCCGTCACTGCCCTCCTCCCAGAGCTAGCTCTCGTTTCCTCCCAGTAGCGCCCAGGAAGAAGAGCCTGATACCCCTTCGTTTTAAGTAGCGGGCCCCGCCAGTCAGCCCTTTTATTTTTTTTTCCAGCGCCCGCCCGGGATCCCTAGCTGGGCCGGCCAGATTCGTCTCCCCGGCCCATATTGGTTCCAGTCCGTTTACTTTTTTTTCGTTGAACCTTTTTCGTATTTGTTAATTGCTGCAACTTCAAATTCAAATTCCCGGAGTTTCATAGGTTCAAATTTAGCAAATAAGATGTCGTTGGAAAGCTTGTAAAATGCCCTACACTATAGAACTGGTTAGAATTCAAAATAAGTTAGGAATTTAATTAGATGTGAATAGTGTGACCATAGCTTTGTTAATCATAGAGTATTTCTAGAAATTTAATTAAGCCTCCGAAAATCATAAAATTTAAATTGTGAAATCACCAATGACCTTCCTTACTGTTAGTCAACCCAAATCAACTCCAAACCCTATTAGTGTTATCAATTAGATCCTACCCAACTCTAGTTAGCCACATAAAATGATAGATTCCTATTGCACACTTAAAAATTAGTTTGCCCCCATACCAATTCACTTAGTTGATCCCTTCTCACTTGAACTAGCATTATTACTCCTAAACCAATACCCATGCTTAGAAAGTAAACAACATATGACACTTAGTAGAGAATTTAACTTGCACAATTGAAGAAAACTTAGAAGAAAAACTTACCATCCAACACCATAAAATGCAACATGAATGCTATTGTTAACAAACAAAGATGTGTGCTTGGTGTGTGGTTAAGCCTTGTGTAGTGATTGTGTGCTTTGTGTTTATTCGTTATTAGACGCTAGTGTTGCCGAGGAGGATATTGGAGGGGATTATTATTATCAAGAAGAAGAAGAAAACCCCGGACACTTTGCCAACCAAGGCAAGCCATCTTTTGATTCATACTCCCCATGCCCAGTTTTAATATTGCATTCTACTTGTTTTAAGTAAATTGCATGATTGAATTGTTAGAGTAGAATGATAGAAGTATAGTGATCTCTTGCTTAACAAGAGCATCAAGCTGAGTTTATCCAACTCTATTCAGTGGTCATCACTCAATGTAGTTGCTTAGTTGCTAATAAAATTGGAGGTCATTTATAAGGGGAATCCTAGTTGAGAATTGGTGACTTGAACTTGAAACTTGATATTGGAGGTTTCTCCTACATGATGGTTTTATGAAAGAAAATAATCTTGACTAAGAACTATGAAATGTATTTCTCAATTGACAACGAGTGATGTACTATGGGAGCCAATTATACCGTACGACCACATTACCCCTGAATGGGAAGGGGCTTATTCCTAGCTTGTTTATTTTAGTATGGGAGGTCTTGTTTCATCCTTTATAGAAGCATTCCATGCATGGTTGCTTCCGAACCAAGTGGTTATTGGAAATTTTCCTTCCTGAAGATTTCCATCCGTCCGGCACTCCGGAGTGGGCAAAACTAGAGGCGCCGGAACGGGGGAATCCGTGTCTCGGGCTCTAGGGAAGGATCCCATACTAGGATAGGCAAGTGAAAGAGTTTGTTTGATTATCTGAACCCCGCATACTTTTGTATGACGAACCGTGGATTTCTCCCGGCAGATGTATCGAATCTTGTGGGTAAAGTGTACCCCTCTGCAGAGGTTTTCAAACTATTCGAATAGCCGCGTCCGCGGTCATGGACGGTTGGCAAGCTGTGCCTGGCTTTTGTCAATAATGAAAACAACTTATGGTGAACTTGGTGAATGACATGAATTGAATTGACTTGACTGGACCCTGATCTTGACACACTTGAAATTCCTCTTTAGATTGAACTTAGAGAACTAAACTTCTTTTCTACCAATGAACATTCTTGGGAAATAAAACTAGCTTTTGCAAATAAACTTAGTGCTTAGTCCACTATACCAAACTTTGCATATCTACTTCATCATTTCAATTATAAGATGGTTTGCGAGTGCATCCAATGTACTCACGGCTGTGTCCCTGGCTATCAACTTGGCCAGACTATGGGGAAGAATATCCGGAGGAAGGATATGAGGAAGAGTACCAGAACTAAGCTCGTCTCCGTGAGTCGCCATTTGCCTGTAGGGAGAAGGCATGGGCCGAAGACGTTATTTCTGCTGCTATATTGTGTTGTAATATGACTTGGTCTATATGACCATTGTATTTGAATCATCGTATTGTAAGGTCTATGGAACTGGTTACCAACTACGTTATGTATATCGCAACAATGGTTCTGGGATTGCGGTGGAATACATAACGGGCACTTCGAATTTGTTATCAAATTTGAGGTCGTCACATGGTGCTGGCAGCACCACAGCTGCTAGCAAAGCTAGCAGTCGACCTGATGAAGGCATCATTGATATCATCCGAGATCGTTTGAAGATAGCTCAAAGTCGTCAAAAGAGTTATGCAGATCAAAAGAGGCAGACATGGGAACCCAAAGTGGGGGATTTGGTCTATCTGAAGGTTAGTCCTATGAAAGGAGTCAAAAGGTTCGGGGTTAAGGGGAAGTTAAGCCCAAGATACATTGGACCATTCAGGATTCTGAGTCAAAACTGAAGTGTTGCTTTTGAATTAGAGCTTCCAGAAAAATTGAAGCAAGTTCACAATGTTTTCCATGTGTCTCAACTTCGGAAATGTCTGAAAGCACCTAAAGACTCTGTTACACATGATGACCTAGATCTTCAAGCAGACTTGACTTATGAGGAAAAGCCAATAAAGATCTTAGAGGAGAACTGGAAGAGGCTTCGGAACCGTGCAATCAAATTCTGTAAAGTACAATGGAATCACCACTCCGAAAGGGAAGCAACTTGGGAGAAAGAAGAGGATTTGAGACAAGCATATCCAGAATTATTCAGGTACACAAAGTTTTAACTTTGGGACGAAGTTCTGATAAGGGGGGAAGACTGTAATACCCCAGCATTTAGGACAAAACGAAGGGTAGACTTAGGACCTCTGTGCATTCATGCATCTAAAATCTGAGTAAATTTTTCGCAAACTAAAAACCCTGAGAGATCAAGCTTCTTTCTAATAACATTTAAGGTTAGATGTTATTGGGATGCTATGAGCTTAGTCATGATCTCTTGATGGTGTTGTCTCAGCATTCTTAGTATCTTATGTTGACCTTCATTATTATTAAAGCTGAATAAATAAACATTAGTAAATAAAACTCAATATTTAATTGAGTTGGAAAATAGAAATGGAATAAGTAAATAAAACAAACTAAAATGCTATTTTATTAATATTACACACATACACAATGTCGTTGCATTTCTGAAAACTGAAAAGAAGATTACATTATGGAAAAATAAAAGAAACCTAATTCTAAACTAACTACAATAGTCTTCATGATCTCCATCTTGATCTTTTAACCTGCAAAAGAAACATAAACAAATAAAGGAAGAAGTTAAAGTGTTAGGATTAGTACTCTCAGACTTTGGTAATTATATTACCATTTGCATCATTGAGTATTGGACCAAGTTTAGTATCTGTTCTCATAACTTGGGTACAAAGCCACTGGGTACCAAGCAAATGCACAACACGGCCAGTATAGGATCAGATCAAGCCATGGTGACAAGTAGCTCACAAGGAGCTTAGTCACTGCATGAGAAGCTGGTGCTGGCAGCACCACAGCTGCTAGCAAAGCTAGCAGTCGACCTGATGAAGAGCACCAGGGGAAACAGCACACACACACTTCCAGCACTGCACCAACGCAAGAACATCAGAGTCCTTGCACACCATACCAAGAACAGTACTAGTTCTTGCACATCATCACTCAATCACATCCAGCAAAACCATGGAGTTCAATTGAAGCTCAAGACCAAGCCAGGAGGAGAGGAATCAGCAGCTCATCTCAGGAGGAGAAGGACAAGTAGCAGCCAGGAGCAAGTCCAGGAGGTGAAGGACAAGCTTGGAGCTGAGCTAGGAGGAGAAGGCAAGCCAGAAGCAAGCCATCACCAACAGCAAGCAACAGAAGCTATACACAGCACTAGCACTGCACAACTACAGGCATCAGGTAGGAACCTTGCAAGCATATTATTGCTAGTGCATGATTCAGCTTGTGTTGTCATAAGGTAAGCCCTCAGATTGGCAAAGAAGTGCTTTGCCAAGATCATCCTAGGGAATCATGAATAAAAGACCAAAATAAGCCACAGCAGTGTGCCAGCCTCAGTTTGCACTTCACTGGCACATCACAAGGATTAAATCAACACCGAGAAACTTGTGCTGGGCACATGTCCTATTGGACATGCACCTCAATCACACAGGGCATGCAAGCATCATCACAGAAGGTAGCAGTGGGCACACCAGCAAGTTAAGCACCTCACTAATTACCACTAGCCTCAGACCAGCATCACTGGCTAGATAACAGGGGCAAGTTTCACCATAAACATTGATCCCAGAAGTCAGTTGCTGGGCACAAGGTCAGAAGACCTTGCACCACAACACAACTAGCTTGTTAATGGACAAACAAGTCCATATACAGCAGTAAATCATCTCCCTAGTTATTAAGAACTAGGAATCATATCAATCTTGCTTAAGCTAATATCACAGAAGCCTGCAAGACAGCATAGCATCTTATCACTTGGTTATCATGGATAAGCAAGTAGCAGCAGCTAACACAAAACACTTAGCTCTGAATTGTATTAGCAGTTAACTGAATAACAACATTCAGTTTGACACCACAGTATAGAGACACCAACAATCACAGGGGAGTCATCTAGCATACATAGGATAAAGCTAGCTGTGAGGGTACTGTATGGCTAGTATATACCAAGTGCTAACTGAATCTTGCAAATGTGCAAGGTTCAGAAACAACACTTCTGTCAGTAAGTGTACTGACAGAGGGAGTAGAGTAGCAGGCAGAGAATCACATGATGCAGCATAATCACAACTAACTGAATCAAACAAGCATCCAACAGCAGCATCACAGAGTAAGCTCTGTGAGCTTGGCTCACTGGTCTTGACCAGCATGGTCAGAGACCATGGCCAGTGAGAGAAGAAGGTGGTGGAGAGGAGAAGAAGGAGTGCTCACCAATCGCCCAGGTGCTCGTCTGGATGGCATGGCAGGGCAGAGCCTGCGCGGCCAGCCAGAGGCTGCCTGGGGAAGTCTTCACCAAGCCCACATCGGGAGCATCACACCTTGACGCTTCAACCGGTGAGCACCATGAGACACAAGCACCTGAGCAAGCTCAGCTGGCTCAGCAAGCCCCAGCACGGCGAAGCACCGCATCGGGGGGTGCTCAGAGGCGGCTGATGCCGAGAGGAGAGATCACCCAGATCTCCTCGGAGAGGAGACTGCCGGCGATTCTACTTGGTGGAGCTGGTAGGGGGTGCTGGGGCGAGTGATTCGCCCAAGGTGGTGGCGGCGATGGTCGCCGGAGTCGGCCGGAATGGCTAGGCGACGGTGGCGGCAATCCAGATCGCTAGAGGTGTCGACGGGAGGCAGAGAGGAGAGCGAGTGAGGCTGGGCTGGGTCGGTTTGACCGACCTTTGACCGACCCAGACCCGAGCCGGGTTGGCTTAGCCGAGCCCGGGTGGGCCGGTTGGGCCAGCAGGCCAGATGAGCCAAATTGGCTTTAGCCAATTGATTTAAAACAAGATTTCAAATTGAAATTCAAATGTTATTTCCGTTTTGAATTCAAACCAAATTCAAAAACCCAAATAGCATTAATAAAACACTTTCTTACTCTTTAATGAATTAAATATTAAAATAAATTCCAATCTCTGAATTAATCTTTTAAGATCTATTTTAAATCTTTTAAATTCTATTTTCAAAAACCTTAGTTATTATATCAAAATTGAATTTTTCTTTAAAAAATAAACTTTTTCCTTTTCAAATAACTCAACCAGAGTTTTATAACTTAAACTTTAATTTCAAACATTCACTTAATTAAATCAACACTCCAAGGGGGTAAAACACACAAATACAATATGTGTTTTTAGAAACTCTTTAAACCCTAGAAAGTCTGGGGTAAAACACACAAATACAATTTGTGTTTTTTTAGAAACCCTTTAAACCCTAGAAAGTGGGTAAAACACACAAATAAGAAAACCTAGATCATAAATCACCATGCATAGCATATCATTGTGCATAGCATCCTACTATTTCTTGAAACATTGTCCTTACCGGACAATGCTTGGATTTCTGTAGAACAAGGAGAACAGGAGCATCGCCAAGTATCCGACTCCATTACCTTTCAGTCACAAGGCAAGTTTATCTTGCTCATATCTCTTGATTGCACTGGTTTTGAAACTTCTTGCAAAGTGATGACTTCAAACTCTAACATTTCAAAAGGGATTGAAAACCTATTTTCATAAATGAACATGACTAGTGGTTATCGACCAGTGGTGATAACCTAGGAAGGCTGGCAGGTGGAACCACGGTAAGATTGTGGTGGTGGAGGTTCCACTTGCACGGGAAAGCAAACCTAGGATTAACAACCAATGCCAGAGTTATTCTAGCACCGTAAAAACCGTGTCATCCAAGAGACTTGGAATGGGACGGGAAAGTCAGCTGTATCTTCTCTCGTTCGCATGTCAACGGGCAGCCAGTTGCCGATCACAGTAGGTCTTGCGGGACTACTTGCATATGGGTGGGACACCTAAGTTCTCACGGCACTGGTGTCTATGATGGTCCGCCAGAGGCGCCTAGGTACTTCATCGTTGGGGGTGAATATCAGGGGCATAACCTGCTCGCGTGAATTGGGTGGGCATGCGTTGTGCGGAGAAGGCAGTGATTGCCTTGGATCAATGACTGGGCCCCACATCAAGGAAGTGTGGACGGGAATGTACGCCCGGTTGTGCAGCAAGGCTTTGATCTCTTTTGGAAGGACACACCTCTGCAGAGTGTAAAAGGATGTGACATGTTACCCCTTATTCCGGGAAGGACCTACGAACGCCGCAGGAAAGGTGCTCTCAAGGCACTACACCTGTGTTGGCTATTGGGCATAGTTTTCTAAAGTAAAAGCAACCTTTCAAGAAACCTTGATAAAACCTTGCATAGGCCTACGACTCTTTTGGGTCCGTGGCTGTAGTTGGTGCATATCACACAACTTCTTACTAAAGAAACTTGCTGGGTAACGCTCGTTACTCACCCCACTCTCTTAAACCCTTGCTAGACTGTGAAGAGCTCAATGAAGCCACTCTGAACGCAATCGAAGGCCAGCAGGACATCTTCTACGAGGAGCCTGATCTTTCACGCGGCGTCTAAGGCGTGGATTATTTCATACGCTTTGGAGCATCCTCCGGCGAGGAGTCGGAGTGAAGGATTACTAACTATTAGGGTAGTACTGGAGCCGAGGAACCGAGCAACTGTAGAATATGAATAAGTTGTTGAGTTCTTCCCGTGTTTAATTATTTGAGCTTTTCCGATGTTGTAAACACTAAGCACTTGAGGTGTTCTCTTTAATGGGAGCATTTCGTTATCATCACGCTTTGGTATGTAATAAAATGTGGATCAGTTTGTATTTGGGCCCGCAATGTTTCTGTTGTACCATTCTGAGGGATGTAATATTTGTGGAGGCTTGTTCCGCAAGTGTTATATCAACGACTTGCATACTACAACATGCAGTGGTATGCTGGGTCTCCGCAGCTGGTATCAAAGCAATTGCTTTGACCTTAGGTTGGAAACCTAGTAAAGGGATAGAACCTGTAGGAGTCTAGTAGCAACGGTAAAGAGTTCTCTAAATCTATGATGGTTATTCACTTGGGAATAACTTAGTCATATTTTTAGTGTTACAATTCTTTATTATGATGCATCATACTAATTCACTATCTTATTCTTGTAACAGCTATTATGGCATCGAGAATTCCAGCACGTACCGTTTGGTCACAGAGGAAGACTCTGGAAGACTATGAGGGAACCTTGACTGAGCAGTTAGGGTCACTACTACGGGCTTTTGGACTCAGCACCGTCATCCCGGTTAAGACCTATACTTACAAGGATGACGGGACTGTGGTTAAGTACCGTGTCATGATCATGCTACCAGATGGATTAGCACCCAGTACAGTTCAGCCTTCCGGAGAGGGAAGAGGTGAGACTGCGGCTTATCACGAGGCAGTAGTGAGAGCTATTGCGACTATCAGGGAGTACAAAGCGGTGGAGTTAGCAGGTACCACTTTTACCGCTATCCCACATGACTCACTGATGGATGAGCCGGGAATGGATCACGATGTTCTGGTGAAGAAGAAGCCAAAGTTAGCAGCCAGACTTCTTGATAGGTATAGGAAGATGGTAGGTTCACTGTATAACACTCACCAGGTCATTGTGGAGGACAAGGCGGAGATGCTTGATGACCTCACAGACACTACTAGGAGGCAGGAGCGAGCACAGTTGACTAGGCAGGAGTCAGAGGGATCTCATTTCTCACCGGTTGTGGGAAAGCACAGTTACCCGACACAGCCTGGACCTTCTAGGTATTCACTCACTCCCGAGCCTATTCACTACCCAGTTATCACTTCTTGTATGGAGGCACAGCAGGGTCTCAAGGGGGTCTCGGAGTCCGAGCTTCCTATTGAGAACTCTGATGGGTGGAGGTTTGACTAGCTGGGAGACGGCCAGCAGTATACTAGCTCGTATGGAGGGACAGCTCACGCAGCAGGAGTTGGTGATGCCGTAGTCACTCCTGTTGTTTCGGATGAGGAGGAGGATCCGATGGAGGTTCAGTTTGAGAGTCAGGAGCCAGTTGAGACACCTATGGAGCAGGAAACACCGTTTAATCACACCTACTGCACGCAGAGTGTGTGTTATGGAGAGGCTGAGCCTTTTCCTACTATGTCTGCTCACGAGACCAGGGTGTACTTTGAGAGCTACCTCAGACTGAATGGACTAGTGTTGAGCGATACATCTGCGATGGACACTTCTGACTCGGATTATGTTCTGGGTGGTAGGCCGTTTGTTCCTGAGACAGTGCGCCGGACTACACGCCATCATGGGTGGACTCCGGGCATGTACTATGAGCCGTGAGTCAGGACAGGATGTCAAGACAAAGACAAAAGCTTAGTTGTATCTGTGAATGCAGCTAGTGCTAGTAGTATGTTGTTGTAATAAGAGAGACGCTAGAACTATCCCGTCTCGATCTATGAGGTACTCTACGTGTGAGAGTACGTATTGTAATAATGACTTTGTATCGGTTTGTTTGATATTTATAATATGTACCTTGTATTTGGTTTTCTTGTGATCTTCCATTTGGATTCAGATTTCTGATTTCGATTGTGTGACTAGTTTTGAGCATAAAGTGAAGCTCAGAAAGCATGGGCATGGTGTAATTATGAGATCTTTGCTTTATGTTACAGGACTAGAGGGGCTATGGATACGGGTTTAGCTGCTGAGGCTGAGGAGCAACGCTTGGCACAGGAGACTCAAGCGAAGGCTATGAATGACCAGCAGGCTGAAATAGAAGCCAAAGCAAAGGCTGATCAAGAAAATCAAGCTCATTTACCACCACCACCGTTCAGGCCTTTGGCGGAGCAAAGCTTTATGCAGTACATGCAGTTCATGCAAGAGACACAAAACAAATTTATGCAAGAGCTCATGGGGCATGTTGGAGCCAGAAGGGTTCCGGAGGCAAGAGGGGTAAGTCTTTCTGACTTCCTCAATGCAAAACCACTTCCTTTTGCGTCCGCGGTGGAACCAATGGATGCGGAAGATTGGCTCATGGACACTGAAAGAAAATTGAAAGCTGTGGGAGCCAATGACAAGGAGAAGGTTCGTTATGCTGTACACCTTCTATCTGGACCAGCCGCAGCATGGTGGGACAACGAAGTGACACTCCAACTTCCGGAGAAGGTATTCTCTTGGGAAGAGTTCAAAGAAAAATTCCGTACCTTTCATGTGCCGGAAAGTGTGGTTGAGCTCAAGAGAAGGGAATTCGAAGACCTCAAGCAGGGGAGTGCAACAATGATGGCTTACATCAAGGAGTTCACAAGACTATCTCGTTACGCTAGTGACAAGGTGAGTACTGACAGTAAGAGGGTGAAAAGGTTTCTCAGGGGACTGGATCCATACGCGGCGATGCAGATGAAGTTGACTAAGCCGCGTAACTTCCAAGAACTCATGGATACAGCCATTACTTGGGAGAATGATTACAAGTTGGTTCAGATGAGCCGACTTAAGAGAGCCAAGACGGAGGCCAAGAAAGTGCAACCAACCCGAAGTACTCCAAACCTGAGTTTCAAACCCAGGGTGAGGACAGGAGGAGCTCCACCCAATCGTAAGGTGTTCTCCCCTAAAGGTCAGATCCTCTGCCACAAGTGTGGACTTCTAGGACATGTTCAGAAAGATTGCAACAAGCCAAGGATTATCTGTTATGCTTGCGGGAAGGAAGGGCATATCCGTCCAGATTTTCCTAATAAACCAGCTGGTGGATGGCCGGATAATCGTGGTGGTAAGTCAGGAGGAGGTGGTAGACCTGCATCTGGAGGTGGCAGTAGCAGCAAGAACGACAATGGGAAAAGAGGCCGGAACTTTGGGAGATTGAATTGCACATCTCTGGAAGAAGCTAACAATTCAGAAATGGCGGTCATAGGTACGCTCAGCATCCTTACTCATCCCGGCAAAGTTCTTTTTGATACCGGTGCCACTACATCATTCATTTCCAAAGATTTTGTTGAAAAGTATGGGTTAAGGTGTCAGGCGATAGCACACCCTATGACTGTTGTGACGGCCGGGGGTAAACTTTTAGTATCCCAATTCAAACCAGACCAGGTCATTACGATCTGTGACTGTCCTTACTTTGCCGATCTCTACGTTCTTCCACTCAAAAACATTGAAGTTGTTCTGGGAATGGATTGGATGTTGCATCATGGAGCACACATTGATTGTGAAGAGAAGACTGTGTCAATCCGGAAGCCTGGAGGTGGGAGAATCACATATCAAGCAGATAAGCATACCCATGTGGAGATTGGAATTCAACTCAATTCTCTAAAAGAGGCCAAGTTAGAAGATATTCTAGTGGTTAATGAGTTTATGGATGTATTTCCCCAAGAATTACCAGGAATGCCACCAGATCGGGAAATAGAATTTACTATCGATCTGAAGCCAGGCACATCACCAATTTCACAAGCACCCTATAAAATGGGTCCTAAAGAGTTGAAAGAACTGAAAGAACAGTTAGATGAGTTGGAAAGTAAGGGTATCATCCAAGAAAGTATATCACCTTGGGGTTCGCCAGTCATATTTGTTGATAAAAGAGATGGAGGCAGAAGAATGTGTGGGGATTTCAGGAATCTGAACAATGTCACCATCAAAAACAAGTATCCTTTGCCAAGAATTCAAGATCTGTTTGATCAAGTTCATGGAGCTGGGGTTTTCTCAAAAATTGATCTGAGATCTGGGTATCATCAAATCAAGATAAAGCCTGAAGATGTACCAAAGACTGCATTTGTCTCAAGGTATGGCCATCATGAATATTTAGTTGTTCCTTTTGGTCTGACCAATGCTCTGGCGATTTTCATGAACTTGATGAACAAGATTTTCATGCCATATTTGGACAAGTTTGTGATAGTGTTTATCGATGACATTCTGATTTATTCCAAGAATAAAGAAGATCATGCCAAACATCTCAGAGTGGCATTGCAAGTGTTAAGGGAACATCAGCTGTATGCTAAATTCAGTAAGTGTGAATTTTGGCTGGATCAAGTGGAATTCCTTGGTCATGTCATTAGCAAGGAAGGGATTGCTGTGAATCCAAGCAAAGTTCAGTCAGTCTTGGATTGGCAAGCACCAACCAATGTGAAGGAAATAAGAGGTTTTCTAGGAATGGCCGGATACTATCGGAGGTTCATCGAAGGATTCTCAATGATAGCAGGGCCGATGACCAAATTGTTAAGGAAAAACACTCCATTTGAGTGGTCTGAGAAATGTGAAGAGAGTTTTCAAGAGCTAAAAAAGAAACTCACAACAGCGCCTATCTTAGCAGTACCAGAATCTAGAAAGGATTATACAGTTTACTGCGATGCATCCAAGAATGGTTTGGGCTGTGTTCTGATGCAAGACCGAAAGGTAATTGCTTATGGTTCAAGACAACTCAAGCCACATGAAGTCAATTACCCAACGCATGACCTTGAATTGGCAGCAGTGGTATTTGCTCTCAAGCAATGGAGGCAATTTCTTTACGGAGCCAAATGTGAGCTTTACACCGATCACAAGAGCCTGGAATATTTCTTCACTCAGAAGGAGTTGAACATGAGGCAGAAAAGATGGCTAGAGTTGATCAAGGATTATGATCTTACTATTAATTATACTCCTGGAAAGGCTAATGTGGTAGCCGATGCATTAAGCCGGAAGAGCACCGTAACACAGCAAATGGAAAGAGAACTTCCGGAGGAATTGCTTAAGGACCTGGAAAGACTGGAAATAGAATGTCTGGAGGTCCAATCTTTGGGGAGTATCCACACTATGAGAGTGATGGAGGAAAGACAAAGTGATTTGAAATACACTATATTCAGAAGACAAGATGAAGATCCTTTCATCGCCGAAGAAATCCGCGGGATTGAAGAGGGTAGACCATCTGAATTCCGTTTGGGTGATTTTGATTCACTCTGGTTCCAGAACAGAATCTGTGTGCCAGATATACCGGAGATCAAAGGGTTGATTCTCAAGGAGGCCCACGAGACACCATACTCCATACATCCAGGAAGTACAAAGATGTACATGGATCTTAAGGAATTGTTCTGGTGGAATAACATGAAGCGGGACATAGCCAAGTATGTAGCCGAATGTCACACCTGTCAAAGAGTCAAGGCAGAACATCAAAGTCCAGCAGGGTTACTTCAACCTCTGGACATTCCGGAGTGGAAATGGGAGGAAATCGGGATGGACTTTATTACCGGTTTACCTTTGACCAAGAGGCACAAAGATATGATCTGGGTGATAGTTGATCGACTCACCAAAAGTGCACACTTCTTGCCTGTGAACCAAAAGGATAGTGCAGAAAAGCTAGTGGAGATCTATGTAAAAGAGATCGTCAGCAAGCATGGAGTACCCAAGAAGATCGTCTCTGATAGAGGGTCTGTCTTTACATCCACATTCTGGAGAGATCTTCATACAGCACTGGGATCCCAATTGGATTTCAGCACTGCTTATCATCCTCAAACCGGAGGGCAAATAGAAAGAACAAATCAAGTCTTGGAGGATATGCTGCGTGCATGTGCTTTGGATTTTGGAGGATCGTGGGATGAGCACTTACCTTTAGCAGAGTTCTCTTACAACAACAGTTATCAAAGCAGTTTGAAAGCAGCCCCATTTGAAGCATTATATGGACGTAAGTGCAGATCTCCAATATGTTGGTTTGAGTCTGGAGGCAACCATGAGTTCGAAACTGATTTCATCCAAGAAAAGCAAGGCATCATTGATATCATCCGAGATCGTTTGAAGATAGCTCAAAGTCGTCAAAAGAGTTATGCAGATCAAAAGAGGCAGACATGGGAACCCAAAGTGGGGGATTTGGTCTATCTGAAGGTTAGTCCTATGAAAGGAGTCAAAAGGTTCGGGGTTAAGGGGAAGTTAAGCCCAAGATACATTGGACCATTCAGGATTCTGAGTCAAAACTGAAGTGTTGCTTTTGAATTAGAGCTTCCAGAAAAA
Source organism: Dactylis glomerata (assembly GCA_007115705.1). NCBI lineage: Eukaryota > Viridiplantae > Streptophyta > Magnoliopsida > Poales > Poaceae > Dactylis > Dactylis glomerata. The sequence continues at coordinate 7,589,994 of QXEO01000430.1, read as the reverse complement.
TTGAAGCAAGTTCACAATGTTTTCCATGTGTCTCAACTTCGGAAATGTCTGAAAGCACCTAAAGACTCTGTTACACATGATGACCTAGATCTTCAAGCAGACTTGACTTATGAGGAAAAGCCAATAAAGATCTTAGAGGAGAACTGGAAGAGGCTTCGGAACCGTGCAATCAAATTCTGTAAAGTACAATGGAATCACCACTCCGAAAGGGAAGCAACTTGGGAGAAAGAAGAGGATTTGAGACAAGCATATCCAGAATTATTCAGGTACACAAAGTTTTAACTTTGGGACGAAGTTCTGATAAGGGGGGAAGACTGTAATACCCCAGCATTTAGGACAAAACGAAGGGTAGACTTAGGACCTCTGTGCATTCATGCATCTAAAATCTGAGTAAATTTTTCGCAAACTAAAAACCCTGAGAGATCAAGCTTCTTTCTAATAACATTTAAGGTTAGATGTTATTGGGATGCTATGAGCTTAGTCATGATCTCTTGATGGTGTTGTCTCAGCATTCTTAGTATCTTATGTTGACCTTCATTATTATTAAAGCTGAATAAATAAACATTAGTAAATAAAACTCAATATTTAATTGAGTTGGAAAATAGAAATGGAATAAGTAAATAAAACAAACTAAAATGCTATTTTATTAATATTACACACATACACAATGTCGTTACATTTCTGAAAACTGAAAAGAAGATTACATTATGGAAAAATAAAAGAAACCTAATTCTAAACTAACTACAATAGTCTTCATGATCTCCATCTTGATATTTTAACCTGCAAAAGAAACATAAACAAATAAAGGAAGAAGTTAAAGTGTTAGGATTAGTACTCTCAGACTTTGGTAATTATATTACCATTTGCATCATTGAGTATTGGACCAAGTTTAGTATCTCTTCTCATAACTTGGGTACAAAGCCACTGGGTACCAAGCAAATGCACAACACGGCCAGTATAGGATCAGATCAAGCCATGGTGACAAGCAGCTCACAAGGAGCTTAGTCACTGCATGAGAAGCTGGTGCTGGCAGCACCACAGCTGCTAGCAAAGCTAGCAGTCGACCTGATGAAGAGCACCAGGGGAAACAGCACACACACACTTCCAGCACTGCACCAACGCAAGAACATCAGAGTCCTTGCACACCATACCAAGAACAGTACTAGTTCTTGCACATCATCACTCAATCACATCCAGCAAAACCATGGAGTTCAATTGAAGCTCAAGACCAAGCCAGGAGGAGAGGAATCAGCAGCTCATCTCAGGAGGAGAAGGACAAGTAGCAGCCAGGAGCAAGTCCAGGAGGTGAAGGACAAGCTTGGAGCTGAGCTAGGAGGAGAAGGCAAGCCAGAAGCAAGCCATCACCAACAGCAAGCAACAGAAGCTATACACAGCACTAGCACTGCACAACTACAGGCATCAGGTAGGAACCTTGCAAGCATATTATTGCTAGTGCATGATTCAGCTTGTGTTGTCATAAGGTAAGCCCTCAGATTGGCAAAGAAGTGCTTTGCCAAGATCATCCTAGGGAATCATGAATAAAAGACCAAAATAAGCCACAGCAGTGTGCCAGCCTCAGTTTGCACTTCACTGGCACATCACAAGGATTAAATCAACACCGAGAAACTTGTGCTGGGCACATGTCCTATTGGACATGCACCTCAATCACACAGGGCATGCAAGCATCATCACAGAAGGTAGCAGTGGGCACACCAGCAAGTTAAGCACCTCACTAATTACCACTAGCCTCAGACCAGCATCACTGGCTAGATAACAGGGGCAAGTTTCACCATAAACATTGATCCCAGAAGTCAGTTGCTGGGCACAAGGTCAGAAGACCTTGCACCTCAACACAACTAGCTTGTTAATGGACAAACAAGTCCATATACAGCAGTAAATCATCTCCCTAGTTATTAAGAACTAGGAATCATATCAATCTTGCTTAAGCTAATATCACAGAAGCCTGCAAGACAGCATAGCATCTTATCACTTGGTTATCATGGATAAGCAAGTAGCAGCAGCTAACACAAAACACTTAGCTCTGAATTGTATTAGCAGTTAACTGAATAACAACATTCAGTTTGACACCACAGTATAGAGACACCAGCAATCACAGGGGAGTCATCTAGCATACATAGGATAAAGCTAGCTGTGAGGGTACTGTATGGCTAGTATATACCAAGTGCTAACTGAATCTTGCAAATGTGCAAGGTTCAGAAACAACACTTCTGTCAGTAAGTGTACTGACAGAGGGAGTAGAGTAGCAGGCAGAGAATCACATGATGCAGCATAATCACAACTAACTGAATCAAACAAGCATCCAACAGCAGCATCACAGAGTAAGCTCTGTGAGCTTGGCTCACTGGTCTTGACCAGCATGGTCAGAGACCATGGCCAGTGAGAGAAGAAGGTGGTGGAGAGGAGAAGAAGGAGTGCTCACCAATCGCCCAGGTGCTCGTCTGGATGGCATGGCAGGGCAGAGCCTGCGCGGCCAGCCAGAGGCTGCCTGGGGAAGTCTTCACCAAGCCCACACCGGGAGCATCACACCTTGACGCTTCAACCGGTGAGCACCATGAGACACAAGCACCTGAGCAAGCTCAGCTGGCTCAGCAAGCCCCAGCACGGCGAAGCACCGCATTGGGGGGTGCTCGGAGGCGGCTGATGCCGAGAGAAGAGATCACCCAGATCTCCTTGGAGAGGAGACTGCCGGCGATTCTACTTGGTGGAGCTGGTAGGGGGTGCTGGGGCGAGTGATTCGCCCAAGGTGGTGGCGGCGATGGTCGCCGGAGTCGGCCGGAATGGCTAGGCGACGGTGGCGGCAATCCAGATCGCTAGAGGTGTCGACGGGAGACAGAGAGGAGAGCGAGTGAGGCTGGGCTGGGTCGGGGGTAAAACACACAAATACAATATGTGTTTTTAGAAACTCTTTAAACCCTAGAAAGTCTGGGGTAAAACACACAAATACAATTTGTGTTTTTTTAGAAACCCTTTAAACCCTAGAAAGTGGGTAAAACACACAAATAAGAAAACCTAGATCATAAATCACCATGCATAGCATATCATTGTGCATAGCATCCTACTATTTCTTGAAACATTGTCCTTACCGGACAATGCTTGGATTTCTGTAGAACAAGGAGATCAGGAGCATCGCCAAGTATCCGACTCCATTACCTTTCAGTCACAAGGCAAGTTTATCTTGCTCATATCTCTTGATTGCACTGGTTTTGAAACTTCTTGCAAAGTGATGACTTCAAACTCTAACATTTCAAAAGGGATGGAAAACCTATTTTCATAAATGAACATGACTAGTGGTTATCGACCAGTGGTGATAACCTAGGAAGGCTGGCAGGTGGAACCACGGTAAGATTGTGGTGGTGGAGGTTCCACTTGCACGGGAAAGCAAACCTAGGATTAACAACCAATGCCACAGTTATTCTAGCGCCGTAAAAACCGTGTCATCCAAGAGACTTGGAATGGGACGCTAAGTCAGCTATATCTTCTCTCGTTCGCATGTCAACGGGCAGCCAGTTGCCGGTCACAGTAGGTCTTGCGGGACTACTTGCATATGGGTGGGACACCTAAGTTCTCACGGCACTGGTGTCTATGATGGTCCGCCAGAGGCGCCTAGGTACTTCATCGTTGGGGGTGAATATCAGGGGCATAACCTGCTCGCGTGAATTGGGTGGGCATGCGTTGTGCGGAAAAAGCAGTGATTGGCTTGGATCAATGACTGGGCCCCACATCAAGGAAGTGTGGACGGGAATGTACGCCCGGTTGTGCAGCAAGGCTTTGATCTCTTTTGGAAGGACACACCTCTGCAGAGTGTAAAAGGATGTGACATGTTACCCCTTGTTCCAGGAAGGAGCTGCGAACGCCGCAGGAAAGGTGCTCTCAAGGCACTACACCTGTGTTGGCTGTTGGGCATAGTTTTCTAAAGTAAAAGCAACCTTTCAAGAAACCTTGATAAAACCTTGCATAGGCCTACGACTCTTTTGGGTCCGTGGCTGTAGTTGGTGCATATCACACAACTTCTTACTAAAGAAACTTGCTGGGTAACGCTCGTTACTCACCCCAATCTCTTAAACCCTTGCTAGACTATGAAGAGCTCGATGAAGCCACTCTGAACGCAATCGAAGGCCAGCAGGACATCTTCTACGAGGAGCCAGATCTTTCACGTGGCGTCGAAGGCGTGGATTACTTCATACGCTTCGGAGCATCCTCCGGCGAGGAGTCAGAGTGAAGGATTACTAACTATTAGGGTAGTACTGGAGCCGAGGAACCGAGCAACTGTAGAATATGAATAAGTTGTTGAGTTCTTCCCGTGTTTAATTATTTGAGCTTTTCCGATGTTGTAAACACTAAGCACTTGAGGTGTTCTCTTTAATGGGAGCATTTCGTTATCATCACGCTTTGGTATGTAATAAAATGTGGATCAGTTTGTATTTGGGCCCGCAATGTTTCTGTTGTACCATTCTGAGGGATGTAATATTTGTGGAGGCTTGTTCCGCAAGTGTTATATCAACGACTTGCATACTACAACATGCAGTGGTATGCTGGGTCTCCGCATTTTTGAAGAAATTTCAATTTTAAACAATTTTCAAATCTGCACATTTTTCAAATTTGAACATTTTGAAACTTAAACATTTTTAGTATCTTGTCAAAATTTGAACATTTCCAAATCATAATCAAGTGAAAAAGATGAAGAAAACCAGAAAAGAAATTGAAGAAACAGAAAAGAAAATGAAGAAACAAAAAAACAAAAAAAAACTACACTGGGCAGACCCACACCCGCGCGGAGGTGTGCGGCGTGCGGTCTGCGCCTACCTAGTCGACATATAGGAATCAACCAAATTCTGTCCTATAAAAGAAGCAGCGAGCCAGTCCTGTAGTCATCTCAAATCCCCATCGTTTGACAAAACCACCCTACTTTACATCCAACTGCAATTGGTCTGTTCTTTCTTTTGACAGAAAATAGCTCAACATTTCGTCTATATTTTGTTCTGGTCACTGGAATTATGGTTTCAAATAAGAGCCACGAGTACAATGGAAAAATCTGTTCCGTATTATCTTATCTTGATACCAACATGAAAGAGCATATGCCCCCATGTGTGGTTTTGGTAATTAATGACAATCCTTATGGACTAATGTTTGTATTGAGTTATATTTATAGGACTTGTCCGTAGACAATGCTTGAGCCATATGTTGGTTTCAAGGGTGTAAGAAGATGAAGATAAAGAAGATTATTCAATGACCAAGGTGTTATTCAAGAAGCGATCCGAAGATTGGTCTAAGGGAGTTGAGCCTATAGAGTGTGTCTTGAGGAATAAGATGGAGTGAACTCTCATGTGCATTCTCAAGACATCATCATTATGAAGGAAGAAGATGAAGTGCAATATTGATCAAGTCGAAGCGCAAGTTCAAGATAGGCATATAGAAGATATCATTTGCTTGAAGCTCAGTGTCCATTTGGTGGTAATGGACATATAAAGATATTTCTACTAGTGTCTCTCCCATAGTGAAGTATGGGGGGGGGCAATCCGCAAGACTTCACCGAGCAAGCGTAATCAAGAAAGGTAGTCCAACTTGAGAAGATCAAGATCATCACCATCTAGCTCAAGTGGTATGCGCAAGGCAAAGGTATGATATTGATAGGGTTTCTTTCTTACCAGTCTCATAGTGTTTGGGAGACCGGGTTTTATGATCGATAGCCGTACTATCAAGAGGGGCTCTTGAGTGAGTAACTTAATTGTATCGTTCGGAGAGAGCTCAAACCTTTGCATACATGGCATTATCTTTCTTGGTTCTTATTTGGCTTTTATCCATGTGAGGTTCTAGAGATTGTGGTTATTTCCATGGCAAGCTCTAGTTCATCAAGAACGGATTTCGTATGGAACTCTTATTGCATTTTTGGTGTTTGGAGGTTTTACCGGTTCATCTTTATAGCTAAGTCAAACCTTTTATCATTTGGTTTCATCCTCCTTTGTTGGACTATGATGTTTCTATGGACGAAGTGGTAGAGCTTGTTATGGTGATTCCAACGAGCCCAAGATCATCGAAAACGGATTCCGGATACAAAAGTTACAACCGTTTTCGTATTGATGTTTTCTCCCGGGCCGGAAATTCCGCCCCAGAGGCCGGAATTTTTGGGGGGTCGGAAATTCCAGAATTTCCGCCCCTGCGAAATTTCGCTAAGTCCTTTTTCTCGAGCTGTGGTGCAACCCTCAGTAAGGGGGCCAGAAATTTTATAAGGGGGGGCGGAATTTCCGCCCCCGGGCGGAATTTCCGCCCCTAGGTCGGAATTTCCGCCTTAAGTAAACCCCGGAATTTCCGCCCCCTGGCCGGAATTTCCGGGGTAAGTCACCTCCAACGGGCTGATTTCGAGTTGGCCTATAAATAGTTGTCCCCTTCCTCAGATCTGAGTTGACTCTTCTATTTTCTCTCTCCTCCATTGTTGACCTTGAAGAGCTTGCCCTTCCTCCCTATCCCTCCCATGATTCTTGCATCTTTTTGAGGAAAAGAGAGAGGAGATCTAGATCTACATTTCCACCAATCACTTTCTCCTCTATGTGAGGGGAACCTATTGGATCTAGATCTTGGAGTTCTCCGTGGATTTCCTCCTTGTTGTTGCTCTCATATCCCTCCATAGCATTTGTTGCTTTGGTAGGATTTGGGAGAGAAGGATTTGAGCACTTCGTATGTTCTTGTCATTGCATTTGGTGCATCGGTTTGAGTTATCCTCGGGGATTTGGTAGTGAAAGTTCATTGAGCTTTTTACTCTTGGGTTCTTGGAACCCTAGACGGCTTAGTGGCTTAGTGTTTACTTGGGGACCTCCAATTAAATTGTGGAGATCTTCCCAAGCTTTGTGGTGCCTCCGTGGCAATTACTTGGGGACTCCAATTAAGTTGTGGAGATCTTCCCAAGCTTTGTGGTGCCTCAGTGGTGATTCTTGGGAGCCTCCAATTGAGTTGTGGAGATTGCCCCAAGCTTGTACGGGTTCAGTGACCACCCTCAAGTGTCCCATAGTGGTCGGGTCTTCCATCTTGGTGGGAGGGCTCGAGGAGATTACAGTGAGCCTCCGTGGCGTTTGGGGAGCCTTGTGCCTCCACACCGCTCCAACGGAGATTAGCACTCGCAAGGGTGTGAACTTCGGGATACATCGTTGTCTCCATGTTCCTCGGTTATTTCTATACCTGAGCTCCTTTACTTATGCAATTTACTTTGTGATAGCCTTCGTGCTTAAAGTTATATATATCTTGCTATCACATAGTTTCTTATCTTGTCTAGCATAAGTTGTTGGTGCACATAGGTGAACCTAGTTTATTTAGGTTGGGTATGCTTGGCAAATTAAACGTTAGTTTTATTCCGCATTTGTTAAGCCACTCGTAAAAGTTTTAAATCGCCTATTCACCCCCCCCCCCTCTAGGCGACATCCGTGTCCTTTCAATTGGTATCAGAGCGAGGACTCTCTTTTTAGGCTTCACCACCTTGAGAGTAAAAGATATCGGCTAGGGGATTAGTGCACAATCACACTTTTATATTTGATGGCACAAACTATGATGTTTGGGAAATTAGCATGCTTAATCATTTTCGAGATATGGACCCAAATATAGAGCGAATTCTAGATATGGGTTTTTCTCCTCCTAAGGATTCCCAAAATCAATCTTTAGAGGAGAAGAAAAACTCTTATCTAGAAGCTCACGCTTCTAATGTGCTTGTTGGTTTTATGAGTGATGCAGTTATTCTTGCAATCATGCCTTTCCGTAGCGCTCATGAGTTTTGGACAAAGATTCAAGACAAATATGATATGTCCAACAAGATTGAGGATGATTGTATTCCCTCCACTTCCGGTAGTGATGAACTCTCTTCCACTTCACCAAAGTGTAGCAAGACACAAGGTAACTCTATGGTGAGTGGTGATGGAAATTGTAATGTTGATAGTGAGCTTACTTGTGATGATCATTCATCTCTATCTCATTGCCATGCTTCATCTTTGGACTTAAACACTTCTAGCACCATAAATGCTTTACATGCTTGTGTTGATAGTCCTTGCATATCATGTGTATGCTCCTTGAACACATCTCATAATGATATGCTTACTTCGTCTTGTTGCCATGATATAAATGCCTCTAGTTCCTCTAGTTGTTGTGTGTCTAACAATGTAGAGGAAACCGGAAATTCTATTGGCCAAGACATGGTCTCACTTGGAGCTTCAAGTATTTATTCATCATCATCTATTGCTTCCCACATTTGCCTTATGGCTAGGGCTTCAAAGGTAACTCCTACTTTGGAACCCAATATATCTAGTGATGGTGAGAATGAGGATAATGAAGAAGAAGAAGATGATCTTGCATCTTTATTTGAGAAGAGTGAAATGTTTTTTCATGCTATTCGTAAGAATAAAATTGCTTGCTCTTACTTCTATAAGATTTTGGCTATTGATTGCTGGTTGATGGCGCCAGAAAAAGAGCTGATGCCTAGTTGAATGACCAGCCCGTTGGGAACCCCAAGAGGAACGTATGATGAATATAGCAGCAAGATTTTTCCCTCAGTTAAGAAACCAAGGTATGTCAATCAGGAGAGGAGCAAACAAACGACTGAAGGTGATGCTTGCTAGCTTGCGACAGCTCAGGACAATTTATAAGGCACCTCGTCCAAGCTTTGCTTTGCTAGCTGCAACGCGGAACCTGCACACAACACAACCAAATACTTTGTTCCCAACTTACGATAAGGTTGTCAATCTCACCGGTTTGCTTGAAACAAAGGGTATGAGCGTATCGAGTGGAAAATGATAATAGTATGCGAGTAAAGTAAACAGTGCGAGTAAAGTAAACAGGTGATAGCAATATAATGGAAATAGGACCGGGATCCACAGTTCACTAGCAGTGTCTCTCCATAAGATAAAATAATACAAGCTGGGTAAACAAATTACAGTTGGGCAATTGATAGAATAAAGATAACATGCATATGATGAGAGGATCACTATGAGATTTACTCTGGGCATTACAACAAAATACATAGACCGCCATCCAACTGCATCTATGACTAATAATCCACTGACGGGGATATCATCCGAACACCCCATGAGTATTAAGTTGTGAATAACAGATAATTGCATTAAGCAAAGTGTGTAATGTAAACAAAGCATATGCCCTTGAGCATATGAATGTTGTTTTCCCCCTAGTAGCAACAGCACATCTACAACCTTAGAGGTTTCTGTCACTCCCCCAGATTAAATAGAGGCATGAACCCACTATCGAGCATAAATACCCCCTCTTGGAGTCACTAGCAACTACTCGGCCAAGATAGCTAGTAACAACGGAGAGCATGCAAGATCATAAACAACATAGAGATAACAAAAGATAAATTTCAGTACTTCAACTCAAGCATAACACCAATATTCATCGGATCCCAACAAACCAAACATGTAGAATTACATAACGGTGATCTCAATCATGTAGGGCAGCTCATGAGATCTAAACATGAAGCACATGGTGGAGAAGACAACCATCTAGCTACTGCTATGGACCCATAGTCCAAGGTAGACTACTCACTCATCACTCCGGAGGCAAGCATGGCGATGAAGAAGACCTCTGGTGGCGATTCCCCTCTCCAGCAGGGTGCCGGGAAGAGCTTCTGGACCCTCCCGATCTTCGGGTCGATGGCGGCGGCGGATCGCGATGTGTTCTGGAAAACTGATCGGGTACTTAGGTTTTTCTCGTCGGGGGGTCTTTATAGGCGAAGGGGCATCGTCAGAAGTGGACCGAGGTGGTCTCACACATAGGGGGTGCAGCCAGGCCCTGGGCCGCGCCGCCCTGGTGTGAGGGCCCCTCGTGGCCCCACTCCGTCTCCTCTTCGGTTCTCTGGAAGCTTCGGTAAAATTCTAGGCGACTGGCTTTGGTTTCGTCCAATTCCGAGAATATTTCCTGTGTAACTTTTCTGAAACACAAAAATAGCAGAAAACAGGGAACTGGCACTGTGGCGACTTGTTAGTAGGTTAGTTCCAGAAAATGCATAAAAGTGCCACAAAGTGTAACGAAACACTAAGCAAATGGTGTAAAAACAAGCATGGAGCATCAAAAATTATGGATACGTTGGAGACGTATCAGCTATTGCCACCGAGAGCAATAAAATTATTGAGGAGCATGAGAATACCATTTTTAAAATGCAAGGTCATGCTCGTGATTACGCGGATGAGATCGCGGATCTAAAAGAAGCTCTAGAAAAAGAACAAACCACCAAGGAATCTCTTGAGGAGACCTTTACTTTAGAGTTATCTAAAATAAAGAAATCCTATGATAGAACTCTTGTGGTGGCAAAAGATTTTGAAACTAAATATAAAGAGCTTGTAGTTACTTATGCTAATCTCCTTGAGAATGTTGTGCTTCTTAAAAATGACTCTATGGTCATTTCATGTGAGCCCATCATTCTCACCGAGTCGCATGAGCAACTTAAAGCTTCAATTTCAAATGAGATTACTAAATTGCCTTCTCCGCTTTCCGTTAGTGATGATGCTTGTGCTACTAACTCTACTTCTTGTGAAGCATCCAGCTTGAAGGAGAATGTGGAGCTAAGGGCTCAACTTGATTTGCTAACTAGCAATTATGGGAAATTGGAAGAAAATCATGGAAAGCTCTCTAGCTCCCATGAGGATCTTCTAGCTTCTCATGATAGGCTAAAATTAGCTCATGAGGCTATTATGTCAAAGGTAACATCTAGTGAGCCTCATGTGGATATTTGCACTACTTCTCAAAATACCATATTGCCTTGTGCTAGTCCTAGTAATTCATCCACTCATAACATTGCTACATCTTGTGATGAATTACTTTCCTTTCCTTGTTGCTCTAACAATGAAGCTTCTACTTCCTCTAGTACTTGTGTTGTTACTAACCACGTAGAGGAAATCGAAGAGCTCAAGTCCCAAGTCTCTTTCTTAAAAAAAGACTTTGTAAAGAGTCATGAAGGGAAATCCAAACTCGACAATATGTTGAGAGTGCAAAAATCCCCCAATGACAAGAGTGGACTTGGGTTTATCTCCAACAATAAGAACAATTCCAAGATTAACAAGAAGAAGGGCTAAGGACAAGTCAAAGATCCGGCCAAGATTGTTTGCTTCAAGTGCAAAATTGAAGGGCGCCATGTTAGATCTTGTCCTTTAAAGAAGAAGGCACTAGTTGAGAAGCAACAAGGGAAGCGGCCTCAAGTTCAAGGTCATGCTCAACCTTGAGTTGAAGAAATGCCACTTCCCAAGAAGAATCAAGCAAATGCTCCCATTGCGGAGAAATCAAGTGAGAAGAAGGTAAAGAAAATAACTTGCTACATATGCCGTGAGAAGGGTCACCTTTCTTCTTCATGCACTATGAGTAACTCGTCCAACCCTATTATAATTGTTGATGCTTATTCCCTTTGCAAGGATAAGGTTGGAAATATGTTTGCCAAATTTGTTGGTACTCAATGTGGTGTCAAGAAAAGAACCATTTGGGTGGCCAAGCCTATTGACGAGGTTCTAACTCGGCAATGCCCATGTTCGAGGGCTTTCGATCTAGGGAGCGCATTGTGGGATCTGGCGAACTCGACAGCGATCAGACGAAAGCAGGGAAACACGAGGTTTTACCCAGGTTCGGCCCCCTTGGTAGGGTAATGACCTACGTCCTGCTTGTCTGACTTTTATTGATGGGGTGGCTACAATGGTGGTGTTACAATGGTGGCGTAGATTGGATCTAGCCGAGGTAGAGAGCTCTAAGTATCGAGCGCTCCGGCGTGTGGTGGTGAAAAAGTGTCTAGGGTTTCGAGACCTTCCTCCCATCCTTTTATATGCGAAGGCTGGGTCTCAGGATTGTCCCTCAAGAAAAATACAGATCAAATCGGTTTCGAATAAACCCTAGCCGAAGACTAATCCAATTTGGACTCCTCGATTCCTTGCTTGCACACCAAGTATAGTTCCTGGGTCGCATCCAGCCGCTGCCCTTATGAGCCTTGCAATTCCTTCATCAGTAATCTCCCCTGGGCCGAAAACCAGGTAGGCGAATATCGAGGGCCTATTTGTTATTCCTTCGTCAGTAGCCCCCGCGTGTGCGGTGACCCAGCATACCACTGCATGTTGTAGTACGCAAGTTGTTGACATAACACTTATGAAACTCCATTTCACAAATATTACATCCCTCAGAGTGGTACAGCAGAAACATTGCGGGTCCACATACACACTTTTATTATTACAAGCCAAATAAACAACAACTCCGAGGTCCTCTTAGGTTCATCGAGGATACCCCATTGACTCACATCTTACATTACTTGTTCTTGATTAACTGAAAGTACATCTAAGAACTATTATAGCTCAGCAACTTATTTAGTAGTGTTTAGGTTGCTCGGCTAATCTAACGGTACTATCTCGTCTACTGCTCGGCTTCCTCTTTGGCACCATAGACGATCTTGTAATCTTCACCTTCTACCCCTCCGGACAGATCTGGCTCCTCATAGAAGATCTCCTCCTGAGTTGCATTGGCGTACAGTGCCTCCTCTTCTTGGTCTTCAGAGTCTAAGCAAGGGTTAAGAGGGAGTGGAGTGAGTAACGAGCGTTACCCAGCAAGTTCATTTAATAGGGATAAGTGTTTGATGCACTAGCTACGACCCTAGATCAATGATCACAGGTCATGCAGGTTTTCATAAATATTTCTTCAAGAGATTGTTTTTATTCTGAAGAACTATGCCTGACAGCCTTCACAGGTTGACTAGAACTTCATGGAGTTCCTTTCCTGCCGTGTTCACAGTTCCTTCCCGGAACAAGGAGTGACAAGCCACAATTCATACACTCTGCAGAGGTGCGTTGCTTTACCCATAAGAGATCAAAGCCTTGCTGCTCAACCGGGCGAATCTTTCCTGTCCATACACTTTAGTATGGGGCCCAGTCATTGATCCAAGCCAATCACTACCCTTCTCCGTGACCTCACATGCCCACCCTTTTGTAAATCCCTGGACTACCAGCTGATATAAAGATCAAGCTTCGAGCCAGTTTATTACAATCCATCATAGACACCTGGTACCGGGGGAAACTGAGAGGTCCCACCCATGTTGCCACATCCTAGCGGGATGATAGCTCCGGTGTGGTACGTCCGTTGACATGCGAAGGGAAGAAGAACTAGCTGACTTTCCCGTCCCATTCCAAGTCTTATGGTTAACGCGTAATTTACGGCACAAGAATCACTATCGACATTGGTTATTAAATCCTAGGGTTTACTTTCCCATGCAAATGGAACCTCCACCACCACAATCATACCATGGTTCCATTTGCCAACCTTCCTAGGTTATCACCACTCGGGTCGATAACCAACTACTCATATTTCTTATAAAAGAGAACCTTTTGCTTTTAGATGCAGTAGTAATACCACAGGTATAGATTTGCAAGTAATTTGATAGAAATAATCAAAAGGCATGAGCAAGAGTGAACTTGCCTTGAGACTGCAAGGTATTGCAATCGAAAGCTTCGGTTGAACCCTGAACCCCGGGTTCTGGAAAAATAGCATCATTGTCTGGTAAGACAATGTTTAAAGAAGCAAATCATGCTATGATGCATATAGATGCTATGCATTAGGGTTTAAGTGGTTTACCCCATTTTGTGTGTTTTACCCAAGTGTTAATCATGCGTTGAGTTTTTGAAATTTATTTGAATGGCATGTCATTATTAGTTTAGTGGAACATGGAATTATCACTTTAAGAGTGAAACCTATTTAAGTAAGGAATAACTTTCAGGTTTATGTGCTAATAATTTCTATGTTATTTGAATCATGGTAGGGCTTGATTCAATCCATAGACATGTCTTAGTTAAAATTTATGAATAATAAAACTTGATTCAAGTATTTATTTCAGTTCTTAAATAAAATACTAAATTGTTGATAATGTTCAGAGACAGGTTTTAATTGTATTTAAATTTCTCTAAGGTGTTATTAAAATTTTACTCCTTTATAGTATTTATTATTATTATATTTTTTAAAAAAACCAAAGTGAATAAAAACTACAATTAATCTTTAGCTGGGCCGGTTTAACCAGTTAAGCAGGCCGAAGCCCCTTTTTGGGCCCAGCCGGCCCACCCAGGCCAAGCCAATCCAGCCCGAGCCCCTCCACCTCTCCTCACACGCACACCTGCACGCAGGCGATGCGCCGCCGCCCTGCTCGCTGGCGATGCGCCGCCGCCGCTCTGCCCCGGCCTGCCGTCGGCCAACCCTGCCGTGGCTGCCTTCCGGAGCCACTACCTACCCCTTAATCTACATCGCTGCAGTGCTCTACCGCGCCCGTCCAGGTGCCCCGTGAACCCTAGCTGCAGCCGATTCGGCCGCCGCCGGCCTGCTCCGCTGCTCTCCGGCGCTCCCCCTGTGCTTCTCCGACCGACCAACAATGAGTACTTGACGTGGCCCGGCGCAAGTGGTGCCGTGGCGCCACTTGTGCCGCCACTGTCGCCGGCCTCCGCCATCTCCTCGCAACGTCGCCGCCCACACACAGTGAGCTGCTACCCTCTCTCTCTCACCCTCTTGGTCTATGTGTTGCTTGATGCTAGTCACTGGTCTGAGTTGGTGATGCTCTACTGGTTAATTGCTCTGATGATAACCTACTTGTGCTATTGTTGGGTGCTATTCGATTTAATTACTGTGAGTGATACACCCAACTTGTGATGATTCTGTGAGGTTAGCTTTACTGTGTCACATTAGCTCTTTGATGGAATTCAGTTAAAGAGTTAACTGAGCTTTGGGTTCAGTTTGACAGTTCACATTTACTATCCCTATGTTCTGTGAATTGTGAGATGCTCAAGCATACTTTGTTTATGTGCTGCTGTTAGCTATTTTGTAACGAACAACTAGGGTGCTGAACTGAATCTTTGATTCAGTTACTTTGATACGAGTGGATAGATTCATGTGATGCTCTGTTGGACTTAGTGAGGGATTTTAACTAAATTACACTTTGAGATATGAACTGAAGCAAGTGCTTCAGTGATGATTTAATCAAGCTCCAATTCTAGAGATTTCTAGAAGACCAAGCTTGATCCAAGTGACTGCTGATATTCTTTTTATAACTCCCGTGGTACCTCCAGGAGAGTATGTTTATTAATAAGTGGAGATGTTTGGCTGGCTGCCTTGTTTTGATATTCCAATCTGATGCTTGTGGTAACCATTGGTTGCTACTGCTATGTGCAAAATGAGCACTGCTATAGAATTAAATTGATAAGAATAGATTCTAGCTTGATCTAGCCTATGATGCAAAGGCTGAGGCAAATATTGGATAAGAACGGATACTCATTGTTGGATTATGTTTTTACTACTCCATGATGAGTTTAGCATAGCACTTCTATGCAAATCTGAGAGTATTCCTGCTGTCCCCTTTATTTCCTCTTATAGATGATAAGAACAGAAACTGATGCTGTGATGTATTTGGTGATTAACCTTGTGGCTGAGATCTGGGGAGTGAAGCTGGTATAAGATCTTCGATCTGGTGCCCTTCTCTTTCCCCTCTATTTCATCTTCTGGTAGCTCTGTCCTTCTTGACCCTTCTGGTTTGACTGGTAGCCTTGCTTCTCCTTGACAGCCCTGCTCCTCCTAGCTTGCTGGCCTGCTCCTAGTGCTTCACTTGGTGACCCTGGTCACTGATTGCTGTTGCTTGGCCCTTGCGCTGGTATCTTGTGGTGAGCTGTTCTTGGTGTTCTTGAGATAAGATGAGCAAGTGGTGAAATGTGCTGGTGAGTCTGTGAGGTGCGGCTGCTAGTGCTGGCTATGTGTTTATATACCTCTTCTGTCGTGTTGACAGCACATGCTATGCATGTGGTGACTGTGCTGCTTCAGGTGGTCAAATTGGTTTCCTTTACCTATGGAGGCAAGCTGTGGCTGTGTCATGTTTATCCTAATTGGTGACTTCTTTTGATGTTGCCACTTGTATTTCTGGCTGTGCAAATATTACTGATCTTGCTAAATAGATTTTGGTGACTTCTTAATTCTGCTTAACCAATATCATGTTAAGTATGAATTAATATTAATTGATTTGGATTTTTACTTTAAACCTAGCTAGAATTAGAGGGTGTCATAATCTGCTTGCTTTATTTGATTTAATTGCCTGCCTTTTAAGATGCCTATCAATTCAAGTGTATGAGTTATGGACCCTTTTTCCAGAGTTGGTTATTTAGTTGAATGATGCCCTCTAGTTCTAGGACTTAGAATTTAGGAGTTCTTCCTAAATTCTCTTGCTGGGTTTAATAAATTAAATTGCCTCCAGAAAATATGGAGGCAAACATTCTAATCAAACAAACAAGTTTCCTTGTCTTTGTTGATTCTTATTTGCAGGAATGAAGGTGAAGACAAGATGAAAGATTAGTTAGGATTTTATTTATTCCCTTTTGTAATTTCAACTCCTTTATTGTAATTAACCTCATTATTGAGATTCGTAATATAATATCCTATTCAATTGTAATAAAGACAATATTCCTAAACTAATTTCTATATTCATTTGGTGTGATGATTATTATTCAATTGCTTATTTCAAATTTATTTGAATTATTATCAAGTTCAAATTTAAAACTTGAATTCAAATTCCTTCCCCCCAAATCAATGATTCAGCAAAGGTCATGCCGAAATTCATCGCACTCACTCCGATGCACTAAACTTTAACATCAGAGTAAGAAGAACTTCAGTCGCTTTGTGTTTTAAATAATTTGCGCGAAAATTTCCCAGGTTTTCAGATGCATGAATGCAATGCACAAACCCTGATTCTACCCCCGTTTGGTCCTAAACGCTGGGATGTTAGAGCCTTCCCCCCTTAACAAAAACTTCGTCCCGAAGTTACGCACGGTAATACCTGAATAGCTCGGGGTAAGCTTGTCTGAGGTCTTCTTCTTTCTCCCAAGTAGCTTCTCTTGCAGAATGATGTTTCCATTGAACCTTGCAATACTTGATAGCTCTGTTTCTCAATCTCTTCCAGTTTTCATCGAGAATCTTGGATGGATGTTCAATATAGGTCAAATCTGCTTGCAGTTCTAACTCTTCATGTGAAACTGGCTCATCTGGAGTTCTAAGACACTTCTGTAGTTGTGATACGTGAAATACATTGTGGATTTGTGACAGTCTCTTTGGCAACTCTAATTCAAAAGCTACCTCCCTGTTCTGACTCAGAATCTTGAAAGGTCCAATATACCTTGGACTCAATTTCCCTGTCACTCCAAATCTTTTGACTCCCTTCATTGGACTAACCTTGAGATAAACCATATCTCCTACTTGAGGTTCCCATGATCTTCTCTTCTGATCTGCATAACTTTTCTGTCTGCTCTGTGCAATCTTGAGACGATCTCGGATTATGTCAATTGCCTCTTGTTTCTCTTTGATATAGTCCGGTGCAAACTCTTTGTTCCCTCCAACTTCATACCAACATATTGGTGATCTACACTTCCTTCCGTAGAGTGCTTCATAAGGTGCCATCTTGATACTACTTTGATAGCTGTTATTATATGAAAACTCTGCCAAAGGTAGATGTTCCTCCCAAGAACCTCCAAAGTTCAAAGCACATGCTCTAAGCATATCTTCAAGAATCTGGTTAGTTCTTTCTGTTTGTCCTCCAGTTTGTGGATGATAGGCTGTGCTGAAGTCTAACTTTGATCCTAAAGCTTCTTGAAGTTGCTTCCAAAATGCTGAGGTGAATACAGAACCTCGGTCTGACACTATCTTCCTAGGAACTCCGTGTTTACTAACAACTTCCTTCACATATAAGTTTATCAACTTCTCACCATTGTCCTTCTGGTTCACGGCGATGAATTGTGCACTCTTGGTCAGTCGATCCACGATTACCCATATCATGTCCTTATTATTCTTGGTCTTCGGCAAACCTGTGATGAAATCCATACCGATCTCATCCCACTTCCATTCTGGAATCTCTAAAGGTTTTAGAAGACCTACGGGACTTTGATGTTCCGCCTTCACTCTTTGGCATGTGTGACACTCAGACACATACTTAGCAATTTCCCTCTTCATGTTATTCCACCAGAATATCTCCTTCAAATCCATGTACATCTTCGTACTCCCTGGATGTATTGAATAAGGTGTCTCGTGAGCTTCTTTGAGTATTATTTCCTTAATCTTCTCATCGTCAGGTACACAAATCCTCTTTTCAAACCACAGTGAATCAAACTCTCCTAAGTGGAACACTGATTGCCTTCCCTCAGTGATTCTTCTAACTTCTTCTTGTATGAAAGGATCGTCATCTTGCTTTCGAATTATCTCATACTTCAAGTCATTTTGTAGCTCCTCTATAACTCTCATAGTTGCTATGCTGCCTATAGCCTCTCCTTTTAGGAACATGATTTCTGCTTGCTCTAATTCTCTTTTCAACCCTTGAGGTAACTCAATATCCACGGTCACGTTGTCCGTACTCTTCCTGCTCAAAGCGTCTGCTACTACATTCGCCTTCCCCGGTGTGTAGTTGATGGTTAGATCATAATCTTTTATCAACTCTAACCATCTCCTTTGCCTCATGTTTAGCTCCTTCTGAGTAAAGAAATACTTGAGACTCTTGTGATCCGTGTATAACTCACATTTTGCTCCATAAAGAAAATGTCTCCAACTCTTCAATGCATACACCACGGCTGCTAGTTCAAGATCATGTGTTGGATAGTTGACTTCATTTGGTCTCAACTGCCTGGATCCATAGGCTATTACTTTTCTATCTTGCATGATCACACATCCTATTCCCTGCTTGGATGCATCGCAATAGACAACATAATCCTTGCCTATTTCTGGGACTGCTAACACTGGTGCGGTAGTTAACTTCTCTTTAAGTGTTTGGAAACTCTGTTCACACTGTTCTGACCACACAAATGGTGTATTCTTCCGTAGCAACTAAGTCATTGGTCCAGCTATCTTGGAAAACCCTTCTATGAATCTTCGATAATATCCAGCCATTCCTAGGAAACCTCGGATTTCCTTGACACTTTTGGGTGATTTCCACTCCAGAACTGACTCTACCTTGCTTGGATTCACAGCTATGCCTTCTTTGCTGATTACATGTCCAAGAAACTCCACTTTATCTAGCCAAAATTCACACTTACTAAACTTGGCATATAATTGTTGTTCTCTCAAAATCTGTAGAACTATCTTCAAATGCTTAGCATGTTCAGACTTATCCTTTGAGTATACCAGGATATCGTCAATAAACACTATCACAAATTTGTCCAGATAAGGCATAAAGATCTTGTTCATCAGATTCATGAATATAGCTGGTGCATTTGTCAATCCGAAAGGTACAACAAGGTACTCATGGTGTCCATACCTAGATACAAAAGCTGTCTTCGGAATATCTTCTGCTTTAATCTTGATTTGGTGATAACCTGATCTCAAATCTATCTTGGAAAATACTCCTGCTCCCTTCACTTGATCGAACAAATCTTGTATTCTAGGCAGTGGATATTTGTTTTTGATAGTCACATTGTTCAAATTTCTATAATCTCCACACATCCTTCTGCCTCCATCTCGTTTATCAACAAAAATGACAGGTGATCCCCACGGTGATATACTTTCCTTGATGAATCCCTTCCTTACCAATTCATCTAACTGTTCCTTCAACTCTTTCAACTCCTTCGGACCCATCTTATAAGGTGCTTGTGCAATCGGTGTAGTTCCCGGTATCAAGTCAATTGTGAATTCTATCTCTCTATCAGGTGGCATTCCAGGTAATTCCTTTGGAAACACATCCTTAAAATCCTTAACTATAGGTATCTCTTCAATTTTCACTTCCTTCATTGAGTTCAATTGCAGTTCTGCCTCAATTTGAGTATGCTTATCACCTTGATAAACTATTCTTCCACCTTCGGGATGTCTAATGGACACTGTCTTTTCTTCACAGTCAATTTGAGCTCCATGATTTGACAACCAGTCCATTCCCAGTATCACTGCTATGTCTCCCATTGGAATCACGAATAGATCCGCAAAGTATACGAAGTTGCAAATCCTGATGATTTGTTCCTTCCTTATGTGGGTGACTACTAACGTACCCCCCGCGGATAAGACAATAATAGGGGATTCTATCATAGAACATCTAATCCCATATTGCTCCATGAATTGCTTGGAAATAAAAGAAGTAGTTGCTCCCGTATCAAATAAAACTTTGCCGGGATATGAAAGAATGCTTAGCGTACCTATCACAGCTTGATCTGAGTGGCCCACTTCCTCCAGTGTGGTGCAATTCAGCTTCCCAAATGGCTTCACTCGCTTTCCGTTATTGTTCCTCCCAGCATCTCTTCCTCCTCCACCGCTTCTGTTCCCTGCCGGAAATGGCCATCCTCCTGGTGGTTTGTTCGGGCAATCCGGTCTCATATGCCCCTCTTGGTTACAACCATAGCATATGATCTTGGGCTTCTGGCACTCACTTTTGAAATGCCCTGCTCGTCCACAGTTTGCACAAATGATCCTATTCCGTGGATTCGGAGGGTTTTGATTTGGTGTGTTACCTCCTGGCTTAAATCTGGGTTTAAAACTCAGATTAGTTGATGGTTTATTGGTCTAGAACTTCCTTGGCTCAAGTTTTGCCCTCTTTTTCCTTTCCTCCTGGACCTGCCGATAATCATCCTCAAAGGTAATGGCAGCATCCACTAGCTTCTGGAATCCCTGTGTACTAAATGGCCTCATTTGCATCTTCACATATGGATTCAAACCTCTCAGAAACCTTTTCTTGCGTTTATCTTCAGTACTAACCTCGTCAACCGCATAGAGAGATAACCGACTGAACTCCCTGATGTACCTCATAACCGGTGTACTCCCTTGTTCCAGCTTCTCAAACTCCTGCCTCTTGAGCTCCATGGTGCTTTCCGGAACATGATGTTCACGAAACTTTTCCTTAAACTCTTCCCAAGAGAACACGTGTGTGATTGGATGTATAGCAATAATGTTCTCCCACCATGATGCCGCTGGCCCTGTCAACAGATAAGTTGCATAACGTACCATTTCCTCCTCGCTACAGCCGACAGTCTTTAGCTTCCTTTCGGTGTCAGTCAACCAGTCTTCCGCGTCCATAGGTTCGGGTGCTGTTGCGAATGGAAGAGGTCTTGTGTTCTAAAATTCAGACATATTTACTCCTTGCCTGACATTGTCTCTTCCTGCTATTCCCGCTTGTCCGGCCAAATCTTGCATAAATTTGTTTTGTTGTTCCTGATCTCGCCTCCTGTTTTCCTCCACAAACTGCATATACTGGAGAAAACTTTGCTCCGAGATAGGACGAGGTGGTTGTGGTGGTTCCATTGCTGCTGCATCTGCATCAGCCTTCTGCTTGGCCTCTCTTTCTTGACGCTGCTGCTCAGTCTCGTGTTCTACGCCCGAATCCATGCCCCTCTAGTCCTGTTGCACAAAGCGAATTCTCATAATTACACCATGCACATGTTTTCTGAGTTCAACTTTATGCACAGTACTAGTCACACAATGAAATCAAAAGCAAATCCAAATAGAAACCAAAGGTATTATACACACACAATACTTAGCTTTTACAATCAAAGTGATTTCTTTGTGAGTGTGCATACTTACTTATTAATACTACCCCACTCATTAGGATTTGTAGTACAATACTATTTCATGATTAACTCTCTCATGAATAGTAAGATTTAACCCCCTACTTCCAAAGTTACTACATCTCCCTTATTCTTAACACAACCAGGTAGGTGTGAAAAATGTTTGGGTCTTTCTGGTTGTGATTCATTCTACATCGAGTTACAATAATAGCAATGCTTAATAATAAAGAATCATCGCACTAAAATATATGGTAGTGTTATTCTCAAGTGAATACCCACCATATTTCTAGAGAATCCTTTACTATTCCCATAAGACTTCCTACAGGTTCTACCCATTTAATAGGCTTCCAACCTAAGGTCAAAGCAATTGCTCTGATACCAGCTGCGGTGACCCAGCATACCACTACATGTTGTAGTACGCAAGTCGTTGACATAACACTTATGAAACTCCATTTCACAAATATTACATCCCTCAGAGTGGTACAACAGAAACATTGCGGGTCCACATACACACTTTTATTATTACAAGCCAAATAAACAACAACTCCGAGGTCCTCTTAGGTTCATCGAGGATACCCCATTGACTCACATCTTACATTACTTGTTCTTGATTAACTGAAAGTACATCTAAGAACTATTATAGCTCAGCAACTTATTTAGTAGTGTTTAGGTTGCTCGGCTAATCTAACGGTACTATCTCGTCTACTGCTCGGCTTCCTCTTCGGCACCATAGACGATCTTGTAATCTTCACCTTCTACCCCTCCGGACAGATCCGGCTCCTCATAGAAGATCTCCTGCTGAGTTGCATTGGCGTACAGTGCCTCCTCTTCTTGGTCTTCAGAGTCTAAGCAAGGGTTAAGAGGGAGTGGAGTGAGTAACGAGCGTTACCCAGCAAGTTCATTTAACAGGGATAAGTGTTTGATGCACTAGCTACGACCCTAGATCAATGATCACAGGTCATGCAGGTTTTCATAAATATTTCTTCAAGAGATTGTTTTTATTCTGAAGAACTATGCCCGACAGCCTTCACAGGTTGACTAGAACTTCATGGAGTTCCTTTCCTGCCGTGTTCGCAGTTCCTTCCCGGAACAAGGAGTGACAAGCCACAATTCATACACTCTGCAGAGGTGCGTTGCTTTACCCATAAGAGATCAAAGCCTTGCTGCTCAACCGGGCGAATCTTTCCCGTCCATACACTTTAGTATGGGGCCCAGTCATTGATCCAAGCCAATCACTACCCTTCTCCGTGACCTCACATGCCCACCCTTTTGTAAATCCCTGGACTACCAGCTGATATAAAGATCAAGCTTCGAGCCAGTTTATTACAATCCATCATAGACACCTGGTACCGGGGGAAACTGAGGGGTCCTACCCATGTTGCCACATCCTAGCGGGATGATAGCTCTGGTGTGGTACGTCCGTTGACATGCGAAGGGAAGAAGAACTAGCTGACTTTCCCGTCCCATTCCAAGTCTTATGGTTAACGCGTAATTTACGGCACAAGAATCACTGTCGACATTGGTTATTAAATCCTAGGGTTTACTTTCCCATGCAAATGGAACCTCCACCACCACAATCATACCATGGTTCCATTTGCCAACCTTCCTAGGTTATCACCACTCGGGTCGATAACCAACTACTCATATTTCTTATAAAAGAGAACCTTTTGCTTTTAGATGCAGTAGTAATACCACAGGTATAGATTTGCAAGTAATTTGATAGAAATAATCAAAAGGCATGAGCAAGAGTGAACTTGCCTTGAGACTGCAAGGTATTGCAATCGAAAGCTTCGGTTGAACCCTGAACCCCGGGTTCTGGAAAAATAGCATCATTGTCTGGTAAGACAATGTTTAAAAAAGCAAATCATGCTATGATGCATATAGATGCTATGCATTAGGGTTTAAGTGGTTTACCCCATTTTGTGTGTTTTACCCAAGTGTTAATCATGCATTGAGTTTTTGAAATTTATTTGAATGGCATGTCATTATTAGTTTAGTGGAACATAGAATTATCACTTTAAGAGTGAAACCTATTTAAGTAAGGAATAACTTTCATGTTTATGTGCTAATAATTTTTATGTTATTTGAATCATGGTAGGGCTTGATTCAATTCATAGACATGTCTTAGTTAAAATTTATGAATAATAAAACTTGATTCAAGTATTTATTTCAGTTCTTAAATAAAATACTAAATTGTTGATAATGTTCAGAGACAGGTTTTAATTGTATTTAAATTTCTCTAAGGTGTTATTAAAATTTTA
The DNA here is from genome assembly GCA_007115705.1 of Dactylis glomerata. NCBI lineage: Eukaryota > Viridiplantae > Streptophyta > Magnoliopsida > Poales > Poaceae > Dactylis > Dactylis glomerata. Next base: position 7,566,218 of record QXEO01000430.1, on the reverse strand, counting down.
CTCCTTTATAGTATTTATTATTATTATATTTTTTTTAAAAACCAAAGTGAATAAAAACTACAATTAATCTCTAGCTGGGCCGGTTTAACCAGTTAAGCAGGCCGAAGCCCCTTTTTGGGCCCAGCCGGCCCACCCAGGCCAAGCCAATCCAGCCCGAGCCCCTCCACCTCTCCTCACACGCACACCTGCACGCAGGCGATGCGCCACCGCCCTGCTCGCTGGCGATGCGCCGCCGCCGCTCTGCCCCGGCCTGCCGCCGGCCAACCCTGCCGTGGCTGCCTTCCGGAGCCACTACCTACCCCTTAATCTACATCGCTGCAGTGCTCTACCGCGCCCGTCCAGGCGCCCCGTGAACCCTAGCTGCAGCCGATTCGGCCGCCGCCGGCCTGCTCCGCTGCTCTCCGGCGCTCCCCCTGTGCTTCTCCGACCGACCAGCAACGAGTACTTGACGTGGCCCGGCGCAGGTGGTGCTGTGGCGCCACTTGTGCCGCCACTGTCGCCGGCCTCCGCCATCTCCTCGCAACGTCGCCGCCCACACACAGTGAGCTGCTACCCTCTCTCTCTCACCCTCTTGGTCTATGTGTTGCTTGATGCTAGTCACTGGTCTGAGTTGGTGATGCTCTACTGGTTAATTGCTCTGATGATAACCTACTTGTGCTATTGCTGGGTGCTATTTGATTTAATTACTGCGAGTGATACACCCAACTTGTGATGATTTTGTGAGGTTAGCTTTACTGTGTCACATTAGCTCTTTGATGGAATTCAGTTAAAGAGTTAACTGAGCTTTGGGTTCAGTTTGACAGTTCACATTTACTGTCCCTATGTTCTGTGAATTGTGAGATGCTCAAGCATACTTTGTTTATGTGCTGCTGTTAGCTATTTTCTAACAAACAACTAGGGTGCTGAACTGAATCTTTGATTCAGTTACTTTGATACGAGTGGATAGATTCATGTGATGCTCTGTTGGACTTAGTGAGGGATTTTAACTAAATTACACTTTGAGATATGAACTGAAGCAAGTGCTTCAGTGATGATTTAATCAAGCTCCAATTCTAGAGATTTCTAGAAGACCAAGCTTGATCCAAGTGACTGCTGATATTCTTTTTATAACTCCTGTGGTACCTCCAAGAGAGTATGCTTATTAATAAGTGGAGATGTTTGGCTGGCTGCCTTGTTTTGATATTCCAATCTGATGCTTGTGGTAACCATTGGTTGCTACTGCTATGTGCAAAATGAGCACTGCTATAGAATTAAATTGATAAGAACAGATTCTAGCTTGCTAGCTTGATCTAGCCTATGATGCAAAGGCTGAGGCAAATATTGGATAAGAACAGATACTCATTGTTGGATTATGTTTTTACTACTCCATGATGAGTTTAGCATAGCACTTCTATGCAAATCTGAGAGTATTCCTGCTGTCCCCTTTATTTCCTCTTATAGATGATAAGAACAGAAACTGATGCTGTGATGTATTTGGTGATTAACCTTGTGGCTGAGATCTGGGGAGTGAAGCTGGTATAAGATCTTTGATCTGGTGCCCTTCTCTTTCCCCTCTATTTCATCTTCTGGCAGCTCTGTCCTTCTTGACCCTTCTGGTTCGACTGGTAGCCTTGCTTCTCCTTGATAGCCCTGCTCCTCCTAGCTTGCTGGCCTGCTCCTAGTGCTTCACTTGGTGACCCTGGTCACTGATTGCTGTTGCTTGGCCCTTGCGCTGGTATCTTGTGGTGAGCTGTTCTTGGTGTTCTTGAGATAAGATGAGCAAGTGGTGAAATGTGCTGGTGAGTCTGTGAGGTGCGGCTGCTAGTGCTGGCTGTGTGTTTATATACCTCTTCTGTCGTGTTGACAGCACATGCTATGCATGTGGTGACTGTGCTGCTTCAGGTGGTCAAATTGGTTTCCTTTACCTATGGAGGCAAGCTGCGGCTGTGTCATGTTTATCCTGATTGGTGACTTCTTTTGATGTTGCCACTTGTATTTCTGGCTGTGCAAATATTACTGATCTTGCTAAATAGATTTTGGTGACTTCTTAATTCTGCTTAACCAATATCATGTTAAGTATGAATTAATATTAATTGATTTGGATTTTTACTTTAAACCTAGCTAGAATTAGAGGGTGTCATAATCTGCTTGCTTTATTTCATTTAATTGCCTGCCTTTTAAGATGCCTATCAATTCAAGTGTATGAGTTATGGACCCTTTTTCCAGAGTTGGTTATTTAGTTGAATGATGCCCTCTAGTTCTAGGACTTAGAATTTAGGAGTTCTTCCTAAATTCTCTTGCTGGGTTTAATAAATTAAATTGCCTCCGGAAAATATGGAGGCAAACATTCTAATCAAACAAACAAGTTTCCTTGTTTTTGTTGATTCTTATTTGCAGGAATGAAGGTGAAGACAAGATGAAAGATTAGTTAGGATTTTATTTATTCCCTTTTGTAATTTCAACTCCTTTATTGTAATTAACCTCATTATTGAGATTTGTAATATAATATCCTATTCAATTGTAATAAAGACAATATTCCTAAACTAATTTCTATATTCATTTGGTGTGATGATTATTATTCAATTGCTTATTTCAAATTTATTTGAATTATTATCAAGTTCAAATTTAAAACTTGAATTCAAATTCCTTCCCCCCAAATCAATGATTCAGCAAAGGTCATGCCGAAATTCATCGCACTCACTCCGATGCACTAAACTTTAACATCAGAGTAAGAAGAACTTCAGTCGCTTTGTGTTTTAAATAATTTGCGCGAAAATTTCCTAGGTTTTCAGATGCATGAATGCAATGCACAAACCTTGATTCTACCCCCGTTTGGTCCTAAACGCTGGGATGTTACAGAGTGCCTGGGATAGTCGAAGACTATGGCAGGGACTCTAACTCGAGTCTCCTTTTAAGCGCACGAGATCATATTCGCCCTTCCTGAAAAAGCACTAAAAACATAGCGAATACACAAATGATGCATCTGACAGATGCGGCTGATTCGAGTAGTACTCATTTTGAGCCTCGAAAATGTTTAGCTTGGTTTGCAGGGGGATATGCATAACCGGCCCGAGACTCACGCCGGGTCTCAGTTAATTGCATAGCCGCAAAAACATTCGGTTAGCTTACTCAGATTCGAGTCCCCCGACTCGAACCCGCGTGGGCTGGCGCTACCTCGACCCAAGCCGCGTTGGTCTCACCGGGTCAAAGCCCAGTTCAATGTGGGGCTCCCGATGCATCCATCGGTGCAAACTTCATACCGAATGTATGGTAAATTACTCGGCAGAGCATGCTTGATACGAATACCGGGCCATCTGGTGTTGCAAACCGTGGACTTACCTTCGTATTTGACATACGGCATCCGAATCGGTATATTGCCACCAGAATTTGGGAATTTTGAATGCATGTGTGAGTATGAAATTGGATTCAGTGGGCTAAAGCCATCCCCGAATCGCAGCTGAGGCACTGCTAGCCCTGAACCAAGAGTAATCTGGGGACTGAAGCCCATGGTTAGACGCGTTGTTGACTATAATCGTATAAGCTGACAAAGTCATTATTCAGGTAAACTTGCGGCTCTGCTGGCTGGACCCAAGAATCGACAACCATGACTTGGATAATGAGGGGGCGTTGCTAGCCAGAGTGTAATTCAAGGGATCACAAACCTCTACTCGAAAGTCGAAGCGACACATCCTGCTCGAATGCGGGAGCTTAGGAGGATCGATGCCTTTGACCAAAAATACCTGGAGGCTCTGCTGGCCTTTGGCGAATAGTTCGAGAGCGAGAACTCACCCCTCGAATACCAAAACGATACCGATGAAAGCAGCAGAAACTTTTCGAGTAGTCACGCCGAGAAACTCACTCGAAAAACTCTAAAGGCTCGAAAGCATGGGAAAAAACCGCTCTAAAAGCAATATCTTCAAAAAGGATGAGAAAAAGCCTCAAGAAAATACCTAGTTCCGAAAGAGTTTAGCCTTGGGAAAATACATACCTCAAAAATATGAAGGCCCAAAATCGAGCTTATCCTTTAACTCCAAAGGGAACCACTCTGCAAACCATGATGTCAATGATGACGCTTGGATTCTTCGAGTTGTCATGCCACCTTTTGCCAGGATGGACTGACATTTGACAAGACCAAACGTCTTGTGGGGCCCCCTGCCCGCGCGCCCCGGCTGTTGACTGAGTTTGACTGCACGTCCCGCACATGGGTGAGAAAAGTCCGTCCAGTCTCCTTGATTACCGTGCATAGTGGAGGCCGCGGCTTCCACGGTGCTGACACGTGGATGGCCAGATCCATCCAGCCGTTTCCCCTTCGTGATGAACGGCTAGGATAGATTGGCAGTTTTCCAAGAGCAGAATAAAAACAACAGCGGAGGGTAACTGCACACCCCACTCCGCCGCCGTCATCGTCTTCCTCGCGCTCAGCTCCCGCGACACCTCATTCCCATCTCCACTTCTGCAAAGTTCTACTGCGCATTGCCCCCATGGGCAAGAGAGGCTCAACAGCAGCTGGCGCCGTCGCCAAGAAAGCCAAGACCGCGAACACCGACACCTCCATCGTCGATAACTGGGTGCAGACCAAGATCGGGGACAAGGAGATGTCCGCCGCTGAGAAGGTCGGCCTTCTCAAGAACGATCCGGTGGAAGCACTTGCCGCCGGCCCGGAAATTGTTCCCCGACCACCTCCAGGATTCTGGGTAATTTTCCTGGCTTTCGTGCTGCGGGGGCTGTCACTTCCCCCGCACCCTTTTCTTCGTGGCCTCCTCTTTGCGTACGGGATTCAGCTCCACGATCTGAATCCCAATACGATTCTTCACATTGCGTGTTTCATCACGCTCTGTGAATGTTTCCTGGGGATCGAACCCCACTGGGCGCTTTGGCACAAATTTTCGCCATCCGGCAGCCTCTGCATTATCAGACTGGTGGCTTTAGCTGCCAAAGTGCGCCCAGACGTGCCATATTTCAATCTTCAGACGCCCGAAAATAACCCCGGCTGGAGGACGAAGTGGTTCTATGCCAAGGACAAATCGTCCGCTGGCGAAAACTTCGGGCTCGAGGAGTTTTGGGCCACCACCATCCTTTGACCGCGGGTGTCTTGGAGGCACAAACTTTCCGATGAAGAAATGAAGATAACAGAGTCGTTGATGGAGAAAATTCAGCAACTTCGAGCCACACCCAAGAAGGAGCTTTCGGGCATCCAGCTTATTCGTACATTCATCGAACGCCGAATCCAGCTGCTTACCGCTCGAGCCCACTATATGTGGGACTATACCGATCGCCGAGACCTAACGCGGATCTCCCCCGACGAGTTACATAAAGCTGAGATCGATGACAGCGTGCACGCTGTCACCAACATCAAGAAGAAGTCTTTCGTGTCGAAAATCTTCGGCACGGTGGACTTTAGCAAGGCCTTCCCCCGCACCGAGGTACGCTCGTTATCTTTAGCCAAACATATCTTGTTCATTGCGAATCTGTTGATTTGGGTCGGAAGTGATGAAAAATGCTTGCTCAGGTTATCAACGTGGCCTGGTGTTATCTGCCCCAGCCCGAAGACGGTGAGTACCCAGGGCGCGATTTCATCGAGGCCCCAGAAGAATCGACCTCCGCTGCTCCTTCGTTGTCGCGAGCATCGAAGAAGAAGAAACAAGTCACTGATGTCGTCGAGGATTCAGAAGATCTTGATGACACTCACTTCTCTTCTGGTGATGACGACGATAGCGTGATCCCTGTCGCGCCTTTGAACAGCCGCCCCCCTCTTCGACTTGGGAAGAAGACTCTTCCAAAGTTTGGTCTCGATGCATCGTAAGTTTCTGTGTCGAACTCCTTTTTCGTGTAACTTTGTCTTGGATTGACTGTACTATGTTGACTTCGACGCTTGCTTTAGATCTTCCACCAAGGAGACCTCGGCGAGCCCGGGGGACCGTGACCGATATCAACTTCGGCCCCATGACTCTGCCCTCGAACAGACCGCGGACTTGCAGGGCAAAACAGCTAGAGACGCCGCTCCCGAGGCTGATCTCCCGAAGCCATCGTCTCCTCCATGGAAGAAGATGACTGAGCCTGAGTTCATCCTAGTTTCTTCCTCCGGCGAGCCTTCCGGCCCTAAAAACCATGTAAGTCCGAAAATTCTAACTTTACGACTCTTATGCTTGCCTGTCAGTAGCCCCCGAGGGTGAGTCTAAGTGTTTACACTTGGACTTGTCCTCCAACAATAATTCAGGGATTCATCTTTGCTTCTTCTTGCTCAGCCCATTGTCAGGGATTTATCGAAGGTGTGCAAGAGCTTCCTTGTGCTAGAGGAAGAAAACCGACAGTTATCCGCGCAGCTCGAAGACGTGCGACGTGAGTACTGCTTCCTCCCCTCTAATATCTTGCTCTGATGGTGATTTTGCTTCACTTCTTTGTAATATGATACTCCTCGAATGATCAGGGATCGCAGCGCAAGCTGCTACTGATAAGACGTCCTTGAAGGCCCAGCTGGACGATCTTGTGGCAGAGAAATCAGAACTGAAGGCTAAAGCTGACGGGTTGGCCGACGAGGTCGCCCGATTAAAGTTCGAATCAACCAAGGCCTAGGAGCTTGCTAAGACATGTCGTCTGGAAGCTAAATCGAGGGAGAAGGACCTGCACCAACGTCTACAGACCTCTCTCGATGCCTTGCGTGGTAAGCCTTTGATATCCTTTGGTTGATCTTTTCATGCCGGTTAAGTTTCTTATTGACTGGGGAATTTGTTCTTTCCTGAAGCCGCTGCTAAATTGAACGCCAGGGCTATGAAGTTGTTCGACCCTACTGATGGGGTCGAATCTTTCGGCCTTGGTTCCTCCTCTAGCGGTGTCGGCGGTGCGGTCACCGAGGGATTGCCCTCGGCTACTGGTGATGTGGTTGGGGCCGTCGCGGGCGGCATCGAGTCACCGACGGAGATCAGCTCAGCGACTCCGTTGTTGTCCACATGGAAGTTGAACAGTCCGAAGGCCATGTCGAAGCCTCCTGCGGTCGCCGGAACGGTGATGGTCGATCCAGCGACGTTGACCTCCGGTTCCGGTGAGGTGGTGCTGATGAAACTCGGCACAGTGATTCCGACGGTGGTGTCTATGGCAAGGTCGATATTGACCTTGTCGTTGGTGTCAACGACAGCCGGCACAGCGATGACGGCTGCTGCGTCGATGGCGGAGTCGATGTCGATCTTGTCATTGGTGTCGACGACGGTCGGCACAGTGATGATGGCGGCGGCATCGATGGCAGAGTTGATGTCGATCTTGTCATTGGTGTCGACGACGGCCGGCACAGTGATGACAGCGGCGGCGTCGATGGCGGAGTCGATGTCGATCTTGTCGTTGGTTTCGACGACGGCCGGCACAGCGATGACGGCGGCGGCGTTGATGGCAGAATCGATGTCGATCTTGTCGTTGGTGTCGACGTCGATGGCGGAGTCGATGTCGGATGGTGATGTGGAATCGACGGTCATGGCTGATGCCAGGCCGCCGAATCCTGTCGATGCGATGAGGTTGCCGACGATGGGTGAAGGAGCCGGCGAATCCATAGATCCAGATCCCATCGTCCCCACGGTCGGCACCAATTGACGAGGTTCTAACTCGGCAATGCCCATGTTCGAGGGCTTTCGATCTAGGGAGCGCATTGTGGGATCTGGTGAACTCGATGGCGATCAGACGAAAGCAGGGAAACACGAGGTTTTACCCAGGTTCGGCCCCCTTGGTCATCTTTATAGCTAAGTCAAACCATTTATCATTTGGTTTCATCCTCCTTTGTTGGACTATGATGTTTCTATGGATGAAGTTGTAGAGCTCGTTGTGATGATTCCAACGAGCCCAAGATTATCAAAAGCGGAGTCCGGATGCAAAAGTTACAACCGTTTTCGTATTGATGTTTTCTCCCGGGCCAGAAATTTCCATAATTTCCGCCCCTGCGAAATTTTGCTAAGTCCTTTTTCTCGAGCTGTGGTGCAACCCTCAGTAAGGGAGGCGGAAATTTTATAGGGGGGGGGGGATTTCTGTCCCTAGGCTGGAATTTCTGCCTTAAGTAAACCCCGGAATTCCGCCCCTTGGCCGGAATTTCCGGGGTAAGTCACCTCCAACGGGCTAATTTCGAGCTGGCCTATAAATAGTTGTCCCCTTCCTTAGATCTGAGTTGGCTCTTCCATTTTCTATCTCCTCCATTGTTGACCTTGAAGAGCTTGCCCTTCCTCCCCATCCCTCCCATGATTCTTGCATCTTTTTGAGGAAAAGAGAGAGAAGATCTAGATCTACATTTCCACCAATCACTTTCTCCTCTATGTGAGGGGAACCTATTGGATCTAGATCTTGGAGTTCTCCGTGGATTTCCTCCTTGTTCTTCCTCTCATATCCCTCCATAGCATTTGTTGCTTTGGTAGGATTTGGGAGAGAAGGATTTTAGCGCTTCGTGTGTTCTTGCCATTGCATTTGGTGCATCGGTTTGAGTTCTCCTCGGAGATTCGGTAGTGAAAGTTCGTTGAGCTTTTTACTCTTGGGTTCTTGGAACCCTAGACGGCTTAGTGGCTTAGTGGTTACTTGGGGACCTCCAATTAAGTTGTGGAGATCTTCCCAAGCTTTGTGGTGCCTCCGTGGCAATTACTTGGGGACCTCCAATTAAGTTGTGGAGATCTTCCCAAGCTTTGTGGTGCCTCAGTGGCTATTCTTGGCAGCCTCCAATTGAGTTGTGGATTTTGCCCCAAGCTTGTACGGGTTCGGTGACCACCCTCAAGTGTCCCATAGTGGTCGGGTCTTCCATCTTGGTAAGAGGGCTCGAGGAGATTACGGTGAGCCTCCGTGGCGTTTGGGGAACCTTGTGCCTCCACACCGCTCCAACGGAGATTAGCACTTGCAAGGGTGTGAACTTCGGGATACATCGTTGTCTCCATGTTCCTCGGTTATTTCTATACCTGAGCTCCTTTACTTATGCAATTTACTTTGTGATAGCCTTCGTGCTTAAAGTTATATATATCTTGCTATCACATAGTTTCTTATCTTGTCTAGCATAAGTTGTTGGTGCACATAGGTGAACCTAGTTTATTTAGGTTATGTATGCTTGGCAAATTAAACGTTAGTTTTATTCCACATTTGTTAATCCACTCATAAAAGTTTTAAATCGCCTATTCACCCCCTCCCCTCTAGGCCACATCCGTGTCCTTTCTCAACAGATATGTACCAAATTTTCCTTATCTTGTTCAGATTTGACAGAATCTTACAGAAGAATATTGCATTTAATAAATGAAGGAGAGAAAATCTCAGAGAACAAAAAAACAATGTAAGATCCGGGCTCCTTAATATGGGAGACAAAATTACAAGAGATTCCTAATCATGTATATGTCCACTAATAGAAACATAAATTTGGAACCTTGAATCTTAGGAAATACAAATTACAGGAGATTCCTAATCATGTATCGCCGCTTCAGGAATTGGGAGATGCCACTAGATGTGACAAATAAGGAGGAGGGGGAGGAGGAGAGGCGGTTGTGTTTAATCCTAATGAGATCTTCTACTAATAATATTGCTAGAGGTATGGTCCGTGCCCGTCGCAAGTACGCTTTCAATCCATCAAAAGTACGCTTTCAATCCACCCTCTGTCCCGCACGTCTACTCCTTAATACCTCGTTTCGTACGTCGCGTCCAGTCGTTGATTGCCTTCCACACGATTCGCTTGATGAGGAGTCCAAATCGGATCGGACCAGCCTACGGCTTCTATATATACATGGCCTTCCGTATGAGAAAGAGATCGATTAGTCACGTCTCGGGCCCGTGTCACCGATGGAGAGACCGGCAGCATCCCCGTCGAGCTCGCGAGGCTTCAGCAATGCCAAAGATAGCCGGGAGACGAAGACCGGCCGCTGGCACTCTGTATCACGCGGCTGCGTTAGATGCAGAAATATTGGGATGCAGGCTAAGGACGGGTTGACGGCTGTTGCCGGTCGAGTCAGACTCACATCCATCAGGATGACCTGAGGTCCGCGCCGCTGGCCGGCTGGCTGGATGATGGATATAGCGAGCTCTACGTGGTCGCCTGCAACGTCCCCACGGTTGTCACGACCCAAGATTTTATCAAATTTTGGGGAAATTTTTTTGCTTTTATTTTGCTTGTGTTGATTGAAAATTCACAAAGATTTAAAACTTTTTGAGTCTATTGAAAGCTTTATTAGAAAACTATCTTAAACTTTCTATTATTTTTCCTGAAGAACTTCCTTGAGAAAAATCAAGTATCCAAATACTATTTTCCATCCTTTATTCAAACCTATGCAAGCTTGCTTGCAAAGGAGTGAATCACAACTGTGTTTTATTTAGTGGAGATTATATTTTAAAAACTAAGTTTGAAAGGTAAATTCAAACATTATTTTATAAAGTATTATCCCTTATTTCAAAGGATTTATTTTCAAACCCTATCTCCATAATTGCATTATGCAAACAAGCCCCTCTTGCTTTGTCCACAATGTTTTATTGAAAATACCCCTTTTTCTTGAAAACTTGTTTCATTACTGTCTTAGAATGTTAAGTTGAATTTTAGAAAACTTTTGCAATTGGTTTGAAGTCATTTGATTTTAAAATGCAAAATCTATGAAGGATTGAAGAAAACAGAAAAGAATAAAAGAAAGAAGAAAAAAAAGGGGAAAGGAAAGAAATAGGACCGAAACGGCCGGTCCGGCCCAGCACCGATTCGACCCCGGCTCGGCCCATCTCTCACCGAACCGTTACCCCCCCCCCTTATTCTTTTTCCTTTATTTCTTTTTTTCACCACTGACAGGTGGGACCCACCTGTCACGGCCTTCCCTAACCTCCGGCCGTTTCTTCTCCACTGGAAACCGTCACCGTGACCGTCGCCCTCTCCCCCATTACTCTCGAGCCAGAATGCCGCCTCCCCTCTGCACCCTATAAAAGGCCCTGGACCTCCTCCACCTTTGCCCTTCCTTTCCCTCTGAAATCGCCGCCAGGCCGGCGCAATTCCTCGCCGGAAAGCCTCCCAGTACCGTGACCATCCCGAGCACTAGACGACGAATCCGTGAGCCAACACCACCAACTTCTTACCCTTTTCCCCTTCCCTCTCTCTTGCGCATCATCTCAGACCATCCCCGCACCTTTTCCTGCAGCAAACCGTCGATTCCGCCATCGTCTGCATCTTGCCGACGCGCGGAGCACCTCCAGTCGCCGTTCGTCGTCGCCCCAGGAAGCTAAAGTCGACGCCGGTCAAACCCCCGAGTTCGCCGTCCTCCATGGTGCGTCGTCCGCTACTTCCCAGCCATCGTCGCCCACCGGAGCATCGCCGTCGTTCAACGCCTGGACGAGACCTCGCCGCCGGCGACCTGCTGGAAACCCTAATCGGTGAGGATCACTCCCTGACTCTTCTCGCCCGTCCGATTTCGATCTGACACGCCAGACAGATCCACTTAAACCGAATCGGTACAGATCAATTTGGGCCCTTAGATCTTCTTTTGATCCTGTGGTTCACAGAGCCGATCCGGCCGAAGAGGTATGCTCCAATCAAAAACAGACACGTGGCAGCCTCCGGGTTAAACAGAAATTCGAAATAGGAATTGAATTCAGATTTGATCCAAATCTTCAGAAAATCATAACTTTTGATTCCTGTATCCAAATTTAGCAAATGATATACCGTTGGAATCCTTAGGAAGTCTAGAATCCATCAGTGCCATAAAATCTTATATTTTATGGGTTCAATTTGAAACTATTTTCAAATTGAGTTAAACCCTTCTGTTAGCTTGATAAATTCATATCTTTAGTTCTGTCCATCCAAATATTACAAATTTGTAGTCTTTGGAATCCTCTGATCTGTAGAACATCATAGGATCAAGAAAATCCAAATTTGATACGTGCACACACTTTGTGCATTCAAATTTATCCAAATCACTATTTCGGTGATAATTTAATTTCTATAACTTATTTTTGAGTGATTCCAATTGCAGTGACTTTGTATTACTGCAAGCCATCCAATAGCATCACTCCCATATTTTCTTGAACCAGATCACAATTATTCAAATTCTAATATGAGAATTTGAGTATTTCTATATAGATTAATTCTATTTCTATTTCAATCAATGATCCCTTCTACTTTAGAAAACCCTACGATCATACCTAGCTACCAAATATCATCTTGAGATCACTTTGATCCAATATCATGTCCATCTAGGTACATCATATCTAGTTCACGCATATTCAAATTTCAATTGTGTCATTTGAGTAAAGTGTGATACATCTTAATCATAGAATTCTATTTTGCTATTGTGGTATTGATTCAATTCTACTACCATAGCTCATGATCATACCTATCCATCACCATCATACTAAATAACATCCAATCTTATTCAACCCCAAGCCTATGTGTAACATGTACTATTTTGAGTAAGTGTTATCACACTTTATTCAGTAGTGTTATGTTGCATTATTCAATACTTTTGTGAATCTATTCACATAAGCCATTCCTAAACCATATCCTTTACCTATAGCCATTTATTTATGTCTACTCAATCTTAGCCTTGCATTGAACTATTCAATTTGCATTTGAGTTAATTGAGTACTTCAATGTTATATGAATCCTAGCCTAAGCTTAAGTATAATATATACTATTTAAGAATAATTGTTGTCACACTTATTCAATAGTATTGCTATTACACTATTTTGTCTCTTATGTGAATTACCCACATGAGATATTCCAAGATTCAATATGCTTTGATAAAGCATAAAGATCTCACTCATTATATTTTGTCTAATTCATATATATATTCAAATTGCAATTGTGCTACTTGAGTAGAATATGAATTCATCTCAAACCTAGATTTTGTTAATGTGGTGTTGTTATAGCCCGTACCATAGTATGTGTTATACACCATGTTGATCAATGAACCATTTGAGCCATGTCCTCAAATATCAATCATACACACCCAATCCTATGTGTAACTTATACTATTATGAATAAGTGTTGTCACACTTTATTCAGTAATGTTCTGCTGCACTATTCTATACCTATGTGAATATATTCACATGAGTTATTCTAAACTCTATTCATGCCTATGCCAAGCCCAGGATTATTATCATTACATTGTAATCTTGGAGAGTCAATCTTTTCCAATCACTTGACCATCCCAATCCAATGCCTACTTAGTTTTGTTCACGTGTATTGAACTATTCAACTTGCAAATGTGCTAATTGAGTAGTTCAAGCATTCTTAAAACCTAGCCTAGTTCCTAAGTGCAGTAGCTGCTATTTAAGAGTAATTGTTGTCACATTTACTCAATAGTATGGTTGTGCACTATTTGACACTTGTGTGATGTAGTTCACACGAGTTATTCCAAGTTTCATTTATGCTTTGATAAAGCATAAAAACTTCATCAATTATTTTGCCTAGTCCAATTATCTCTCCAATCATATTGATCTTTCCCCAGATAAGCTCTCAAATCCATATCTCACCAATCATGACCCTTTACCATATCTTTCTTGTCATAACATCTCAATAAATCTAATTTGTCAAACAAATACTTTTCAATTGTTTGTTTGTTTGATTGTGTTTGTATGGATTGTTTATGTTATGCTATTTCTTGTGCTATAGTTTGTGCGAAGAGCTACGTGCTTAGTTGAGAGAAGTGGAACGTCGTATTCTTCAAAAAGGCAAGTGACACACATATCCCTTACCCATTTTACTTATGCATTAGTTTGTTCACCTCTTGTAGTATGCATGATAGGTGTTTTACTCAACTGTTTTATCAAATGCTTAGATCCTAGTAGTGTGTAGCTATCCCTCAAACCCCACCTGTTAGGATGCTAAATACTTTGTCAATATTGATGCCATGCTAAGATCACTTGAAAAGTGTTTTGTGAAAAGTTAAGAACTTCAACTAAAATGAAACACCTGGGTGGAATGGTTTGATAAGATGAGGCGAGGTAGGTGGGTTCTGGGACGCAAGCCTCATAAGAGGATGTGGGAACAGAATGCCGCTCGGGATGGCCACCCAGGAACAAAGAGATGGCTATGTCTTCCATGCTTAGTGTACTTCCAGTGCAGCCTTATGACATTATGGGCTCTGTCTTGACTGATTAGAATGTGGGAGTGCAACTTGTCGGCAAGAAGTGGTGGTAGTCAAATTGTAGGTTGGGAGCGGTGCTTGCCAAGTTAGTTGTCCTCTCCTTCTAAAAGGTCTCGTTTCATTTTATGTATGGGCATAAAATGAATCGTAAGGTGAAAGTGCACAACCCTTGCAAGGTGTTTAAATCTAATCGATTAGCCGTGTCCTCGGTTATGGACAATTGAGTCTCTAGACATGGAATGTACGGAAGAATCTCATCACCGTTTCTAAATTAATAAAATTTGTCTAGAAACCTCTAGGCAGGAACTAAGGACCATACACTCCGAGGGGTGGTGGTGCCTGAGGTTCCAAACTTTGTTGAGTTTCGCCCAGAACTACATACCGGCCAGTATGTAGTGTATGGGGGTTGTCTTGACCTTTGAAAAATAAAATTTGTTGAAAGAAAGTATTAAAATGGATTTATAGGATAAAATTTGCTTTATGCAAATCAGCCTTTGAGATCCACCAGCCAAATGTCATGTAGTATAGGCTTTCCACAAAAATGCCACCAAATATGTGTCATTTGCCAGTACATCATTGTACTGACCCCTCTGGGGCTGCATATTCAAACGTGCAGGTTTTATTTCGAGTAAGGAACCAGGAGTAGGATCTCGAGACTACATTCCAACATGTCTGCCTGTGGCACGTGATGAAGAATGGAGGCTCACTGCAACTATGCTTTATGCTGTGTACTCGTAAGGTTGAAGACCTATGTAACTAGATTTACGTTGTAATATTGATGCTATTGCAATGATTACTTATTTTGTACTGTGGTGCTATCTACTGATCCAGGGAATGGCACAGATACACAGGAGATTTGCCTTTAGTAAAAGGCGGGTCGTTACAACGGTCCTCGAGTTCTCGTGCTGCACAGGCGGCATGGACATGTACACTGCGCACCATGCACATAGTTCTTTGTACGTAGTCATCATTGTTCGTACAAAGATCATCGCCCGATGAAGAGTGTTCCGCGCGCGGAAGCGGCTAGGCAGCCATCGCCGTTGACGATCGATGTAGGTGGACTAGAGGATCACAGAGGTCA
Source organism: Dactylis glomerata (assembly GCA_007115705.1). Lineage (NCBI taxonomy): Eukaryota > Viridiplantae > Streptophyta > Magnoliopsida > Poales > Poaceae > Dactylis > Dactylis glomerata. The sequence goes on along the minus strand of QXEO01000430.1, from coordinate 7,551,101 downwards.
CGGAGCTGAGAAAGCTGCGAGGTGAGGACGAGCGTGGCAGGTCATAAGAGAACCATTATACAAGGTAAGTACATACTTGCTAATTTCACCAATCAGGTTTTCATTTGTATAATAATAATTACCAAAGAACAGAATGCCTTGTCAATAGTATCGCAATACATACACTGCATTGCACATATCTGCTCATAATCCAGAAGTACATGCTAACGTTCAATTTACCAAGATGTTTATTTGGTCAATTGTGAGCTAAGCTACGTGCGTATAATCCAGACATACAGGCTAACGTTCAAATTGCAGAGGTTTTTTATGCGGTGAATTTAAAGACTAATTGTGAGCTAAGCTACTATCTAGGAATTAGACATTTAGTGTACCTGCATATAATCCAGTATCCAGAGATACAGGCTAATGCTCGAATTGCAGAGATTTTTTATTCGGTGAATTTAAAGACCAATTGTGAGCTAAGCTAGCTAGGAAATAAACACTTCTCTACACAAATATGCAGATCAATACCTTTTGCCAAATTTGATACTAGCATAAATATTCCAAATTGTTACTACACACGAAGCAACTAAGTAAAGGACATTATTCCATAAGTTCCTAGAATTAGAAAGCGTCATGCCAAGGTTGCGACACCCATTCCCTTGCCGGACGGCTTCGTCGCAAACCTCCGGTTGTACCACTGGTGCTTTGCTGCCTTAGGTCTTGGTCCGATGTGGAATGGATAATAGTTTTTGTATTTTCCGTGGCAGCGCACGGGTATTCAACTAGTTGTGTATAATCTCGCTCTTAGAAAAGAAATTAATGAATATCATGTCTTGCAAAAAGAAGATCAAAATATTGTGCATGCAAAGGATAACACAATTTGCAAAGAAAGATATAAATATTGTGCATGCAATGGATAACATGTTTTACAAAAGAAAGATCTAATATTGTGCATGCAATGATATTAATTATTTCCGCATTAAAACTAGGTGAAAATACTTTTTTGCTTCATATATGATACCCATATTTGTCCAACAAAACTTTTGTTGCCTTGCGGCATGCTCACGCTGAGATAAATTCCTGAGTCCACCTCTGTTAGACAGTGATGGCACTATGGCGTTGTTTCCTCGTTGGAGGCACTGTTCGAATTGCTTGAGGCCTTGTTCGGTAGACAGGTATTAGGGTGTATTTTGGAGTATTATTCCTAGTGTTTTGGGTAAAAACACTTCCTTCACCCAATCCTTCTAAAAAAAAAACGAGTTCAGCAGGGAGGAGCCTGCTGAAATTTTATTAAGGAGAAAGGTGAGATGACCAGAATTCGTCCGAGATAGGAATCGAACTCTGACCGGCCGGGTGTACCACTGCGTGCCCAACCACTAGGCTGTAGCCCAGTTCTCACCCAATCCTTCTCAAACCCTCTTGCGTTAATTTCCCTCCAATCCCTCTTTTAAAAAGTGTTGTTCGGTGAGCAGGGATCAGATTCAGTTTTTTCTTATGCCAAGTTTCAGGAGCAGCGACAGCGGCCAGGAACGCGAGTCTCCCCTCGCGTTTCTAATCCCCTTCGGCTCAACGAGGTTTGGGGAGTTTTGAGGTGGTTCCTGGTGTCCAGCCTATGCAAACCCGGCCTGTCGAACAGAGCGTGAGAGTTTTTGCGAGTATTAAATTGGGCCCGGGAAATACACTGTAAACCCAGAAAAAACGCCTGTGCCGACCGAGGCCTCACGGAGATCCTCCACTGCAAACTTGACTCACTGCAAAATCACTCGAGTGGAAGCATCAGCACGACGGGCCACTACAACGGCCGTGTGGTGTCGCGGCTGTCAAAGAAGCCGAGAATAACCGAAGATGGAAGAATCCACAAATGGTGGAGCGGCGGTTTCAGGGGAACGTCTCGCTGCCTTCCCGCGCGCGTGGCCTCGTCTCTCCGCCCCTCTCGCCCTCCACCATTTGTGGGTTCCCCCACCACCGCGCGCTCGGCCGCCGGGACGGAGAGAGACCATCGAATGGGGCCGCGCCTCCTGCACCACTACCGCTCCCGCTCCGCCTCCTCCTTCGCGCGCTCCTCGGACACCGCCGACGCCCAAAGCCTCGGCCCCGCCGCCGCCGACGCCCTCGACTCCCCCTTCGGCCACGTCGATGGCCTCTCCCGCGCCGACGTCCGCGAGGCCGCCTACGAGGTCTTCTTCATGTCCTGCCGCGCCGGGGGCGGCGGTGGCAAGGGAGCCGGAAACGGCGCGCTCAGCACCCACACTGCGGCGTGGGACGGCGGTGGCGGGGACGAGTCGCCGAGGATCGGCGCGGGGCCCAGGGGCGGCACCGGGATGAACGTCGTCAACAGCCGTGTCAAGCGCGCGCTCGGGCTCAAGGCCCGCAGGTCGTCGCAGCCGTCCACCGCCCTGCGCAGCGGCATGAACGCGTCCTCCTCCTCCTCCTCCTCGGCGCCGGGCTCCCCCGGCCGCGCGGTGCGGGCGATTATGAACCAGCCCTCCGGGACCGGCTCGCCCAGGGCGAGGCGGCCGATGACCTCCGCCGAGATCATGCGCCAGCAGATGCGCGTCTCCGAGCAGAGCGACGCCCGCCTTCGCAAGACGCTCATGCGCACCCTCGTCGGACAGGTTCGTACTTTGTCCGTCCTCCATGCACGCCCGCCATTGACACGCGCGTTTCATGCAATCAATGCATGTGTTCGATCTTCGATGTGATGTAAATGTAATGCTCGCGATGCAATGCAGGTGGGAAGAAGACCGGAGACGATCATCCTGCCGCTGGAGCTGCTGCGGCAGCTGAAGCTGCAGGACTTCGCCGACAGCGGCGAGCACCACCAGTGGCAGCTCCGCCAGCTCAAGCTCCTCGAGGCCGGCCTCATCGTGAACAGCTCCGTACCGATCGATCACCGCCATAGTGCCTCCTTGCTCCGCTTCCGCGAGGTCTTGCAAGCCGCCGATGCCCGCGCCATCGACACCGGCAAGGCGTCCGATGCCATGCGCGCGCTCTGCGACGCCGTGCTTGCGCTCGCCTGGCGCTCCGCGCCAGCCGGAGAGGCCTGCCACTGGGCTGACGGGTACCCTCTTAACGTGCTCCTGTACGTCTCCCTCCTCCAGGCCGTCTTCGACCTCCGGGACGAGACCGTCGTGCTTGACGAGGTGGACGAGCTGCTGGAGCTCATCAAGAGGACGTGGACAACGCTCGGCATCAACCGGGTGCTGCACAACGTGTGCTTCGCCTGGGTGCTCTTCCAGCAGTACGTGGCCACCGGGCAGGTCGAGCCGGACCTCGCCGGCGCGGCGCTCGCGATGCTCGCGGAGGTGACGGCCGAGGCGAAGCAGGAGAAACCCCGTGACGCCGTGTACGCGCGGGTGCTCTCGACCGCTCTCGGCGCGATACGTGACTGGTCCGAGAAGCGCCTGCTTGATTACCATGAGATGTACGGGAATGGCATCGGCGGCACCGGCACGGCCGCAATGGAGAGCGCTCTGTCCCTTGCGCTCGCCGCCGGCAAGGTCATCGCCGAGAGTGTGCCTGGCATGGGCGTCAATCGTGAAGGCAGCGGCATAGGGTGCTTCGCTGGCGACCGCGTCGACTACTACGTTCGCTGCTCCATGAGAAGCGCATTCACCAAGGTCCTGGAGAACGGGCTCGGGCAGGAGGACAGCATGATCACCGACCCCCACCTCGACCCCGATGACCCCAGCGAGATCCTGACGCGGCTCGCCAAGGACACGGAGGAGCTAGCGCTGTCGGAGCGCGAGAGCTTCAGCCCGACGTTGAGCCGGTGGCACCCGTTCCCGGCCGCGGTGGCCGCGGTGACCCTGCACGGCTGCTTCGGCGTGGTGCTGAAGCAGTACGTGGCCAAGGCCATCTGCCTGACCGATGAGCTCGTGCGCGTGCTGCACGCCGCTGGCAGGTTGGAGAAGGCCCTGGTGCAAATGGTGATGGAGGACGTTGCCGACAGCGACGACGGCGGCAAGTCGGTGGTACGGGAGGTGGTGCCGTACGACGTGGAGTCCGTGGTGGTGGGCTTCCTCAGGACGTGGATCGAGGAGCGGCTCCGGGTCGCCAAGGAGTGCCTCGTCAGGTCCAAAGACACCGAGGTGAATTTTCTTGGTTGCACATTTCGACCATCAATCAAACATGTTCATGTTCATGATCTCAAAAAAATTCCCAAAGCGTCTCAAAACAAGATCGTTCATGGCATTCTACATTGTTGTGTAGAGCTGGACGGCAAGGTCCAAGAATGAGCCGTACGCCCAGTCAGCGGTGGACCTGATGAAGCTGGCTAAGGCCACCATGGACGAGTTCTTCGCGATCCCGGTGAGCGCAAGAGACGACATGGTCCAGGACCTCGCCGACGGTCTCGGCGTCGTCTTCCAGGAGTACATCTCCTTCCTCGCGTCCTGCGGTAACAAGCAGAGCTACCTCCCGCCGCTGCCGGCGCTGACCAGGTGCAACCAGGACTCGACGATCAAGCGTCTCTGGAAGAGGGCGGCGGTGACACCTTGCCGGGCGCCACTGACGGGCGCGCGCGGCACGGTGTACCAGTGCGGCCAGAGCGCGTCCGCAGCCGGCGGGCACAACCCGCGGCCGTCCACCAGCCGCGGCACGCAGCGCCTCTACGTCCGGCTCAACACGCTCCACTATGTCCTCAGCCACATCCAGGCGCTCGACAAGTCTCTCTCCTTCTTCTCCGGCGGCGGAGGCGGGGCGTGCACCTCGCCGTCCGCGGCGAACCGCCTCCTCGCCGCGCCGTCCTGCCACTTCGACCACGCCCGCGCCGCGGCGCAGTCAGCCATCACCCACGTCGCCGAGGTTGCCGCGTACCGCCTCATCTTCTTCGACTCGCACCATTCCTTCTACGACGGGCTCTACGCGGGCAGCGTTGCCGACGCGCGCATCCGCCCGGCGCTCCGCACGCTGAAACAGAACCTGTCGCTGCTTCTCTCCGTCCTCGTCGACCGCGCGCAGCCGGTGGCGGTGCGGGAGGTAATGAAGGCCTCCTTCCAGGCCTTCCTGACGGTCCTGCTCGCCGGCGGCAACCACAGGAGCTTCACAAAGGAGGACCACGCCATGGTCGAAGAGGACCTCCGGAGCCTGAAGCGAGCCTTCTGCACGCGCGGCGAGGGCCTGGTGACCGAGGACGTGGTCGAGAGCGAGGCGGAGGTGGCAGAGGGCGTCGTCGCACTCATGGGACAGACGGCGGAGCGGCTGGTGGAGGAGCTAAGCATCGCGACCACGTGCGGGTCGCCGCGGATGGGGAACGCCGCCGGGCAGAGGCTGCCGATGCCGACGACGACTAGACGATGGAGCCGTACGGACCCGGACACGATCCTCCGAGTGCTTTGCCACCGCGACGACGAGGTCGCCAGCCACTTCTTGAAGCGCGCGTTCCAGCTGCCCAAGAGGCACCGGTGACCATGGCAGCCAGAGCGTGTGCATTGCAGACTTAACTTGTAAATTAATCAACAAAAGGGAGTGGATAATGTGTGTTGGAATAAAATAATTAATCGGTAAAGCATTTGCAAAAAATGTGTTGTTGCTGATGACTGAAAATACATCTGTTCTTTCTTTTGTAGTGTTGATGTTATACTACACATAGAGTGCTACATATAGAGTTGATTCAGTTTATGCTAAAAAGAACATGCTGCACAAGTTATACTACATGGCCGACGCCACAGGAAAACAGAAATGATTGCAAGGAAAGAAGACTAATGTGCATTACAAATTAACTCCTTAAACAAAACGTGCATTAGAAATGTCAATAAGTAACTCGCAGAACCAGGTCCAGCCACCTCTCAACAACTAATTGTATTACCAAAAGTGCATGCTCATTCCTACAAGTGAAGGTTTGGAGCTGATTTAAGATGCACACAGACAGAAGGCGGCAAAATCATGATGGCAATTTTGCTTCGCATTTGGTAGTAATAAAGAAGACAGGGACCATCAACAGCCTTGATCTTGTCCTCCCTGCTTTGAGCTGAACCTGTGGAGACGGAATTAAGATCTACAGAAAAAGGACAATCACAAGAAATTCAGAGAGAACCATTTATTTGGATCATTTGTAGATTTTTCAATGCCTGACAAAGTGAATAAAAAATACAAGTCATTGATTTTAAACGTCATACAAGTTTATCGAAACATTGCCACGCCATAAAGGTCATTTAAATTTTGCCAAGTCAGACAGTGTTTTCTCTATTACTCAGTAGCACCAACTGACCAACCAGACAATGGTACTCCCTCTGTCTATATATAAACAACCACTTACTCTTGTCTTAAATCAAATCAGTTTAACTTTGACCAAGTCTATAAAAAGAATATCAAAATTTACAGTGCCCACTAAATATATTATGAAAACTAAGTCATCATATACATATTGACAGCGATTTAGTATTGCAGATGTTAATATATCATGAAAACATAGTGTACAACGTATTACATACAGAATGCTAAATATTGGGTGAAAATACTTTCCCATCAAAATGGTGTGCCGAGTATGTAATCGTCCACTTCCACCTCACCTATGCCATATATTGGGTAGAAAATACTTTCCATCAAAATAGTTTCCGAGTGAACATCGAAAAATTCCTACCCTTTCGTTTCAAATCTAACAGGAAAGTTTCTACATTTTCCATTTTACATTAGTTTCTGAACTCGTTGCTACAGCTTTAAACTTACTCACAAACTGTACAAATATACAAGTATGAAGAGTGGAAATAGATAACTTACAAGTTACAATTGGATGATTTCTTTGTCTGTCTGGCAATATATTTTCCCAATGGGTATGCCGTAGGTGCGCAAGGACTTCAGAATACGGCGAACTCTCTGATCAACATCTTTACATATGACTAAAACCTTTTTCAAGTTTTCAGATGCAAATGGCTGTACCAATAGGTTGTAGGTCGTTTTCATGACAGATCTACCTTCTGGAGTCTGTACCAAGCAAAATTTGTAATACGGTCAACATTAAGTAATAATAACTTGAATAACATAAAACTGTCTATGTACAGAGCAAATACCTCAGAAAGTTGGAGAGTGAGATTCTCTAGAACTGGTGAATGCTGGAGAATACAAATTAGTGCACATTGGTCCGCAGCCACACACCACCCATTGAGAAATAAAGTCTTTAAGTTACTAAATGTAGGGCACTGTCGCAAATCCTTTCTGATAATGAACTGGATAGGTTATACAAGAATACCAAATTAGGAATTAATTGTTAAAGCACAAGCAACAAACAAACTGAAAAGAGTAGTACATATGTCAGAACTTAATGACATATACTTGAAGTAATATAACATGTCTATAAAACTGTCAAATTTTATGAATCACTAAGTCACAGAGGAACATTCTCACATAAGCCATCTTGAGAAAAGTCCTGGGAAAACTTTGATTGCTCTGTTCTGGACCATGGCATTTTACTGTATACAGAAACTTCATAATTTGTCTATCTAGACTATCTCAGATCCACCTATTCTTTTTCTTTACAATCTAACTTATATGTCCCAACTGAAGCTTTATAGTTTTAAAAATCATGTTGTTTTGCTGCAGCTATATGCAATTCATCTATATGTTAACTTAGGAATAGATACTGCTAGAAAGTCACTGGATCGCAAACGAAAAACAAACATTAAGAGTAATTGTAAGAGTACCACTTCAGATTCGGCTACCAATGTCAAATTTGTAGCAGCTGATAAACCATTGAGAAGCACACAGCCAGCATTACTGGCGTCAGAAAGGCCATAACAACACTGACAAGAAGCATCACCACAATACTTGTTCTCATAACAACGCTCACATGAAGTGTCATCGCAAACTACACGCTCCTCAAGTCCAGAAAGAGAATCCCCACATCCATCGAGAAATGTAATTGTTGCCGTTACTAACCCTGGCATGTCTTCAAGCAAAGGAAATGCACCTACTACCCCAGAGATTATCTGAAGTGAAATGAGACCTGGAGCAGAGATACGAATTCGTTCTTCCTGACTAAGATTGCAGTCCACAATACTCAGACTTTTGAGGGAAGAAGAAGAGATCGAGTCAGAATGAATGTAGCATTCTGTCATCTTGAGCTCCTCCAGTGCTGGGCAGTTTGAGAAATCAAGAAAGTTGCCTCCTATACATACTTGGTCTAGCTTCAGTTCGGTCAAGTTCTGGGAGACCAGATGCGCACTAGACAGCTGCCAAAAAATAGCCCGACTGTGAACAACATTGAGCACGCGAACTTGGCACAGCAGAGCATACCGAATCCACAGCATCACATAGTGCATATCATGATAACCACCTCTATAGAATCTTAAGATGCAGGCGTCAAGAGGTGTGCGGTCCCGGAGGATAAGCAGATGTTCCATGAACTCGCGCGACTCCTGGACGTGGACACCAGTGACGCGCAGCACGGGCAGGGACTTCCAGAGGTGGAGCCAGCGGCGGGCGAGCACGCACGACTGCGTGGCCTCTTTCGCCTGCAGAAACGTGAGCACGTGGCGCAGCACGTCGTCCGGCAGGGCGCTGATGCGGTCAGGGGCAGCCATCGACGCCTTCTTGCTCTGAGGCATTGCGTCAAACAGACTGCAAGCACTCAACTCTGCTGAATAAGAAACGGGAGAGACTATGTCATATACTCATATTGTCATGGTCACACAAAGAAACAAAAAGGAGAATGAGAAAATATCAGGGAAAGTGCGCATGGCGCAAACGCCGCACCTCTCGGAGGATATTACAGCCGCTGGAGGCTAGGGAGATGAACCACCGTCGACGATAGGCCAGAGGCGGCGCGGTGGGGAAAATGGTGGCGGGGGGAGCGAAGCAAATGGCAGCGAGCAGGCGCAGTGGTCGGGATTGGTGGCGGCGGCACTAGCCCTAGAACGGTGCGGGAGGTCAGGGAGAGGGGGAATCGGGCCGCGGCATAGGTAGCGGGGTTGGCAGCAGCACGGAGATGGCGGCTACGCAGGAAAAAAGGGCGCGAGGCTGAAGATTCGTTGGCGCCAAAAAAGATGAGTGGAGATTTGGATATATATAAAAAAAATCCTGTTGTAGCCAACCATTTATCTCGCAATCTGGAAAAACATCAAGTTCAAATACTTCATTTTTAAGCTACACAAAAAATAACAAACATGTAGATCTGAGTACGTATATTCAAATCTACAAAGTTTGCCACACTTTGTTATTTTTATGAAGCCCAAAATACAACGAATATGGTAATGACATTTTTTATGTTTGTAGATAATAATATCAATAACTATGTCCATATTTATTTTTGTAATTTTTTGAAACATGGAAACATGACTTTTATTTTTTAACATGAAAGGATTACTCGAGCTTAGGGGTCAAAAATACTTTCCGTAAAAAAAGATAAAGAAAAATGTCTATAGGGGCGGTTTTCAGGACAAGCCATTTTGACTCCTATGTGCATATGCTCCATTTATTTAAAATATATATTTGAAACATTTGAAATTTTGAAAATTCAAAATGATCTATATAGATCTTCACATCCTATGTACTCACGAAGTCGTTTCAAGAATAAACCGACTTTTTATATAGGAAAAAGACAAAAAAATAAGCTAAAATAAGCGTTTTCGCAAAGTTCTTTTTGTCTTTTTGTGTAGCCCATGATAAATGTCATTTTCACGAAAATGTGTGTGCACACATAGAATATAAAGATATTCTTACAAACATTTATTTTCCAATTTTTTTAATATTTTTAAATCTATATTTTAGAAAAGAGGAGCACATGCACCCAGGATAAAAAATGCATAACCGAGGTTTTCCCTGATTTTGAGACAATTGTACATTCTTTGTTGATCTGTGAAACTTTAAGGATTTCAACCTCTAGGCTTGTTTAATTTTAGCGTATTTGAGATTTTAATAATAGTTCATTCACCAAGCGGATTTTAATGTAATAATCTCAACAACACTCCACCATATTAGTGGACTGTGATGGACTGGATTAGGTTGGAAGAATATCTATACTACTCTATCCATTTTCAAATATAAGATGTTCCAGTTGTTTTAATATAAATTAGATACGCACTAAAGTGAGTGAATAGATATCTTAAAATGTGTCTAGATACATATCATTCCGAAAAAGCTAGACCATCTTATAATTATGAACAAAGGGAGTATATTAGAGTTGAACCTGCCCTCGTGATGGTCCATATGGTTGTTAGGTAAGTCCGCCCTCAGACTTTCATCCACTAAAAAAACCAAGAAATAACAGCGGCACCCACACCCACGCATGCACATTGACATTTTTCCCGTCGTGTGCTTACTTTGTTGGATATATGCTCTAAAGGAAAATAATAAAGGATTTATTTGTATATATTATTAACTTCGTAATAAGTTTGATGTTGTGCTATAACTGTGTTAATTGAAAACATTGATATATGTGTGGTATTGAACTAACCAGAGTCCCTAGTAGACCTTTAATACTAGTTCATGCCACTCTAGTCTACAACTCTACATCAGCTTACCCAAAAACTTTGTAGCGGGTCCACCGAAAAGAGCGGAAGTTACTCTGGGGCGATCGGGAGGCGATCGCGTTGTAGCTAGGGTTTTCTCTCTCGAGGGTGGTTGTGAGTCCGGCGACGGGGTCGATCTCGACGGCGAGTGTCGCTCCCCGACGGCTGGGTGTGGTCTCCTGATCCGGCTCTCGGAGTGGGGTTTGAGGAGGTGGTTTTTTTCTCATGGCTTCTCCATCCCACGCGGCGGGGAAGGGTGGAAGCAGTTCCAGGACGCCGTCAAGATCTCCAGCGAAGGGTGGGGCGGAGGATATGGCAGCAGGTCTCTCAGCCAAGATGGGCGATCTACTCCTCACGGACAAGGAGGCCACTGGGCTCGTTATCCGGGGAGTTGCGCCGTCATCGATCCCAAAACCTAAGTGGGCGGCGGTGGGAAAGGTATGTTCGCCACGGAAACTGATCATTGGAGCGCTGGAAAAGGTCATGCACAGGGCATGGGGACTGCATCATGTGGCGCAGTTCAAGGACATTGGCGACAACCGTTTCATGGTGAGATTCAATTCTGAAGGAGACTGGAAGCATGTGATGCACAACGGGCCGTGGCAATTTGATTTCAACGCAGTGCTTCTGAAGGAGTTTGATGGTGCTTCCAGGCCTTCAGATATGGTATTCGAGTCATTGGATGTCTGGGTTAGAGTCTTCGATCTGCCCATGGATATGATGAATAGAGCTTATGGGGAATTATTCGGAGGCTGGATTGGCAAGTACATATCTGTGGATGTTGATGAGGAAGGATTTGCGTGGGGTGAGGAACTCAGGATCAGATTAGCTATCAGGGTGGATCAACCAATCTTATGAGGGATTAACGTCAAGGAGTCGGAGGAAGACAAGGAGGGCAAGTGGTTTGATATCCAGTATGAGAAGATACCTCACTTCTGTTTCGACTGTGGCCGTATTGTTCATCCGGGTGGTTCTTGCACTGCCGAAGAGGTTGAGGTCAAGCAATGGGGGGAATGGCTCAGGGCAGCCCCAAAGAAATCCAATAAGCCACCCCCTCAGGTCAGACCAGCAGTGTCTTCGGGCAGCTGGGGTAGCCGGTCAACGAGTTCGGAAGCGAGATTCTATGGGGGTCCTATGATCAGAGATATCCCTCCTCGCCAGACTTTGGCACGGGATTTTTCGGAGTCATCCCGCACTGGCGGGATTGGCCTGAGAGGGGGAGAGGGGGATGTTACTAGCCCGGACAAACGCCACAGGGCGCGGGCGGGAGAGGACGATGCTGGGGAGCAGCAGGTGGTTGAGAACCCGCGTAGGCGCCAATCTGGTACTTATGTCAGGAGGAAGCGCCATGATGAGCGTCAGTTGACGGCTGGCCGGACTCAAGTACCACAGGGTACTACGGGCCGGAAGAGGACGACGAAGCAGGTTTGGCAACCAGTACCAGTGCAGGTCATTGGTGAAGGCAGTTCTGAATCAAGTGGCAAAAGGCAGCGCACGAGCTCTGTATTTGACAGGCTTGAACAACCAGCGGCGGACTCTGCAGAGCAGAGCCGCCGAGATCAATGAATTGCTTGGGCCTAAACTGCCGCGGTTTGGGGTTTGACGCGGCAGTAGGCGAATTACGGGACCTGTGTAGGTCTTTCAACCCTGGGGTGGTTTTCTTGTGTGAAACAAAAAAGCGTGCACGAGACATGGATAGAATCAAGTGGAGCCTAGGCTTTTCACATGGAGTTGCGGTGGACTGTAATGGTAGAAGTGGGGGCCTGGCTCTCTGGTGGCGTGATGGCATAGATGTTTCGGTCCGACCGTGGTGCCAATACTACATTGATGCAAAAATTACTGTAAATGGCAAGACCTGGAGGCTTACTGGGATTTATGGAGAACCCCGTACTAAGTTGAGGTCAAGGACATGGGAGGCGCTACGGTATCTTAAGTCACAAGACGATTTACTGTGGTTATGTTTGGGGGATTTTAACGAAGTTGTAGCACAGTCGGAGCAATTGGGCGGGAATCCAAGGAGTCAAGCTCAGATGGCGAGATTTAGGGACTGCCTATCTTACTGCGGTTTATCCGATCTGGGGTATAAGGGCTACGACTTCACATGGAATAATAGGAGGGAGGATGCGGATAATGTTCAGGTTCGGTTGGACAGAGGGACGGCGACGGCGTCGTTCCTTGAGCTTTACCCTATGACCACGGTGGAGCATATAGTAACGGAGGAATCAGATCATATGGCCTTGCTAGTCCAAATCAGTGATCAGTCTATGCAACAACAACCCTCTTCTAGGCGTGGCTTCCAGTTCGAGGAGATGTGGCTAAAGCATGATGGCTACGAGGAGATGATCACTTCGGCCTGGGATAATAGAGATAGGGGAGTGCAGGGTTTAACTAGCCTGTGGAGACAGCTCCATGAGGTCTCAGGTGATATGAAAAGATGGAGTTTTGAATCTTTCGGGTCGGTTCGAGTTGAGATCAAACGGCTGCACTCTCAGCTGGACGAAGCCAGGAAAACGGCAAGGTTTCTCGGCACCTCACAGGAGGTTCGAGACCTAGAGAAACAACTCCATGACATGTTTGAGAAGGAAGAAATTATGTACAGGCAGCGTTCTAGGCAGGAGTGGCTAAAAGCTGGGGATAGAAATACAATTTTTTTTCAGAATCGAGCGTCGCACCGGCGACGGAAGAATACTGTGAGACACTTGCGCCGCGCTGACGGCTCTCTTTGCAACACGAGCGAGGGCATGAGTAGTATGACACAGGCCTTCTACCAAAATTTGTATGCGTCGGAAGGTTCCTCCAATTGTGATCAAGTGCTAAATCTGATTGATCAGCTGGTTACGGAGGATATGAACAGAGCTCTGACTGCGGAGCTTTCGGACAAGGAGATCACCGAGGCTCTTTTTCAGATGGGTCCAACCAAGGCACCGGGGCCGGATGGGCTGCCAGCCCTTTTCTACCAAAGACACTGGTCTTTGTTAAAAGATTATGTTTGCAAGGCGGTCCGGGAATTTTTGGCGGGAGGGGAGTGTCCCCCTGATTTCAATGCCACGGTTTTGGTGCTTATTCCGAAGACCAATGCGCCTGAGTTGCTCAGCCAGTTCCGCCCCATCAGCCTATGCAATGTTCTCTATAAGATCGTGTCGAAGGCGGTGGCGAATAGACTGAAGCGTATCCTCCCAATTCTGATCTCTGAGGAGCAGAGCGCGTTTGTGCCCGGTCGCCTGATCACGGACAATGTGTTTGTGGCTTACGAGTGTGTTCAGGCGATCCGAACGAGGAAAAGGAAGAAACCGTTGTGTGCGGTGAAACTAGATATGATGAAAGCGTACGATCGTGTGGAGTGGTCGTTTCTTGAGAAGATGTTGCTCCGGTTGGGTTTCTCGCCACAGTGGGTTAATATGGTGATGCGTTGTGTGCAGACAGCCAGTTTTTCGGTGAAGCTTAATGGCTATTTGTCTGATTCTTTCCTTCCATCGAGAGGACTGCGGCAGGGGGATCCCCTCTCCCCGTACCTCTTTTTGTTCTGCGTCGAGGGTTTCTCGGCGTTGCTTAAGCAGGCCCAGTGAGAGAAGGAGGTGGCGGGGGTTAGCTTCGGAGGTAATGGTCCGACGGTGACCCACCTTTTATTCGCGGATGACAGCGTGGTCTTTTTGGAAGCAACTGCTGCAAATTTAGCATCGCTGAAGGGTGTGCTGCAGAAGTATGAGGACTGTTCAGGGCAGAAGGTGAACCTTCAGAAGTCCTCCATCTTCTTTGGGAAAGGGTGCTCGGAGGAGGAGAAAAACAATCTCAAATCGGCAATTGGTATAGGGTGTGAAGCCTTATCTGAAAGATATTTAGGACAACCCACCGTGGTTGGGCGCTCAAAAACGGGGGTTTTCAAGTATTTGCCAGAGAGGGCTCGAAGCAAGGTGGCCAGGTTGAAAGGGCAAGGTTTGTCTAAGGCGGGAAAGGAAGTTTTGGTGAAATCAGTACTGCAGCCGGTATCAAACTTTGCTATGGGTTGTTTTCAGCTGACAAAAGGCCAGTGTGGCGAATTGACAGCAATTTCGTCAGGTTTCTGGTGGGGGGGACGGTACTGAGAAGAGGAAGGTCCATTGGGTAAGCTGGGATAAGATGTGCTTGTCTAAACGCAGTGGTGGAATGGGTTTTCGAAATCATGAGGATTTTAACCAGGCTTTGCTAGCCAACCAGGCGTGGAGAATTATCACAAACCCAGATTCGCTTTGTGCGAGGGTCCTTCGTGCTAGGTACTGTAAGGGGGGGGATGTCTTGACCGCTACCTGCCCAAAAAGAGCTTCATTTACATGGAGAAGTATCTTGCATGGAAGAGATTTGTTGAAGGAAGGATTAGTGTGGAGAGTAGGGAATGGAGAAAGCATCGAGGTATGGGACCAGAATTGGATCCCCCGCTCCTCGCTGCAGCGACCAATGGGTCATCATATTGGCATGGAAGTTAATAAAGTGTCGGAATTACTCTTGCCAAACGGAGCTGGCTGGGATGTACACAAGCTCAATGAGGTCTTTTTTGAGGCGGACGTCGCTGATATACTGAAGGTGCCCGTAGGTAGAGCTGGAACAGATGATTATGTTGCATGGAATTACACCAAAAAACGGGCAGTTCAGTGTGAGATCGGCGTACCACCTGAAACAACACCTCAAGTCTATGGTGGCAGGGAGGGCGGGACCTTCGATGAATTGTTCTGAGCACAAGGGATGGCTGGCCCTTTGGGCGGCCAATGTACCGAATAAGATCAAGGTCCACTCCTGGAGGCTAGCAAAGAATGGGTTGGCGGTGGGGGCAGAGCTCAGCAGAAGGAGCATAAAACAAGGAGTGCGGTGCGTTGTGTGCAACAGGGAGGAGACGTTGTATCACAGGTTTTGGTCCTGTCCTCATTCCATGCAGACTTGGGCGCACATACGCTCACGTTCCTCTCTCGCATTGGCGTCGCCACCGGATGACTGTCGATCGCATGGCGCTCTCCAAGCATGGCTCCTGGACTGGTTTGCAGTGTTGGGTGAGAAGGAACTCAGTGTAGCTCTGATGGCAATTTACCATATGTGGCTTGTGAAAGAGCATTTCCCGCCTAATTGATTTTGGCGTTTGTTAACAATACATTATCTATTAATGTGTGATTATGCTTTGCAGGATTTTATAATATTCTTGCACAAGATATTGGGTTTTATATATTATACTTGATATTTAATATTGCCCAATGGAAATTATTGAGGAAATAGTGGAAATAAGCTCCTGGAGAAGTTTCAGACAAAGTTGGGCCAGTTAGGCCGGCTTTAGCCGGTCCCCAGACCGGCTATAGCCGGACTGCTCGTTTTCGAGAGGGGTCCTGCGCCTCTGGACTCAACCGGCTATTTGTCCGGCTATTTCCGGCTGGGCCGGATATTTCAGGCCGGCTATAGCCGGTGTGAGACCGGCTTTAGCCGGTGTGGCCGGCTTTAGCCGGACTTAACTCCGGCTATAGCCGGACCTCCTGGCTGCCAACGGTCAGATATTTGGGGGGGGGTATATATACCCCCCTCTTCTTCTCCAACGGGTAGCCAGCCAAGATTCAAGAACACCACCATTGTTGAGCTCACCAAAGCAACTAGATCTCCTCCCTCACCCCACCAAAGCTCTTGATCTTTGGAGAATCGAAGGAGAAGACCATCCTCTACATCCTCACCGAAGCGATTTGATTTCCCCTCTCATTTGCTTGAGGGCCTTTGTGTCTTGGGTTCCCTTGTGTCCCAAGACCTTGTTTGTGTATTTGATATATTGCTACTTGTTGTTTCACAGCATTGTGTTGTGCTTGGGAGCCTCCAATTCGGTTGTGGATGCGTGCCCCAAGATTGTAAAGGCCGATTCCGCCTTGAGGAATCCCTTAGTGGAAAGTGAGCTAGGCCTTTGTGGCGGAAGCTTGCACCGGAGAATAGGGTGAGCCTTTGTGGCGTTGGTTAGGCCTTTGTGGCAACCACACCCCTCCAACGTAGACGTACTTCCCCTAAAAAGGAAGGAACTACGGGAATTACATCTGTGTCTCCGCGTGCTCCACTCTCGGTTACCTCTATCCTTTATTGCCTTTATATATTGTATCTTGTGTAGCTTGCTAGTTGACATATAGGTAAATTCACCTTAGTTGCATATCTAGAGAATTTACCTTTGTGTCAAGCCTAAATTGAAAAAGAACTAAAATTTGAGTAGCACCTATTCACCCCCCCCCCCCTCTAGGTGCCCATACGATCCGTTCAGCTTGCCCGCAATGAGGCTCGGGACGAGCAGCTGATCGAGGACCCGGAGGCCACAGCTCGGCGTGTCCTTGCCCTGCAGGAGGAGTGGACCTTGCTAAATGTCCCTTCTGCTAAGCAAGCACGAGGAGGTGAGGAGAAGTGGGTCCCTCCCGAGGTTGGCTGGCATAAGGTAAATTCCGACGGTGCTTTCTCTTCGGCCCTTGGTCACGGAGGTGGCGGTGTGATCGTCAGAGACCACCATGGCGTTGCTCTTGCCGGAGCGTGTCATTTTTTTCCCTTAGGTGATCGATCCAGAGAGAGCTGAGCTCCTGGCTTGCAGGTGTGCGCTGCAATTAGCAAAGGATGTCGGGGTTAGGAGGATGGTGTTGGAAACTGATTGTGCTGGAGCTGTGGGAAAACTGAATCAAGTATCGCTGGATCGCTCTGGACATGGTCCCCTGGTCGAAGAGATCAAGGCACTCCTCGGAGAGTTTGAGAAATCTTTGGTTATCCACGTTCGTCGTAGATGTAATGGTATTGCTCATCATCTAGCTAAGGAAGGCCGCAAGAATAAGTGTAGTAAGACATGGTTGGGTGTGTTTCCTGTGGATGTAATGAACCTATTGGCACTTGATTCTGGTGTGTAATAAAGTTGCGGCCGCTTAATCTCGAAAAAAAAACTAGCTCATTGGTCAATTGATGATCGAGTTTCCCAACATTTATGTCAATTGACAATGGGATCATATCATTGCTGAATGCCATGATGGACATACCCAATATTATTATTGCAACACGATTGTGTCATGATATTTACGTTGCGATAATAAGAACTGTTGTAACCTAATCCTTTGACCGTGAGTACATATCTAATCACTATCACCGAAGGATTTTTTTAACTACATCAACCGTCACTCTGTAACTAGGTAACTGAAAAGGTGTATATCAATTATTCCAATGGGATATATTGAGGCGAATGTATTAAGAGCGGGATTTGTTCTTTCACATGATGGAAAGATACTCTTGGCCCACTCGGTGAGACTATATTCGAAGCTGCGCAACATGTGACTAGGTCACGGGGATGAAATATCACGGGAACGAGTTAAGTAGCACATATCAGTAACGAGATTGAACTAGGTATGATGATACCGACGATCACATCTTGTACATTGCAAGTATAGTATAAACAAAGGGCATAGGGCATCGACATCTACGGTTCAATGACAAAATATCTTCATGAATACATAGGGGTCATTATAGGCATCTAGGTCCCGCTGATGATCATTCACCGGAGAGGTGTCTCGGTGATGTCTGCAGTATTCTCGAACTGCAGGATAACACACTTAAGGTTTAGATGATGTTATAAGATGGTTTTTGTATATTCGGATGAGTATTGACAAGAGAGAGAGATAGAAAATTTATGTGTTGATCTGAAGTTTATTCAGAGTGTTCCGGAATGAGTTTCAAAGCAAATGGAATTAAATAATAAGTAATTAATTGAATTAATATTAAATATATTTATTTATTTAGTAAATAAGGCTAGGCCACCTTAATGGGCCTTTCCTGGAGGGAGGCCCAATAAGGCCTAGCACCTTATTGGATAAGGTGGTGGGACGCCTAAGGTTAGGGTTTGGTGGGACGGCTAGGGTTCTGGCTGCTGGTCCCACCTCCCCTTGGGCCGTCGTACCCCTCCCAAATTGGATCTGGAGGGTAGGGCGTGCCCTAGGTGCCTTGGTGGAGGGGTTGATAGCTACCCCTCCCTCCTATAAATAGTGGGGGCGGGGGAGGAGGGACACACTATTCCACGAGGAGATCTTCCTCTCCTCATGCGCGACCTCCACCTCTCTCTAGCTCTCCCTCCCATGCGGCTCCTCGAAGGGCTGCATAGGAGCGAGGACTACTCCACTGCGGAAATTCCAGCCGATTCAAACAGATCTACTTTCGCAATCTCTGCTGGATCGGAGATCTGGAGGCCATCGTTGATCACCGTACGTGTGCGAGTACTTGGAGGCGCTGCCACTTGTGGCGTCGGAGTCGTTGCACCAGGATCTACACGACCTTAAGGTCAGCTACATCGACTTCATCGTCAACGCCTGTGCGGGAACGTAATCCCCGCGTTCGGTCTACTTGGGAACGTCACCAAATCTCTGATCGTTACAGCGTTACTAATATATAGATCTTGGGCATTCAGGTTTTGCGTAGCTATAAAATTTTTAGCATAGTACCCCCAACATGCTTCCCTTTCTTCCTCATCTTCTTACCTTCTGTCAAACCCCAATGCCTAGCAACCGCCATGTTGTCGTCGCTTGGATCCGGTCGATGGTTGGCATCATCACGCCGCGGTGCGGAGATGGCATCATCCATATGGCATCCGGTAATGCGGCCTATAGAATGATATATTTGGCATAATGTGTTGCATGTATTATTCATCCAGTATATGTAAGAGTATATGAGACCGACTTGAAGTAGAAGATGAAAAATAAATCCTATCTCTACATAATCTTTTCATAACCCAAATGCTCTAACATCTCTCGCAGCCTTAGCGGTAGTGTCGTGAACAGCAAAAGCGTTGCAGACGGTCAGACTGGAGGGAAATTAAAGTAGAAACAGTGGGCTAACATCCCACACAGTAGCAGGGGGAAGGTCATGGGTGATGTCGCGGTGCAGAAGCGTGAACTCTAGAGGATGTTGATGAGGTGCTCAGGCGAGGTGATAGCTTTTCTTATTGATGTCGAGGTAGCCCCTCATGAAGCCGCAGGCCCATAGTGCGCAAGGAGGATGACAAAGACGCATCAAGGATGTCATTGAGAAAGTCGATGCCAAAGTGGACGCAGTTTGAACCGTCGATCGGGGACAAAGGTGCACATAGGGGACGAAGGCATACTCTAATTGTGTCAGAACCGAGTACACAAAGAAGAAGTCAATAGTGAGAGTGAGGGACGACATGGTCGAGGACCTTGCAACAGTCTCCACGTCGTCTTTCAGACCAAGAGTACATCTCCTTCCTCGCATCCTGCGGTAACAAGCAGAGCTACCTCCTCCTGTTACCGGTGCTGACAAGGTGCAATAGGTACGGAGCGACCTCAGCGACATGGATGATGGCTAACTGCGTATTTCAGATTATATTGTATTAAACTTGATCTTTTCTAATCCCTCCATTTCAAAATATAAGATGTTTTAGCTTTGTGAAGCAAATATAGGTAGATATCTTTTAGTGGGTAGGTTCACTCGAATATCCACACTAAAAGATGTCTAAATACATTTGGTTCACAAACATAAAACATCTTATATTCAAAAACTGAGGGAGTATCTTTTTTAATAGTTTTCCTGAATTGTAAAAACTTGTAGTAGAGCCATAGATTTTAGTTACTAGAACGTAAAATGGTACTCCCTCCGATCGGAAATAAGCGTCGGTGACTGAGTACAAAATTTGTACTAAGTTAGTACAAAATTGCCAACAGTTATTTCCGATCGGAGGGAGTATCATTTGGTGTGAACTTCGAAAAGTGTTTTTGGCTCCCAGGCACCAGTGCTCCCTTCATTTTAAAAAATCATAGTTTTAAGTTACAAAAAATTATGAAAATAAATTAGGACATAGTCAATGATGTAATCTACAAGTATACAAAATTTTATTACAAAATGATTTGTATTGTGGGCTACACAAAAATAACAAAATCTGATAAAATTTGTAGATTTGAAATATACATACTCAGATCTAGATATTTGTCATTTTTGTGTAGCCTAAAATACAAAGTATTTGCACAAGATTTTTTGCACGTTGGTGTGATAAATAGTTGGCTATATGCAAATATTTTTTTCAAATATTTTTAGAACACAAAAATATATTTTAAATTTATTTTAAAAAATGAGATCACTGGTACCCATGTGCACCAAATCTTTACTCATGTGAACTTAATTAAACAAAATGGTAGTTTTATACTATTAACTTAGCTGCCCAAGAGGTGACCGTAGGCGTTGCGCAATGGCAGCCAGAGCGTGTGCATTGCAGACTTAACCTGTAAATTAATCAACAAAAGCGAGTGGACAATGGGTGTTGGAGCAAAATAATTAACCGCTAAAGCGTTTGCAAAACCTGTGTAGTTGGTGATGACTGAAAGTGCTTCTCCTCTTTCTTTTGTAGTGTCGTTGTTAATGCGTTATGTCAGATAGGAATAACAAATTACGTCCCCAACCTCGCAATTTGCTGTATTTACAGATTATCATGATTAAAATGTGGCGTTACTTCTTATTTTGAAGCTCGTAGCATAATTTCTACAGTATTGTTGGCTTCCCCGAATAGGCAAGAAAATTCAGAGAAGGACAAGCAAACATACAGACACAATTTAGAAAGGGGGAGACAAACTCAAAGCAAACATACAGACAGACAAGGAGGAGTGGATCATGTGTGTTGGATCAAAATAATTGGCCCTTAATGCATTTGCAAAAACTGCAGTAGTTCTTTCACTGCAGGGGGGGGGGGGGGGGGGGGGGGAGAGAAGTTCGGTGTCCGATATCTGAAAATTCTGCTCTTTCTTTGTTGTTCAGATGGTAATACATAATGTCAGACAAAAATAGAAAATTAGATCCCCAACCTCTAACCGAGGTAATGTAACTGTCATGGATGTCTGATAGAAATATAAAGTAGTATCTTCAGAAATAAAAAGCGGACAGGCACAATTCAGATAGGGGAGACAAACTCAGATGCAGTACATCATATTGACAAAAGGTAAAATAATAATACTACATTCATATTGACAGTGTCACAAAAATACCATATTGTAGAATGACATGTTTACAACAAATAAAAGAATATATAAAGCTCTTCCATGAGACATCACCGGTAAAGAATACCAATCTCACACACTCTGTATCTCCTTAACTCGCAGCCTATAGCTGGGAGGCACAAACGCAGCAGCACTGCAGCATCATGCGAAATTCTGCAAATGATCATTGTAAGACCATCAGTTTGGAGCCCGGGAAATGCATCAAGATCAATTCAACTGTCTGAATCCAAGCTTACCTGCCCAAATCTGCTCCTGGTCTTCATAAACCCTCCTCTCGTCACCGAATCATCACCGCCCTTGGAGCTGCAGTTCCAGTAGGCCCCCACGGTGCCCAGGATCGGCATGTCATCGGGGCTCGGGCTCGGGGACCTCGATCGTCGGCTCGGCGACGAGTTGGCCGACGAAATCTTGATGTCCTCCATGGTCAGGGCGCCAAGGATCGGCCGGTCTTCGCGGCTGACCGGCGAGTACGACCGGACCGAGTAGCTCTCGGGCGTCCCCGCGGAGCCCAGCCACGTCGAGAGGCTGGCGTCCACCGAGGCCTCCTGCTTGCTCGGCGTGCTGGGGGTGTAGTCCGAGCTCACCGCCGGCATTTCCTTCTTCTTGGCCGGTACGGGCGCCGGATCGGAGAGCTTGTCCAACGACGACCAGTTCTCTTGCCCCGCCGCGACGACGTTCTCCTTGTCCGAGTTCTTCGGCGCGGCGGCGGTGCGGGATTTGGCGTCCTTCCACTCCACCGAGCTGAGCACGGTGTCCCCGTACTGGCCGCTCGTCGGCGCGGTCACGCCGGCCGCTGGCTCTTGCTGGCCGGCGCTCTCCTTGATCTTTGTCACGGGGAGCAGAAAGAGCGACTCGCACGCCTCCTCCTCGCCGCGGGCGATGCCCAGGAGCCCGCCGTGCTCCTCCTCGTCGTCGATCGCGTCGATCCCGTCCTCGTCCTCCTCATCGTCCTCGTACTCTTCGTCTTCGTCGTCGTCGTCGTAGCAGTCCTCGTAGTCGCTGTCGTCGTCGGCGCCGGCGCAGTTCCCGTACCTGTGGTTCAGCGGGAACGCCTCAGACTTGGCGCAGTCCGGCCCCAGCATCCATGCCTCCTCCTCGTCCTCCCTCCCGTCGCCCGCCGAAGCCGGATCAGCATCCTCCTCCTCCTCGCCCTCCGGGATCGCGGGCGCCTCGTAGGCGGTCACGTTGGAATCGAACGTCACCTTCTTCTTCACGACGGTGAGGGTGAGGCACATGTCGTCGGTCGAATCCCTAACCAAACCAACAAAAACCCCAGAGTTAAAATTAAACCGAAATTCAGGAAGCAGATCAACGGCCCGTCGGTCCGATTAGAGACCGGAAGTGTTCGTCCACGAACCTGAGCTCGAGGAGCGTGGAGAGGAGCGGCGCGGCGGCGGAGACGGCATCGGCATGGAGATCGGCTTTGCTGGGGGAGCGGCGGGCGCGGGCGTTGGGGGATTGCGCCGGCGAGCGCTTCCGCCTGCGGTGGCGGCGCTCCTTGGACTTGGCGCCCCCGAAGCAGCCGAGGAAGCAGCCCATGGTGAGTCGTCGGCGCAGGCGAGCGGAGAGCTGTGTGGAGATGCGAGAGGACGAGAGCTAGTGGTGAAGGCGGCGCGGCATTTGGGGGAGAAGAGGAGCAGAGGAGAGGAAGCCGTTGGGGAAAAGGCCAAGCCGCGAGTAGTAGAAGTAGTAGTAACGGTCGTGTTGACCCAGCTGGCATGTGACCGTTGGATGACGGAGCGGATGGACGGCGAGGAAGAGCCCTGTGGGGCCCTGGCCAAGAGGAATCCAAGGGCGCTTTGTTTCGGGGGCTCCTCGGCCTTTTGGTTTTTTCGCCCACACTAGCCCTGAATATTGGTTGCCTATTGTACTTTGATCCATGATTAGTTTGTGGTTAAAATTTTGACTGTTAATGGGTATCCCTTCATCTCTCACAGATTGACAAATATTTGATCAAGTGTGTGCCGAGAATTTCATAGCTAAAATATTGACAAGCCAATTTTTGTCATATTTGGTAGGGCTAGATAGGGCACAAACCAAACACGCTCCTAGTTCCCGCTCGCGGACGCGCGATACCGCCCCACCTGCGGGCGTTGGTCATGGGCCGCATCAAAAGCGGCCCAAAATAACAGGTACTACAATTTTTTTCCTTTTTTCACTTCTATTTTATGTTTAAAACTAATAAATTGTTCAAATTTCAAAATTGTTTAAACTTGAAAAAAGTTTAGATTTTAAAATTGTTCAAATCCTAAAATTGTTTAAACTTGAAAAGGTTTAGATTTTAAAATTGCTAAAATTCGAAAAATATTCAAATCCACAAATTGTTGAAACCTGAAAAAAGTTCAAATTCCAAATTCAAAAATTATTCAAACTTAAAAAAGTTTATATTTTAAAATTATTCAAACATGAAAAGTTCAGATTTTAAAATTGTTCAAATCAGAAATATATTCAAATCCAAATATTATTCAAACTTCAAAAAAGTTAAAATTCCAAACAAAATCAGAAAACCAAACCAGTAAACCGAAAAGACCTGAAATCTAAACCAGTGATAAAAGCAAGGAAAAAACTACGAAAAAACTAGAAACAAGACACTGACACATTAATGGGCCACGGCCCAAGTCGCCCCGCCCGCGGGCACGTTGACGCAATGTATTTCAATGCGCCCACGGACGATAAATAGGATTGGCCCTTTGTTTCTTCCAATGTTTTTGTTACAGTAACGAAAGGTGGGCCGAATTCATTGCCACAGAATGGGCAGGGCCGTCCTAGATTTTACTGTACTCCTATTTAACAGGGTACTGCAATTCTCAAGGAAAAATAGGGTACCAGAATATGATATGCACTTTGGACATTGAACATGTTACTGTAATAAGAATATAATGTAGCGTAGTGACAGTAACAAAGGGACACTATTGACAAAAACCGATTACAATTCCGGCCCTTCAATAACACAAATACTATTGTTCTGATTCGAGAGCACTTTGCTCATCACATATAGCATTTACTTGTCAGGAAAAGCAAGGCTGCTGTGCACGCACCGCGGTCCAAAAAAATAAACCAAAGAAAGGCTTCCTTCCCTTCTTGGTGTTCTTTCCCCTTTCTAACTGATGTCTGGCAATTTCTCCAAATCCTAACATAACCTCCTGCTGATTGCACATCCAACAGGTTACATGTGCTCGTCGTCGCCTGTCCTCGGTCACGGAGATGGTTGGCATATGCCCGTACTTGCACTATAAGGCCTTGTTCGGCTAGCGTGTATCAGAGAGTTTTACCTGAGGTGTTTTGGGTGATCTAGGGAATCATGGCGTGTATCAGCGAGTTTTACTGCTAGTCCATGTGCAATCTCTCGCTCCATGCTTTAAAATACGAATTAGACAACGAGGCGGGGTCCTGGTTCGATGTTTCTGAATCACGCCAGGCCATGTGAAAATTGTCCGCGCTCGCAGGCACACAGCGCAAAGTGGAGCGATGAGAAAACGCCTGGTAGGTGACGCGTTTTCGATCCCGGTCGACCCGACGAGTGTACGAGCGTATCGGAGTGGATTACTGGGCTCCCCGTCCAAAACCTGTGTACCAAATGATCCATACAGTATTTAAGTGTGTTATGTAGTGTTGGGCCAGAAAATTACACCACAAGACCTTTCAAACCCGGCCTGCCGAACGAGGCCTAAGAGATAATTTGAGCTGTTGGAGTGAACCTTTTTTATACAGGACTGTTAGGCCAATGCTTAACATTAAGATACAGCTCTTGCTAAACTTTCGTACTCTCCACCTGCGCAAGATGCACTGGGGACTCAGCTCTGTGGTATTTACATGATAGAGCATATGCAAGTATCCAAATATTCATCATCTGAGTCACTTGAATCACTGCAAAATATAATGAAGATAACAGCACAATTATTAGAGAACAAAAGCAATAGAAGCAATGTGAGCAAGACTATCGTGAAGTACCAATATGCTGAAAGGTCAACAGAACACTTCAGCTAAAAATGGTGTTTTTAGATGCACAGAGCTGTTTCCATACTGTATAAGGTTTATTTCAAAGGCCTTAAATACCATCAACCCCATAGTAGCATGAAAACATCATTCTGATAAACACATGTCATCGCACCCAATGTGGTTGCAGTGCAAACTGATGGCAGTGAAAGAAATACAGCTTGAGGTAATTAATGTTCTTGCAGAAGTATGCAATTAGAAACCACATCATAGTATACAAAGTTGGTACAACTATCCATAATAAAGATTGAAGTCCACTGTAACTTAATAGACTAATAAGACAACTTAAAGACTACATATCTTCAATTTCCAAAGCTTGTGAAAGGTACCACTTGTTTAAAAATAAGAAAGAATTTGAACTTGCAAAATGATCAGTAATAAGAACTAAAAAAGCAACAGACGAGACACTCTGGGCAGGTGACGCAAATATCTTGAGACAAAAGGGTCATATGCCAACAAGCTTCACTGGGTTTATGGAATGCTGTTCAGATCATTATGGCCCTATCAAACTGTGACCGGTAAGAACAGAGCCCAGAGTTTGCTTAATAATTAAACTTCATCTAACAAAGGCGTAAGGTGCCCTCATGGGCCTAACAAACTGTAACTGTGAAGAACATAACCTAGTGTTTGCTCAAAGTAACAGAGCTTCACTTAGATGTCAAATAGAGACAGTTAGAGACAAGATCCGCACACAGGGATGGTCCTCGCAATAGGTAGGTTCAACAAATGATAAAATTATGGCACTTCAGTTGAAAACAGACTTTTACTTCTCAGTATAGTTCTATAGTCAACCCCAAAATCATCTTTCTTTTTTAGTGGTCCTATCCAAAATCTGGTCATAGATTAAGAAATTCATGACCATCAAACAGAAAATTTCATGTCATCATAATAGTCTAGTCCCAACAGGCTACTAATCAGAACTGCAAGGTCAAAATTTAGAAGAGCTCTACAAGAATACTAAATCTTTAGCATGCGAGAAGAGGCTAATGTAATAGTAAACCTTGCCGCTTATAACAGAATATGCAGCCAAAAGACGACATTAGAAAGAAATTCCTGCTCCAATGTAGGAGCAGCAGCTGTCTCATCGGGCATAAGTCTTAGGATAAGTTTTATAACCATCGATATATAATGTGAAACAAATAACTACTTCCGCTGTCCCAAAATATAAGGCACATTTTTTTTGCACGGTCTTTGATGCACAACTTTAACAACTAATATGCACAAAATTATGATGGTTTCCGAATGTGTAAATTGTATCGTTGCATTCCTCTTGCAAGTCTCTTTCAGCTCATACATATTTATACAAATTTTGTGGACATATTATAAGTACAAATATCATAGTCTATTTTATAAGTCGTTGACCAGCGAAATGACGGAGGGAGTATGTTTTATTTCCTAATTATGACACCAGTGTTCCATGTTAGATATACATGTGTTGAATTCTGAACCTTCTGTTTACACTTCCGTATGAACCTTACAACAGGGTAATTAGGGTACAATGAAGATCCAAAGACCGGAGATAGGGCCCTAACCATCAACAACAGCAATCGGCCCCGATGTGGACTAAGAGAAACCCTATGAGCAGTCTGGGGCAGGTCTACCACTTCAGATCATAACAATAAACTAATATGCTAATTTACTGTATATATCATAACAAGCAACGTTAGTTGGCTGGACTCTATTACTTATTAATTGAAAATGTATCAGGTTTCAGTCATGTACTGCTAATTGGCGGTAACATGAGTAGCCCCAGCCTCACATGCATTATAAACAAATAAATTCTGACAGAACCAGATGGTCTAAATTTCTCTAATTGAAGAAGGTGAATAGAATCATTAAATTCCATTGACCATTACTTGATCGGAAGTCTGGTACTGGCAAAGAGTACATATTAAGTTATTACGAAAAGTTGAAGTACCAAACAAGAAACATGTATTTAACCACTTAACATATAGCAGCTCATTTTTACATCCGTAATGCAGCAGAATAGCATATGGACACTGACAAAACATCAATACACAAATTAGTACTGTTACCGAGGCACTAAGAAATGAAGCAGGATCCAGCTTTAATTCATCAGAAATTTTGTCTCTCTCTTTTCCACTTTCATGGATTATTACATTTAAAATCCTTGGTAGATCAATAAAGATCACTCTCAAGATGTAAACAAGGGATGCCTACATGTGCACCTTGGACACCTCTGGTCACTTGCCTAGGATGTTATGCAATCATTTAGTAAAATCGAACTCCAACTTAGTTTTATGACACCACAAAACAATCTTAACATCTATGTATGCTAATCACAACAATCTGAAGGTGAATTAATGCAGCAGAAGAGCATATGCAAAGTGCGAATGCGTCAATGCACAGTTTCTTTAGAGACTATATGGCAGTTAGTACTGCTACTACTGAGGCACTAGAAAATGAATCAGACATTCTCCCTCTTTTCTACTTTCACAGTTTTTGCCAATGCTTGATCAATGAAGCGCATCCTCAACATCCAAACAAGTATACCTACATTTACACGTGGACAACTCTTGTTGGTTTCCTAGGATTCTATGCAATCATTTAGTAAAGTCAAACTCCAACTTAATTTTACGGCAAGACAAAACGACGATAATAGCTTGTTTGTTTGCTAATCAAGTTCCACAACAAGCTGAACGTGAATTAATAACAGCTCGTGTTCACAATGAACTCAAACTGAATTTACAGCTCCACACCACTTCCCAAAGGTTCACCAGAAGCACTGGCCCCAGTTACTCGAATTAGAAGTTCAAAAGGCCACAAGGCCCAATAATTCAGTTCACCTAGCTGATAATGGGTGATGGTGACACTCCAGATGGATCACATGATCGATCACATGTTCTAACTTAATGTCCTACCGGAATATCTATCATCTGGTAACAGAACCTTGTCCCGCAATAGTCACGGCAATCATTTCCCCCTTTCCCGTTTGGCACGAAACGACGACCCCCAGGTGCTCTACCCATCTGAACAACCCCTATACTGCTAATTTGTCTAGCCAAACAAGGAAACATTGCGCATAGCTCTTACACTAGAGGAACCGATACGCCAATCTAACAACAGAATCGATTAAAGAAGCACAGATCATGATGAAATGAAAGGGATGCGTGGAGGACGGTTGTGTGTATTGTTGTTACCTAGGCTGGAACTCGAGGACCTCGACGAGCTTCTTCCCGTGCGTGTCCTTCCACTGCACCCGCCGCTTGGGCCCCTTCTGGCCCTTGCGCGCCGTGCCGCCCGGGGGCCGCCGCGGGGGCAGCAGCGCCTTGCGCTCGCCGACGGCGTCCTCCTTGGAGCCCGGTGCCGCGGGGGCCGAGGACGTCCTGGAGACCGAGAAGGGCGCGGCGGCCAGGCCCTTGCCGCCGGCGCCGTTGCAGGAGTTACTCCGGAAGGCTCGGCGATCCATCGCCCGGTGGCATCAACTCCGCGCCGCGCGGAGCTGGATTCCCGCCTGGACGAGGGGACGCGTCGTGCGCGGATGCTTGCACGGCGAAATCCGAATTGGATCCAAAATGCCCCGAGCTGATAAACCGAAACGAAACGAACGGAAAGCGACGGAGGAATCAGGGCGGGGGCAATCAGCGAATGAAACCGAATCTACGGAAAGGGCGGGCGAGCATTCGCATTCGCGCGATGATAAGGCTGGGTGGGACGGGAGCAGAACGTACCGGAATTCGGCGCAGGATCGAAGGGAGCCCGGGGGAATTTCCGGATCGAGGAGCGGGCGCTGGCTGGGTGGCTGCCCTCGGGGACAAAGGCGAAGAGGATGTGGATTCGGCGGTGGAACTGGATTGGATTGGATGATTGGACGGGCCGGGGAGGAGGATTCGTGGAGGTGTGGGATCGGAATCGATCGGGGGTGGCGAATCCGGCGAACCCGCGCGCCTCCAACTTGCTCCTTTCTCCCCGAGCCAATAACTGTTGCCACCCTTGTAAAGATTTTGTTTTTGTTTTTTTGTTTTTCGGGGATATATCCAGCGTTTTGCATTTGGATATTTAGAACGAGCAGCATGCTGCAATCGAGCTCGTGATTGTGGCACCCATGTACTGATTGCCAAGATAGCGATAGATCGCGCTGTATGAACGCCCCGGAGAAACGGTGTTTTGTTGTGCAGCTGACTCGTTATGAGGCTTGATTCTAGTGTAGAGTCACTGTCATTTTCTTTTCATCTAATGATAAGGTGCGAAGCATAAACAAGTAAAAAATCAAATGCTTGATCCAAAACACGGAGCTGGTGACAGTGTGAAACATCGACCATTTGGACCATTTGGAAATCCACGTTTTTTGAGGGAAAGAGTGACGCATGCTTACTTTTTTTCCAAGGGAAATGATGTCACCGTGTCGTGTCATGGATAATGGTGGACGTATTGGGCCAATATTTTTATGTCAGCCACAGTATGCTAAATAGGGGTTTCAAATCAAGAAGGGATTTGATGTACATGGACATAATTTTAGAATTTAGAAAAATTTCAAAATCTTACACTTCTATGTCTCTAAAAATTATGAAATTTAAATATATAGATAGATATATACATGAGTAGTGTATGTAAAAAAGACCCGTTAAAATATACGTTGTATTTTGGGAAATGTAAAAAAAGACAAATTTTTTATAGTAAATGGTAGTAAAGTAGTTATTTGTCTTTTTGTATTTCTTAAAATATAAAGTATTTTTTAATGGGACTTTTTGCGTAGGCTTCTCCTGTATGTATCTTTCTATATATTTAACGCCATAATTTTTTGAGCAAAATTTTGAAATTTCCAAAAATCTAAACATGTAGGAATCACTGGTGCCCATGTGCCAAAAAAAATTTCCCTTTTCAAAGCATGAAATTGTCTTTTGGCGTATGTTCCTATTATATAGGTAGTTGCCGAGAGTACCAGAGATTTTTATCCTTTCACTCTCTCTCCTAGCTATAGTACCTAAGAGGGGAAGAGAGTGAGTTGAGCCGACCTGAGGCCCCCTCGCCGGTGCTGCCAATCAAGTTGGGCTGAGGGGAGGCGCCGACAACGATAGTGTACATACTAGGTGTAGTTTTGGGTTGTGTCCCAGTAGGTGGTATCGCCCTGCCACCGGGAGTCTGATACGTCTCCAACGTATCTATAATTTTTGATGCTCCATGCTTGTTTTTACACCATTTGCCTACTGTTTCGTTACACTTCGTAGCACTTTTATCCATTTTCCGGAACTAACCTATTAACAAGTCGCCACAGTGTCAGTTCCCTGTTTTCTGCTGTTTTTGTGTTTCAGAAGTGCTACACAGGAAATATTCTCGGAATTGGACGAAATAAGTTTCTGAAGTCTTATTTTTCCCGGAAGCTTCCAGAGATCCGAAGAGGAGTTAGAGGGGGGCCACGAGGGCCCCACACACCAGGGCGGCGTGGCCCAGCCCCTGGCCGCGCCCCCTATGTGTGAGGGCATCTCGGGCCACTTCTGACGATGCCCCTTCGCCTATAAAGACCCCCCGACGAAAAAAACCTAAGTACCCGATCAATTTTCCAGAACACATCGCGATCCGCCGCCGCCGTCGACCCGAAGATCGGGAGGGTCCAGAAGCTCTTCCCGGCACCCTGCCGGAGAGGGGAATCGCCACCGGAGGTCTTCTTCATCGCCATGCTTGCCTCCGGAGCGATGAGTGAGTAGTCTACCTTGGACTATGGGTCCATAGCAGTAGCTAGATGGTTGTCTCCTCTACCATGTGCTTCATGTTTAGATCTCATGAGCTGCCTTACATGATTGAGATCACCGTTATGTAATTCTACATGCTTGGTTTGTTGGGATCCGATGAATATTGGTGTTATGATTGAGTTGCTATACTGAAATATATCTTATGTTATCTCTATGTTGTTTATGATCTTGCATGCTCTCCGTTGTTAGTAGCTATCTTGGCCGAGTAGTTGCTAGTGACTCCAAGAGGGGGTATTTATGCTCGATAGTGGGTTCATGCCTCTATTTAATCTGGGGGAGTGACAGAAACCCCTAAGGTTGTAGATGTGTTGTTGCTACTAGGGAGAAAACAACATTCATATGCTCGAGGGCATATGCTTTGTTTATATTACACACTTTGCTTAAAGCAATTATCTGTTGTTCGCAACTTAATACTCATGGGGTGTTCGGATGATATCCCCGTGAGTGAATTATTAGTCATAGATGCAGTTGGATGGCGGTCTATGTATTTTGTTGTAGTGCCCAGAGTAAATCGCATAGTGATCTTCTTGACATATCACGTTTATCTTTATTCTATCAATTGCCCAACTGTAATTTGTTTACCCAGCATGTGTTATTTATCCTATGGAGAGACACCACTAGTGAACTGTGGACCCCGGTCCTATTTCCATCATATTGCTATCACCTGTTTACTTTTCTCGCACTGTTTACTTTACTCGCATACTATTATCACTTTCCACTCGATACGCTCATAACCTTTGTTTCAAGCAAACCGGTGAGATTGACAACCTCATCGCAAGTTGGGAACAAAGTACTTGGTTGTGTTGTGTGCAGGTTCCACGTTGATGCTTGCAAAGCAAAGCTTGGACGAGGCGCCATATATAAATTGTCCGGAGCTGTCGCAAAGCTTGCAAGCATCACCTTCAGTCGTATTGTCCGCTCTTCTCCTGAATGATAAACCTTGGTTTCTTAACTGAGGGAAAACCTTGCTGCTATATTCATCATACCCTCCTCTTGGGGTTGCCCAACAATCTAGCAATCAAGCAATTTTCTGGCGCCGTTGCCGGGGAAGAAGTGGAAGACCTCTGCAAGGGGAGTTTTTCGCACACACATCCTTTACTTTGTTTTAAGTTTTGCTTTACTTTATTTTTACTTGCATCGTTTTATATCAAAAACCCAAAAAAATTAGAATCCTTGATTGTTGTTTTTACTTGTTTACTTTTAGTTTTGTTGAAATGGCTACTCCTGAAAACACCAAGTTGTGTGACTTTACTAGCACGAACAATAGTGATTTTATCTGCACTCCTATTGCGCCACCTGCTCCTGCTGCAAATTTTTATGAGATTAAGCCTGCTTTATTGAACCTTGTTATGAAAGATCAATTTTTTGGTGCTAGTACTTAAGATGCTGCAGCTCATCTCAACAATTTTGTTGAGCTATGTGAGATGCAAAAGTATGAGAATGTTGATGGTGATATTATTAAGCTCAAGTTGTTTCCTTTTTCTTTGAGAGGAAAAGCTAAAGATTGGTTGCTGTCTTTGACTAAGAATAGTATTGATTCATGGGCTAAGTGTAAGGATGCTTTCATTGGTAGATATTATCCTCCTGCTAAAATTATATCTCTGCGTAGCAATATTATGAAGTTTAGTCAATTTGATAATGAACATGTTGCTCAAGCTTGGGAAAGAATGAAATCTATGATAAAGAATTGTCCCACTCATGGACTGACTACTTGGATGATTGTCCAAACTTTTTATGCAGGACTGATTTTTTCTTCGAGGAACCTACTTGATTCAGCTGCTGGAGGCACTTTTATGTCCCTTACCTTGGGCGCCGCAACAAAGCTACTT
Organism: Dactylis glomerata; assembly: GCA_007115705.1. Taxonomy (NCBI): domain Eukaryota; kingdom Viridiplantae; phylum Streptophyta; class Magnoliopsida; order Poales; family Poaceae; genus Dactylis; species Dactylis glomerata. The sequence continues at coordinate 7,518,132 of QXEO01000430.1, read as the reverse complement.
GACAACATGATGGTAAATTATTCCGAATGGCACACCGAGAGAGCTCCACAAGGTAAGAAGGTAAATTCTATTGAGGAAACCTCTTCCTTGAGTGATAAGATTGATACCATTATGGCTATGCTTGCTAATGATAGGACTCATGCTGATCCCAATAATGTTCCTTTAGCCTCTTTGGTTGCTCAAGAAGAGCATGTTGATGTGAACTTCATTAGAAACAACAATTTTAACAACAATGCTTATAGGAACAATTTTGCTAGTAACAATTATAGGCTGTATCCTTCTACTAATGGTAATGGTTATGGTAACTCTTATGGTAATTCCTCCAACAACACTAGGGCCACGCCCTCTGAACTTGAAGTCATGCTCAAAGACTTCATAGTAAAATAATCTGCTTTTAACAAGTCTGTTGAGGAAAAGTTAGGCAAAATTGATATTCTTGCTTCTAAAGTTGATAGCCTTGCTCATGATGTTGAACTTCTGAAATTAAAAGTGTTGCCTAATGATGTGAAAGAGAACAATGTTTTTGCTACTGCTAATGCTATCCAAGTTGGAATTGATGAAAATCTTAGATTGTTAGCAGAATTGCATGCTAGATGGAAAAGAGAGGATGAGATTGCTAGGAATATGAAAGTTTGTACTATTACTACCTCTAATGATGTTGTTCCTAATGCTAGCAATCCTCTTACTTTGATTGGTGTAGAGAAAACTCCCGCTCCTTGTGCTAAAAAGCCTAAAACTGCCAAAACTTTTTATCAAAAGAGTGCTGAAATTTTTCGGAGTGTAGGAGATGATAGCTCTACTTCTTTTAATGATTTTGATGTTGATGGCTGCAATATATCTGAGGTTATTTTGTTCTTGCAAAATCTTGCTTTGACTCCCAATGCTAGTTCTTTAAATATTGCTTTTACTAAGCACATTACCAATGCTCTCATAAAAATTAGGGATGAAAAGTTGCAGCAAAAAGCTTCTGTTCCCAAGAAATTAGAAGATGGTTGGGAACCCATCATTGATATGCATGTTAATGGTTTTGATTGCCATGCTTTATGTGATCTAGGTGCTAGTATTTCTATCATGCCTAGAAAAATTTATGACATGCTTGATTTACCACCTCTTGAAAAATGTTATTATGATGTTCCTATTGCTGATGTTGCTAAGAAGAAACCTTTGGGAAGGATTAATGATGTTCTTATTGTGGTTAATAATAACTTTGTTCCCGTTGATTTTCTCGTTATGGACGTTGAATGCCATGCTTCATGTCCTGTTATTTTGGGAAGACCCTTTCTTCGAACTGTAGGTGCCATCATTGATATGAGGGAAGGCACCATTAAATATCAATTCCCACTCAAGAAAGGTATGTAATACTTCCCTAGGAAAATAAATAAATTGCTTTTTGACTCTATTCTTAGAGCAAATTATGAGCTTGATGCTTCATCACTTGATGTTACTTGATTCGCAATTTTCTGCGCCTAGCTCAAAGGCGTTAAAGAAAAGCACTCTTGGGAGATAACCCAATGTTTTATTTTCAGTACTTTTTATTTTATTTGAGTCTTGGAAGTGATTACTACAGTAATGACCTCTTCTTATCATTTTTATTTTATTGTTGTGCCAAGAGAAACCTCTAATTCGAGTGAGGTAAAGATTTGGGGATGTTGTTGTCCTAAAACTGTTTTTGGTGCTGCACCGTAAAAATTCGTAAAAATTCTTTGTATATCTTTTGGACCTGAAATTTCTTGTGCATATGACCTAGGTTATATCAAAACTTTCTTTAGTTGAACACTTTTTGATTTGAGCAACAGAAAACCCCTCAAAAATTCGACCTTTATCAGCTGTTCTGTTTTGACAGATTTCTGCCACTATTCGTTTTTGCCACTTTATCGCTTTCTTTTTGAGTTCTTTTGATCATGGAACTTTTGGGGAAGTTGCTACAGTAGTATATACTTAATATGTGGTGGTTTTGGGTTGAAACCTGAAGCAAAAAGAGGTTGATTATATGTTATGCTACACTAATGTTGCTAATAGATTTGTGTTTAGTTTTGTATGAAGGAAGTTTTCAAGTGTAGGGATTGGAGAATGATGAGATGAGTTGAAGAATGGACAAAAGCTCAAGCTTGGGGATGCCCATGCATCACCCCAAGAAATATCCAAGAAGTACAAGCGTCAAAGCTTGGGGATGCCCCCGAGGCACCCCTTCTTCATCGGCAAAAATCAGGTCACCTTTCAAAACACTATATTTTTATTGCTTCATGCACTATGTGTTTTTCTTGGAGCGTCAGTTGTTTTAGTTTTCTTAGTTAGTTAGTTTAGTTTTGTTTGCTGCAATAAATGGTTGGACCCCAACAAATTTCTTTTGGAGAAGTTGTCTTGCTTTTCATTTGCCAAGAACGCTCTAGTTTTCACTCTTATAAAAAACCGAGTGTTTTTCTTTTTCTGCTACTACTTTTGGTTTTCGTTTTTGCCTTGATTTGTGTTCAGATCTTCTTATATTTATTTATCAAGGTGTATTTTTGCCTCTGATCTTTATTGGTTTGCATCAAAAGAGGTGTCTTTAAAAAAAATCAAATGGTGTTGGAAAAGAGAAAAAGCTTTATGCAAAAAAGTGGTACAAGAAGGAGCTTGTGTAGACTACGGCTTAGGCTTTTTCATATCATGCTTGATGTCTTTTTGATAGTATGCTTAGTGGTTTTGCTGTAGCATGACTTGTCTCAAATAACTGAGATTGCTTAATGAGCCTTTGAAAAAATCATGCGTTATTTTTATTGTATGGAAGCATTATTTTAGTTTTCTCCTTGATACTTTATTTGGGTTGACTTGGCGCATGCTCACACATGTTAGACTCTTACAAAGTCGCCAATAGCCTTTATGATCATTTAGTTTTTGACTTGTTATGCCATCTTATGCTTCTTTTAATGTCGCTTTGTCGCTTTGCATGATTATGGCCATTATTGCTCTCTTAGTTGGTCGCTCCCAGTCTTTTGCTAGCCCTCGCCTTGTACTGAGTATGAGCTCTACTCGTGCATCCAACTCCTAAAAACCAAAGTTTTCCAAAGTGTCCACCATACATACCTACTAGCAATTTGCTATTCCAAGTAAATTTGACTTGCTTTTATCTACTCTTCAAATTAAACTCTTACCAGTGTTATACGAAAATTGGTCAGTAAAGCTCTCACGAACCGGAAGGCACACTTTACTTTTTCATGTTCTTAAAAATTTGACATTGTGGTCTCTTATGTTGAGTTGTTATGCTTGCAAGTTGTAAGTTGGAGACTAGCCCAACCATGTTGTCATGGGGCAAGCTTTCAGCATTGCACTTCTTATTTGAGTTGATATCGTGATCTTTTGTTTATGGATGCCCGCGGTGTGAAATGAATTGGGAATCTTGTGGGGATCATGGAGTTTGTATATGTGTTAGGGAAACGCCTGGGCCGCCAATCTAAGCCATGCATAATTCATGGTGGAAATTTGCAGCATACCCATGGTGGACATTCGATGACGCATCTCAAAATAAAAAGCTAAACAAAATGGAAATAAAAGAGATGTCGAGGTGTTCATTGTCTGCTTGTCCTGTCATTTTGATGTGGGCTTGTTCCATGTCATCGGGCACGAAGGTACCCCATTGGCGGTTTTCAATGATACATATATACTTACAATGACAAGAGCCTTGCTTGTGACTCTAAGTAAAGTAGCATGAGGTTTGGGTACTCGTATTCATGGGGCACGAGGTTTTCGACTTATGATTTGTCAAGCATATGCATCATAATTGTTCTCGCATTAACTTTAACCATTCAAGATGCTTATGATGGGGGCAATGAGAGCTCAAAGCCGGTAAGTAACATAATTTTTGAAGGTCTATAAAACTTGCAATCACTGCTTCCCTCCGCGAAGGGCCTTTCTTTTACTTTTATGTTGAGTCACCACCTTCTATCTTTATGCACCATTAAGAGAGCATAGTTGTCCTTCTTAGTATAATGTGCATTGTCCCAAAGTTTTCATTGATTGATTCATATTGTTGGTTTCACTTGTTCTTAAATTATTTGTATCTAGTCGCCCTCTTAAACTTGAAGGTGTCTTATGCATTTATGTTTTGCTCTCTATTAAGGACAAGCTGAAAACCATTTGTATGTTTTTCCTTATGATTTGAACACATGTTTGACTTTCATTGTTTCATTTTCATGATCTTTTGTTTGTGTTCATTTGCATGTTATAACATGGTTGCTAAGTTGTTATTGTCAAGGTTATATCTTTCATGCCCATGTTTTAAGTTCTTATGATCCCAGCTCACAAATGCTTACATATACGATCAAGATTGTGTAGGTGCATGTCACCTCAAAAATTATTCTTTTGTTATCACTTACCTACTCGAGGACGAGCAGGAGTAAAGCTTGGGGATGCTTGATACGTCTCCAACGTATCTATAATTTTTGATGCTCCATGCTTGTTTTTACACCATTTGCCTACTGTTTCGTTACACTTCGTGGCACTTTTATGCATTTTCGGAACTAACCTATTAACAAGTCGCCACAGTGCCAGTTCCTGTTTTCTGCTGTTTTTGTGTTTCAGAAGTGCTACACAGGAAATATTCTCGGAATTGGATGAACAAGTTCCTAAAGTCTTATTTTTCCCGGAAGCTTCCAGAGATCCGAAGAGGAGTTGGAGGGGGGCCACGAGGGCCCCACACACCAGGGCGGCGCGGCCCAGCCCCTGGCCGCGCCCCCTATGTGTGAGGGCACCTCGGGCCACTTCTGACGATGCCCCTTCGCCTATAAAGACCCCCCGACGGAAAAAACCTAAGTACCCGATCAATTTTCTAGAACACATTGCGATCCGCCACCGCCGTCGACCCGAAGACCGAGAGGGTCCAGAAGCTCTTCTCGGCACCCTGCCGGAGAGGGGAATTGCCACCGGAGGTCTTCTTCATCGCCATGCTTGCCTCTGGAGCGATGAGTGAGTAGTCTACCTTGGACTATGGGTCCATAGCAGTAGCTAGATGGTTGTCTCCTCTACCATGTGCTTCATGTTTAGATCTCATGAGCTGCCTTACATGATTGAGATCACCGTTATGTAATTCTACATGTTTGGTTTGTTGGGATCCGATGAATATTGGTGTTATGATTGAGTTGCTATACTGAAATATATCTTATGTTATCTCTATGTTGTTTATGATCTTGCATGCTCTCCGTTGTTAGTAGCTATCTTGGCCGAGTAGTTGCTAGTGACTCCAAGAGGGGGTATTTATGCTCGATAGTGGGTTCATGCCTCTATTTAATCTGGGGGAGTGATAGAAACCCCTAAGGTTGTAGATGTGCTGTTGCTACTAGGGAGAAAACAACATTCATATGCTCGAGGGCATATGCTTTGTTTACATTACACACTTTGCTTAAAGCAATTATCTGTTGTTCGCAACTTAATACTCATGGGGTGTTCGGATGATATCCCCGTGAGTGGATTATTAGTCATAGATGCAGTTGGATGGCGGTCTATGTATTTTGTTGTAATGCCCAGAGTAAATCGCATAGTGATCTTCTTGACATATCACGTTTATCTTTATTCTATCAATTGCCCAACTGTAATTTGTTTACCCAGCATGTGTTATTTATCCTATGGAGAGACACCACTAGTGAACTGTGGACCCCGGTCCTATTTCCATCATATTGCTATCACCTGTTTACTTTTCTCGCACTGTTTACTTTACTCGCATACTATTATCACTTTCCACTCGATACGCTCATAACCTTTGTTTCAAGCAAACCGGTGAGATTGACAACCTCATCACAAGTTGGGAACAAAGTACTTGGTTGTGTTGTGTGCAGGTTCCACGTTGCTGCTTGCAAAGCAAAGCTTGGACGAGGCGCCATATATAAATTGTCCGGAGCTGTCGCAAAGCTTGCAAGCATCACCTTCAGTCGTATTGTCCGCTCTTCTCCTGAACGATAAACCTTGGTTTCTTAACTAAGGGAAAACCTTGCTGCTATATTCATCATACCCTCCTCTTGGGGTTGCCCAACAATCTAGCAATCAGAGTCCGTCCACTCTTTCAGCCTAGATCCAGCGGGTGCATGTGTCCCTCTGCCTTCTCATCCTTGCGGCGCCAGAGGGGAAGGGGGTCATCGCCTACTCCCCCAATAAGGCATGCGTGAGCCATGGAGTTGGATGGTCTGGCGGGCTATCTTCTTCAGTCAACCGAGGCAACGAGGGAGGAAGATCTAATGGGTTTGTAGCATAGAAAACAAAAATTTTCCTACGCATGAACACATAAACTAGCCAAGAACATCTACGAGATGGTAGCAACGGAGACTAACCCTCGAAGACCGGTAGCGGGGATTACGTTCCCGCAGAAACGTTGCCGATGGAGAGTCGATGACGACGCACGTAGTCGACGTAGTCGTTCACTTGACGTAGTCGACGTAGTGGTTCACTTGACGATCACGAGATCGTGTACACGGTGCCCCAACTGGCAGCGCCCCCGTGCTCGGTCACACGTACAGCTCGTCGTCAACTCCTCCCCGCCCTCGGTCCAGCGGGGCAGCGGAAGAAGGGATCCACCAGACACTCCAACACATATTTCTCCAAGTGTATGAACTACGAACTAAAAAATCCGGCAGAGCTTCGCTAGGCTGAGACGGATATTGGGCAGCAACTATGCGAGGAAGGGGAGAATCAAGAGTGTGAGAAGAGGGAGAAGAGGGCTCCTTTTATAGGAGAGGAGGTGGCAGCCCCCTCTTCATGGTGGTAACTCCGTCTTCATGGTGGTAACCCCCTCTTCATGGTGGTAACCCCCTCTTCGTGGTGGTAACCCCCATTTTAATTTTGCATGACATTCATGCTAATTAAAATTCACACTAATTGAATTAATAAAACATTTTTATTTCTTTAATATTTGTTAATTCAATCAATTAACAAACATTAACAAATACCCCCTTGAGTTATTTCGATATGCCTAAACAGTTTTGGTACTTTTATGAAAAAACCCCTATGTTGTCCTATAATTCGATCGGAGTATCGTATCCACTCAAAAACGACGGCGAACCTTAAGTGTGTCACCCTACGGTTCGTGAATAACATGGACATGATCGAGACTCCTCTCCGATCAATAATCATCAGCGGGATCTGGAAATCCATGATGACTCCCACTTACTCAATGATGATCTAGTGATCGTGTGAACCATTAACGAACATAGTTAATTCCTTTTGTCTCGCGATATTATTACTTGTCCGAGATCTGATCATTTGGTATCAACCATACCTAGTTCGATCTCGTTCCCAACAAGTCTCTTTACTCATTCCGTGATAATGCATTCCCGTGACCTAGTCACATGCTTGCAAGCGATTCTAATGCAATATCACCGAGAAGGGCCCAGAAAATATCTTTCCGTTATCCGGATGGACAAATGCCACTCTTGATCCATGAGCCTCAACTTACAATTTCAGAATACCCAAATCAACCTTTATAATCACCCTGTAATGGTGCGACGTTTGATATCATCAAAGCACTCTTCCGGTATCAGTGATTAACATGATCTCATGGTCTGAGGATTAGAACTATTTCGTATGAGTTTGATATAGCAATGAACTTGATGACTTGATCGTATTGCTATTCGTACTATGGGTGTGAGTGTTCATCACATCATTCTTCTAATGATATGACCCCGTTATTAACAACATCCCATGTTCATGATTAGGAAACCTTGATCATCAGTTAATCAACGAGCTAGTATAAAAGAGAGGCTTTACTAGGAACCTTTTTAGTTTATTAATCACACAAGTATTAATGTTTCCGATTAATACAATTCTAGCATGAGAAATAAACATTTATCATAAACATGGAATATGATAATAACCACTTTATTATTGCCTCTCGGGCATATTCCCTTCAGTCTCCCACTTGCACTAGATTCAATAATCTAGTTGATACTTGCGTATATAACACTTATGGCTTTCACGTGTTATTCGTACGCTTTGCATGTGGTTAATCTGATCTCCAGATCTGACACTTTCAGTTCTGTGTGTATTTGCATGTCTTTACGTCTGCACGCATCACTCATTTTCAAATGAGACCATTGGGTATAAATTTGGTCCTTAGGTGAGACCTTAATTCCTTTTAGCTAAAATCATGTTGTCACTATTGTCGCACAATAGATCTTCATAGTAATAGCCATCTTGGAACTACACCTAGTTTGATAACAAACTTCTTGACACAAATGCCCTCCTTTGCTACTTATAAAGTAGCCATATACTCAACCTTTGTTGTAGAATCCATCACAATGTCTTAACTTTGGAACTCATCCAAATCCATCATGGAACTTCCTTCCATTACATTGTGCCACCTAACGTATAGCTAAAATTGAGATAAACTTAATTTGTATCTTGTGACAAACTTAGTATCAATGTAACACTTTACAATGAATTATATGTCACTTTGTCATGCATAATATATATCCTTAGTCCTTCCAAAGCACATAAGGATATCTTTACTATTGTCCAGTGATCATCTTATGATATTTATCACTCTGGTATATGCTCATAACATTTAGAGCATAGGACATATCTGGATATGTACATATCACGGTATACATGATCGATCAAATCATTCATGTGGCTTCACTCATCAAGTGTCAAAACCACCTGAATCTTGTTTCAACTTCTTCCATGCGACAAGAATTTTTCTTGTCGTTTCCATATTGAACTTTATTCAATATTTCATCTATGTATGTTGGCATAACCATATTGGCACCTCGATCTATCTACATAGACATCGAGACCCAATATTTTGGTTTTGCCTAAGTCTTTCATTGAAATCTAATTTTAATGAAAATCTTAACCAGTGTCAATAAAAGATTCATCATTTCCAATTAACAATATGTCCTCTACATAATGTACTGAAAATATGTCTTAGCGCTCCCACTTAATTTCTTGCAAATGCAAGCATATTCATCATATCTGATGAAACTAAACCTTTTAATTATTTCATCACGGTGAATATTCCAACTCCGCGATGCTTACTTCAACCATTGAAGTTTGCATGCCTTTTAGCATCATTTGAATTTACAAAACCCATTGGACCATGTCATGTACATGTCCTAGGTAACCATTCTATTAGAAGAATGTTGTCTTGTTTGTTCAACTAACATATACCAAACTTGGCATATGTAGTGGTTGCTATAGTAATCCGTCCAGACAAAATATCGCTATGAAAGATCAAATCTTGTCACAGTCAACTCCTTGAACACAATCGTAAACTCTTTTAACGATGTGTCAACTATTTCATAGATGTTAAACATCCATGTATGTCTTTATAGATCCAAATACGTTCATTAGGCTTCATGCCTTTTGAGGGTCTTCCAAGTTCAGAAACTTGGTTTCTCGTATATGGAACTATCACGGATTCTGTGGCTTCTAGCCATTTGACGGAGTCAGGGCCCATCATCGCTTCTTTGCATGTAGTCGGTTCATCATTGTCAAACAATAATGATCTATTCTCAAATCTAACTATTTAATTGTTACCCGACTCACACGGTTCAATAGGAACTTAGATCTATGTGACCACAACCTTTGAGGTACGAAAGCCATGCGCTTTGTGGCCGCCTCCGGGATACTTCCCGGCACTGCGCTACTTAGCACATATAGCTTAGGTTCAATAACCCAATCAAAGTTCTATTGTCCTCCCACTTCACTTTTTGCAAAAAATTCCTTCTCAAGAAACTTGATGTTTTCAGCGACAAACACTTTTGTCTTAGGTGTTCTGGAGGAATACCCAACATTTACTTTGGGATAACCTACAAAGACGCATTTATCCGACTTTGGTTGTAAACATTTTACATATGCCTAGCATACCAAAATTTTAGAAAAGACAACTTGGGTTTTATCCCATGCCATAACTCATATGGTGTCATTTCAATGGATCATGATGGCGCTCTTTTTAGTGTAAAAGCAGTAGTCTCTAAAGCTTTATCTTTAAAAATATAATGGCAGTTTTACAGACGACACCTTTGATCCAACGATGTCAAACAAAGTTTGATTTCATCTCTCGAACACTCCATACTCCTATGGTGTTTCAGGAAATATAAGTCTATGTAACGATTCCTCAACTATTAGGTGTTTGCTAAACTTGTAACTTAAATATCTTCCTTTATGATCAAATCATAAATTCTTTATTCGCTTGTTATAATGATTTTCAACTTCATCTAGAAATACTTTGAACAATATTCAAATATTTCATGCTTCTTCCTTATCAAGTAAATATACACATATATCTACTCAAATCATCGGTTAAAGAAAATGAAGTTCAAGAATTCACCACACACGGCTACACATAATGGACTATATACATCAATATGTACAATATCCAATAAGTTAGTCGTCCGTTCTTCTTTGGCCTATGAATGGAGTTTTAATCATCTCTTGGAAATTTTCATAAGCGTCAATTGATTCAAAATCAAAAGACTCCAAAATTCCATCAACGTGGAGTTTTTTCATGTTTACTTTCCAATATGATTTAAACAGTGGTGTCACTCATAAGTGATCTTCTTATCATTTGTCTTCAGACACTTTTAGCATTAGTGTTATGGATGTAATTTCTCCAACAAGATAAGCGTTCATTCATCTTTTATGAATGCGGTAATAATTTGAACAATCATTGTTCTCATAATACCATAACAAAATAATAATTATTAAAACAAATCTTGAAGGATAGATTTAATTCCAACGAAACACAATAACACTTTATTTGTTTTCGATGAAAATCATCCCATATTCATTTGCTAGTTAATTAGGCCATTGTAGTTCTTGTATTGCGTTGTTCTGTATGACAGTTCATACCAACCAATTTAGTATCAAATACTCAAGAACCACATTGTTTTAACAAGCAACGAATACACCCATAACATGTATATCTTCTATATACCTGAGCTGGACATTTCCAGTCTTGTATTTTCCGCCAGAATAAATTTTGGATTCTCTTTTAGCAATTCTTTTCCTTTCTAGAAGAATCTATCAACATCAATAGTGGCGCCATACACATGGCACATAGTTCAAGGCAGGATTAGTCAAACACTAATACCCTTGGACTCACACTTTGAAGTAGATCACCATAATCACATATTTGGCGTTCTTCCAAATTCCATTCTTTAGAAATTTATTAATGTAGTAAACATTTTACCTACATTTTCCATTCATCCTATCATGACAACTTTCATGATCAAGCTACTATAGCTCATGAGGACGAATTGTGAGTATAATGTTAGTTCCTAAACCTTTTAGGAGATCTGAACGCCTAGCGTCTCCAATCTTCGCAAATTCTCATACAATACGAGAACATGTGTCTTACTAAATTATACTCCATCATATTGCAACCAAACATTGTTTCAGATATCAAAATATCTTCCATATTATGATAGTTTATGAAACAATTCTTTCAACTCTTAGATAACCTTGATACTAAAAACAACTTTTGAATATCAAGGATCATGGAGGCAAGTGTGATACTTAGATACTAACACTAGAATTGTTACTCTTGATTTAATACTACTTATTAAAATTTATCGAGTAAACAAGGTTTGCTAAAAGTTTGCAATAGGACTTTAAACTTTAGATTGACATTCAAACAATACGATACCAGTTCGTAAAGTTAGCATCCAGAATTCAATAGTTCTATCATCTCAATTATAGCTAATCGCAAGGTAGTAAACGGATGCCAATGACTACAACAAACTATGCAAATTCACTATGATTTAGTTCATGATAAATTGAGTTCTATAATTCAAAATTACTAAGTGAACTCCCACTTAAAAACAACATCCCTCTTAGTTTTCTTAAGTGATTATACGAACCAAATCCACTATACTGCAACCGATCATCACGTGCAACGGCATAGTTTTAAAGGCGAACATCACCATGTTCATCATATCAACCATATGACTCATGCTTAACCTTTCGGTTCGTGTTCCGAGGCCATGTCTGTACATGCTAGGCTCGCCAAGTAGAACCATAGCACTCGCGTGTGTAAAACTGTCTTACACCCGTCGTATGTAAACGTAGAGTCTGTCACACCCGATCATCACGTGGTGTCTCGAAACGACGAACTTTATTGACGGTGCATGCTATGGAAGAACATATTTTTATCTTGATATTTATGTGAGAGGGATCATCTTATAATGCTACCACGCGATCAAATCTAAGCAAAATAAGATGCATAAAAGGATAAACATCACATGCATATATAATGTGATATGATATGGTCCTTCATGCATTCGATCTCCATCTTGTGCGTCATGGCATGATCTCCATCATTCCACCGGCGTAGCACCAAGGTCCATGGCGCGCCACCTTGGTTGTCTTCCTCCATTACAATATAACACTTGGATATATATATTCGGCACGCAGGCCATAAAATGAAAAGACAACCATATGGCTCCTGCCGGTTGTTTATAACTTACAAAAAGGATCATTGCATACAATTTGTAACATAAAAAATTTAACCATATCATATCACATGCCCTGCAAAAACAAGTTAGACGCTTCTAATTTGTCTTGCATATTTTACGTGGTTTGGGGCTTTCTAGGAAGAACCGTTCTTACCTACGAACATGTAACCACAACGGTGATAAAAATATTATTAACAACTCTTTATAAAATAGATCATAACTATAGTGGGAGAAACGTGCACCCGCAAAGCCACATATGCCGAAGCATGTCAAGTGTGGGACAAGTCTCGTGAACGCGGTCACGTAAGATTAGTCTCGGGCAGCTTCAATCCCACTATGCCACTATGATCCAAAATACAAAAAATTGCAATAACATGATCATCAATGCCCACATCCACATGTGTTCTAACCGTGCATACCAACTACGCATAGAGATGGCTCTGATACCACTGATGGGTTCGTAGCATAGAAAACAAAAATTTTCCTACGCATGAACACATAAACTAGCCAAGAACATCTACGAGATGGTAGCAACGGAGACTAACCCTCGAAGACCGGTAGTGGGGATTACGTTCCCGTATAAACGTTGCCGATGGAGAGTCGATGAAGACGCACGTAGTCGACGTAGTCGTTCACTTGACGTAGTCGACGTAGTGGTTCACTTGACGATCACGAGATCGTGTACACGGCGCCACAACTAGCAGCGCCCCCGTGCTCGGTCACACGTACAACTCGTCGTCGACTCCTCCACGCCCTCGGTCCAGCGGGGCAGCGGAAGAAGGGATCCGTCAGACACTCCAACACATACTTCTCCAAGTGTATGAACTACAAACTAAAAAATCTGGCAGAGCTTCGCTAGGCTGAGACGGATATTGGGCAGCAACTATGCAAGGAAGGGAAGAATCAAGAATGTGAGAAGAGGGAGAAGAGGGCTCCTTTTATAGGAGAGGAGGTGGCAGCCCCCTCTTCATGGTGGTAACTCCCTCTTCATGGTGGTAACCCCCTCTTCATGGTGGTAACCCCCTCTTCATGGTGGTAACCCTCATTTTAATTTTGCATGACATTCATGCTAATTAAAATTCACACTAATTGAATTAATAAAACATTTTTATTTCTTTAATATTTGTTAATTCAATCAATTAACAAACATTAACAAATACCCCTTGACTTATTTCGATATGCCAAAACAGTTTCGGTACTTTTCTGAAATAACCCCTATGATGTCCTATAATTCGATCGGAGTATCGTATCCACTCAAAAACGACGGCGAACCTTAAGTGTGTCACCCTACGGTTCGTGAATAATGTGGACATGATCGAGACTCCTCTTTGATCAATAATCATCAGCGGGATCTGGAAATCCATGATGTCTCCCACTTACTCAACGATAATCTAGTGATCGTGTGAACCATTAACGAACATAGTTAATTCCTTTTGTCTCGCGATATTATTACTTGTCCGAGCTCCGATCATTTGGTATCAACCATACCTAGTTCAATCTCGTTCCCAACAAGTCTCTTTACTCGTTCCGTGATAATGCATTCCCGTGACCTAGTCACATGCTTGCAAGCGATTCTAATGCAATATCACCGAGAAGGGCCCAGAGAATATCTTTTCATCATCCGGATGGACAAATCCCACTCTTGATCCATGACCCTCAACTAACACTTTCAGAATACCCAAATCAACCTTTATAATCACCCTGTAACGGTGTGACGTTTGATATCATCAAAGCACTCTTCCGGTATCAGTGATTAACATGATCTCATGGTCTGAGGATTAGAACTATTTTATATGAGTTTGATATAGCAATGAACTTGATGACTTGATCGTATTGCTATTCGTACTATGGGTGTGAGTGTTCATCATATCATTCTTCTAATGATATGACCCCGTTATTAACAACATCCAATGTTCATGATCAGGAAACCTTGATCATCAGTTAATCAACGAGCTAGTATGAAAGAGAAGCTTTACTAGGAACCTTTTTAGTTTATTAATCACACAAGTATTAATGTTTCCGATTAATACAATTCTAGCATGAGAAATAAACATTTATCATAAACATGGAATATGATAATAACCACTTTATTATTTCCTCTCGGGCATATTCCCTTCAAGATCCCCTTATCTTCACAGCGCTTTAGGCTCCATCCGTTTGGCACTTGCGAGTGGCGCCAGAGGGCGGTTCAGGGGGTGGTTTGGCATGCTCCTCAGTTGGGAGGGTGTTGTGCTTGCTTTTGCAGACAAGATCCCCTTCAATAAGCATGTTGCTTGCTCCAGTGGCCACAAGGTCAGCATATTACACCTCCTTCCGGACGGCCATGGTAGCGAGCGTAAGGATAATGAAGTGCTTTTGCTTTGTGCTTTGAGGCTTCTGACCTGCCTAGATGGTGGGGCAATGGAAGGCGCTGCTGTGGCATCTCCTTGCATGAGTTGGTATTTTCATGGCCTTGCTGGTGGCCATCGTGTCTTCTCCCTTTGCTGTGGTGGCGAGGGAGAGGAGGAAGATGACTCGGTGCTTGTCGATTCTAGGTGGCATCTGTGTTCTGCTGCTCTGAGAAAAAAAGTCTAGCTGCTACACTGCGAATCAACTACGAATTGCTATCTAGGTTGTCTTTGCAATCTTCAAGCCACTCGGGTGTATTTGTCGGAGACAAATGAGATCATCTCCAAAGTCGCTCCCCAAATTCAACGGAGAAGATTCCCTTGTATTGGAGTACAAAGTTTTATACCAGCAACAATTTACTTTAGAACAGCAAAAAGGAGAGAGGCCTGGGCTGCTATCTTCCCGCGGCAGGCTACGAAGGCCCAACAGTCTGCGTAGCAACGAGTGCCTGAGGCCGAGCCCAACTGCGTAGCAACAACCTTCCATCATCTAAAAAAAAAGCAACAACCTTCCATGGTCTAGCTCTAGCCTAACCCAATCGAGCGTCTCCGGTACTGTCTCTCTCTCGCGTCGCGTCGCGTCGTGTCTCGTCTCACCACCAGCCGAGCCCGACGGAGAGAGATCATCCAAAACCCCAATCCCCCCAGCCACCACCCCGGCGAGGCAGCCACCGCCACCGCCGCCGCCGCCGCCGCCGCGCCCGGAGTTTCGCCTCCCCGCCCTCCCTGCAGCGCCCAGATTCGCCGCTCCTCAGGTCGCTCCCGCTCCCCCCTCAGAGATTCCCCTCCCCCCTCTCCTCGTAACCTCGTTCATCTTCGCCGTTCGTGCCCGATGCTCGATGCGGCGCGAACCCTCTGCCCGAGCAAAGCTCGGGCCGGGTTCGTGTAGTTCCGGCGTGCTATTATTGCTAGCCGGGAACGGCTCTGATGCATCCTCTATGTTGTGGCGGCATTCTCACATCTCTGCTGGTGCGTTGTGCAGGAAGCAGACCCGCACGGCGCCGACCGCCCTCCGCGCCGACCGCCCTCCGCGCCCTAATCCTCCGATTATGCTCCTCAGTCAGATAGTTTGATTACGACCTCACTGCTCCCCACGAGATTTGGGCTGGAGGGGCAGGATGAGCAGCAGAGCGCAGAGCGAGAAGGGGTCCGAGACGGCTGCCCGCACAAGGCCTTTGAGCATCCAGGAGATCTTGCTGCGGCGTGAGAAGAAGGCTGCTGCGGAAGCTAAGAAGGCCGCCGCGGGAGAAGCTAAGAAGACCAAGGAAGAGCTCAAGGACAATGAGAAGGGTAAACCTAATCCCTCGGAATCAGGAAGAGGGCATAAGACCAGAAAGGACCTCAAGGATGTGCCTGGGGAGGGTTCCAGAAGGGAGGGCGTTAGAGATGCAGCCAAGGAGGACTCCAAGAAGGATGACCTGAGGCATGTGTCTAAGGAAGGGAGTAAAAAGGATAGCGCTAGATGTGCTCCGAGGGAGGCCTCCAAGAAGGAAAGCTTGAATGTTAGGCCAAAAGATGGTCCCACGGTGGATGAGTTGAAAGATGCACCAAAGGTTCCGAGGAAGGATGACCAAAGAGATGCAGCAAAGAAGGGCTCCAAGAAAGAGAGGTCCTCTGTGAGAGATGGTAGTCACTCAGCTGCCACGGACAGAGACGCTCACAGTTCACATAAACTTAGCACAAGCACGAGAGGCCAGCCCGCTGAAAGCAGAGATGGGAACCATGGTGAAATCAGAGGGAGAAATGGTGATGCGGCGAGACCTGAATCTCTAAAGGATCCTGCGAGAAGATGGAATGATGAGCCCGTTCACAACGATAGAATCAAGGAGAGGAGCGACATTCTCCGGAATGAAGCAAAGAGAAAATTCCGTGGCTTTGATGATCAGAGGAGGCCGTTTGTTGATCGACCGGTGCTGATGAAGCATGATTCTGCGCGGTTCCAGGTTTCCAAACACTATGACAGAAATGATGGGAGGAAGGAGTATGGAAGAGCATACCATGAAGAGCCCAGGCAAAAAAGGAGAAGGTCAAGAAGCAGGGAGTATGATCAAGGAAGACGTGACAGATCTTTCTCACTATCCCCAAGGGAACAAAGGCGTAGCTACCATGGACATGATCATGACGGGTTTTTTCCAGGAAGGAAGTATGCTGAAAACGACAGACATAGATCATCTGGGAATGGTGGAGGACACGATGGTGGGTCTTACCAGAGACACGAAAGTCCGCTGGGTGGCTACTCACCAAGGAAAAGGAAAACAGTCCCGCAAGACGAACAAGTGAGCACCAAGATTACTCCTCTAGCTGTTCGATCCCCAGAAAAGAAACAAGCCACGTGGGATCAGGCTCCTGCAGGAGCAGACCAATCTAATTTTTTTATCACTTCGAAGCCAACTGTTAGTCAAACCTCGTCTGTTTCAGTCAGCTTTAGTGCACCAAAGCCGAACCAGGCCACTACGTTTGAGACTATATTGACAGGGAATAGTGCATCTATTGATTCTGTCCAGCTAACACAAGCAACACGGCCACTTAGGAGGTTACACATCGAGAATTTAACTAGTTCAGCATCAGAGGATATGTTGATTGGTTGCTTGAATGACTTCTTGCTGTCATCTGGTGGTAACCATGTCCAGAGGTCTAAGCAACCCTGCCTCAGTTGTACGGTGAGTCAACTACCACCTCCTCTTGGTAGTTTGTACAACTTTGCCACATTTTCTTCGTAACATTTATCCACATCCTATGTGCATTCAATGCAGATAAACAAGGAAAAACGCCAGGCCTTTGTTGAATTTCTTACACCAGAGGATGCTACAGCTGCTCTTTCTTTCAATGGAAGACCTTTCAATGGGTCTTCCTTGAAAATTAGACGCCCCAAAGAATATATTGAAATGCCAGTAAGATCTTCATACCTTTCACATCTCTTCTTCTTGGTTGATGGTTATACCTTTTCCATTAATTGCTTGAGGGTTGATTTGATCTAGATAATTCTCAATTTAATAAGTTTTCAGTGGTATTTGCTGCAACACTCTGTCAGTTGTTTCATTTTTTACCTTATGATTTTTTAACTTATCAGTTCAGAGAATTGCAACTTGACATGACATTTGCCACTTCTGTTTTATATGAGCCTTCAGATTACCCTTTTTTTCCTTTAAAGACACTATATTGTTGGCTGAAGAAACATCTTAGTATTATTGTGATCATCAGTATATAATCATTCTTCATAGTGGGCCATGTGGTGCTCTAATTGCGCGACTGCGAATCTGGCGATATACTATACAACATGCTGAGCACATTTTTAGGATAGAAGATATCTACTTCCAGTATACGAAGTCTGAGCTTTTTGAGCTGCTCAGTAGACTATCTTGCTATGTCATTTCTTGGTTTTTAGTGCATTCACTCAATTGTCGACAACAATGACATATTTATGTAGGCCGATACCGATACACACATCCATATCGGTGCCACGTAGGTTGTTCTTCCACAGTGGTTCTGTATTTCTCTGTTTGTATTGCATGACCTATCCAGCTCTGAATCTAAATGATTAGGTGTTAACGTTGATGTGTTCCTGAAATCAACTCTCCCTCTTACGGCAGGCTATTGACTGCCCGACTTAGTTTATCATCAATCCTTCTAAGTGCCCCAAACTCCCCCTAGGTTATATTTAATATTTGCTGTATAGCTTCCTTCAGTTTGCATTTTTAATTTTCAGATGCTTTCTGCATATATGGAATTTATTTTGCGGCTAAATGGCTTTGCCTCAACTTGCACATGTTCTTTCCAATTTATGCTTGGATACTATTTTTAATGGTAAACACAACCTTTTCAAGTGCCACTCTTGCACGAAATGATATGTTCATAGGGACGAAGATCTTTGCTCTGCTCTTACATTCAATAACTTCAAGCTGTCTAGCCACTGAATGGCCCAGTAATGAAATCATAGCAAAAACTACATCATGCTTATATACGTCAGTCTTTGCTTTCAGTCTTGGCATTTTCACCATTGCAGACCTTGTCCATAATTTGTGTATTATCTAAGTAGCATGCTATGATTAATGTTGTTACAGTGAACTCTTGATCCAGTCATCTCATCAACTATTCCAAATAAGAATTGCTTTGAGTACTTGTTTGTATTCACAAATTCGCATGTTCTTGTAATTTTTGTATGCAAAAGTAGATGAGAGTAGTTGATTTACTCATGGTGCAAACATTATGTGTAGCTGCTGTTTTGGATTTACTCATGGCATATATTTGTATCATTCGAGAAGTTTTTGTCTGACGGGCATGTTGGAATCTCTTAAATAGGGTATTTTAAGTGGGTGTGTCATAATTCACGTTCAGGATCATGAAGCAAAGGAATTGTAAAGCAGGCTTCCAGATGTAGTTCCTTATTATGTGACTGCTGCTTCTTCCATAATCCATTGGTTGCTGATTACAGTGCTGGCAGAGTGCTTATGGTGGCCAGTTCACAGAAAAATAGGAAGACAGTTTCTACATCATCCACTTACAATCTTAATTAATGACAGTATGAATGCATTGTGGTAGTATGAACTGTCAATTTTTGAACTACTATGCATATAGTTTTAACTTGACATTTAAACGTTGGCTTTACTTTCCTCTTGTCCACCATATCATGTAGCTCATCATATTTCATTAACCAGATGGCATATTTAGCCCCCCTGCACTGTCCTAGGATTTAATTTGGAATATTTACTCTTGAAAGGACCTGTTAAGTCTCTGCTTGTAAAACTGATATAGTTGGTTGTTCTCATAATCACAAAGTTAGAGGCAAACTGCTACCCCCTCTCCCATTTAATCGACGCCGCCTTGCACCCTCCTATCACAGCCCACTTTGGACGAGACACATCGATTAAAACGGAATAGAGGTAGTACACCTGAGAGATGGAAGCGGTGGGATAATTTATAGGGTTCCATGCAGGTGCATTTTGGCTTTGGCGGTAAAGAACGCACCCGTCCTAAATTACAGTGATTGAGGTGTCTAGGTGGTCGTTAGCCTTTTCATGTCTCCCTGATGCCTCTGCTCCTCACCAACACCAATATATAAGTCTTGTCCAACACTTACAGTGCAAGAAGGGTAGATACAAAAGGAAACGCTGATCTATCTCAGATGACATGTAAGCAAGAAGAGCAAGGAAACTAATAAATCCAGAAAATAACTCAACATTCAAGTTTTGAGCACTTGGAAGCATCGGTCGTATCACCAACCAATCATCTCAAGAACTTAGCAAGCATACTTTAGAGTTTTTCCTACTCTGCCGCTTAGGGTCACCCTATTTGCAAAGATTGGTTGCTCGGGCGTGGTCTTTCTCCAGGTTTAATATCGAGGGGTCAAGGATCAGTTAGGTCAGCCCAGTGGTTTTGTGGCTAGATGACAATCGATATGGCTTTTTGCCTGTTGAGCAGAGTTGGTGGATTGCAAAACCATATCAGCCTTAGCCAATGCCAGCATGACTCCAACTGGGGGATACAACATACAACCATGTGAATAGCCCACACCATATTTCCCTCTTAGGAATATGAATGGAAGTCCAATAGAAGGACCAAATATATCCGAGTGAATAAGTAACCGATCTATTTGCCTATGATAAAATACAGGGATCATTAATCAAAAATAAAATAAAAATACAGGGATCAAGGTGAGCCCAGGCTTCAGAGGCAACTAAAGGGACAAAATATGCCATAATCCACGCATTTGAATTCCTGCTTAGCTCATTGTTAGAAAACTCAGTAAGATGTTGAAACATGAGTTGATGGAGTTTAACCTGCATCCAGTATGGTCTTCTCCTCTTCACTAATCTTGTTGTGTTCAGAGGGACTATTCTCAATTAATCTTGTTTTCAAATGCACTTTCCTAGTATGCTTACGAATTGTGATGATATCTGTAGAATTGAGTATTGTAGTAAGTATATTGCTTACAACATATACACATTTTGAGTTTTTTTGCGTAAATATTCTTTAATATACTTCCTGTTTGCATTTGTAACCTCCACACCTGACATAATCCATTTCATCCTTTTCAGTATTGTGAAGGGCAAAATACCCCTAGTATTATTATCAGTCACTCTGAATCTTAATTGTCCACAGTGTAATGACGTCATTGCTATCATTTACGATATGTTTGCCACTTTATATACAAAAGAATCAAACTTGATTAGTGATTTTTGTTTTAGACTTATAATTTGAGTTTCCACTTTCCTTGTCCTAAACTACTACTGGCATACTTTGTAGCAGTATCACCAAGTGCAAAACATCGCTCTCACATAAAGAGAGCCGAGAGTATTTGACGAGAAACCATATCTGTGCCTACAAATGCAAAACATCACTCTCGCATAAAGATAGCTTGAGAGTATTTCACGAAATCACATCTGTGTTTTAGTTGCATGCTATAAACTGTTATGCTTTGGCCATCATGTTTTTAGAATTGACTATAGTATATGAATTTTACAGCTTTGAAGTAGATTACAGTATCCAAAACCTTGGTTTATTGCAGTTCTAATGTTAAAGACATACTGATTGTTCTCTGCAGCATGTTGCTCCAGATAAGCCCGTAGAAGAAGAGATTAAAGTAACATCGGATATTGTTACAGATTCACCACACAAGGTAACTTGCAGAGTTAGAGAGGTTTTCTTTCTGTTTTCAGCTCACCAGAATATGTACCAAGAGAAATGTGGCTAAAAGTGCTCACAGTTTTTTTCCTGGTTGATATTACACTTCTGTTCCAAATTATTTCATTCATGTATTTGTAACTGGTATCAGCTATTTTCAAATTCATAGAGCATGAGAAGATTTGACTGATAATTTTTGCCTTTTCTTGTGCTGGTCTCACCTTGTAATTTTGCAGATTTTCGTTGCTGGTATTTCTGGTGTTCTTTCGTCTGAGATGGTAATACAATTGTGTCCATCAGTATATGTGTGCCATATATTGCTCTGCATAGAGCCGACCATTGAAGCATATGTTCCTGACATTTAATCGCCCTTTCCCACTCTTTCAGCTCGTGGAGATTGTTAGTTCCTTTGGCCAGTTGGCTGCATACCACTTTGTTTATAACGAGGACCTTGGTGGGCGATGTGCATTTCTTGAGGTATGGAACTCCTGCTGCACCAAAACTAGAGCTTATGATATAAATATTAAACCAGCACACTCATCTGTGATCAATTTGATGGAACAGTACATTGATCACTCCATTACAAACAAGGCATGTGCTGGCCTCAATGGAATGAAGCTTGGTGGGTGCATCCTAACTGCTGTTCAGGTGTTTCCTAATCCTCTTGAGGTACAACCATTTACATGCCCAATCATGCGTGTCTTTTAGCCATTTCATTATTTGTATTGATTCATGTGTTCCTCCATTGCATTCCAGGTTCACAATGAAGCTTCCCCATTTTATGGTATTCCTTACAGTGCCAAAGCGCTACTTGAAGAACCAACAAAGGTCCTGCAGCTAAAAAATGTGGTATGGCACAGTTTTATCCATGTTGATTATGGTTTCCTTGTGAAATAAACGATTCCTTTCACACCAAAACCATTAGTTACCTATTTTTTCAGCTTACTAGGTTGACATTGTGGTTTATATGAAGAAACTTCTTTATTTCCATCTGTGAGATATTCCCCATTCCATAAATTATGATATAGCATTACTCGGTCCTCTCACTAATCTATGATATTATAGTTCTTATAAACACAAGTATCAACTCATGTTTCACATTCTGAAGTTCGTACACTTGTGAGTTGTTGACAAACATATATGTAGGTTGACCGAGAAGAGTATTTGCTACTTTCAAAACCTGAGCTGGAGGAAATATTGGAAGACGTACGCATGGAGTGTGCAAGGTATGTAACATTCTTTTACTCTCATGTTTTACTTAGTGTTGTGGCTAGTAGCTTACAATATGCATGAGGTTGGCAGGTTTGGAGCAGTCAAATCCATAAATATTGTAGAGTATCCTGCTAGCATTGACAGCATTACTGAGGATATCGTAGTTGAGCCCAAAGATGGACCAGTCAAGCTTGAGCCCACTGAATGTTGTTCCAATGATAACTGTGCGGAGACTGGAACAGATTGCCCTTTACCAAGTAAGAGCATAGCAGTTCCTTCTGACCCTATGAAAATTACAGGTGAAGACCCTATTTCTGAGGGTCAGGATCACAAAGAGCTTTACACGAGTGATACACCTGCAGCGGCAGATCAGTATACTGACCTAGATGACATCCATGCTAGAGCTTCTGGTCCCTCATTGGACCAACAAATGGAGGCTGTTCATATGGATTCTACGCAGGCTGATCAAGTAGCCACTGCAGTGGGTGATATCGATGCTAGAGCTGCTGCCCCCTCGTCGGATCAACCAACAGAGGCTGTTCACATGGGTTCTATGCAGTCTGATCAAGATGGTACCGCAGTGGGTGATATCCATGCTGGAGCTGCTGGCCCCATATTAGATCAACAAACGGAGGCCGATGATATGGTGTCTTCGCAGGCTGATCAAGATGCTACCACAGTGGCTGACATCCATGCTACAGGTGCTGACCCCACACTGGATCAACAAATGCAGGTCGACCATATGGATTCTACGCAGGCTGATCATCATGCTACTGCAGTGGCTGATGATAGTGCAGTTGGAGAAGGACATGCAGGCTCAAAAACTATGGAGATCTGTATTTCTACTACGCCTGGAGATGTGGTGCAGAGATCAGAAACTAAGAACAAACAACAAAGCGCTAACGATGTGAATGGAAGTGGCGTGGAAAAATTACCTGCGGCTGACACTAGATGCGTTACTTTGGTCTCGGACACCATCGTGCTGGAAGCTGGCTCTGTATTGGTAGAGTTCATGCGGAAGGAGGCTTCATGCATGGCTGCACATTCCTTACACGGGCGGAGTTTCGGTGACAGGACGGTGTCTGCTGGATATGCACCGTATGATCTCTACTTGCAGAGGTACCCGAGGTGATTTCTGCTGCGACGGGATCCTGATGTTCCGATGACACCTGATGCTTGCGTAGGTAAAAGAAAATGGCAGGTCTTGTAACTTTTGAGATTTCGGATGGATTTATATGTCAGTCAGGTAGCTTTCAGTCAGCAGGATGTACTGTTAGTTGGGATGAAATTTAGGAGATCCACAGCGCAAGTCCTTTGGGCTGAACTTGCAACTTGTATTTTTTGTGATCCTTGTGTAACCGTTGTTGACTTAGATTACATGGATGTGAGACTTTATTCATATCAGTAGTATGATGTAAAAGAGACAATTTCTAGGTACTTTTCCTGATAGTTTTCTTTTCTGAAATTATTGCTTTTGCTGAAATTCAGTTGGCAATAAAAATGTAAGAGGAAGATACATCACTGTTATTAGAAGCACCATCAGATTGGTTGCATGTAAAAACCTTTTATTAATTCTTTTCTGTGTCGTTTTCTTTTGGTCGCTGCTCTTATGTTTTCATTTGAGTGCTGTGGCACTTTACACATTTTCTCGTGTCTCAGTATATATATTTTAACGTACAATTCAAACAGTTATTGGAAAAAGGCATATTCTTAAAAAGAAATTCTCCAACTTGTTCTGTATATTGATCTGAACAATACAGGCTAGAACATAACGGAATTGATATGGGTACGACGTACATTGGTAGGCTTACTAGAGATGTTCAATTTTCAACCTTGATAACACTAGTAAGCGTGCACGTGCAATGCATGATCATATATTATGTTAAAAAACATATATTATAAATCATATTTCTTTTTAGCGTGTTTTTACCAAGTCAAATCATGCTCAATGATGTGCACACACATGATCCACACACGCATAAAATTCATGATAACATAAATATATTACAATTAGATACACAAACTACTCCCTCCTTTTATAAATATAAGATGTTTTAGGTTTATGAAATAAATGTATCTAGATAAGTTTTAATATATATATTCGAGTGAACCTACACACTAAAAGATGTCTAGATACATTTGCTTCACAAAATTAAAACATCTTATATTTATAAACGGAAGGAGTACTTAAGAAGCACTAAGCAACAATATCTACTATGTTTCTTTCTTAAAAGTTCATCTATCTATGCGCTCTATAATGCTTTGTTCCCTGGCTAGGATATTATTGTTCAGAGCCTCATTCCCTTCATACTAAAAAAATGAACCAAAAATCATCTCCTCAGTTCACTATCATCCTACATATGCATTGTACAATATTATCATAAAAAATCATGTGCATCATGTATAGAAATGAGCATGGTGTAAACACTAACCCTGGGTATTGGATAATAGAGCAGTCCATCATACCATGAGTGCATGAAAATAGAAACCAAATAACCAGACAAAAGCCCGCATGTATGAAATGTTACCGTGTAAAATATCAAATGATGGCGACATGAGATCATCTTTTGACGATGGGTTTGAAAGTTTGGTTTTCTTAGGTGGTCTAAAAACAACCATACAGTCCATATGATCTACTACTATATTGCTTTTCTCAGCGTCCAATTCTCAGCTTCTCACGTCATCATCGTTCAATTCCAAGTTGACCAAAATTACTGTCAATTTGTCCTAAATTTGTCATGCCAACTTATCATATAGTAATAATTTCTGAAATAATCATACTACAATATTCAACCCATGATACCGAGCGAAATATACCTGATCAAAAATGTCAGACAAAATATTTCATGTCTAGTACTTTATGGAATTTAGCATCCACAAACCACACAATGACATGCACGATAACACATTTTTTATGATACATTTTTAACATACTCAATATTTTTCCATAATAGTTTAATAAAAGGACAATTATCAAGAAAAAAACTTTATAAATGAGCCAGGATCGGCAAAATCAACAAATATTGAGCTAGAGGAGTGACCGTACCCGAAAAGAAAAAACCTTGCCCGGTCATCGACATGTCGCCTCCCCAGTCCCCACTCTCTTTCCTCATTTTTCCCTTCACTTTTTTTTGTTGGTCCCTTCCATTTCTTCTCACCTTCTGTGGCATGTAGGAGTACTACTCCCTCCGGCCTATAATATTCTTCGCTAATGTAGATGTATCTAGACACATTTTAGTGATAGATTTATCCGTATTAACGAAGAGTAATATAAGTCAGAGGGAGTACTACTTTCCCCTCCCCGCCGGTGGTCTTGGGTCTTGGCTACCTCCCATCACCGCGGCTGCCGCCTCGACATCAGCGAGACAACCGCGCCGCGCCCTCCCATGGTTTCGATCCTCCGGCCCCAGGACATGGCTCATCCCTGGTTCCCCTCCCGTCTAGGCAGCCCCCCTCACCTGCTTCCCCATTGCAGCTCGGCCAGGTCCTGCGGCCATGTCTCCAATGGATCCGCGTCCGCGACCAACGCACGTATGAGGGCTCCAGAGGCCCCGCCTTTGTACTGCGCTGGTCAGCCAATGAGTCGGAACCGTGTAGGCGTCATTCCTGCCGGGAACCTCACATTGGTTCTCTACCTCTTTAGTACTGTCAGGTATCTGAAGTACATGTTATGTCTTAATTGGTTATAAATTGGACGTGCGCTATTGAGTTCTTAAAAAGAAGAAAATCTGATGCTATGCTTTTCAATTATATGGAAATGAAAATATAAATGAAAAATAATGATTTGGTCTGTTGTTTGTATAAGTGAATTTTTTTATGAAGGTGATGCAAAACATATTAGGAACATGTATGGTCCAGACCTGTTTTAGTGATTTTGCAGTACTGAGATTCTTTAGATGCTTATAAGCTGACCAATGCCCAATTTGTTGTTGACTGATTCTTCAGATGCCACCGTGCACGGCAGTGGCTGGAGCATAACTGAGTGCATGCATGTGCAGCTTAGGTTGGCCATTTTCTCTCGGTAATGGTTCTCTGTTGTAGGTGCTTTGTCTACTTTAAATTCCAGAAAATGGGAACACAAAATATTTTCTTTTTTGACTGGCTTGCTGCTATGAAATGGAAAATTTATCTGTCATACGTGACTCTTATACTACATAGTGAAAACAGAATGCAAATAATATGTCTACCTTCTGATTCTACAGGCCGTTGGCGAGTATCAGACTTTAGAATTCTTTTTTATTTGAATGTTTCTTGCCTTTCTTGATTATAGATAGCTATGCAGATACTGTATGTTTGGCTGTTTTGGATGAAGGTTGAGAAAATGAAACCTGCTGCTTTTCAGTCCACTTGGTACACTGAAAGTGTATTTGATGATGTTATATGGTTATTTCCTCTGCATCATTGATTCTGTAGGGTCTGTATGTATATAATAGTTTTAATTACACATGAAAACACATAAGCACTCAGTAGGCACTTGTTGCAAATAGTTACCTAATGATCGGGTGTTGCTTATATCTTTAAGTGGGGTGCGTGGCCCTGCGCCATTGGGAGATGACATACCAATAGATCTGGTCCTCTAGCCTGTAAATATGCATTTCATTAAATAAATTAGAACATGGATATTATGGCATATAAAGATGAACACGACTTGCAAGATTTCAGATTTTATAATGCATGTGGTACGCTCCTTTGTTACCGACATGATTTCAGATATCAAAGATGAGTGATAGGCCTTCTGTGAGGCAAGCTTCATTTGAGTAAGATAATTTTGTAGAAATGAGCATGCGAAAGTCCCACTTTGGTAATTTACTAACAATTTTATTATCAGGGAAAGTGGTAGTTGATTTTTATGGAATACTCTTTCCAGGCCATGGCGAATTTCAGTATAGAAGAGACAACAATGTAGGTATTCAGTTACATAACTTATCTTTTCAAGTATGAATTTTGTTATAGAACTAAATATAGCAATTCATGTTGTGTCATCTGTGTGTTATTCCTCGACACAATGCCATATTTGTTTGAGGTTTCCTGCTAACAAAAAGTTATATAATTGATGTAATGTTGTTATGTTGGTTAAAGATGCCATTTAACCAGAAACAATGAACCGTAACCTGTCTTTATGAACCATGAAGCCAGGGCAGGTCACTTCATGTGGCTCACTGCACCTACAAGAAAGATAGGCATTCAGAAAACTTATGAATCTGGTCAACGAACCAGATTAAATCCTTGTATTTTTGTTAATTATATCTGGTTTCATATAGCTGTAAATGACATCTGAATGCTATACATCTTCTGAAACCAATAGTTGCTTGGTACTCCAAATTTCAAGTCTGTTATGAACCAGTAGTTTATAACAAGCATCTGTAGGTAACGATTGGATCAAAACTGTCGCAGACAATTACAATTGCATATAGAGTTCGACCCATAATCCATACAACTTCTCACAGATTGTACCACTGATGTCGAGCAAAGTGTTGTACAGGTGAGGATGTTTTTTGAAACTTACTTGACTGTAATCAAATTTTACAGGATGGCGACGGGTGTGACGACAGTGAGGAGGTGACGCAGGAGCGGCCGCCCACCCGAAGATGCGATGCAGCACGACGTTGATGAGGAAGACGACGGTGCTCCCGAGCTGCAAGGGCGCCGTCCAGTGCGAGGGCGCGACGCAGGACGACGGTTGATGAGGAAGACGACGGTGCTGCCGAGCTGCAACGGGCACCGTCCAGTGACGAACGTGCTGCCGGGCAGTCAGGGCGGCGTCCACTGCAGGGCGCAATGCAGGTGGCAAGGGTGGCTAGGTCATCGGTCAGGAAGGCGTCTAGGGCGACGCGTTCAGGTAGGGACGTTGATTGTGCCCCTGATCGTGGGTGTGATACGTCTCAAACGTATCTATAATTTTTGATGCTCCATGCTTGTTTTTGCACCATTTGCCTTGTGTTTCGTTACACTTCGTGGCGTTTTTATGCGATTTCCGGAACTAACCTATTGACAAGATGCCACAGTGCCAGTTCCCTATTTTCTGCTGTTTTTGTGTTTCAGAAAAGCTACACAGGAAATATTCTCGGAATTGGACGAAACAAAAGCCAGAAGTCTTATTTTTCCCGGAAGCTTCCCGAAGACCGAAAGAGAGCCGGAGGGGGGCCAGAGGCCGCCCTCACACATAGGTGGCGCGGCCCAGGCCCTGGCCATGCCACCCTGGTGTGAGGAGCCCCTGGCTACCCCCTGACGACGCCCCTTCGCCTATAAGAAGCCTCGGGATGGAAAACCCTAGGGGAATCAGTAATTTTCCAGAAAGAGTTCCGTAGCTCCGCCGCCGCCGCCGACGAATTTCGGGGGACAGAAGTCTCTGTGAAAGGATAGAGAGGGTAACCTAGAGGGGGAGGGGGGGGGGGTGAATAGGTTCTACAAAATTTTCTTGATTATTTTGCAATTTTAGGCTTGTGCGGATAAATAAATTGGCCTAATGCAAACTAGGTGAAGCAACCTAAATGATAAAATAAATAAAAAGCTTCAAGCTCGAAGGCTATCACAGAGTAAAGAAATGGATAGAATTAACCGAAGCACGCGGAGACGACGATGTATCCCGATGTTCACTTCCTTGAGGGGAAGCTAGTCACCGTTGGAGAGGTGCGGGTTACCACGAAGGACCCCCGACGCCACGAAGGCACACCTTCTTTTCCGTGAGCTTCTTCCACGAAGTAGAAGCTCGATCCACTATGTGAAGACCTTGGGGAGGCCTCCAATCCCGTACAAACTTCCGGACAATCACAAGTCGATTGCTCCCGGCGACCGCTACCGCCTAGGAGTCCTCAACCTCCAAGAGTAACAAGATCGAAGCAAGAACTTGACACAAGGCTCAAATCACGAATTTGATCGGTGGAAAGAGAGAGGAGGAATAGATCTTTTGTTTGGGTGGATCCTCTCTCAAAATGGATGAATCACTCTCAAGAAATCAAAGGATTAGTAGTGGGGGATTGCAAGAGAGTGGGAGCACATATGAAATTAGATCTGGATCTCAAAAGAATGGCCAAGAGTTCTTTCCACGAAATGTGCCCTTTCCTTTTATAAAGAAGAAACTAGCCATTTTTCTACAGTAGTGTATGGCCGGTTATACCGGCCAATAGCCCGGTCATACCGGCCAATTTCTCGGCCAAATGGAAAAATTCCTGTGAATGACCGGTATGATCGGCTGTGAGCCCGGTCATACCGGCCGGAATTACTGTGTATGCCCAGTCATACCGGCCTATAGCCCGGTATGACCGGCCGTACAGAAACAGCTGGAATTTTTGGATTTTCTTCTGGGCAGTGTATGGAGTAAAAAAGATGTGGCATTTTTGTGGAAAAGAATGGGAATGGATTTGAGCCATGAGTCAACTAAAAACTTCGATCCCCTCTTAATAGTGCGGGATCCCTATACTCAAGAACAAAAACCGGAAAAAGAAGAACTACCGTCTTCGAGTTTTTTAACTCCTTTTTCCCTTTTTGCACTATGATCCGACACCATAAGAGGAAGAGAGAACTTAACCCGTAGATGAACTTGAATTAAACAGTTAGTTCTCTCTAACCTTGTATTCACCAAATACCAAAATAAAGATTAAGGGTAAAAATGCCCTTACAATCTCCCCCTTTTTGGTAATTGGTGACAACAAGGTTAAAGCTCGCAACAAAATAATGGAAGGCCATAAAAGAGCTCCCCCACAAACACCATTGCAAGCATAAAATGGATATCACCAATAACTCGAATATATAATAGTGCATTAAGATTCAACACAAGATATCCATCACATAGTCTCAAACAAGAACCAAATAAAGCAAAGTCTCAACACGATACGAAAATAATAAGTTTTACATGCCAAAAGAAACAAAAGAACAACCGAGGCATGTAAACTATAGCCCATAGAGAGACCCGCGAGCAACCTAATATACTACTTCTCCCCCTTGGCAACAAGTACCAAAAAGGGAAAAGAGACTAACGACCACCCAAGAAGATCACGCGGCGCCGGCGTCGTCGTCGTCGTCCTCGTCGTTATCCTCATCGGAAAAGAAGTCCTCATATCCAACCTCGGGAAAAGCGAACTCGGGCACGGTGAGAACAGGAGGATCCTCATCATCACTAACTTGGTCATCACCAAGGGCACGGAGACGGTCCTTATACTTCTTGGCACGAGCATGTGCAAACTTGTTGCTAGTCACAACTTCTTGAGCATGAAACTTGCACATGTTGAAAATAGACCGTTGAGCCTTAGCCATGAACTTCTCAAACCGACTCGGTGGTGCCACCACGGGCACGGGAGCCTTCTTCTTTGTGTCAAACCGAGGACACCACTTCTTGTGGGGACTGTCCATATGAATGTCCCGGTCAAACGTGTGCTCGATCATGGCTTGAATGAAAGGACCATAAGGAAGGCTGCGGTCTTGAGTGAAAGAAGCAAGGCGCATCTCATGGAAGATAAAATCAGCAATATTGAGTTCCCGGTCCAGTTTTGTCATTTCCAACATAAGATCAATAGCAAAGTTCCTCACCGAGATATAGTCGCCACCCTTAGGCACAATAGTCCATGTGAGGCACTTGAAGAGTAAGGCATACTTGGGAAGCATGGCGGTGGCGGTACCAAAGGTCTTTGTAGCACATCCGGGAGGGTAGATTGGTGCAAGTTCCTTTGGGTGCATGGCAACCCCATGGGCAGCATGATCATGAATGCTATATCCTTGTGACCCATCAAGCTCTAAAAGAGAGGCAAACTCCTCAAAGGTGCAAGAGAGGCGTTTCCCATTAGTCATCCAATGCACGGCCCGTGGTGTCTTCGTGGTAAAGTAGCAAGTGGCATAGAATTGAAGAATAGCCTCCTCATTCCAATCATGGCGAAAGGTCAAGATGCCCTCCAGGCCTTTAGCATCAATGATGTCTAACACACCTTGCCCAAACTTATCCTCATGCTCGACAATGTATTGAAGATCCACACGTTTTTGAGGAGCGCACATATGGCGCCTTGGAGACAAGCAAATGCTCTCATAGATGTCTTGTTGCTCAATCTTCCAAAAGCGATGATCAAAGGCAGTCCGTTGATCCGTCCTACGGGGAACAAGGGAGCGACGGACTTCAATATACTCATCATTGGACATTGTCTTGTAATTGACCACTGAATGCGTCTTATCCTTTTTGGGCACACACCGCACCATCCGCAAACCGGTAGGAGCCTCTAAATTCTGGACAACCTTCCGAGAGGTGCCTTTGCCGCCGGCAAGCTTCACAAAATCCTCATCTCCAACATCCTCTTCCTCTTCCTCAATCTCATCCACACGGGTGGCACCGCGCTTACGCGCGCGAGCTTCTTCTTCACTATCATCAGAACCACGACGAGGACAAGCACCTGTGAGATAGAAGGTAAGCAGAAAAGATAAGGACATGGATTCATGGAAGAGAATGGAGCTATGGATCCATGGCAATGAAGCTTAGGGCATGAAAGATTGTCAACAAGATGATAGTATGCCCTAAGAAATGGAGGAGATAACAGGGAGACGAAGGCTCACCACGAGAAGACCCTGCTCCGGTCGGAGGGACGATCTTCTTCCTCCCCATGGCAGCAGCAAGAGACAGAGGGCCTCCGGAGTCCACCCAGGCGACCCTGGACGCGGAAGGAGGGGAGAGAGGCGGCGGCTGAGAGAGGGGTGGTGGCCGAGGAAGGGCGGGCGGAGTGCTGGGAGGAGGAGGAGGGAGGCGCGGCTGGCGGTGAGCAGGCGGTGGCGGCGGCGAGCAGGCGGCTGGGAGAGGGGCGACGGAGGCTGGGAGGAGGCCAGCAGGCGGTGGCAGAAGAAGAGGAGGCGCGGGGGGGAAAAGAATCGGGACAGGGCTGCCCCGCGACGATGACCTGAAAAAAGGGTCAGGGAGTGGATGCCCGGTCATACCGGGCTGATGGCCGGTTAGACCGGTCGGATTTACTGTATGGAGACGGAACAGCCGGTATGACCGGCCTATTTCCCGGTTAGACCGGTCGGATTTGCTGTTTGGAACAAAATTCTCTGTGAAGGTCCGGTTATATCGGAAGAAAGCCCGGTTAAACCGGTAAAACATGCTGTTTTTCAAGGATACGAACGATATGACGGGGAAGATAGCCGGTATGACCGACGGATAAAAACAAATGAATCCATGTAGAGACTAGCAAATGTTTGAGGTAAGATTTTAGGGGCTTAGGTTGAGACCTGACTAAGAAGAGCACATGTCCATACACATCTCGAAAAAGTCAGACAAAGATTCAAATGTGAGATGGTTTGATGGACTAGGGTTTTGAATATAGTTTTATAAATAAGCGAACAACATGAGAGGCAAAAACGTGGGCGGGGGATTACTCCCCCTATGTGTGAGCACAAATGTCATTGAACCGCGAAGAGACGTGCTTGGATTCGTTGACATTGGGTCTTATGATGTAGCACACATGGGTATGCATCATGCCAAGACGTGGTAAGATGCTAGCCCCACATATGCGGCGCTACTAAGCTAGATAAACAGGTTAAATGCAAGAATATGTAACGCGTGCATCAATCCAAGTTTTTAGGATCAAGAATACCGAGTTCTCCTCTCAAAGCAACAAATCGAGCTTCATCCAAAGGTTTTGTAAAAATGTCCGCCAATTGATAATTTGTTCCCACATGAGTGAGAGCAACATCACCCCTTGAGACATGATCACGTAGGAAGTGGTGGCGAATGTCGATATGCTTGGTGCGTGAGTGTTGTACGGGGTTATGGGCGATCTTTATTGCACTTTCATTGTCACATAGAAGAGGCACCGTACCAAGAGACACTCCATAGTCTTTCAAGGTTTACTTCATCCATAACAATTGAGCACAACAAGATGCCGCGGCGATGTATTCGGCTTCGGCAGTGGATAGGGATATAGAGTTTTGTTTCTTGGACGACCAACTCACCAACGACCGGCCAATAAATTGGCAAGCCCCGGAGGTCGACTTCCGATCAACCTTGTCACCGGCCCAATCGGAATCCGTATAGCCGATGAGTTCAAAGGTTGACCCCTTTGGATACCAAAGCCCGAGAGTTGGAGTGAGAACAAGATACCTTAAAATCCGTTTGACCGCCACAAAGTGGCACTCCTTAGGAGCGGATTGAAAACGAGCACACATTCCTACACTTAACATGATATCCGGCCTAGAAGCGCAAAGATAAAGCAAAGATCCAATCATGGAACGGTATACCTTTTGATCCACGGCTTTATCATTTTCTCCAAGGCCTAGTTGCCCATTAGTTGGCATGGGAGTCTTGGCGGTTTTTGCCTTGTCCATCTCGAACTTCTTGAGCATGTCCCGTACATACTTTTCTTGGGAGATGAAAGTTCCCTTCTCGAGTTGCTTCACTTGAAATCCTAAGAAAAACTTCAACTCCCCCATCATGGACATCTCAAATTTATCTGTCATCAACTTAGCAAAGTCTTTGTTATGTTTGTCGTTAGTGCCACCAAAAATAATATCATCCACATAGATTTTACATATGAATAAATCACCCCCTTTAACCCGCTTGGTGAAAAGGGTGGAATCGACCTTCCCCATTTGAAACCCATCCATGAGTAGAAAGTCCCTAAGATACTCATACCAAGCACGAGGAGCTTGCTTTAGTCCATAGAGTGCCTTATGGAGTCGATACACATGATTCGGGTAAACGGGGTCTTCGAAACCTGGGGGTTGAGCAACATATGCCTCCTCTTTTAAGGGGCCATTAAGAAAAGCACTTTTCACATCCATTTGATATAACTTGAAATTATGAAAGGATGCAAAAGCAAGTAAGAGGCGGATAGCCTCGAGTCGAGCGACGGGCGCAAAGGTGTCCTCATAATCCATACCTTCTATTTGGGCAAACCCTTGCGCCACTAACCTTGCTTTATTTCGAATGACGAGTCCATTTTCATCTTGTTTGTTCTTGAAGACCCATTTGGTTCCTATGACGTTGATCCTATGATTTCTTGGTCTCTCCACAAGAGACCAAACCTTGTTGCGGGTGAAGCACTCTAGCTCTTCTTGCATGGCAATCACCCAATCCGGATCTTGCAAAGCTTCACGTACCTTCAAGGGTTCAAAACTAGAGACAAAAGCATGAAATTCACTAAACGTACATAGTAAAGCCATTTGTTTTGCTAGTTCTCTACGGGTAAGTACTCCCTTGGAGATATTGCCAAGGATACGATCCACCATGATGTCACTTGATTTGGTTGCAGCCTTGACTTGACGAACTATTCCTTCATGATCAATAAATTCCCCTTGAGAGGGCCTTTGATCATGATCGTCTTCTTGAGCTTGATCTTGAGAGGTAGTAACATTTGGTTCTCCATCTTGATCTTGCTCATTGGCTTGGGATCTTGATGTTTGTTCTTGTGTATGCGTTTCCTCTTGAGTAATGGGTTCCTCTTGAGATGACATAGGCTCCACTTGAGTTGAGCTAGACTCCACTTGAATTGAGCTAGGCTCCACTTGAGTTGAGCTTGAGTCTTCTCCATTGTTCGCTTGATCTTCATGATGATGGGTCTCACAAGGCAAAATATGCCCAATGCCCATGGTCCTTATGACTTGAGAAGATTCTTGATCACCTACATCACTTGAAAGAACTTGCTCCTCTTGGGAGCCATTATTCTCATCGAAGTCCATGTCACAAGATACTTCAACACACCTAGTAGACTTGTTGTAGTATCTATAGGCGTGGGATTCGTCCGCATAACCAACAAAAATACCTTCAATAGTTCTAGATATGAATTTACCAAGCTTTTCTTTCTTGTTCTTGACAAAGCACTTGCAACTGAAGACACGGAAATATGAGACATTAGGCTTGTTCCCCGTGAGAAGCTCATAGGGGGTCTTGTTGTAGATTGGACGAAGGAAGAGTCGATTTGAAGCATGAACCGCAGTGGCAATGGCTTCACCCCAAAAGTTATGAGGTGACTTGAATTCATCCAACATGGTCCTTGCCATTTCAATGAGAGTCCGATTTTTCCTCTCCACAACACCATTCATTTGAGGGGTATATGGTGCAGAGAATTGATGCTTGATTCCCTCATCTTCAAAAAATTCTTGCATGGTATAGTTTTTGAACTCGGTGCCATTATCCATCCTTATTGCCTTGATATCTTGACCATGAGTGCGCTGAGCTTGTTTGGCCCACTTAATGAATTCCACGTGAGTTTCATCTTTGGACTTGAGGAGAAACACCCACGTATACCATGAATAATCATCAACAATGACCAGCCCGAATCTTCTTCCACCGAGAGTGTCATAAGTTGTAGGTCCAAAGAGATCCAAGTGAAGAAGCTCCAAAGGCCTTGAAGTGGAAATGATGCTCTTGGATGGATGTCGCTTGCCCAATTGTTTGCCGGCAACACAAGCACTACACACACGATCTCTTTCAAAATCAACATCGGTTAGACCAACAACATGATCATCCTTTAGGAGTTGTTTAAGATTTATCATGTTGACATGAGCTAGCCGGCGATGCCAAAGCCAACCCTTGTCAACCTTGGCCATTAGACATGTTGGGATGGAAGGGCTCTCTTTCGAGAAATCAACCACATAAAGGCCGTTCTCAACATGTCCAGTGAAAACCAAGTTGAGATTATCACTCCTAAAGACTTTCACATGACGTAAAGTAAAATAAGAATTATAACCCATACAACAAAGATGATGAACAGAAAGAAGATTCTAACCGAGGGACTCAACAAGCATGATATTCTCAAGAGATAAATCCTTTGAGATTACCAACTTGCCTCGTCCCAATACCTTTCCCTTTGAAGTATCTCCAAACGTGATGCTTGAGTTTGAGTTGACATCTTCAATAAATTGCTCAAGCACCTCCTTTCCTCCGGTCATATGATTTGTGCATCCACTATCAAGCACCCATTTTGGTCCACCGGAGGAGTATCCCTACACAATCAAGTCTTACATTTAGGAACCCATTTTGCAATGGGTCCCTTGACATTAGTAACAAGCACTTTAGGTACCCAAATGCAATATAAACTATAAGCATACTCATTTCGGGGACCAACATATTTAGCATAAACATTCCCATTAGTGCCCTTACATAGCACATAGGATGGATTAAATTCTCCCGCAAAGTGATGGTTAGGATTGCCCTTAGTGACCTTCCCAATACCAACACTCTTTTTGCCATTCTCATTTATCTTGTGCCCCTCTTGAACAAAATTGAACTTCTTAGGTGGAGTGACATTCTTCTTGTTCTTTCTTGGGTTATACCCAAGTCCTTGCTTTGGAGTCCTTGTCTTTTGCTGAGCGAGAAAATTATCGAGCCCTTTCTTATTTTCATCCACACGGGATGCTTGAATAAATGAGGAGTTAGAGGCACATGTAATATCATCGACAAGAATAGGATCATTTATAGTTCCAAGAACTTCATTGTGGATTACTTGAAGTTGATCATGATCCTCCCTAAGTTTCAAGAGCTCACACTTGACTAGTTTGCTTGTAACCTCAAGGTGTTCAAGATCCTTAGTAAGAGAAGCATGAGCAGCCTCAAGTTCCTTTTTAGAGAAATCAAGTTCTTGGGCAATTACAAGAGATCTATCAAGAGTATCAAGATTTTTAACTTTATCTTTTTCATAAGTCTCAATTTGTTGTGAAAGCATAAAGGAAGTGTTCTTTTCGTCGCTAAGCTCTTGCTTTAAGAGATTGTATCTCCGAACCCCATCTTCAATATGGGTATTCAATTCATCAATGGTCTCATTGCGTTGAGCAACGGTATCCATCAAGTATTCGAATTGAGCTCGAGCTTCGCCATGAAGAGAACACATAACTTTATACAATTTAGCAAGTAAAACATCTTCATCTAACTCATCATTATTAATATTAGAGGGTGTAGCGGGTGAAGTCACCTTAGCTCCTGTAGCCATGAGGCAAGTATGGGAGGATTTGTTGATGGTGCTCTTGTAGTCCTTGGAGTAGTCATACTTAAAAAGTGATCCGGGCTCGGCAAGCACTAAACCAGCCATTCCAACAACATTCTCCTCTTCCTCATCTATCTCATCATCGGATGTATATTCAGTACCAAGGAGAGCTTTGACTTCTCTACTTTTATTCTTAAGGTTGATAGGATTAGGCTTCAACTTGGGCCTTATTTCCTTGGTATACTTTGGCTTGTCTTCTCTCTTCTCATAAGGACATTTATCGCAGAAGTGTCCCGGTTCATCACAATTGTAGCAAAAACGCTTTCTCTCTTTAGTGAAACCTCCTTTCTTCACGGTGAACTTTCCATACTTCTTGGCAAAGAAGGCCAAGTCCACATCAAGCTCACTAGTTGAAGTCATCAATTCTTCTTCATCATGAGCTTCATTCTCATTTTCTTCTTCATGATATGAGACAACTTTGGCTTTCAAACCTAGTGAAGTCTTGTTCATAGCACGAGCAATCTCCTTGGTCCTATTGGCGGAGTTAATCATGTCATCATGAGCCACAAAGTATCCCACAAGTTGATCCGGTGTCATTTGGCGCAAAGGATCTAAGAAGTTAACATTGAAAGCTAACTCTTGATATTGGGGAGAAATAATTTGAATGAACTTGCTCTTGATGAACGCATCATTCATAACAAAACCGTCATCGAATCTCTCACAACCAAGGCCAATGATCTTCTCCTTAAGAGCTATGAGTCTTGCATAAGCACTAGAACTTGATTCTCCATCATTGACAACAAACATTTGCATATCTTGTTTGGCGGCTTCATATCTTTGTCTTTGAATTGCCGTTGTTCCTTCAAACAAAACGGTTAACTTATCCCAAAGTTCCTTGGCGGATTCAATGTTGACAACTTGATCATATGTATCCCGCTTCAAGCTTTGACGAATCTTGTCTAGAGTGGTGGAGTTGAGTTGACAATTGATCTTCTCAACCGGAGACATGTTTCTTTCATTTACGGGGTCGTAGCCATCCTCCACCACTCTCCATAATTCCACGCACACACTGCGAAGATGAGAACGCATAGTAGATTTCCAAAAAGAAAAGTTAACTTCATCAAGTTTAGGGGGATTCCCCGAAGGATTCATATGAGGCATGGGGACATAGGCCGGAGGGTAGGTATACGGAGCTGCATTATAAGATGAAGGAGAGCCATTCTTGGAGTCTCCTTTAGGAGTACCTCCAAAAGGGATATCAACCTCCGATGTCGATGATGGCTTCGTTGAAGAAGACACAATGACAGCACCGGCGGGCAACCTCTTATCAAACATCTCCGCAAACTTACTCTCCATGAGATTATTCATGCGCTCAAGACTATCTTGTTCATGCTTTGCCTTTTGGGCATCAAGCATGTCCTTGACTTCTTGAGCGGAATAATTCTTGTTAGGATCTAACTCCTCCTCGGGGTTAACCATCTCACTCTTAAGGCGGTAAAGCCCTTAAAAAGAGTCCTTGGCTCTGATACCAATTGAAAGGATAGAGAGGGTAACCTAGAGGGGGGGGGGGTGAATAGGTTCTACAAAATTTTCTTGATTATTTTGCAATTTTAGGCTTGTGTGGATAAATAAATTGGCCTAATGCAAACTAGGTGAAGCAACCTAAATGATAAAATAAATAAAAAGCTTCAAGCTCGAAGGCTATCACAGAGTAAATAAATGGATAGAATTAACCGAAGCACGCGGAGACGACGATGTATCCCGATGTTCACTTCCTTGAGGGGAAGCTAGTCACCGTTGGAGAGGTGCGGGTTACCACGAAGGACCCCCGACGCCACGAAGGCACACCTTCTTCTCCGTGAGCTTCTTCCACGAAGTAGAAGCTCGATCCACTATGTGAAGACCTTGGGGAGGCCTCCAATCCCGTACAAACTTCCGGACAATCACAAGTCGATTGCTCCCGGCGACCGCTACCGCCTAGGAGTCCTCAACCTCCAAGAGTAACAAGATCGAAGCAAGAACTTGACACAAGGCTCAAATCACGAATTTGATCGGTGGAAAGAGAGAGGAGGAATAGATCTTTTGTTTGGGTGGATCCTCTCTCAAAATGGATGAATCACTCTCAAGAAATCAAAGGATTAGTAGTGGGGGATTGCAAGAGAGTGGGAGCACATATGAAATTAGATCTGGATCTCAAAAGAATGGCCAAGAGTTCTTTCCACGAAATGTGCCCTTTCCTTTTATAAAGAAGAAACTAGCCGTTTTTCTACAGTAGTGTATGGCCGGTTATACCGGCCAATAGCCCGGTCATACCGGCCAATTTCTCGGCCAAATGGAAAAATTCCTGTGAATGACCGGTATGACCGGCTGTGAGCCCGGTCATACCGGCCGGAATTACTGTGTATGCCCAGTATAGCCCGGTATGACCGGCCGTACAGAAACAGCTAGAATTTTTGATTTTCTTCTGGGCAGTGTATGGAGTAAAAAAGATGTGGCATTTTTGTGGAAAAGAATGGGAATGAATTTGAGCCATGAGTCAACTAAAAACTTCGATCCCCTCTTAATAGTGCGGAATCCCTATACTCAAGAACAAAAACCGAAAAAAGAAGAACTACCGTGATGCGCTCTTCCGGACTCCATCTTCGAGTTTTTTAACTCCTTTTTCCCTTTTTGCACTATGATCCGACACCATAAGAGGAAGAGAGAACTTAACCTGTAGA
The DNA here is from genome assembly GCA_007115705.1 of Dactylis glomerata. Taxonomy (NCBI): domain Eukaryota; kingdom Viridiplantae; phylum Streptophyta; class Magnoliopsida; order Poales; family Poaceae; genus Dactylis; species Dactylis glomerata. The sequence goes on along the minus strand of QXEO01000430.1, from coordinate 7,477,882 downwards.
TGAACTTGAATTAAACAGTTAGTTCTCTCTAACCTTGTATTCACCAAATACCAAAATAAAGATTAAGGGTAAAAATGCCCTTACACTCTGTTCCGGCACCCTGCCGGGACGGGGAAGTGCCCCCGGAGCCATCTTCATTGGTCTCCATCGCCGTCTCCGCCGTCTCCATCGACCTCACCACCATCTCCATCAACCTTGCTGTCTCCTATGATGAGGAGGGAGTAGTTCATCCCTGGGGCTGAGGGCTCTACCGGTAGCTATGTGGTTCACCTCTCTCTCCCATGATGTGATCTTTATGTGATCGTGAGCTTTGTATCATGTTGAACAAGTAGATGTTATTATTCAGATATTATGTGTACTCTAGTGATGTTATTAAAGTAATCTATTCCTCCTGCCATGGTGTAACGGTGATAGTGCGTGCATCATGGTGGTACTTGGTCTAGGCTACAATTGTGATCTTTTATGGATTATGAGAATAATTATCGCTATGATAGTATTGAAGTGATCTATTCCTCCTTTCATGGTGTAATGTTGACAGTGTGTGCACCGTGTTAGAACTTGGTCTAAGTTGCAATAATATCTATCTTGAGTTGTGCTTTGATTTGGATATCTCTATGAGTGGTGTTTGTCAAGTACTTGATGAACTTTAAGGGGTGCTTCTGTAGCCACTACGCAATGATTAGTGTTGTTCAATAGGAGAGTAATTCAGAGTACCATAGTGAAGAGAAGTTGTTTATTTGTTCAATCATGTTATATTTGTTGGGAGTGTGTCCACTAGTAAAAGTATGATCCATAGGCCTTGTTTCCAAGCATTGCACATCGTTTACTTGCTGTTTTGTTACATATTACTCGCAGCGATACTTATTTTATATCACAGTTACTACTTATAATCATCACTACCGCTTGTATTTCACTATCTCTTCGCCGAACTAGTGCACCTATACATCTGACAAGTGTATTGGGTGTATTGGGGACACAAGAGACTTTCTGTATCATAATTGCATGGTTGTTTGAGAGGGATAGCTTTGACCTCTTCCTCCCTGAGTTCGATAAACCTTGGGTGATCCACTTAAGGGAAACTTGCTGCTGTTCTACAAACCTCTGCACTTGGAGGCCCAACACTGTCTATAAGAACAGACGCGTGCGTAGACATGAGGGTGCCTTGATTTTTTTTTCCTTTTTTGCATTTGTTAGGATCGTGCCCCTGAACGTGTCCGTGGACTTGGCGGCGGTATTTTGATATTTTTCCTCTGCGGGATGCAGGATGAGTAGGTAGTCCGTCATTGTAAATTGCTTACTGTACCAAAACGGATCTGATTAGGTGGGTTTCTGTTAATCTTGACTAATAGTTTTGATTACATGGTTTGATCTGGCGGTGCTAGTTAGCCCGTGTAAGTTTGGTGGGTGGCTGTAGAAAAAAAATGTTAGTGTTTTTATAAGTAGTAAGAGCATCTTCAACAGCCGCATTAAATTTCGGCGCGGTATACATCGCTGCTAGCGCGCTGTAAACGTATACCGCGCGCTGCCGCGAATTTTTCCCAACCGGAGGCGCTAAACTGGAGCGAGTTCGAGAGCGCTAAAAACGTTTCTTCGCCGTACAGCGCGCGCAGCGCCGGCGAAAACAACAATCACATCCAACTATGCATCAAAGAAGATCAAACAAACTTCATAAATTCACAAATAAATGTACCATATAAATACAACAAACTGTTCACAACAAATACAACAAATACATCAAATTATTCACAACAAATACAACAAGTTTATGGATCAATATACAACAATACAACATAGTTTTGAAACAATACACCATATAGTTTTTAAACAGTATGCAACTATTGTTGTCCATGCCAATTCCACCATTCTTTCATGAGATCTTTTTAGAGCTCATCATATGTATCGTTGGAGCGAATAGCATGGTATGAGGCAATAAACCGGGCAATTCTATGTGCGGGCCTCCTCACTTGCACGGGAACCCCCATCAACTCGTAGTGGGTATGATCAACATTTTTCCCATGATCATCCTCTATAATCATGTTATACATTATTTAGGTTTTCTCCTTTGATGCTTTATTTGGGTTGACTTGGCATATGCTTACACCATGTTGACTACAAAAATAAGTCGCCTATAGCCTCTATGATCATTTAGTTTTTGACTTTTGATGCCATCTTATGCTTCTTTTAATGTTGCTTTGTCGCTTTGCATGATTATGGCCGTTATTGCTCTCTTAGTTGGTCGCTCCCAGTCTTTTGCTAGCCCTCATTTTGTACTGAGTATGAGCTCTACTCGTGCATCCAACTCCTAAAAACCAAGTTTGCCATTGTGTCCACTATAAATTCCTATGCATGGTATTTGTAAGTCATTCCAAGTAAATTTTCATGTGCTACCTTTCAAAAAACCTTCAAAATACTGCTCATTTTGTGACACTATTTTCAGCTCATGGGGACGTAATGGTCGGATTTGCTATCTTCCATATTGCTTATTCCAAAAAGAAAAAAAAGAAAAAAGAAAAGAAAAAAAGGCACTCCTCCATGGTATGTGAATGTTGGTGGGCACCCGATGAAATCGGTTAGCCATGGTTTGAGAAAGGAAAAAAAGGTGGGGAGGAGTGCCAAGCTTTATAAAAGAGCACAAAAGTGCCAATCTGTCTCTCAAAAACTTGCTTCATTTTTGTATGGAAGATAGTAAGAACCTCATTGCCAGTCGTTGACAAAAGCAACCACCTCGGAAAACCCAATTTTTATCTCTCTGTTTTACAAATAAAAAGCTCTAGCACATGTTTAATCACTGCTTCCCTCCGCGAAGGGCCTTTCTTTTACTTTTATGTTGAGTCACCACCTTCTATCTTTATGCACCATTAAGAGAGCATCGTTGTCATTCTGAGTATAATGTGCATTGTCCCAAAGTTTTCATTGATTGATTCATATTGTTGGTTTCGCTTGTTCTCAAATTATTTGTATCTAGTCGCCCTCTTAAACTTGAAGGTGTCCTATGCATTTATGTTTTGCTCTCTTTTAAGGACAAGCTGAAAACCACTTGTATGGTTTTCCTTATGATTCGAACACACGTTTGACTTTTATTGTTTCATTTTCATGATCTTTTGTTTGTGTTCATTTTCATGTTTACAACATGGTTGCTAAGTTCTTATTGTCAAGATTATATCTTCATGCCCATGTTTTAAGTTCTTTTGATCCCAGCTCACAATGCTTACATATATGATCAAGATTGTGTAGGTGCATGTCACCTCAAAAATTATTTCTTTTGTTACCACTTACCTACTCGAGGACGAGCAGGAGTTAAGCTTGGGGATGCTTGATACATCTCAAACGTATCTATAATTTTTGATGCTCCATGCTTGTTTTTGCACCATTTGCCTTGTGTTTCGTTACACTTCATGGCGTTTTTATGCGATTTCTAGAACTAACCTATTGACAAGATGCCACAGTGCCAGTTTCCTGTTTTCTGCTGTTTTTGTGTTTCAGAAAAGCTACACAGGAAATATTCTCGGAATTGGACGAAACAAAAGCCAGAAGTCTTATTTTTCCCGGAAGCTTCCCGAAGACCGAAAGAGAGCCGGAGGGGGGGCCAGAGGCCGCCCTCACACATAGGTGGCGCGGCACAGGCCCTGGCCGCGCCACCCTGGTGTGAGGAGCCCCTGGCTACCCCCTGACGATGCCCCTTCACCTATAAGAAGCCTCGGGACGGAAAACCCTAGGGGAATCAGCAATTTTCCAGAAAGAGTTCCGTAGCTCCGCCGCCGCCGCCGATGAATTTCGGGGGACAGAAGTCTCTGTTCTGGCACCCTTCCGGGATGGGGAAGTGCCCCCGGAGCCATCTCCATCGGTCTCCATCGCCGTCTCCGCCATCTCTATCGACCTCACCACCATCTCCATCAACCTTGCTGTCTCCTATGATGAGGAGGGAGTAGTTCATCCCCGGGGCTGAGGGCTCTACCGGTAGCTATGTGGTTCACCTCTCTCTCCCATGATGTGATCTTTATGTGATCATGAGCTTTGTATCATGTTGAACAAGTAGATGTTATTATCCAGATATTATATGTACTCTAGTGATGTTATTAAAGTAATCTATTCCTCCTGCCATGGTGTAGCGGTGACAGTGCGTGCATCATGGTGGTACTTGGTCTAGGCTACGATTGTGATCTTTTATGGATTATGAGAATAATTATCGCTATGATAGTATTGAAGTGATCTATTCCTCCTTTCATGGTGTAATGTTGACAGTGTGTGCACCGTGTTAGTACTTGGTCTAAGTTGCAATAATATCTATCTTGAGTTGTGCTTTGATTTGGATATCTCTATGAGTGGTGTTTGTCAAGTACTTGATAAACTTTAAGGGGTGCTTCTGTAGTCACTACGCAATGATTAGTGTTGTTCAATAGGAGAGTAATTCAGAGTACCATAGTGAAGAGAAGTTGTTTATTTGTTCAATCATGTTATATTTGTTGGGAGTGTGTCCACTAGTGAAAGTATGATCCCTAGGCCTTGTTTCCAAGCATTGGACACCGTTTACTTGCTGTTTTGTTGCATGTTTGCTCGCAGCGATACTTATTTCATATCACAGTTACTACTTATAATCATCACTACCGCTTGTATTTGACTATCTCTTCGCCGAACTAGTGCACCTATACATCTGACAAGTGTATTGGGTGTGTTGGGGACACAAGAGACTTTCTGTATCATAATTGCAGGGTTGTTTGAGAGGGATAGCTTTGATCTCTTCCTCCCTGAGTTCGATAAACTTTGGGTGATCCACTTAAAGGAAACTTGCTGCTGTTCTACAAACCTCTGCACTTGGAGGCCCAACACTGTCTACAAGAACAGACGCGTGCGTAGACATCAGGGTGCCTTGATTTTTTTTTCCTTTTTTGCATTTGTTACGATCGTGCCCCTAAACGTGCCCGTGGACTTGGCGGCGGTATTTTGATATTTTTCCTCTGTGGGATGCAGGATGAGTAGGTAGTCCGTCATTGTAAATTGCTTACTGTACCAAAACGGATCTGATTAGGTGGGTTTCTGTTAATCTTGACTAATAGTTTTGATTACATGGTTTGATCTGGCGGTGCTAGTTAGCCCGTGTAAGTTTGGTGGGTGGCTGTAGAAAAAAAAATGTTAGTGTTTTTATAAGTAGTAAGAGCATCTTCAACAGCCGCATTAAATTTCGGCGCGGTATATACCGCGCGCTGCCGCGAATTTTCCCCAACCGGAGGCGCTAAATTGGAGCGAGTTCGGGAGCGCTAAAAACGTTTCTTCGCCGTACAGCGCGCGCAGCGCCGGCGAAAATAACAATCACACCCAACTATGCATCAAAGAAGATCAAACAAACTTCATAAATTCACAAATAAATGTACCATACAAATACAACAAACTATTCACAACAAATACATCAAATTATTCACAAAAAATACAACAAGTTTATGGATCAATATACAACAATACAACATAGTTTTGAAACAATACACCATATAGTTTTCAAACAGTATGCAACTATTGTTGTCCATGCCAATTCCACCATTCTTCCATGAGATCTTTTTGGAGCTCATCATGTGTATCGTTGGAGCGAATAGCATGGTATAAGGCAATAAACCGGGCAATCCTATGTGCGGGCCTCCTCACTTGCATGGGAACCCCCATCAACTCGTAGTGGGTATGATCAACATTTTTCCCACGATCATCCTCTATAATCATGTTATGCATGATGACACAAGCGGTCATGATATACCAAAGGCACTTTTGGTCCCAAAATCTAGCCGCCCCCCTCACAATGGCAAATTGAGCTTGCAAAATCCCAAATGCTCTCTCTACATCTTTCCTAGCCGCCGCTTGTGCACCGTGAAATTGGGTTTGTTTCTTACCTCGTGGTTGACTAATTGGCTTCACAAATGTTTGCCACCTTGGATATATGCCATCGACGAGGAAGTAGCCATAGTTGTACTTGTGGCCATTTGCTTCAAACTCCACCAATGGACCTTCCTGCATTGCAAGTCCTGTCATTAGTGGTGACCGTTGAAGAACATTGACGTCATTGCAAGACCCGAGCATTCCAAAAAATGCATGCCATATCCAAGTCTCATGATCGGCGACCGCTTCAAGGACTATAGTGGGATCCTTCTTGTACCCTTTGAATTATCCATGCCATGCCGCTGGACAATTCTTCCAACTCCAATATATACAATCAATGGAGCCAAGCATACCTGGAAATCCTTGGTCGGCGTTGAACTCCAAAAGTCTTGCCGTGTCTTGAGCATTGGGGGCTCTCAAGTATGTAGATCTGAAAACATTCACAATTTCCACGGCAAAGCGCTTCACACACAAGATAGAAGTGCTCTCTTCCATGGCCAAATAATCGTCAATTAGATCAGCCGGTATACCATATGCCAACATACACAAGGTGGCGGTGACCTTCTGATATGTGCTATGACCAAGTTCTCCGGCGGCATTTCTCCGTTGCTCAAAGAATCGATCATACCTGGTCACCTCCGTTGCGATGTGCTTAAACAAGTCGATGCTCATCCGAAAATGCCGCCAAATAGTTTTCGGGAAATATCGGATTCTCATTAAAATATGATCGCATCAACTTCTCATGCCCTTCAATCCTTTCTCTCCGCAACTTCTGTCTACCGAACACCGATCCACCTATTTTTGGCTTCTTGACGGCGCGATATGCTAATAGCATGGATATGTTCTCTTCTTCCTCTTGGTCGTACTTGTCATCCGATGCATCAGATGATGAACTCTACAAATATACATATGAAATGACTTCACTACCACTAGCTAGTAGGAAAAAATTGGCTAAAAATGATGGCGGCCGATGGAGGCGCATACCTTGGAAGCAAACCGGCGAGCGTCTTGGCGGTGCCATGTTGACAGTAGGCTCGACGCCATGGCGACGGCGGCACGGAGAGGGGCGGGGAGAAGCACCGACGGTGTCTCAGGCGACGGTGCGAGGCGACGGCACGGGGCGAGGGCGAGGGGCGACGGCGCCGGGAGGAGGGACGGGCGAGGCTGATCTACGGCGCGGTGGCGAGCTACAGCACGGCCGGCGGCGGAATCGACCGGCGGCGGCGCGGGGGGAAATGGAGGGCGCGGGCGAGGGGGGGGGGGGATTTCAGCCCGTTGCGTATTTGCGCGCGTCCGAAGAGATGCCGCACGCTGCAACCGACGCCTCACATTTGGTGCTTCGGATAGTGCAAACGCCCGCGCGCCCTAAATTTTTTGCAGCGCCACCGCGGATACCGCGCCTGTTGGAGGGCCGATTCCGTCTCCGAGCGCGGTATACTGACGATTTTTTTTACCGCATGCGCGTTATAGCGCGTCTGTTGGAGATGCTCTATGTATAAGTATAGAAGTAGTATAGATGATATTACCTCTAGTTGTATCACGTGATGGCCTCAATCTACCCGTATGTAGCTGGAAATGAAAGAAAACTATGCAAATCAGGAGATAAATTTGTATGATCACCGTTACGTAAACACACATAATTTATCCGACGTGAGATAGACCAGGCGAGCGAAGGCTGGATCATTCTGGATACATATGTACTGGTCATCCTGATCCTGGTGTCATTTGATCCACCATATCTGTTTTGTGAATTATTCCTCCTACAAGTGTCGATGATTTACTATAAACTTTATACTAAATCGGTATAAAGTTATCAACAATTATTATAAATCGAAGGGAGTATTTTTTAGAAAGCACTTTCACGTACAACTGAGATAAATGTAGCAGAAGAGCTCCATTCGCGGATTGCTAGAGTACAGATTGTTCAAGCCATCTCCAAGTGGGGCCTCATATGCTCTCCGGTAACACCTACTTGGAAACGTATGGGGAACACCGACATTATTTGCCGTGAATGGGGATGTTGCTCGGCATTCATGTCCCCAATAATTTTTTACTAGAATTATAGGCGCGCCTTTCCGTGCTCGTTTTTACTATCTCGGTTTTACAGTTTAGTGTACAAACACGCTTTGCTGCGCCTTTTTTAATATCCTCCGACCCATATTACTCTTCGCTAATACGGATATATCTATCACTAAAATGTGTCTAGATACATCCATATTACTGAAGAGTATTATGGGTCGGAGGGAGTATCTTGTTTTTACAGTTTACTGTACAAACAAATGCCGGTAAAATAGAAGCACTAAACAACAAAAATGTGCAGAAAATATTGGAAGGGATACAAAATTAATTCTATTTTTAACCCGATTCAAATACGATAGCGGATTGTTTGAAGTAAAAAATTAAAATAAAATCCAAATAAATCAGATCATGCATAAATTGCAAGTGACAAATAAATGAATATTGAGGAAAAACTTATCCAGCAGCAGTCTTTCATAACCTAGCAAATCAATAGAATTCCCTATCTCAAGTTATCCTTTACCTCTAAACAAACTCGAAAAGTTACTTCATGATGACATGGTCAAACAGTAGTAGAAGCATAATACTAAAAATCTTTTTTAAGGTTCAAAATTTTTTGTCACAATGAAGATAGCTAGACTAACCGGATCTGCATATACTCTGGGACAGACAACTGAGCTCGCCTTTGACTCTGTGCTTCTTCTGTGAGTAATCGGCAACAAGCCTGCAGATTTCACACAGATGTAGTTAATCTTGGCAATCATATCAGCTCTGGCAAAGTGTGCTGTTTCCTATGTTGCTTTCTCCGCTACCTCTTTCATGTAGCTGCCGATACTAATGTGATGTTGCCTGGAGGTACTGGAGCTATTTCATTGGTGAGTAGTTGATGTGGTTGATTTTCACATTCTTGAACATGAATGGAATGATGGGAACTGGGTTACATCGTCTAAGGCGCTTTTCTTGAACATGCATAGAAACTTGATTGCACTGTCTGAGGTAATTTTCACGGCAGCGTACTTGGGCATCACATTGCCGCGGGCTGTTCTTAGTGGCACTCCCATGTTAATGGTACGAGTCGTGGAACTTATAATTGTTTGTGGTGCTTTTGTAGTACTGGAATGTGCTGTTGGTGATGTAGGTGTATATGGAGCTAGTTGCATTTTCCTGTAATGTCTAAAATAAGTACTACATGATTTAATTGTGTTGATGGCACGGATAAGAAAAAAGGACTTTCTAGACTTCACTGGGTTGTCTTGCAATACTATTTTTTGAGTAGTATTTGGGTTGTTAACATGCTGATGTAGTAAATAATAGGCATGTCTTTTGAATTGTTAACACGGTGATGTAGTAATTAATAGACATGGATATATAGCTCCCTTCGTTTGTTAGCATGGCTTTGATCTGAGCAGATATGTAGAGATGCTTTACTGGCGTGTATGTATGTGCAGGGGAGGGTGACGCCCCAGTCTTGGAGTGGCTGGCTATGCCTTGTTTATGGCTGCTCTGTGTGTACGTAGCAGTAGCGCTTAATCAAGTATGGATGGAGTTTATGGGCAGTTGTGTAGCTGAGCATACCTGCTCAAGGATATTCTGTCAGAGACATGTACACAGTGTTCACGACCTGCAAGGTATTGTCCATAGTAGATTGGAGTGAGATTTATGGAAAGGCCAGCAGTACTTTAGTTTTCTTTTGAAAATATGAAACACATTAGCCTATATTTTCAGATAATGTGAGAGAAATAATATCAATGAACCGTGAAACGATATATCTATACATCATTTTTGGAGTATATACACATTAGCATTTTTTTCAAAATGATGTAAACTACTTAGATTTTGCAGAACTGTACAATATCTTTGTCTTATATATAAACTTAGTTCTCTCAAGTAAACAACAAAACCTTATGAATAGATAACAGGCTGAATGCCCATGCGTTGCCACGGAGAATAACATTAAACATAGAGGCATTGAACAAAATAATATTTAAATAATGACTCATGTATTTCGTGCATGTCTTATAACTATCTTGCAACAAATCTTATTATATTTCTATAACAAATCTTGCAACAGAAGTAATGAAAGATAGTTTGTACAGAAGAGGGTGGACGAAGAGACTCGTAGCAAGGTGAGATGTACTTAAGTGATTAGAAAATCAAGCAAATAGAAAGTATATACAGATAACAATGCACTCATTATCATTCATCTTTCTACAGCCAAATAATGATGCATTTTATTTGTACATTCACATGCCAATTAGACATCTGCATGTCAAGGAAAGGGGACAAAATTTCCCCTTGCTCCATTCTTCTTAGAAAAAATGGATTGCTTTAGTTTGCACTCAGTCCTTCAACTGAGACTTCATGGCATCGTCGTCTTCCCTGAGCATGGCCCAGCGCCCACGCAGTGATCTTGATCACTCACGCCGCCGCTGCAGCCATTGGCGAGTCCGGCGCCGAATCGACCATGCATAGGCAGGCGAGGACGCAGTCATACTGCCGTACTGGGTGCCACCGGGCATGGGACGGTGATGAGGATCTTGTCGCCGTCAACCTCATCCCAGGTGGCAGACTCGAGGTAGTCGGACCAGCCGGTGAGTTCCGAAGGCAGCCGAGGTGCTCGGCCTGGAGCATATCGAGTGCGCCGCGGACGGCGAAGCGGGAGACGGGATATTCATGGCCGCAGCCGGCTCCATGGTGGCGAGATTGAGGAATGTTGGAGTCCATCTATTGTAATAATTTAGGTGGAACACAGGTACCTCTCCAAGCATTAACTTTTTTTATCTAGGAGCAACTCAACAATGAAAAATCTTTTAGTCTACCTAAATTAAGGTCATATGTAAGCAATTGAGAAAACACAATATATAAAGGAAACCCAAAACATCATAATCATATTTTTTAGTTAAGGCATGCTTATCTTACATGGGTAAAACGATGATAATTTGAAATGACATACAAACCTGCCATGACCACTCACCAACCTAGTAGGCTCACTCAACTGTGGGCCCGTTTTAGAATAAGAATTGTCTATTATTTTTTCATTGACCCTATAGTACAGTCTAAGACTTAGCCTACATGATTATGTACGATTTTACAGATGGTTAATTCAGATGGCAATCCAGGCTAAATATCTGCCCAGACATGTACTTCACATTTCTTAATTAGAAGCATTGAGAAAGAAAACAGTAAAGAGACATTTTTGTCAATGTAACGAGGTTTACCTACATCTGCAAACATAAAGTATTGAACAATTGTATTTAAAGAAAGACACTGCACACAATTAAATTCAGAGAAAAAAACCGACATCGCTTAGAGGGATGGGGCCAACCTGCAGTGGAGGGAGGGAGCCAGAGGAGATGGAGGAGGTAGGGGATGGAGGGTGCCAGAGGGAAGCAAAGAGATCGAGATGTGGTGACAACATCGGCACCACGCGCAGCTGCGCCAATGCGCCATCGACGTGCGCTCGCCGCTGCTAGATACAAACGCGCGTGGACGTGTTGAGCTAGCAAATCGAGCATGCGTCCGGGTCCGGCAAGCCAAGGCTGGTACCTGGGAGGCTGGAGGCGGATCGATTCGTGCCAGCCGGCGATGGCGTGGTGGACTCATCCTCGGTGGGGTGCACACGAATTTACCCAGGTTCGCCCCCCCGGAGGGTAAAGACCTACATCCTGCTTGTCTGATCTTGTATTGCTGGTATATGTAGAGTTGTTACAATGATGCGCAGATGCAATCTGGCGGAGGTGGAAGAAGATGGTGTGCGCTAGTCTATGCGTGGGATCTATACGAAATCAGTTGCCTATGCGAGAAGCCTATGCCAGTTCCCCCGTCTAGGGGGCGCCCTTGGTGGCTTTATATATGCAGCCAGTTAGGGTTTACAAGTATTTCTTGCCTTCTACTCCAAGTCGAAGTGCTGGGCCTTGCGGGCTTCGTGTATCCTTCGAGCGGGCTTCTTCCTTGGCAAGAACCAGGTAGGCAAATATCGAGGACCGAGGGGTCATACCCTCGTCAGTAGCCCCCGAGTGCCTAGGATAGTCGAAGACTATGGCAGGGACTCTAATCCGAGATTCTCCTTGACGTCGTAATCTTGTATGTCGCATGTGGAGGCACCAAATGAAGTTCTTGCATGTCGTGGTTGGTGGAGTCGTACGATGGCTGAATCAAGGTGATGATGTTGTCGAATGCTTGTTGTAGGCGATGTCGTTGTCGAATGCTTGGTGCAGGCCATGTCTTACTCGAGCCGAAATATGTCGAACTGAAGTCGACGTAGCAGACAGAGCATCGTCGATGATATAGAAGGCTGCTAAGGTTAACAGCGTAAGGTGTAGCCCCCGAGCGTGTTGCCAACGCCGGGGCGAATGAAAAGCCAATGCGAGGCGAAGCCCCTGAGCGTGTTGCCAACGCCGGGCGAATAGATGTCAACGCGAGGCACAACCCCCGAGCGTGTTGCCAACGCCGGAATTCGAAGCGCAGCCCCCGAGCGTGTTGCCAACGCCGGGGCGAATGAAAAGCCATTGCAAGGCGAAGCCCCCGAGCGTGTTGCCAACGCCGGGCGAATAGAGTAGTTAATTCGAGTAGCACTCATTTTGAGCCCAGAAAATGCTTAGTTTGGTTTGCAGGGGGATAGGTATAACCGGCCTGAGACTCACGCCGGGTCTCAGTTAATTGCATAGCCGCAAAAACATTCGGATAGCTTACTCAGATTCGAGTCCCCCGACTCGAACCCGCGTGGGCTGGCGCTACCTCGACCCGAGCCGCGTTGGACTCACCGGGTCGAAGCCCAGTTCAATGAGAGGCACCCGATGCGTCCATCGGTGCAGACTTCATACCGAAGGTATGGAAAGTTACTCGGCAGAGCGCGCTTGATACGAATATCGGGCCATCCGGTGTTGCAAACCGTGGACTTACCTTCGTATTTGACATACGACATCCGAATTGGTATATTGCCACCAGAATTTGGGCATTAAGTGTAGCCCCCGAGCGTGTCGCTAACGCTGGGACGAATGAATGCTAATTCGAGGTGCAGCCACCGAGCGTGTTGTCAACGCCGGGCGAAGGAGTGTCAATTCGAGGCATAGCCCCCGAGCGTGTTGCCAACGCCGGGGCGAACATATGCCACTATGAGACGCAGCCCCCGAGCGTGTTGCCAACACCGGGGTAAATGAATGCCGACTTGAGGTGTCGAAGTATGTCAGGATGGAGTGTCGATGAATTTGATCCCTGCAGTCGAGGAGGTAGATACCTCGCACTCGATGGTCATTAGGCAAATAGACATATGTATAATGTGAAATAGACACATGTATAATGTGAAGGCAAAGCCCCCGAGTATCGGTTGCTGAAAGTATCGAAAGCATACAGAAAGTAATGAAAGTAGTCGACTCATAGTTGAGGAAGACTTAGCTTTGGTATATTCTCCTGGGGTGATCCCTAATATTTGTGGGGTAGCTCTCGTCGTCATCTTTCCAATGGCGGTGGTCTCATGTCGTTCGGACACTCCTAGCAAAAGTTATGGCAGTTCGGGATCAGGCTGTTGTACCTGTCAGAAAAGTCGTCGAAGCATTGGCTCCGAGGGGTCGAAGTGTGTCGGACGAAGTCTTCGGCTCCACAGGGGTCGAAGAAATCTTGACGTGGGGGTCGAATGTCTTTGATGACAGCATGGTCAAATTTGTGGTTGCCAGCAGGATCAAAGATCATGACGACGGCGGGGTCGAAGATCGTGGCGATGAAGAGTCGAAGATCATGGTGACGGCGAGGTCGAAGATCCCGGCGATGGAGGGGTCGAATCTCCTGATGATGCAGGGGCCGAATTTCCTGATGACGCTGGGGTCGAATTTCCTGATGATGCTGGGGTCGAATTTCCTGATGATGCAGAGGTCGAATTTCTCGAAGATCTTGATGGCGAACTCGAAGACCATGTCGGCGGCGGCGGTGAAGACCATGTCGGCGGCGGCGGCGAAGACCATGTCGGTGGCGGCGGCGAAGATTCGAAGGTCATGGCGATGGTGCCGAAGATCTTGGTGATGAAGCTCTTGCAGCGTTGATGGAACCGGCGAACCCGTGGATCCAGCGCCCGTCGTCCCCACGGTCGGCGCCAATTGACGAGGTTCTACCCCGGCAATGCCCATGTTTAGGGCTTTCGATTCATGGAGCGTATGTGGGCGCTTGGCGGATTCGACGGCTTCAGACAGAAACAGGGGGTGCACACAAATTTACCCAGATTCGGCCCCCCGGAGGGTAAAGATCTACATCCTGCTTGTCTGATCTTGTATTGCTGGTATATGTGGAGTTGTTACAATGGTGCGCAGATGCAATCTGGCGGAGGTGGAAGAAGATGGCGTGCGCTAGTCTATGCGTGGGATCTATGCGAAATCGGTTGCCTATGCGAGAAGCCTATGCCAGTTCCCCCATCTAGGAGGCGCCCTTGGTGGCTTTATATATGCAGCCAATTAGGGTTTACAAGTATTTCTTGCCTTCTACTCCAAGTCGAAGTGCTGGGCCTTGCGGGCTTCGTGTATCCTTCAAGCGGGCTTCTTCCTTGGCAAGAACCAGGTAGGCAAATATCGAGGACCAAGGGGTCATACCCTCGTCACCGCCCTTCAGCGTGTGGGTGGGCCCTTTGATCGGTCGTGTTGACCTTCTGGAGGCTGGAGCTATGTATGACGCGTCGCGCGTGTGTCGCCCTCGTTTGGCCCGGCTGAAGTCGCCCATCGGCCTAGACGTGAGGGGGAGTGTTGAAGTATAAATGTATTGTCTAGCTCTTTCCGTCAGTTTGAACTTTTGAAATAGTTGGTTAGAGCATCAATCCAATATGGTATCAAAGTCAGAGATAATGATTTCAAGTCCTGGCCAACGCGGTATTAAAAATAAATACCTGTGAACACCCTACATCCACGTCGCCCGTGAAGACAAAACCCACCGGCTTAGACGTGAGGAGGAGTGTTAGAATATAAATGTATAGCCTAGCTCTTTCCATTAGTTCGGACTTTTGGAATAGTTGGCTAGAGCACCAATCCTACATGTTATCAGAGCCAAGAGGTCTTGAGTTTAAAACCCGGCTGGCGCAATATAAAATAAAAGGGATTTGCTATTTCTCAGTAAACTGAGAAATAGCTTATGGCTCAGTAAAATTCGGAACCGTACGATTCTTATGTCTTTTAAGATTCGTGTTTATTCAGGTTATGGTTTTGTGGGCTTTTATTTTATTGGGTCGTTTAGAGTTTGGCCTGTTTACGTGGTCGACGTGGAGCAGTAGTCGTCTCCCCCGCGCCTCGCCTGCTCCGCCACTCCTCCGCGCCGGCCACCACGCCTTACCCACGCCCACGCCGCGCTGTTCCCCCTGCCTCCTCCCGGTCTGCTCCCCGCGCTTGTGGCGGATCTGTTGGCGGCGGCTCGGCGGAGCTCCAGTCGCAGTGATGGTGCTTGATCCGCCTGCTGCCTCCCCGAGCTCCTTGCACGAGCTACTGCTGCCGGAGCTCCTTCCCGAGCTGCTACCGGAGCTACTGCTGCTGCCTCCCCGAGCTCCTTCCCGAGCTGCTGCCGGAGCTCCTTTCCAAGATGCTGCTGCCTCCCCAAGCTTCGCCTTGCTAGGCGTTGTTGCTGCGCCATGACCTCCTCTGCCATGTCCAACCTACTCCGTGTATTTCTCTGTCTTGGCGTAGTTGACCCCTATGCTGTGAAGTTCAGTGATGGAATCATGTATTAGATTGCTTTATTTCTGAATTATAGTCCCACCTCGTTCAAGGGTAATACTCCAAATTTCTGATTGCATATATCCATGTTATACGATTTGATATAATCAGATTTATCTTATGCAAATTTGTTTCACTATATTAAGAATTTGTGTGAATAGGCAGTAGAGAATTCATACATAATGTTGGCCTTATAGTTTAGCTATGTTTTGCTCTGTTTTTTTCACACACAAATTCCATTGCAGCTCTAGTAGTCTTTACAGAAATATTGATTATTGCCAAATGCTAAAGATATTTGCCCGCCATCATTTGCAGTTATTGATCCTTGCAACAAGATGGTGTTAGTGTCATGGTGCGCCTGTACCAGTAGCTTATTGCTATGTACTAGTAGCATAGTTAAGTTTTCTTGCTTATACTCTCAATATGCAGTAACTAGTGGAGTACTATCAGATCACACAGGGTCGATCTTGTTCCTTACCGTATGTATGCGCTAAAATGTGTAAACTGTTCCAATAGAGTAATAATCATTCAGGTTTTAAAAGAAATTTATTATTTGTTCCATAGGAGCTTTCCCTCTGATTTCTCTCCTTTCATACAGAGGATAAAGAGGAGAACATTTGGGCTATTTCTACTAGCAAAGAAAAAGAAAATAAAAAATAACACTCAGCTCTTGCCCTTTCATTTTCCGAGGAATTTGCTTATCTATCTTCTAGCTAAAATTATGTGTTTGTGTGATACTAGAGTAGTGGCAGGGTAGCAGCCCACGCACATTAAAGTGGTATTATCCTCTGACCAAATCTCACAACCGAATTAGCCTATTTCCTTGCTCAGTCATATACAATATAAGATGATTGAACTGTAGCTAGCATACAAATTCTGTATCAACAACGAATCTAGATAAGCATGGAGAAGATCTGGGTGCGGAACGGGAAGTGCACCTGCACGGCTTCAGTTCTCCGCTCCACGCGACAATTGGTATTGTGGCCATGCCGCACCAGGGGAGGATCAGTGCGCGGCCCGGCCGCGGTCCCAGCTAGCAAATCTGGGCCGCAGATCTCCTTCTTCGGCAGGGCTCGAATGCTTGGTGTCTCTCCCGTGTCCCACCCGACCTGTGCCGTAATGGCTCCTGCCTAGAGAAGGGAAGAGAACGTCGTCGATCGATCCAGTGGAGGGGCGACGCCAGACGAAATCAGCAGACCCCTTGCGGGGCAGAGCCGAGTCCGGACACGGTGGCCCTGAGGAGCAGAAGAGGCGCCGGCGGTCGGGGCGTCGAGGCCAGAGACAGAGCAAGAAGAGGTCCGCCGACAACCGCGCGCTCCGCTGACTTCCAGCCGTTGGCGAAGGGATAAGCAGGGAAGGGAGCACCAGCGGTGAGGGTCAAGGCTCCACTGAATTTTATCGGGTGGGGGAACTGATGTGTGGACTTTTGTCAGTTGGGTTAGCTTCATTTGTGCAGTTTGCGCAGACCAAGAAACATCCATGTGAGACGACTTAGTGTATTGAACATGAAAATCACATAGCACTTTTTTGCGGGCCGGGAATATCACATATACACATGAAAGTCACATCATGTCATCTTTCAAAAACATCCAGATAGAGACTTCTTGTATTACACATGAAAATCACATGTATATTCTCAACTACATTAGTTTGATAGTATTATATTATTTGTAGATCTTTTTTTTTTACTTTCAACAGTATAGGGCTTGGAGATAGTATACATATTGTGAAACCAACGTAAACATGTCCATAACCTTCATCATCTCAAAGAACATCAAAACTTTAAAGGAAATACATATCACCATATAGAAAATCATTTGAAAATTGCGGCATCAAAATAAACTGGGAGTAGTAGTTGGCTACTGTATTGATATAAGCAAAAAAGATACGTACTTCTTGCTAGCTGAAAACATGGGAAAAAAACCATTAATTGCATGGAGCATCCAGAACAACCAGCAATACACACAGAATCAAATAGCAAAACCTTTTGAAATGACTTAGTTCAGAATACTGAGAAATACCAGTACACCTAGCATTCATGCGTTGTGGCAGCGACGCATCAAACTAATTGGAAGCTTTCCCCATTTAATTACCAACTCATAACGCCATGCTCCCTGAAGCTCCCAAAGACCCATGAGCGACCCTGCGCTGCCGACCGATAACGTACGCCATGCTCGGGGTGTCCAGCTCCAGCGCCCGGAACTCATCAGCGCAGTTGGCACAAGGCATGTCATGGCCGGCACGCTGGGCGTGGCGTTTAGCCAGTCGATGAACTCCCGCATGGCCGGCACGCTGGGCGTTGCGTTCAGCCGTTCGATGAACTCCACCCAGCTGCATTGCCCAGCGCGGGCTCATGGCGACGGACAGGCCGAGCCCGTAGTCTGATCTCCTGCAGTGGCACCACGCAGCAGGAACTCGTCAAACTCGTGAGGACGGACCGGTCGCACCCCGTAGACCTGTCATGGCCGGCACGCTGGGCGTGACGTTTAGCTGGTCCATGATTTCCTGCAGCAGCACCGCGCGGCGTGTGCTCGTGAAGATGGCCAGGTCGCGCCCGTAGTCCCCCGGGCTAGATATGATTGTCCGCCAGGCAGAACTTTGAATCCGAGCCGTTCAATTAGCTAGCGACCAATCCAATTATTATGGGCTCTTAGATATGACTAAACGGGTTAGATCTAATGGCTCTGGTTGCTCCGTGTACAATTTATAGTGTAGCTTTAGAAAAATTCAAATTTGCTCTTTTATTAGTGAAAGATCATATCGAGCCCCATGTGTGGTTTTGGTAATTGATGACAATCCCTATGGACTAATGGTTGTATTGAGTCATATGTGTAGGACTTGTCCATAGACAATGCTTAAACCATTTGTTGGAGTCAAGGTTGTAAGAAGAAGATTATGTGTTGACCAAGGTGTTATTCAAGGAGTGATCCAAAGATTGGTCTTAAGGGATTTGAGCTTATGTGAAGTGTGTCTTGAAGAATAAGATTGAGTGAGCTCTCATGTGTATCCTCAAGACACCATCATTATGGAGAAAGAAGAATTGATTTGAGGATTGATCAAGTCAAAGCGCAAGTTCAAGATGAGCAACTAGAAGAGAACATATGCTTGAAGCTTGCCATCTATATTGTGATCATGGATATGTGAAGATATGCTTAAAGAGAGTCTCTTCCATAGTGGAGTATGGGGGAGTAATCCGCAAGACTTCATCAAGCAAGCTCAATCAAGAAAGGTGGTCCAACTTGAGAAGATCAAGATCATCATTATCCACCTCAAGTGGAATGCTCAAGGCAAAGGTATGATAGTGTTAGGGTTTCTTTCTTACCGGTCTCATGGTGTTAGTTGTGAGACCGGGTTATAGGATCGATAGCCGTTCTATCAAGAGGGGCTCTCGAGTGAGTAACTTAATTATATCGTTTGGAGAGAGCTCAAACCTTTGCATACTTGGCATCATCTTTCTTGGTTCGTATTTGGGTTTTATCCATGTGAGGTTCTAGAGCTTGTGGTTATTTCCATGACAAGCTCTAGCTCATCAAAAACGGATTTCGCATAAAGCTCTTATTGCGTTTTTGATGTTTGGAGGTTTTATCGGTTTGTCTTCGTAGAGAGGTCAAACCTTTCATCATTTGGTTTTATCCTCCTTTGTTGGACTATGATGTTTCTCTGCATAAAGTTGTAGAGCTTGTTGTTGTGATTCCAACGAGCCCAAGATCATCGAAAACGGAGTCCGGATGCTCAAGTTATTGCCGTTTTCGTTTTGGTGTTTCTGCCAGTTTCAGGAGGGGCGGCTTTAGCCGGCCCAGGGCCGGAAATAGCCGGACCGGGGCGCTCGATTGCGTCTCTGTTTCAGTCCGGATTTTTGTCCGGCTTTAGCCGGTCTGGCCGGCTTTAGCCGGTGTTAAGTCCGGCTTTAGCCGGTCTAAATGGCTGTAACGGTCATATTTCGTTTGTGGGACCTATAAAAGGCCCCCCTTCTTCCCCAAGGGCTGTGAGCTCGTTTTCCTCTCTTTCTCTCTCTCCCACCATTGTTGACCTTGGAAAGCTTGCCTCTCTCTCAATTCCTCCCATGATTCTTGCATATCTTTGAGGGAAAAGTGAGAGGAGATCTAGATCTATATTTCCACCAATCGATCTCTCCTCTAAGTGAGGAGAACATAGTGGATCTAGATCTTGGAGTTCTTTGTGGATTTCCTTTGTTCTTCCTCTCATATCTCTCCATAGCATTAGTTGCTTTGGTAGGATTTGAGTGAGAAGGATTTGAGCACCTTGTGTGCTCTTGCCATTGCATAAGTTGCATCGGTTTGAGTTCTCCCCGGAGATTCGAGTAAGTGAAAGTTTGTGAGCTTATTACTCTTGGGTTCTTGGAACCCTAGACGGCTTTGTGGCTTTGTGGTGCCTTGGTGGCTATCTTTGGGAGCCTCCAATTAAGTTGTGGATGTGTGCCCCAAGATTTGTGTAAAGGCCCGGTTCCGCCTTGAGGAACCCCTTAGTGGAAGAGTGAGCTAGGCCTTTGTGGCGCAAGCTCACACCGGAGAATAGGGTGAGGCCTTTGTGGCGTTGGTTAGGCCTTTGTGGCGATACCACACCCCTCCAACGAGACGTACTCCCTTTCAAGGGAGGAACTCGGGAATACATCATCGTCTCCACGTGCCTCGGTTATTTCTATACCCGAGCTCTTTACTTATGCACTTTACATTGTGATAGCCTTCGTGCTTGAAGTCAATTATCTTGCTATCACCTTGTTACTTGTATTGCTTAGCATAAGTTATTGGTGCACATAGGTGAGCCTAGCTTATTTAGGTTTTGTGTGCTTGACAAAATAAACGCTAGTTTAATTCCGCTTTTGTTCAAGCCATTCGTAAAATTTGATATCGCCTATTCACCCCCCCCTCTAGGCGACATCTGTGTCCTTTCAATTGGTATCAGAGCCCGGTCTCCCATTTTAGGCTTCACCGCCTTGAGAGCAAAGATGTCGGCTAGGGGATTAGTGCACAATAACACTTCTATATTTGATGGCACAAATTATGATACTTGGAAAATTCACATGCTTAATTATTTTCGGGTCATGGACCCATCTATGGAGAGAATTGTAGATGCGGGTTTTTCTCCTCCAAAGGATACTCAAAATCTATCTTTAGAGGATGAGAAAAACTTGTATCTCAATGCTCAAGCTACTCATGTGATTGTTAATGCTTTGAGCAATGTAGTTACCTTCTCCATCACGCCTTTTCGGAGCGCTCATGAGATATGGACAAAGCTTCAAGAAAAATATGGTGTGTCCAAGATTATTGGGGATGATTGTATTCCTTCCACTTCCGGCCGCAATGAACTTTCATCCACTTCACCAAAGTGTGGCAAGACACAAGGTAATGATATGGTGAGTGGTGATGAAACTTGCAATGGTGATAGTATGCTTACTTTTGATGATCATTCATCTCTATCTCATTGCAATGCTTCATCTTTGGACTTAAACACTTGTAGCCCCATAAATATTTTACATGCTTGTGTTGATAGTCCTTGCATATCATGTGTAAATTTCTTGAATAAATCTCATGATGATATGCTTGCTTTTTCTTGTTGCCATGATTCAAATGCTTCTATTTCCTCTAGTATTTGTGATGCTAACCATATAGAGGAAACCGAAGAGTCTTTGGGCCAAGACAAGGTCTTGAATGGAGCTTCAAGTATTTCTTCATCTTCTTCTTCTCACGGTTCCAACATATGCCTTATGGCTAGGTCTTCAAATCATAATGATGTTGAGGACAATGGTGAGGATGAGGAAAATGAAGAAGACTATATTGAGTATTTAAACAAGAAGGGTAAGGTGCTCTTTGATGCTTTGCATAACCATAGAAATATTTTGCCCAACTTCTTTGAAATCATGAGTTGTGCTATTGAGAGCAAGAAACTCATTGAGATGAAGGAAGAACAAATTGATAATATGTTTTCTCTTGAGCGTGAGTATGCCAATGATATCCATGATTTAAAATATGCTCTAGAGGAAGAGCAAGAGCTTCGGGTTTCTCTTGAGGAGAAGCTTGAATCTATTGAGGAGTCATGTAATGAAGTTATTTCTAAACTCACTAAAGAACGTGACCTCGCTCTTGCCAAGTTGTCTTCTCCTATTCATAATGATAATGATGCATGTGCTACTAACTCTACTTCTTGTGAAGCATCTATTTTGAAGGAGAATGTTGAGCTAAGGGCTCAACTTGAATTGCTAACTAGCAAGTATGGGAAATTGGAAGAAATTCATGAAAAGCTATCTAGCTCTAATGAGGATCTTCTAGTATCCCATGCTCGCCTAAGGTTAGCTCATGAGGCTATATCTATAAAGGTAACATCTTGTGAGCCTCATGTGGACACTAGCACTATTTCTCAAAATGCTATATTGACATGTGCTAGTCCTAGTAATTCTTCATCTCATGCTATTGCTAAATGTTGTGATGAATTACTCTCCTTGCCTTGTTGCTCTAACAATGAAGCCTCTACTTCCACTAGTACTTGTGTTGTCACTAACCATGTAGAGGAAATCAAAGAGCTCAAGGCCCAAGTTACTTCATTGAAGAAAGACTTGGAAAATTGTCATGAAGGGAAGTCCACACTCAATAAGATCTTGAGTGTGCAAAAATCCCCCAATGACAAGAGTGGACTTGGATTCAAATCCAATAACAAGAACAAGTCCAAGATAAACAAGAAGAAGAAGGGCCAAGAACAAGTCAAGAATTTGGCCAAGATTGTTTGCTTCAAGTGCAAAATTGAAGGGCACCATGTTAGATCTTGCCCTTTGAAGAAAAAGGCACTTAGTGAGAAGCAACAAGGGAAGCGGCCTCAAGTTCAAGCCCATGCTCAACCTCGAGTTGAAGAAAGGTCACTTCCCAAGAAAAATCAAGCTAATGCTCCCCTTGTGGAGAAATCAAGTGAGAAGAAGGTGAAGAAGAGAACTTGCTACATATGCCATGAGAAGGGTCACCTATCTTCTTCATGCACTAGTGGTAACTCATCCAACCCTATCATAATTGAGGATGTATATTCACTTTGCAAGGATAAGGTTGGTAATGTGTTTGCCAAATTTGTTGGTACTCAAAGTGGTGTCAAGAAAAGAACCATTTGGGTTGCCAAACCTATTGTTACTAACCTCTTAGGACCCAACTTGGTTGGGGACCAACAAGCCATTACTTGAACAATAGGTGTTGTTGGAGGGCATTGGAGACTTGGCTATATCATGAAGAATTAAGGGATCTTCATCCATTATATTGTCTCAAGTCAAGTCAATTGAATTATATTGTTTATATCATATATCCTATGTTCCTCCTTGCGGTAACATGTATTCAACTTATCTACCTTGAAAGTTACTCGCCCCTTTGCATGTGTTGGGTTTTGTATCTTGCATGTGTTTATATATGTTGTGCTTCCTACTTGCTTCATTTTGAGTAATCAAGTATGTGCATGTTGGTTTGCACACCATGTATGGGTGTTCTTGTTGAGCCTATTGCATCTTGTTTTATCTTACTTGGCTCTTGTGAGAGATTATTGGACCATCCCATTTTGGGGGAGTGATATGCTTTGCACTTCACAATCCTAAAAATGTGTGTACATGAGGAATATCACTTAGTGTGGATATTTAAAGATTATCTAGTTTCTATGTGGTATGTCATTCTCATGAGAAATTCAAATTCTATAATGTCCATTAATCATCTTGTTGGATTTTATTTGCCTCTTGTGAAAAATAAATGTTTTATCACATTATGGGGGAGTAATATGCTTTGTGCATACCACAAACCAATATAATGTGTATATATGAGGTTGTGTCACATAGTGTTGATATTGTAAATTATCTTGCTTCTATGTGGCATGTTTTCTCAAACAATTTCCAATTTGCCAAATTGTTTTATTCCTCTTGTTTTGGATCTTGTTTGTAAGATACTTTCTTGGTAGGGTTTTCCTAAAATGTGAAATTCTACATCAAAGTTGGAAAACCATTCACTTCAAGTTATCCTAATCATTGCCTTGCATGATTGTTTAACTATTTGAGTCTATCAAGAATATCTTCTTTAGCATGGTTTTTAATTCTTATCCTTCTCCGTATGCTTCTTTGTTGTGAAGATGATCTTGGATTTATATGTATACTACCACCGGGAAATAAATCCAAATACCTCTTGTTCTTGGACAATTGGTACTATATCATGTGGTACATATATATTGATCATCTTTACATTGGCTATTTCTTTTAATTGCCTTATCTCTAGCCAAAAATGTATTTGTTTTAGCTCTCATTGTCTTCCATGACTTTTGTTATTCCATTTGATTTCGTTGAACTTGTTTTGTGTTATTTCTATGTAGGTAAATGTGATGATCCCACTTGTGTGCATTTTGTATTCAAATGCAAAATCATAAATGATGCACTAATCTTGGGGGAGCTCTCCTATATTTGTTATAACACACTCTTTGTGCTTATTTCATTTGGTATTGGTTTTTTGTTGGAAGACAAATCTTTTCTTTTTGGTACTTAGTGTGCCATCATAAAAAGTGTGGAGAGTTTGGTTTGTTTGTTTGAACCTTGCTCTCTTTGGGAGTTGGTGATCTCATTCCTTATTATTCATTTCTTACTCTTAAAATGAGATATGTCTTTGAGCATGTGTGTTTTAGTTATGCTTTATGCTCATTGGCTTTTGCTTGGTTCACTAATTGAACTTTGGAGTCAATCTTGTGTTGATTTGATTCATTGATATAATTTGGACAACCTTTTGTCGCTTCACAATTTTGTGTGCTCGCTTGTCCTTCTTGGTGTTTTGTCCAAATTGTATCTTCTTTGGCTCTAGAAAGTCTTGTGCATGCATATTTACTAAATGTATACTTTATCGCATGCTTTGCTTTCTTTGATCAAATATATAGGAGAAGCTCCATCAAATCCTAAATCGGCTAAGATGTGCATGAAATTCAATTTCATATATATATATGCACATATTTATGTGGAGTTTGTCCTATATGTTGTAGTTTCTAACTACTTTGGACCCAATGAGTTTGGGGACCATCTTGTACTTGAACTTTGTTTTAGGTACATGGAGATATATTGGTGCTTGTCTCAATAATAAGGATGAAGTGGTGACTAAATGATAATTTGAGGCAAGCTAGGATTATTGAAGAACTCCTATCTACTACATCCTACCATTATATCTCGGTAACAAGTATCTTCTTCATGCATACTTCTCTAGTATCCAACCTTGTGTAGGTTGTTTCATGGCATGGAAAATCCTTATTTGCAAATGTTGTGCTTCTTGCAAAGGTCTTAATGAAACCTCTTTATTGCAAATGTGAGTAAGTTGAGATGAGTGCATATTATCGGGAACATATAAAATCATGCTCATGATTCTCCTATCCCATATATGTCAATTTAGCAATTTTATTGCATATCAATTCCTCAAGTTTCTCACATGTGCAATATTGATGAAATTGCAAATTTATTTCTTCCGTTTGGTATCCTTCATTTTGATACTTGTTGTTTTTATCAAAGCATCACAACTATCTTCTTTCCCTTGTTGATATTTGCGATGTCTTTGACATATTTGTGGTTGAAGTTCATCAATATACAATAAGATAAATTGAGCCTTTGGCCATGCTTTAAAAGCAAAAATCTCATTGGTATATTGCATGACTTCATTTTGGATATCATGTTCTATTCTTAGTATCTATTTTGTGTGTACTTGTTTCTTTGTGATAATTATCTTTGTGATTTTGTCTACTTAGAAACTTATACACATGAGAGATGATATCTCATTATTTGATATCTTATTTGAACCTTATGTGTTGGGATGGAATGCTAAGCAATATCATTCATTGAAGACTATGTGGATGCTCTATGCTTATCATTGTGTTAGTCTTATAATATTCTTTGTCATTCCTATCACACATTCCTTTGGTTGAGCCTTTTAATATATTGTCCCTTGCTTGTTGCTCAACCATTTGTTTGATGCAAGTGTAAGCTTAATTTCTTCTCTATGATCTCTTGCAAATGGTTGCGTTTTAAATGTTATTGAGGGAGTGAGGATTCCATGTTGTGCAAATTGTATTTAAATACAAACATTCCAATTTTTGCACGTACCGTGGGGAGCTTCCTCATTTCATTTAAAGCATCATTTTGCGGTTAGCATAGTATTTAATTTCACTTGGTATCATTTTGTTTTGAATAATATTGAGGGAGTGATGATTCCATGTGTGTGCACCTTATACTTCAACTCAAATATAATATTTTGTGCACACACCTTGGGGAGCTTCCTCATATTATTTAGAGCACCTTTTCGATCTTATCATAATATCCTTATTCAATTTGTTCTTTGGATTGTTTGATTGCTCTCTTCATTTGTTGAAGTTTATCCATCGTGTTATCTTATTTTTTTTTGCAATCTTTGATCCTCAATATAGTTTGGTTTCCTTCATATATTTGTCTTTGTATATGTGCATGTGTCTTCACTTATTTCTTTTGGATATGCACACCATTTTGGAGTAACTCACACTATATTGGCCTTCTAAGTTTTTCGCCCATTTTGGCAATGGATGCCAATGGGGGAGAAGTTTCGAGGGTTTAAAGGGAATTTGCCTTGCATGCTTTGTATGGTTGAGTATATAGTGGAAACTCCACCAACAACCTTGGTTGGCAATATATGCAATGAAATCAAGATCATTCACACGTGCATAGATTGTGGGGGAGTTTGCTCTATATATGGTGGTTTTACTATCATCACATACTTTTGTAGTATTTGATGTTAGTACAACCATTTTGGTTCTTTGAATTCATTATATAAACCCTCTCAAAGAGATTGTCATCAATTACCAAAATGGGGGAGATTGAAAGATCATATCGAGCCCCATGTGTGGTTTTGGTAATTGATGACAATCCCTATGGACTAATGGTTGTATTGAGTCATATGTGTAGGACTTGTCCATAGACAATGCTTGAACCATTTGTTGGAGTCAAGGTTGTAAGAAGAAGATTATGTGTTGACCAAGGTGTTATTCAAGGAGTGATCCAAAGATTGGTCTTAAGGGATTTGAGCTCATGTGAAGTGTGTCTTGAAGAATAAGATTGAGTGAGCTCTCATGTGTATCCTCAAGACACCATCATTATGGAGAAAGAAGAATTGATTTGAGGATTGATCAAGTCAAAGCGCAAGTTCAAGATGAGCAACTAGAAGAGAACATATGCTTGAAGCTTGCCATCTATATTGTGATCATGGATATGTGAAGATATGCTTAAAGAGAGTCTCTTCCATAGTGGAGTATGGGGGAGTAATCCGCAAGACTTCATCAAGCAAGCTCAATCAAGAAAGGTGGTCCAACTTGAGAAGATCAAGATCATCATTATCCACCTCAAGTGGAATGCTCAAGGCAAAGGTATGATAGTGTTAGGGTTTCTTTCTTACCGGTCTCATGGTGTTAGTTGTGAGACCGGGTTATAGGATCGATAGCCGTTCTATCAAGAGGGGCTCTCGAGTGAGTAACTTAATTATATCGTTTGGAGAGAGCTCAAACCTTTGCATACTTGGCATCATCTTTCTTGGTTCGTATTTGGGTTTTATCCATGTGAGGTTCTAGAGCTTGTGGTTATTTCCATGACAAGCTCTAGCTCATCAAAAACGGATTTCGCATGAAGCTCTTATTGCGTTTTTGATGTTTGGAGGTTTTATCGGTTTGTCTTCGTAGAGAGGTCAAACCTTTCATCATTTGGTTTTATCCTCCTTTGTTGGACTATGATGTTTCTCTGCATAAAGTTGTAGAGCTTGTTGTTGTGATTCCAACGAGCCCAAGATCATCGAAAACAGAGTCCGGATGCTCAAGTTATTGCCGTTTTCGTTTTGGTGTTTCTGCCAGTTTCAGGAGGGGCGGCTTTAGCCGGCCCAGGGCCGGAAATAGCCGGACCGGGGCGCTCGATTGCGTCTCTGTTTCAGTCCGGATTTTTGTCCGGCTTTAGCCGGTCTGGCCGGCTTTAGCCGGTGTTAAGTCCGGCTTTAGCCGGTCTAAATGGCTGTAACGGTCATATTTCGTTTGGGGGACCTATAAAAGGCCCCCCTTCTTCCCCAAGGGCTGTGAGCTCATTTTCCTCTCTTTCTCTCTCTCTCCCACCATTGTTGACCTTGGAAAGCTTGCCTCTCTCTCAATTCCTCCCATGATTCTTGCATATCTTTGAGGGAAAAGTGAGAGGAGATCTAGATCTATATTTCCACCAATCAATCTCTCCTCTAAGTGAGGAGAACATAGTGGATCTAGATCTTGGAGTTCTTTGTGGATTTCCTTTGTTCTTCCTCTCATATCTCTCCATAGCATTAGTTGCTTTGGTAGGATTTGAGTGAGAAGGATTTGAGCACCTTGTGTGCTCTTGCCATTGCATAAGTTGCATCGGTTTGAGTTCTCCCCGGAGATTCGAGTAAGTGAAAGTTTGTGAGCTTATTACTCTTGGGTTCTTGGAACCCTAGACGGCTTTGTGGCTTTGTGGTGCCTTGGTGGCTATCTTTGGGAGCCTCCAATTAAGTTGTGGATGTGTGCCCCAAGATTTGTGTAAAGGCCCGGTTCCGCCTTGAGGAACCCCTTAGTGGAAGAGTGAGCTAGGCCTTTGTGGCGCAAGCTCACACCGGAGAATAGGGTGAGGCCTTTGTGGCGTTGGTTAGGCCTTTGTGGCGATACCACACCCCTCCAACGAGACGTACTCCCTTTCAAGGGAGGAACTCGGGAATACATCATCGTCTCCACGTGCCTCGGTTATTTCTATACCCGAGCTCTTTACTTATGCACTTTACATTGTGATAGCCTTCGTGCTTGAAGTCAATTATCTTGCTATCACCTTGTTACTTGTATTGCTTAGCATAAGTTATTGGTGCACATAGGTGAGCCTAGCTTATTTAGGTTTTGTGTGCTTGACAAAATAAACGCTAGTTTAATTTCGCTTTTGTTCAAGCCATTCGTAAAATTTGATATCGCCTATTCACCCCCCCCTCTAGGCGACATCTGTGTCCTTTCAATTAGTAGTTTAGATAATGGTGGCAAAATAGGGTATGTCCTATATTATGATACATATTTGGTAATATGAATCGAAGGGAGTAGTATATTTTTTATAGTATTTTAAATAAAAAGGAGAATTTATTTTTAACGTTAGGTAGCTACGATCGATGTTTACATAATTTTACGAATATGGTGTGATCTACATGACGTTGTATACTGGAGTATTTTTGTACAATACGTTAAAACTAAGAAACATTCCATATATACCCTTCATAAAAAAAATGCACTTTCAACTTTCTTAGAGAGTCATATCATCTTGCACTTTTATCAATATTACACAAAAATAAAACAATATTTATCAAACCAAATAGCTATATGTTAAAAAAGTCACCAGATTAATGATGCTAATTTTTTAAAAATAAATACGGTGGAGAAAGCCTCTACAATATTTTTTAATATAAGAATCTAAATCTGCGTCTGCATATGTGCTACATATCCACTTTTCTAACCATATAAGCTAGGCTCACTTCTTTAATGATGCTAATTAGGTGGCATAAACCCTTTTATTTAAACATGATCTAACTTTTAAAAAAGTCAGCCATGTTAAATCAATTATCTCCACTGCTGCAATTTCTCAATTTATGCAATATTGACACACCCTTCAATTTCTCTTTAGTACCAAAGAGTGGACATTTTCTTTGAAGATCCATTAAAACTGTATAGATATTTATTTAATATAACAAATATTATAGAACAGTTGATGAGGAAATTAATTATTTTCTTCAGCACCGGAATATGATGGATCCACGGGCGCGGCGTACCGCCGCGCCTCGCTTCCTAGTCTGATACACATTCGATCTGTTTACTCGTGAGATGCTAGACGTAAACGAGACCAAAAAAAGGAAAAAAAAAACCACGACATTTGTGAAGACTCAAGACCCTCCTATTGCGCCTTCCATACTCCCAAAATGATGTATATATGTGATAATTCCACCGATGGTCCACTTCTTTTCTTTTGGACACGTCTAATCTGATAAAGAAGGTAACCGTTCACGGAACAAAATCAGCAGTAAAATCTGTTTTTGTAATCGTGATTGATCTCCATTGATTGCTACATCGTGATTGACAACCGTGACCACCACCGCCGCTACGGGCGTGCCCCGCAGCCGACGCCGGGAGAGCGCGGCGCAACACACCTATGCGGCATGGAGTCCGGCGAGGTGGCCGCCAGCCAACGAGAGCTGGTTCTCGAGGCGGATCGCCGGGCGAGCACGTCCCTCGTGGCGGC
This sequence comes from Dactylis glomerata, assembly GCA_007115705.1. NCBI lineage: Eukaryota > Viridiplantae > Streptophyta > Magnoliopsida > Poales > Poaceae > Dactylis > Dactylis glomerata. The sequence goes on along the minus strand of QXEO01000430.1, from coordinate 7,448,047 downwards.
GCGCGGGTGTCGATCACGACGGCGGCGTGGCGGGTCCTCAGACGACAGGAAGGAGGTTCCGAGATCCCTCGCAGAGCTTCGCAGTTACACATCAGGCATCGCTGCTAGCTCGCATTTGAGGAGAGATCCTCGCTGATCCACATGTGCGCTCATCTCTCCACGCCCTCCTATTCCTCCTCCTCTCCTTTCCTCTCTCTCAGGCACATGCCTGCTCCTCTTTGCGACCTATCCTCTGATGCATGACCAGAAAGGAGCAGGACCAACAATGACAGTGACAAAGAGGAGAGGGATCGCCGTGGAGGTATTTCCATGGCAAGGTATATCAATTCAACTTCAAGCAGGTCCACGCCTAAATTTGCCATGGCAGCGGCTAATAGTACCAACTAAATCTGGAAATTCTATATTTTTTCTGTTGTTTTGCAAGTTATCTCGAGAAAAAAGTACCATTGCAGATGCAGTACAACGTTTGAGATCAGCTTGCTGCTACGGTTAGTTATTGGATATTCATGAAATTTTTAGGATAAACAAAACGTTAGATTTTTGAGGTTTGCCTTCACTCTTATCATGTTTCGTAGTTGCATATTCATGGGATTTTGACATGACTGAGTGTTTTTTGTTGTTTTAGGTGTACAGATCTGTAGAGGAGAGCTAACGACATTATAGCTGATGAAAATATCAAAAGCAAGCACATAAAGGTAAGCCTACATCATGGGGCATCGAGTGAAAATTATGCCTTATTCAACCTTCCGGTTGAACTTGTCAGTCACGACACCATACAATGCAGATTTTGACGGGGATGAAATGAACATGCATGAAACTAGAGCAGAGATTCTGGAGTAGACGATTGTTCCTAAATGCATTGTTCCCCCCACAATCTAATATAGGCCCGTTATGGGGATTGTCCAGATGTTATAAAATTTCCAGAAGAGAGACATTCATTGAAAAGGTAAAGAACTACGTAAACTCATACATATATGCCCCCTTAAGTATGAACTGTTTTAGCTGGAAACTGTATTCGTGTATCCATGTTTCTGTCGTAGGACGTGTTCATGAATATCTTGATGTGGTGGGAACACTTTGACGTGAAGATACCTACGCCTACCATATTGAAACCAAAGCTGTTGTGTACTAGGAAGCAAGTTTTCAGCTTGATTATTCCAAGGCAGATTAATCTTATAAGGTTTTCAGCTTGGCACTCTAAATTGGAGATCAAATTCAATACTCCCGGGGATAATGTTGTGAGAATAGAAAAGGGGCATCTTCTATCTGGTACTCTCTGCAAAAGAACTCTTGGAACCTCGAGTGGAAGTTTAGCCCATGCCATTTGCTAATCATATATCATATGCCCATGTCATGTTGTGGCTAACGAAGTTGCATCTTATCGACTTATCTTTACTATTGGTTCTCAGTTGGTGAAGGCACTTTGCCTCTACATCATTTGATTGCCTAAAATACCCCTTTTAAAAAAATCTACTTCAATCACGGTTCAGGCGCTAATTATAGTATCAATCACAATATCAAATCATAATTAATACAAATTAATACAAAAATCAATGATAATCAATATTCCTTCCGTTTCTAGGAGGAAGACGTATATGTATTCCTACATTTGATATTGTGATTTGATACTAATTACGTCTTCCAGCGGGATGCTCATCCAGAAGTGCACCCCGGACTTCGACCCGCTGCCCGGCGGCACCCCCGTCCCCACCATCCGCGTCAAGGTCAAGTTCGCGGGCGTCACCCACGAGGTCTGCATCAACTCCCAGGCCTCCTTCGGGGAGCTCAAGAAGCTCATGTTCGAGAAGACGGGCCTCCACCCGGACGACCAGAAGGTGCTCTACAAGGACCAGGAGCGCGACTCCAAGGAGTTCCTCGACATGGTCAGTGTCAGGGACCGATCCAAGATGACCATGGTCGAGGACCCCGAGACGCAGGCCAGGAGGCTCATCGAGGAGCGGAGGAATGCCTAGGCGCAAAAGGCTGCCAAGGCCGTCCCGAGGATCAGCCTCGACGTCGACAAGCTCGCATCCAAGGTATATGTCGTAGCTTCTTCTTCTTCTTTGCCATCAATATCCGGTCTTCTACATGGCGGGTGGGGCGGTTGGGTTGACTTGGTGTTCGTTCCAGGTGTCGGCGTTGGAGACGATCGTCAACAAGGGCAGGAGGGTGGTGGAGGCCGAGGTAGTCACGCTCACCGAGGCGCTCATGAACGAGCTCGTCAAGCTGGACGCCGACGATGACGTCAAGGCGCAGCAGCGGATCTAGGAGAAGCGCGTGCAGAAGCACGTCGAGCCGCTGGAAGCAATCCGTGCCAAGGGGGTCAAAAACAGCAGCAAGGTCGCCGCCCGGCCGACCTGGAGTTTGTGTGGTAGATGATCAACAATGGAATCATCTTGGATCTTGTCAAGGGCGACCTAGTGGTGGTGAAGTTTCTGGAGTCCATAGAGGATTGAGGTATCAGGTATGTTGGCAAGGTTCGCAAAAACACGATGATAGGTGTGTTTTTCACAAAAGCCATAGCAACGCACGGGCATTCAGCTAGTACTACTAAGTTGGTGTTGTTGCTGTAAGTGCTCATGATTTGGGCCCCCGTACCAGGGACAGTAGTACTGGATTTATTTTGAAGTAAGTGGAGCACTGCTCGTTTTGAGCCCATTAGATCCACTAGCAATTTTGTTGTCTAACCTTGTGAGTTTTACAGGTATTTGAATTCGGAGGCAAGAAATCTGGAACAACAACAACAAGCTGGATGGGGACGTTGGACCGTGTTTGCTTTGGATGTTGAAAGATGTAAGAATTAACTGGGGAATTGGGGAATAAAACTCAGTGTGCAAATAAGATGATCTCCTGAACTCACCACACTCCCTGGGGCATGGGGCGCCGTTGCAATTGCAGAAAAAACCCAGCTACATCTCGTTGGCATGCCTGCACTTGCCGGCACTGGCAACAAACTTGGTGCAATCGCCTGATGCCACCGTCGTTCACTCGAGAAGAAGCCCTTGCTTCATGCTTGCGGTGTATTGGTCGCTGCTCTGAAGACTATGGACTGGGGATGGATTGGTTGAGTGGAATGATGCGTGGGATTGGACAGGGATGATCTGAAGAATATGCAACTCTTGGGAATAATACTGTTGAAATATAGGGTGGGCTCTAGGCCCATTTAACAATTTTAGAAAATCCCTAAGAGCCCATTCATGCTTTGCAAGAGAAGTAGTGGGAGTTTAGTCGCACATAGCTAGTTGGGAGAGATGAGCACCAACATATAAGGTGAGCTCTTCCACCACTAGTATGTGGAAGTGTGAGAAGGAAGAGGAGCTCCACACGCGCGCTCCTCCTCCGACGCACGCCCGCCCGCCTCGCCATGCCTCGTCACGACGCGTGCGCGCCGCGGGTTGCAGGTTGGGTTGCGGAAATCTCGCCGAGCCGAGTTTCTTTTTGTCGCGCAGAAACGGATACAAACGGTTGCAACTGAAACGCTAATGAGAATGAATATGAGCTGAAACGTCTGTATTAAGTGCTCTTAAGTACGGGCGTTTCCAGTCCTTCATTGCGGGCGTTTTTGGCCTTCATTGCGGACGTTTCTTTTGCATCCTCCCCTGTGCCTGTGCCTATATATTGGAGGGATCGCTCCTCTCTGAGAAATCTAAAATAGCACGGGCGCGGCATGGCGCCGCGCTAAAATCCCTAGTGGTACTTACACCAGTACTACATAAGTTGTTTTTATGGTTTCGACTGCATATATTATATTTACGTAGAATCTAACTGTAACTTGTACCAAACCTTAATTGGCCTGAGAGCATAAACACAGGAACCCTACAGCCTTTTCCGTGTGAGGCTTCCGCCCCAATACCTGTCTACATGGTATCAGCCTAAAAACCCTAGTCCCACCCGATCCCCTCCTAGCCGCCGCCACCGCCAAGGGAACCCTAGCCGCCGCCGCTCACCCTTCCGCTGCCACCGATGTCCACCGACCCCCTCTCCTCGGCCTCCGGCGCCATCGTCCCTGCCGCCGCCAACGGCGCCCCCGGCGCCCTGCCTCCGGGCGGTGCTCCGCACCGCGTCGACCCCGTCGCCCTCTCCTTCGACGCCGGGAACTACACCAAGTGGGCGATCTACATGCGCGCCTCTCTCGGTCACGCCGAGCTCATCGGCCACGTCGACGACACCATCGCCGCCGCCCCCACCAATGCCGACTGGGCCGCCTCGGACTACACCGTCCTCAACGTCCTGTACGCCGCCATCGACGAGGACGTCGCCGACATGGTCCTCGCCCGCGACCAGACTGCGCGCCAGCTGTGGCTCGCCGTCCTTGAGCTCTTCTCCGCCAACAAGGCCAGCAAAGCGATCTACCTCGACTTTGACTTTCGTCAGCTGGTCCAGGGCGCCTCCTCCATCACTGAGAAAAAAATCGCTGACGCCCTCTCCGAGAACGACTCCGCCGTCTCAGATCGCGCGCTCGTCCTCAACACTCTGCGCGGTCTCGGCCCTCGGTTCTCATCTGCGGACACCGTGATCTCCATGACGGACCCGCTGCCCACCTTCCTCCGTGTTGGGAACATGCTTCTCATGGAGGAGATGCAGCAGGCGAACGCCGCTGCCAACGCCGCCTCTACGGCCCTCATCGCTCAGACTCGTCCTCCTGCGCCCACCTGCACTAGCGCGGGCTGCTGCGGTGACTCCTCCAACTCCGGCAAGTCCCGCAAGCAGAAGAACAAGATGGGCGGCAAGACCACCGGTGGCCCCACTCGCCCGGGCAACCCCGCACCCCAGGGTCCATGGGTGTGCTTCTCCCCTGGCGCGGGGCAGTGGCGCGCCCCCTCCACCGGCCCCAGCATCCTCGGCCCGTGCCCCCAGGCCTACACCACCACCACCGCGCATGTCTTCCAGTTGAGGTTGTCCTCCTGCTGCACCAGCATGGGACAATGCTGGCCTGATCGCGGCCCTGAACAACCTATACCAGCAGGGCGGCTGGGTGATGGACTCTGGTGCCACGTCCCACATGACAAACGATGAGGGTAACATACTGTTCGCAGTTCCTCTCTCTCATCCGCACTTCATAACCCTGGGAAATGACACGTTCGTGCCTATCTCTTCCTCCGGCTACACTTCTTTCGATCTTCCTCTCGTCATCTCTTTTATCTCAACCATGTTCTTCTAGTTCCTCACTTAATTCGCAACTTACTCTCCATCCACAAATTTACTAGAGATAACTTTTGTTCTATCGAGTTTGACGCTCTTGGTTTTTTTGTGAAGGACCTGAAGACTCGTCGCGTGATCCTTCGCTGCAATAGTGAAGGGGATCTCTACATGACAAGGGTATAGCTAATAGAGCCTGCTAGTTGAGTACCCCTGAGGCCCGTTAAGCTAGGCCCAATTGTAATGATAGTCGAGATACTAGTTCTTACCGTATATCGATATTGTAATCTGTATCGGACCCTACCCGATCCTCGAGACCTGGCCACCTATATATAGGGGCCAGGAGGGGACGGTGAGGGACAGATTGAAAGCAAGCCAGGTTCAACACCCAAGTTTACTTTCGATATACACCTGTTTTGACTAACCTTACCTTCGAGTTCATCCGACGCCCTATCTCCCCGATCCTAAGTCCTTCATCTAGGACATTTTTATCGAGTTAACCCTCGTCATCGAACGATAGGAAGGACGAGTCGAGGGTTTTGGAGATGCTTTGTCTTTCTGAGTACTCGAGGTTTTCGTACCTTGAACCATGTCGACGATTCCTCCTTGCGTTAGTATGTGATGCGTCGCTTCGTGCTCTGCGAGCGGCGTTGCTAGCTGCAATGGCTGAGTCTTTTCTTTTTTGTATCTCTATTTTCTCCTTTGCTAATTGTTTTGCCTGTTGCCTTAGGGCATAGTGATACCCCATGAGCATATCCTTGCTAGAATTTGATGGTATCGGTGTGCCGTGTTCTATGGCCTCCCTTATTATTCTCCATTCGTCGACTGATAGTTGAATTTTTTCCCTAGTTGCGAGGGATTATGCTGTTTGCCCTTCTGCTAGATGATTTTCTCCTCTATCGATATTTGCTGGGTTTAACACTGGATTGTTGTTTTTGTCGAATTCTTCTGAATTGTCTCCTACAATGGCGAGTGATGTCTACGCACTTCTATTCTTGTAGACACTTGTTGGGCCTCCAAGTGCAGAGGTTTGTAGAACAGCAGCAAGTTTCCCTTAAGTGGATCACCCAAGGTTTATCGAACTCAGGGAGGAAGAGGTCAAAGCTATCCCTCTCAAGCAACCCCGCAATTATGATACAGAAAGTCTCTTGTGTCCCCAACACACCCAATACACTTGTCAGATGTATAGGTGCACTAGTTCGGCGAAGAGATAGTGAAATACAAGTGGTATGGATGATTATAAGTAGTAAATACAATCTGGAATAAAAATCGCTGCGAGCAAACATGTAACAAAATAGCAAGTAAACGGTGTGCAATGCTTGGAAACAAGGCCTAGGGATCATACTTTCACTAGTGGACACACTCCCAACAATATAACATGATTGAACAAATAAATAACTTCTGTCCACTATGGTACTCTGAATTACTCTCCTATTGAATAACACTAATCATTGTGTAGTGGCTACAGAAGCACCCCTTAAAGTTCATCAAGTACTTGACAAACACCACTCATAGAGATATCCAAATCAAATCACAATTCAAGATAGAAATCATTGCAACTTAGACCAAGTACTAACACGGTGCACACACTGTCACCATTACACCATGAAAGGAGGAATAGATTACTCAAACTATCATAGCAATAATTATTCTCATAATCCACAAGAGATCACAATCATAGCCTAAACCAAGTACCACCATGATGCACGCACTGTCACCGTTACACCATAGCAGGAGGAATAGATTACTTTAATAATCACCACTAGAGTACACATAATATCTGAATAATAACATCTACTTGTGCAACATGATACAAAGCTCACGATCACATAAAGATCACATCATGGGAGAGAGAGGTGAACCACATAGCTATCGGTAGAACCCTCAGCCCCGGGGATGAACTACTCCCCCGCATCATAGGAGACAGCAAGGTTGATGGAGATGGCGGTGAGGTCGATGGAGACGACGGAGATGGCGATGGAGACCGATGGAGATGGCTCCGGGGCACGTCCCCGTCCCGGCAGGGTGCCGGAACAGAGACTTCTGTCCCCCGAAATTCGTCGACGGTGGCGGCAAAGCTGCGGAACTGCTTCTAGAAAATTGCCGAATCCCTTAGGGTTTTCCATCTCGAGGCTTTATATAGGCGAAGGGGCGATGTCAGGAGTGGGGCCAGGGGCCCTCAAGCTATGGCGGTGCGGCCAGACCCCTGGCCGCGCGAGCCATGTGTGAGGAGGCCTGGTGGCCCCTCTCCTACTCTCCTTCGGATCTCTGGAAGCTTCCGGGTAAAATAAGACTTCAGGAACTTGTTTCGTCCAATTCCGAGAATATTTCCTGTGTATCACTTCTGAAACACAAAAACAGCAGAAAACAGGGAACTAGCACTGTGGCATCTTGTCAATAGGTTAGTTCCGGAAAATGCATAAAAGTGCCACGAAGTGTAACAAAACATAAGGCAAATGGTGTAAAAACAAGCATGGAGCATCAAAAATTATAGATACGTTTGAGACGTATCAAGCATCCCCAAGCTTAACTCCTGCTCGTCCTCGAGTAGGTAAGTGATAACAAAAGAATAATTTTTGAGGTGACATGCACCTACACAATCTTTATCAAGTATGTAAGCATTTGTGAGCTGGGATCATAAGAACTTAAAACATGTGCATGAAGATATAATCTTGACAATAAGAAACTTAGCAACCATGTTGTAAACATGCAAATGAACACAAACAAAAGATCATGAAAATGAAACAATGAAAGTCAAACGTGTGTTCAAATCATAAGGAAAAACATACAAATGGTTTTCAGCTTGTCCTTCAAAGAGAGCAAAACATAAATGCATAGGACACCTTCAAGTTTAAGAGGGCGACTAGATACAAATAATTTAAGAACAAGTGAAACCAACAATATGAATCAATCAATGAACTTTGGGACAATGCATATCACACTAAGAATGACAACTATGCTCTCTTAATGGTGCATAAAGAAAGAAGGTGGTGACTCAACATAAAAGTAGAAGAAAGGCCCTTCGCAGAGGGAAGCAGTGATTAAACATGTGCTAGAGCTTTTCATTTGTAAAACAGAGAGATAAAAATTGGATTTGAGAGGTGGTTGTCTTTGTCAACGACTGGCAATGGGGTTCTTACTATCTTCCATACAAAAATGAAGCAAGTTTTTGAGAGAGAGATTGGCACTTTTGTGCTCTTTTTTATAAAGCTTGGCACTCCTCCCCACCTTTTTCTTTCTTTCACAAACCATGGCTAACCGATTCCATCGGGTGCCCACCAACATTCACATTCCATGGAGGAGTGCCTTTTTTTCTTTTATTTTTTATTTTTTATTTTTCTTTTTGGAATAAGCAATATGGAAGATAGCAAATCCGACCACTACGTCCCCATGAGCTAAAAACAGTGTCACAAAACGAGAAGTGTTTTGAAGGTTTTTGAAAGGTAGCACATGAAAATTTACTTGAAATAGCTTACAAATACCATGCATAGGAATTTATAGTGGACACACAATGGCAAACTTGGTTTTTGGGAGTTGGATGCACGAGTAGAGCTCATACTCAGTACAAAATGAGGGCTAGCAAAAGACTGGGAGCGACCAACTAAGAGAGCAATAACGGCCATAATCATGCATAGCGACAAAGCAACATTGAAAGAAGCATAAGATGGCATCAAAAGTCAAAAACTAAATGATCATAGAGGCTATTGGCGACTTTGTAAGAGTCTAACATGTGTGAGCATGCGCCAAGTCAACCCAAATAAAGCATCAAGGAGAAAACCAAAATAATGCTTCCAAATAATTAAAACAACGCATGATTTTTTCAAAGGCTCATTATGCAATCTCAGTTATTTGAGACAAGTCATGCTACAGCAAAACCACTAAGCATACTATCAAAAATACATCAAGCATGACATGAAAAAGCCTAAGCCGCAGTCTACACAAGCTCCTTCTTGTACCACTTTTTTGCATAAAGCTTTTTCTCTTTTCCAACACCATTCAAAAAATTTATAAACACCTCTTTTGATAAAAACCAATAAAGACCAGAGGCAAAAATATACCTTGATGAAAAGATATAACAAGATCTGAACACAAATCAAGGTGAAAAACAAAGGCTAAATGCAGTAGCAGAAAAATAGAACACTCATTGAACGATAAGAGTGAAAACTAGAGTGTTCTTGGCAAATGAAAAGCGAGTTCATCTCCTCCAAAAGAAACATGATGTGATCTAACCATTTATTGCAGCAAACTAAACTAAACTAATACTGAAAACTAAAACAACTGACGCTCCAAGAAAAACACATAGTGCATGAAGCAATAAAAATATAGTGTCTTGAAAGGTGACCTGATTTTTGCCGATGAAGAAGGGGTGCCTCGGGGGCATCCCCAAGCTTTGACGCTTGTACTTCTTGGATATTTCTTGGGGTGATGCATGGGCATCCCCAAGCTTGAGCTTTTGTCCATTCTTCAACTCATCTCATCATTCTCCAATCCCTACACTTGAAAACTTCCTTCATACAAAACTAAACACAAATCTATTAGCAACATTAGTTTAAGCATAACATATAATCAACCCTCTTTTTGCTTCGGGTTTCAACTCAAAACCACCACATATATAGCAAATACTACTGTAGCAACTTCTCTAAAAGTTCCGTGATCAAAAGAACTCAAAAGGAAGCGATAAAGTGGCAAACACAAATATTGGCAGAAATCTGTCAAAACTGAACAGCTGACAAAAGTCAAATTTTTGAGGGGTTTTCTGTTGCTCAAATCAAAAAGTGTTCAACTAACAAAAGTTTGGATATAACCTGGGGCATATGAACAAGAAATCACAGGTCCAAAAGATATACAGAGAATTTATACGAATTTTTACGGTGCAGCACCGAGAACAGTTTCAGGACAGCAACATCCCCAAATCTTACCTCACTCAAATTAGAGGTTTCTCTTGGCACAAAAACGAAATAAAAAGGATAAGGAGCAGTTATTACAGTAGTAATAACTTCCAGGACTCAAATAAAAGAAAAAGTACTGAAAATAAAACAATGGGTTATCTCCCAAGAGTGCTTTTCTTTAACGCCTTTGAGCTAGGCGCAGTAATTTGCAAAGATGCTCATGTGGGCGCCATATAAGAGCTTGAGGCAAAGGTGCCATATAGGAACTTAAAGCAATAGAGAGCATCAAAAAGCAAGTATGAAAGACATTTATATCTGAACCACTTCCTATGCATAGGAATCTTGTAAGAAAATAAATCAACGAGGCACATAGTAGCTAGCATGGATAGATAAAACAAGTGCCACTTCAAGATTTGCAACATAAAGAGGGGAAACTTAATATTGTTGAGATCCATCAAACCATGTTTCCCTCTCTCATAATAACTTTCAGTAGCATCATGAATAGAACTAACAATATAACTATCACATAAAACATCCCTATCATGAGCCACATGCATAAAAGAATTAAAACTCACCACAGGAACAATAGTAGTAGGAGCAGATTCAACAGAATAATTATTCTCATCACCATAATCATCAAAAATAGGAGGCATATTGTAATCATAACTAATTTTATCCTCAATAGTATGTGAACTGAAAATATTATACTCATCATCATAGCCATCATAAACTAGAGGTTTAGTATCATCACAAGCTAAAGAACAGCTATTTCGCAAAGCATATTCTTCAAACATATCATCATAAATTGGAGCTAAAGTATCATCAAGGTAAAATTTCTCCTCCAAAGCTAGGGGACTAAAAAGATCATTTTCATCAAAACTAGCTTCCCCAAGCTTAGACTTTTCCATAGCATTAGCAATAATGGTGTTCAAAGAGTTCATACTAATAACATTGCCATTAGCATGCAAATAAAGTTCCATAGGTTTTTTAATTTTCTCTTCAAACACCTCATGTCCTAACTCAAGATAAATACTATAAAGCTCTCTAATTTTGTTGTTGTTTTCCATTAAGCCTAACAAGTGAAAATAAAAACAAGAAACAAAAGGATGTAATTGCAGAATCTAAAGGAAATAACTCCAGGCACTCACACGGGAGGATGCGAGTACCTTTTACCTTACCTCCCCGGCAACGGCGCCAGAAAAGAGCTTGATGTCTACGCACTTCTATTCTTGTAGACACTTGTTGGGCCTCCAAGTGCAGAGGTTTGTAGAACAGCAGCAAGTTTCCCTTAAGTGGATCACCCAAGGTTTATCGAACTCAGGGAGGAAGAGGTCAAAGCTATCCCTCTCAAGCAACCCTGCAATTACGATACAGAAAGTCTCTTGTGTCCCCAACACACCCAATACACTTGTCAGATGTATAGGTGCACTAGTTCGGCGAAGAGATAGTGAAATACAAGTGGTATGGATGATTATAAGTAGTAAATACAATCTGGAATAAAAATCGTTGTGAGCAAACATGTAACAAAATAGCAAGTAAACGATGTGCAATGCTTGGAAACAAGGCCTAGGGATCATACTTTCACTAGTGGACACACTCCCAACAATATAACATGATTGAACAAATAAACAACTTCTGTCCACTATGGTACTCTGAATTACTCTCCTATTGAATAACACTAATCATTGTGTAGTGGCTACAGAAGCACCCCTTAAAGTTCATCAAGTACTTGACAAACACCACTCATAGAGATATCCAAATCAAATCACAATTCAAGATAGAAATCATTGCAACTTAGACCAAGTACTAACACGGTGCACACACTGTCACCATTACACCATGAAAGGAGGAATAGATCACTCAAACTATCATAGCAATAATTATTCTCATAATCCACAAGAGATCACAATCATAGCCTAAACCAAGTACCACCATGATGCACGCACTGTCACCGTTACACCATAGCAGGAGGAATAGATTACTTTAATAATCACCACTAGAGTACACATAATATCTGAATAATAACATCTACTTGTTCAACATGATACAAAGCTCACGATCACATAAAGATCACATCATGGGAGAGAGAGGTGAACCACATAGCTACCGGTAGAGCCCTCAGCCCCGGGGATGAACTACTCCCCCCCTCATCATAGGAGACAGCAAGGTTGATGGAGATGGCGGTGAGATCGATGGAGACAGCGGAGACGGCGATGGAGACCGATGGAGATGGCTCCGGGGGCACTTCCCCGTCCCGGCAGGGTGCCGGAACAGAGACTTCTGTCCCCCGAAATTCGTCGACGGTGGTGGCGGAGCTGCGGAACTGCTTCTGGAAAATTGCCGAATCCCTTAGGGTTTTTCGTCCCGAGGCTTTATATAGGCGAAGGGGCGATGTTAGGAGTGGGGCCAGGGGCCCTCACGCTATGGCGGCGCAGCCAGACCCCTGGCCGCGCGAGCCATGTGTGAGGAGGCCGGGTGGCCCCTCTCCTACTCTCCTTCGGATCTCTGGAAGCTTCCGGGTAAAATAAGACTTCAGGAACTTGTTTCGTCCAATTCCGAGAATATTTCCTGTGTATCACTTCTGAAACACAAAAACAGCAGAAAATAGGGAACTGGCACTGTGGCATCCTGTCAATAGGTTAGTTCCGAAAAATGCATAAAAGTGCCACAAAGTGTAACAAAACATAAGGCAAATGGTGTAAAAACAAGCATGTAGCATCAAAAATTATAGATACGTTTGAGACGTATCAGCGAGCACCTGGCATTGTTTGCCGATTTTATCATTGAAGCTTGAGAAGATCGAGTCATCATCTTCAGAAAGCTCTAACCCTGTCTTCCACGTATTTGTTGACTTGTCTGAAATATCGTCGTGGCAGATCATGAGATCTTCGAGTTGGACCCCTAAGTCGAAATTTTCCATTGTTTCGTCATCTTCTGCGATTTTTCCTTTTTGCACTTCTCCTAAGCTGACCGGCGAGTTTACCTCGCTGGAAGAGCCTTCAGAATATTCCATCACTGCTACTGTTTCGGGCTCACTTGCTGGTGTATCTGGTTTCGCCGGATCTGAAAGGCGAGTCAAACCCGAAGACCCGATGAAGATGCTTAGACTTTTGATTGTCAACTCCATCTCTTGATTTTCATCGATTCCTGCACTGCTATTGGCTAAAAGCAAAAAAGCCGTCGAATTCATGATTCCAACGCCCAAAGTCTCCATCGGTAATCTTTCAACAATGATTTCAACAGTAACTCCAACAATAATATTTACCAGCTATTTCTAGCAGTACTCATGAAAAAAATTATTACATTCTTATACACCAATTTTGGACAACAATTCTATATTATATATCGCCTTCTCTTCAATAGTAATTAACCTAAGCTGTAAGCTTGGTCGTGAGCCTATGCTCTGAGGCTACTTACCGCGCGTGTTGTGGCTGAATTGTCGCTGCTTGTGGGCCGTTCTTTGCACCGACCATTATCCACGCGTCCAAACTTATCGCCCTCGCCCCCAACCTTCTGTCCAATCTTATCGCTTGACCCCCAACCTTCCGATCCGGTCGCCGTCAACGCAACCCTCCTCCCACGAACTCTGCCTAGATCCACAGGAGCTGCTGCGAAGGTACGGGGGTTGTTTTGCTTTACTTTATTTTTACTTGCATCGTTTTATACCAAAAATCCAAAAAAATTAGAATCCTTGGTAGCAGCTATTCCTTTACTTTTAGTTCATCATGCTGTTCCCTAAGTACGTACTGGAGGACCTCTCAGTAGATAGTGGTTCAATTATTGGAAAAAGTAACATTGAGGAGTTCTTTAATCATATTAGTATGCATAAGGAAGTTGAGGAAAAATCTTTGGTTGAGCTAGCTCCTAGTATTGAAGTTGCTTCTGCTTATTTAATTCACATGTTGGAAACTAGGTTTGCTAGTCTTAATCCTTTTACGCAATACATGTTCCTTAAGCTTCATGAAATTGAGGATCCTGAAAAGAAAGCTTTTATTTTGGAAGCTTTGCGCCTAGAATTTAAAGATGTTGTTATTGAAGCTAGAAAAGTTCTTAAACATTTTAATAAACTCGGTTCACCTATAAAGGTTATTAGTACAAACGATGAAGGAGCCGAAATACCTATACCTAGTAAGCTCTTGGGATTGTGTGAAGCTTTCGAAAATAATTTTGACTGGATCTGTCCTCAAAATCTTTAAGTGATTTGAGTGAACCAAACCGTGATCACAAAGGGTCTTCTAAAATTTATGTGGATGAAATACAATGCCTTATTGACAAAACTTCTGCAGTTGATCTTCATGCTCCTTCTGATGTTACTTGATTTGCAATTTTCTGCGCCTAGCTCAAAGGCGTTAAAGAAAAGCACTCTTGGGAGATAACCCAATGTTTTATTTTCAGTACTTTTTCTTTTATTTGAGTCTTGGAAGTCATTACTACTGTAATGACCGCTCCTTATCCTTTTATTTTGTTGTTGTGCCAAGAGAAGCCTCTAACTCGAGTGAGGTAAAGATTTGGGGATGTTGCTGTCCTGAAACTGTTTTCGATGCTGCACCGTAAAAATTTGTATAAATTCTCTGTATATCTTTTGGACCTGAAATTTCTTGTGCATATGCCCCAGGTTATATACAAACTTTCGTTAGTTTAACACTTTTTGATTTGAGCAACAAAAAACCCCTAAAAAATTCGACCTTTGTCAGCTGTTCTGTTTTGACAGATTTCTGCCACTATTCGTTTTTGCCGCTTTATCGCTTTCTTTTGAGTTCTTTTGATCATAGAACTTTTGGGGAAGTTGCTACAGTAGTATACACTTAATATGTGGTGGTTTTGGGTTGAAACCTGAGGCAAAAAGAGGTTTATTATATGTTATACTTGCACTAATGTTGCTAATAGAATTGTGTTTAGTTTTGTATGAAGGAAGTTTTCAAGTGTAGGGATTGGAGAATGATGAGATGAGTTGAAGAATGGACAAAAGCTCAAGCTTGGGGCTGCCCATACATCACCCCAAGAAATATCCAAGAAGTATAAGCGTCAAAGCTTGGGGAAGCCCCTGAGGCACCCCTTCTTCATCGGCAAAAATCAGGTCACCTTTCAAGACACTATATTTTTATTGCTTCATGCACTATGTGTTTTTCTTGGAGCGTCAGTTGTTTTAGTTTTCTTAGTTAGTTTAGTTTTGTTTGCTGCAATAAATGGTTGGACCCCAACAAATTTCTTTTGGAGGAGATGTACTCGTTTTCATTTGCCAAGAACACTCTGTTTTCACTCTTACCGTTCACCGAGTGTTCTTCTTTTTCCGCTACTGCTTTTGGTTTTTGTTTTCGCCTTGATTTGCGTTCAGATCTTGTCATATCTTTTCATCAAGGTGGATTTTTGCCTCTGATCTTTATTGGTTTTCATCAAAAGAGGTGTCTTTAAAAATTTCAAATGGTGTTGGAAAAGAGAAAAAGCTTTATGCAAAAAAGTGATACAAGAAGGAGCTTGTGTAGACTGCGGCTTAGGCTTTTTCATGTCATGCTTGATGTCTTTTTGATAGTATGCTTAGTGGTTTTTCTGTAGCATGACTTGTCTCAAACAATTGAGATTGCTTAATGAGCCTTTGAAAAAATCATGCGTTGCTTTTATCGTATGGAAGCATTATTTTGGTTTTTTCCTTGATGCTTTATTTGGGTTGACTGGGCGCATGCTCACACATGTTAGACTCTTACAAAGTCGCCAATAGCCTCTATGATCATTTAGTTTTTGACTTTTGATGCCATCTTATGCTTCTTTTAGTGTCGCTTTGCATGATTATGGCCATTATTGCTCTCTTAGTTGGTCGCTCCCAGTCTTTTGCTAGCCCTCGCCTTGTACTGAGTATGAGCTCTACTCATGCATCCAACTCCTAAAAGCCAAAGATTTCCAAAGTGTCCACCATACATACCTACTAGCAATTTGCTATTCCAAGTAAATTTGACTTGCTTTTATCTTCTCTTCAAATTAAACTCTTACCAGTGTTATGCGAAAATTGGTCAGTAAAGCTCTCATGAACCGGAAGGCACACTTTACTTTTTCCTGTTCTTAAAAATTTGACATTGTGGTCTCTTATGTTGAGTTGTTATGCTTGCAAGTTGTAAGTTGGATTCTAGCCCATCCATGCTATCATGGGGCAAGCTTTCAACATTGCACTTCTTATTTGAGTTGATATCGTGATCTTTTGTTTATGGATGCCCGCGGTGTGAAATGAATTGGGAATCTTGTGGGGATCATGGAGTTTGTATATGTGTTAGGGAAACGCCTGGGCCGCCAATCTAAGCCATGCATAATTCATGGTGGAAATTTGCAGCATACCCATGGTGGACATTCGACGACGCATCTCACAATAAAAAGCTAAACAAATAGCAAATAAAAGAGATGTCGAGGTGTTCATTGTCTGCTTGTCCTGTTATTTTGGTGTGGGCTTGTTCCATGTCATCGGGCATGGAGGTACCCTGTTGGCGGTTTTCGATGATACATATATACTTACAATGACAAGAGCCTTGCTTGGGACTCTAAGTAAAGTAGCATGAGGTTTGGGTACTCGTATTCACGGGGCACGAGGTTTTCGACTTATGATTTATCAAGCATATGCATCATAATTGTTCTCGCATTAACTTTAACCATTCAAGATGCCTATGATGGGGGCAATGAGAGCTCAAAGCCAGCAAGTACCATAATTTTTGAAGGTCTATAAAACTTGCAATCACTGCTTCCCTCTGTGAAGGGCCTTTCTTTTACTTTTTTGTTGAGTCACCACCTTCTATCTTTATGCACCGTCTAAGAGAGCATAGTTGTCATTCTGAGTATAATGTTGCTGGCGTGTGGTTGATGGCACCAGAAGTTTCCTTGTGCGTGGTGAATGACCAGCCCGTTGGGAACCCCAAGAGGAAGGTGTGATGAGTATAGCAGCTAGTTTTCCCTCAGTTAAGAAACCAAGGTTTAATATCGATCTTGGAGAGGAGAGACAAACGACTGAAGGTGATGCTTGCTAGTTTGCGACAGATGCGGACAATTTATATATGGTGCCTCGTCCAAGCTTTGCTTGCTAGCTGCAACGCGGAACCTGCACACACACAAACAAATACTTTGCTCCCAACTTACGATGAGGTTCTCAATCTCACCGGTTTGCTTGAAACAAAGGTTATGAGCGTATCGAGTGGAAAATAGTAGAGTATGCGAGTAAAGTAAATAGTGCGAGTAAAGTAAACAGGTGATAGCAATATGATGGAAATAGGACCGGGGTCCACAGTTCACTAGTGGTGTCTCTCCATAAGATAAATAACACATGCTGGGTAAACAAATTACAGTTGGGCAATTGATAGAATAAAGATAAACATGATATGTCAAGAAGATCACTATGAGATTTACTCTGGGCATTACAACAAAATACATAGACCGCCATCCAACTGCATCTATGACTAATAATCCACTCCCGGGGATATCAATCCGAACACCCCATGAGTATTAAGTTGCGAACAACAGATAATTGCATTAAGCAAAGTGTGTAATGTAAACAAAGCATATGCCCTTGAGCATATGAATGTTGTTTTCTCCCTAGTAGCAACAGCACATCTACAACCTTAGAGGTTTCTGTCACTCCCCCAGGTTAAATAGAGGCATGAACCCACTATCGAGCATAAATACCCCCTCTTGGAGTCACTAGCAACTACTCGGCCAAGATAGCTACTAACAACGGAGAGCATGCAAGATCATAAACAACATAGAGATAACATAAGATAATATTCAGTACATCAACTCAATCATAAACACCAATATTCATCGGATCCCAACAAACCAAACATGTAGAATTACATAACGGTGATCTCAATCATGTAGGGCAGCTCATGAGATCTAAACATGAAGCACATGGTGGAGAAGACAACCATCTAGCTACTGCTATGGACCTATAGTCCAAGGTAGACTACTCACTCATCGCTCCGGAGGCAAGCATGGCGATGAAGAAGACCTCCGGTGGTGATTCCCCTCTCCGACAGGGTGCCGGGAAGAGCTTCTGGACCCTCCCGATCTTTGGGTCGACGGCGGCGGCGGATCACGATGTGTTCTGGAAAAGTGATCAGGTACTTAGGTTTTTTCCGTCGGGGGGTCTTTATAGGCGAAGGGGCGATGTCAGAGGTGGACCCAGGTGCCCTCACGCGAGGCTCGCGCGGCTAGGCCCCTGGCCGCGCCACCCCTGCATGTGGGGCCCTGGTGGCCCCTCTCCTTCTCTCCTTCGGATCTCTGGAAGCTTTCGGGTAAAATAAGACTTCAGGAACTTGTTTCGTCCAATTCTGAGAATATTTCCTGTGTATCACTTCTGAAACACAAAAACAGCAGAAAACAGGGAACTGGCACTGTGGCAACTCGTTAATAGGTTAGTTCCGGAAAATGCATAAAAGTGCCACGAAGTGTAACGAAACAATAGGCAAATGGTGTAAAAACAAGCATGGAGCATCAAAAATTATAGATACGTTGGAGACGTATCAAGCATCCCCAAGCTTAACTCCTACTCGTCCTCGAGTAGGTAAGTGATAACAAAGAATAATTTTTGAGATGACATGCACCTACGTAATCTTGATAATATATGTAAGCATTTGTGAGCTGGGATCATAAGAACTTAAAACATGGGCATAAAGATATAATCTTGACAATAAGAACTTAGCAACCATGTTGTAAACATGCAAATGAACACAAACAAAAGATCATGAAAATGAAACAATGAAAGTCAAACGTGTGTTCAAATCATAAGGAAAAACATACAAATGGTTTTCAGCTTGTCCTTCAAAGAGAGCAAAACATAAATGCATAGGACACCTTCAAGTTTAAGAGGGCGACTAGATACAAATAATTTAAGAACAAGTGAAACCAACAATATGAATCAATCAATGAACTTTGGGACAATGCATATCACACTAAGAATGACAACTATGCTCTCCTAATGGTGCATAAAGATAGAAGGTGGTGACTCAACATAAAAGTAAAAGAAAGGCCCTTCGCAGAGGGAAGCAGTGATTGCAAGTTTTATAACCTTCAAAAATTATGGTACTTACCGGCTTTGAGCTCTCATTGCCCCATCATAAGCATCTTGAATGGTTAAAGTTAATGCAAGAACAATTATGATGCATATGCTTGACAAATCATAAGTTGAAAACCTCGTGCCCCGTGAATACGAGTACCCAAACCTCATGCTACTTTACTTAGAGTCCAAAGCAAGGCTCTTGTCATTGTAAGTATATATGTATCATTGAGAACCGCCAATGGGGTACCTCCATGCCCGATGACATGGAACAAGCCCACACCAAAATGACAGGACAAGCAGACAATAAACACCTCGACATCTCTTATATTTGCCTTTTGTTTAGCTTTTTATTGTGAGATGCGTCGTCGTATGTTCACCATGGGTATGCTGCAAATTTCCACAATGAATTATGCATGGCTTAGTTTGGCGGCCCGGCGTTTCCCTAACACATATACAAACTCCATGATCCCCACAAGATTCCCAATTCATTTCACACCGCGGGCATCCATAAACAAAAGATCACGATATCAACTCAAATAAGAAGTGCAATGTTGAAAGCTTGCCCATGACAGCATGGCTGGCCTAGAATCCAACTTACAACTTGCAAGCATAACAACTCAACATAAGAGACCACAATGTCAAATTTTTAAGAACAGGAAAAAGTAAAGTGTGCCTACCGGTTCGTGAGAGCTTTACTGACCGAATTTCGCATAACACTGGTAAGAGTTTAATTTGAAGAGAAAATAAAAGCAAGTCAAATTTACTTGGAATAGCAAATTGCTAGTAGGTATGTATGGTGGACACTTTGGAAAAACTTTGGCTTTTAGGAGTTGGATGCACGAGTAGAGCTCATACTCAGTACAAGGCGAGGGCTAGCAAAAGACTGGGAGCGACCAACTAAGAGAGCAATAATGGCCATAATCATGCAAAGCGACAAAGCGACATTAAAAGAAGCATAAGATGGCATCAAAAGTCAAAAACTAAATGATCATGAAGGCTATTGGTGACTTTGTAAGAGTCTAACATGTGTGAGCATGCGCCAAGTCAACCCAAATAAAGCATCAAGGAGAAAACCAAAATAATGCTTCCATACAATAAAAACAACGCATGATTTTTTTCAAAGGCTCATTAAGCAATCTCAGTTATTTGAGACAAGTTATGCTACAGAAAAACCACTAAGCATACTATCAAAAAGACATCAAGCATGACATGAAAAAGCCTAAGCCGCAGTCTACACAAGCTCCTTCTTGTACCACTATTTTGCACAAAGCTTTTTCTCTTTTCCAACACCATTTGAAATTTTTAAAGACACCTCTTTTGATGAAAACCAATAAAGATCAGAGACAAAAATACACCTTGATGAAAAGATATGACAAGGTCTGAACGCAAATCAAGGCAAAAACGAAAACCAAAAGCAGTAGCGGAAAAAGAAGAACACTCGATTTTTTTATAAGAATGAAAACTAGAGCGTTCTTGGCAAATGAAAAGCAAGGCAACTTATCCAAAAGAAATTTGTTAGGGTCCAACCATTTATTGCAGCAAACAAACAAACTAAACCAACTAAGAAAACTAAAACAACTGACGCTCCAAGAAAAACACATAGTGCATGAAGCAATAAAAATATAGTGTTTTGAAAGGTGACCTGATTTTTGCCGATGAAGAAGGGGTGCCTCGGGGGCATCCCCAAGCTTTGATGCTTGTAATTCTTGGATATTTCTTGGGGTGATGCATGGGCATCCCCAAGCTTGAGCTTTTGTCCATTCTTCAACTCATCTCATCATTCTCCAATCCCTACACTTGAAAACTTCCTTCATACAAAACTAAACACAATTCTATTAGCAACATTAGTGCAAGCATAACATATAATCAATCCTCTTTTTGCTTCAGGTTTCAACTCAAAACCACCACATATATTGCAAATACTACTGTAGCAACCTCCCCAAAAGTTCCATGATCAAAAGAACTCAAAAGAAAGCGATAAAGTGGCAAACACAAATATTGGCAGAAATCTGTCAAAACTGAACAGCTGACAAAGGTCGAATTTTTTAGGGGTTTTCTGTTGCTCAAATCAAAAAGTGTTCAACTAACAAAAGTTTGGATATAACCTGGGGCATATACACAAGAAATCGCAGGTCCAAAAGATATACAGAGAATTTATACGAATTTTTACGGTGCAGCACCGAAAACAGTTTCAGGACAACAACATCCCCAAATCTTTACCTCACTCGAATTAGAGGCTTCTCTTGGCAAAAAAACGAAATAAACAAGACAAGGAGCAGTGATTACAGTAGTAATGACTTCCAAGACTCAAATAAAAGAAAAAGTACTGAAAAGAAACATTGGGTTATCTCCCAAGAGTGCTTTTCTTTAACGCCTTTGAGCTAGGCGCAGAAAATTGTGAATCAAGTAACATCAAGTAATGAAGCATCAAGCTCATAATTTGCTCTAAGAATAGAGTCAAAAAGTAATTTCTTTATTTTCCTAGGGAAGTGTTCCATACCTTTCTTTAGTGGGAATTGATATTTGATGGTGCCTTCCCTCATATCAATGATGGCACCTACAGTTCGAAGAAAGGGTCTTCCCAAAATAATAGGACATGAAGCATGGCATTCAACGTCCATAACAAGAAAATCAACGGGAACAAGGTCATTGTTAACCACAATAAGAACATCATTAATCCTTTCCAAAGGTTTCTTCTTAGCAACATCAGCAATAGGAACATCAAAATAATATTTTTCAAGCGGTGGTAAATCAAGCATGTCATAAATCTTTCTAGGCATGATAGAAATACTAGCACCTAGATCACATAAAGCATGGCAATCATAACCATTAACATGCATATCAATGATGGGTTCCCAACCATCTTCTAACTTCTTGGGAACAGAAGCTTTTTGCTTCAACTTTTCATCCCTAATTTTCATGAGAGCATTGGTAATATGCTTAGTAAAAGCAATATTTAAAGAACTAGCATTGGGAGTCAAAGCAAGCTTTTGCAAGAACAAAATTACTTCAGATATATTGCAGCCATCAACATCAAAATCATTAAAACAAGTAGAGCTATTGATGGCTAGTTGATGAAGGAGATTATTCTTCTTCGTCCCCCAGCAGCAATCCTTGTGCGTGGTGAATGACCAGCCCGTTGGGAACCCCAAGAGGAAGGTGTGATGAGTATAGCAGCTGGTTTTCCCTCAGTTAAGAAACCAAGGTTTAATGTCGATCTTGGAGAGGAGAGACAAGCGACTGAAGGTGATGCTTGCTAGTTTGCGACAGCAGCGGACAATTTATATATGGCGCCTCGTCCAAGCTTTGCTTGCTAGCTGCAACGTGGAACCTGCACACACACAAACAAATACTTTGCTCCCAACTTACGATGAGGTTGTCAATCTCACCGGTTTGCTTGAAACAAAGGTTATGAGTGTATCGAGTGGAAAACAGTAATAGTATGCGAGTAAAGTAAACAGTGCGAGAAAGTAAACAGGTGAAAGCAATATGATGGAAATAGGACCGGGGTCCATAGTTCACTAGTGGTGTCTCTCCATAGATAAAATAACACATACTGGGTAAACAAATTACAGTTGGGCAATTGATAGAATAAAGATAAACGTGATATGTCAAGAAGATCACTATGAGATTTACTCTGGGCATTACAACAAAATACATAGACCGCCATCCAACTGCATCTATGACTAATAATCCACTCCCGGGGATATCAATCCGAACACCCCATGAGTATTAAGTTGCGAACATTAGATAATTGCATTAAGCAAAGTGTGTAATGTAAACAAAGCATATGCCCTTGAGCATATGAATGTTGTTTTCTCCCTAGTAGCAACAGCACATCTACAACCTTAGAGGTTTCTGTCACTCCCCCAGGTTAAATAGAGGCATGAACCCACTATCGAGCATAAATACCCCCTCTTGGAGTCACTAGCAACTACTCGGCCAAGATAGCTACTAACAACGGAGAGCATGCAAGATCATAAACAACATAGAGATAACATAAGATAATATTTAGTACAGCAACTCAATCATAAACACCAATATCCATCGGATCCCAACAAACCAAACATGTAGAATTACATAATGGTGATCTCAATCATGTAGGGCAGCTCATGAGATCTAAACATGAAGCACATGGTGGAGAAGACAACCATCTAGCTACTGCTATGGACCCATAGTCCAAGGTAGACTACTCACTCATTGCTCCGGAGGCAAGCATGGCGATGAAGAAGACCTCCGGTGGCGATTCCCCTCTCCGGCAGGGTGCCGGGAAGATCTTCTGGACCCTCCCGATCTTCGGGTCGACGGCGGCGGTGGATCGCGATGTGTTCTGGAAATCTGATCGGGTACTTAGGTTTTTTCCGTCGGGGGGTCTTTATAGGCGAAGGGGCGATGTCAGAGGAGGGACCAGGCGCCCTCACATGGGGCTCGCGCGGCCAGGACCCTGGCCGCGCCACCCCTGTGTGTGGGGCCCTGGTGGCCCTACTCCTTCTCTCCTCCGGATCTCTGGAAGCTTCCGGGTAAAATAAGACTTCAGGAACTTGTTTCGTCCAATTCCGAGAATATTTCCTATGTATCACTTCTGAAACACAAAAATAGCAGAAAACAGGAAACTAGCACTGTGGCAACTTGTTAATAGATTAGTTCCGGAAAAATGCATAAAAGTGCCACGAAGTGTAATGAAACAATAGGGAAATGGTGTAAAAACAAGCATGGAGCATCAAAAATTATAGATACGTTGGAGACGTATCAAGCATCCCCAAGCTTAACTCCTGCTCGTCCTCGAGTAGGTAAGTGATAACAAAGAATAATTTTTGAGGTGACATGCACCTACACAATCTTGATCATATATGTAAGCATTTGTGAGCTGGGATCATAAGAACTTAAAACATGGGCATGAAGATATAATCTTGACAATAAGAACTTAGCAACCATGTTATAAACATGCAAATGAACACAAACAAAAGATCATGAAAATGAAACAATGAATGTCAAATGTGTGTTCAAATCATAAGGAAAAACATACAAATGGTTTTCAGCTTGTCCTTCAAAGAGAGCAAAACATAAATGCATAGGACACCTTCAAGGTTAAGAGGGCGACTAAATACAAATAATTTAAGAACAAGTGAAACCAATCATCATGAATCAATCAATGAACTTTGGGACAATGCATATCACACTAAGAATGACAACTATGTTCTCTTAATGGTGCATAAAGATAGAAGGTGGTGACTCAACATAAAAGTAGAAGAAAGGCCCTTCGCAGAGGGAAGCAGTGATTGCAAGTTTTATAACCTTCAAAAATTATGGTACTTACCGGCTTTGAGCTCTCATTGCCCCCATCATAAGCATCTTGAATGGTTAAAGTTAATGCAAGAACAATTATGATGCCTATGCTTGATAAATCATAAGTTGAAGACCTCGTGCCCCGTGAATACGAGTACCCAAACCTCATGCTACTTTACTTAGAGTCCCAAGCAAGGCTCTTGTCATTGTAAATATATGCGTATCATTGAGAACCGCCAATAGGGTACCTCCGTGCCTGATGACATGGAACAAGCCCACACCAGAATGACAGGACAAGCAGACAATGAACACCTCGACATCTCTTTTATGTGCCTTTTGTTTAGCTTTTTATTGTGAGATGCGTCGTCGAATGTTCACCATGGGTATGCTGCAAATTTCCACCATGAACTATGCATGGCTTAGATTGGCGGCCCGACGTTTCCCTAACACATATACAAACTCCATGATCCCCACAAGATTCCCAATTCATTTCACACCGCGGGCATCCATAAACATAAGATCACGATATCAACTCAAATAGAAGTGCAATGTTGAAAGCTTGCCCATGACAACATGGCTGGGCTAGAATCCAACTTACAACTTGTAAGCATAACAACTCAACATAAGAGACCACAATGTCAAATTTTTAAGAACAGGAAAAAGTAAAGTGTGCCTTCCGGTTCGTGAGAGCTTTACTGACCGAATTTCGCATAACACTGGTAAGAGTTTAATTTGAAGAGAAAATAAAAGCAAGTCAAATTTACTTGGAATAGCAAATTGCTAGTAGGTATGTATGGTGGACACTTTGGAAAACTTTGGCTTTTAGGAGTTAGATGCACGAGTAGAGCTCATACTCAGTACAAGGCGAGGGCTAGCAAAAGACTGGGAGCGACCAACTAAGAGAGCAATAATGGCCATAATCATGCAAAGCGACAAAGCGACATTAAAAGAAGCATAAGATGGCATCAAAAGTCAAAAACTAAATGATCATGAAGGCTATTGGCGACTTTGTAAGAGTCTAACATGTGTGAGCATGCGCCAAGTCAACCCAAATAAAGCATCAAGGAGAAAACCAAAATAATGCTTCCATACAATAAAAACAACGCATGATTTTTTTCAAAGGCTCATTAAGCAATCTCAGTTATTTGAGACAAGTCATGCTACAGCAAAACCACTAAGCATACTATCAAAAAGACATCAAGCATGACATGAAAAATCCTACGCCGCAGTCTACACAAGCTCCTTCTTGTACCACTATTTTGCACAAAGCTTTTTCTCTTTTCCAACACCATTTGAAATTTTTATAAACACCTCTTTTGATGAAAACCAATAAAGATCAGAGGCAAAAATACACCTTGATGAAAAGATATGACAAGGTCTGAACGCAAATCAAGGCGAAAATGAAAACCAAAAGCAGTAGCAGAAAAAGAAGAACGCTCGATTTTTAATAAGAGTGAAAACTAGAGCGTTCTTTGCAAATGAAAACGAGTACATCTCCTCCAAAAGAAATTTGTTGGGGTCCAACCATTTATTGCAGAAAACAAACAAACTAAAACAACTAAGAAAACTAAAACAACTGACGCTCCAAGAAAAACACATAGTGCATGAAGCAATAAAAATATAGTGTCTTGAAAGGTGACCTGATTTTTGCCGATGAAGAAGGGGTGCCTCGGGGGCATCCCCAAGCTTTGACGCTTGTACTTCTTGGATATTTCTTGGGGTGATGCATGGGCATCCCCAAGCTTGAGCTTTTGTCCATTCTTCAACTCATCTCATCATTCTCCAATCCCTACACTTGAAAACTTCCTTCATACAAAACTAAACACAATTCTATTAGCAACATTAGTGTAGGCATAACATATACTCAACCTCTTTTTGCTTCAGGTTTCAACCCAAAACCACCACATATAAAGTAAATACTACTGTAGCAACTTCTACAAGAGTTCCGTGATCAAAAGAACACGCAAAGAAAGCGATAAAGTGGCAAAAAACAAATATTGGCAGAAATCTGTCAAAACTGAACAGCTGACAAAGGTCGAATTTTTGAGAGGTTTTCTGTTGCTCAAATAAAAAAGTGTTCAACTAACAAAAGTTTGGATATAACCTGGGGCATATGCACAAGAAATCGCAGGTCCAAAAGATAAACAGAGAATTTATACGAATTTTTACGGTGCAGCACCGAAAACAGTTTCAGGACAGCAACATCCCCAAATCTTTAGCTCACTCAAATTAGAGGCTTCTCTTGGCACAAAAACGAAATAAACAAGATAAGGAGCGGTCATTACAGTAGTAATGACTTCCAAGACTCAAATAAAAGAAAAAGTACTGAAAAATAAAAACATTGGGTTATCTCCCAAGAGTGCTTTTCTTTAACGCCTTTGAGCTAGGCGCAGAAAATTGCGAATCAAGTAACATCAAGCGATGAAGCATCAAGCTCATAATTTGCTCTAAGAATAGAGTCAAAAAGTAATTTCTTTCTTTTCCTAGGGAAGTGTTCCATACCTTTCTTAAGTGGAAATTGATATTTGATAGTGCCTTCCCTCATATCAATGATGGCACCTACAGTTCGAAGAAAGGGTCTTCCCAAAATAATAGGACATGAAGCATGGCATTCAACGTCCATAACAAGAAAATCAACGGGAACAAGGTTATTGTTAACCACTATAAGAACATCATTAATCCTTCCCAAAGGTTTCTTCTTAGCAACATCAGCAATAGGAACATCAAAATAACACTTTTCAAGCGGTGGTAAATCAAGCATGTCATAAATTTTTCTAGGCATGATAGAAATACTAGCACCTAGATCACATAAAGCATGGCAATCATAACCATTAACATGCATATCAATGATGGGTTCCCAACCATCTTCTAACTTCTTGGGAACAGAGGCTTTTTGCTTCAACTTTTCATCCCTATTTTTTATGAGAGCATTGGTAATATGCTTAGTAAAAGCAATATTTAAAGAACTAGCATTGAGAGTCAAAGCAAGCTTTTGCAAGAACAAAATAACTTCAGATATATTGCAGCCATCAACATCAAAATCATTAAAAGAAATAGAGCTATCATCTCCCACACTCCGAAAAATTTCAGCACTCTTTTGAGAAAAAGTTTTGGCAGTTTTAGGCTTTTTAACACAAGGAGTGGGAGTTTTCTCTACACCAATCAAAGTAAGAGGATTGTTACCAGTAGGAGCAACATCATTAGAGGTAGTAATGGTACATACCTTCATCTCTCTAGCCATCTCATCTTCTCTTTCCCACCTGGCATGCAATTCCGCTAACAATCTAATATTTTCATCAATTCCAACTTGAATAGCATTAGCAGTAGCAAAAGGATCAGGCTTAGCGGACATTCTATTAACCAAAGAAGATTGCACATTAGACAATAATGAAATATCGGTTTCAGCTTTGGAAACCTTAGCCTGCAATTCAGGAATAGCCGTGTTTAAATTTTCAAGTTGATGACTAATAGTCCTCAACAGAGCTGATTGTTCCTCCATAATCTTGGTGAAAGCCCTGTTCTGTTCATGCTGCGCCTGCATAAAATTCTTAGTAGCCTTTTCAAGTTCAAAAATTCTTTCTTCACTAGGCATTTTAGGTCTACCAAGATAGCTATTATCACCATTAGAAGGAAACGACCTATAATTGTTACCGGCAAAATTGTTTCTAATGAAATTCACATCAACATGCTCTTCTTGAGCAACCAGAGAGGCCAAAGGAACATTATTAGGATCAACATGAGTCCTATCATTAGCAAGCATAGCCATAATGGTATCAATCTTATCACTCAAGGAATAGGTTTCCTCAACAGAATTTACCTTCTTACCTTGTGGAGCTCTCTCGGTGTGCCATTTGGAATAATTTACCATCATGTTGTCGAGTAGCTTTGATGTGGCGCCCAAGGTAAGGGACATAAAAGTGCCTCCAGCAGTTGAATCAAGTAGGTTCCTCGAAGAAAAATTCAGTCCTGCATAAAAAGCTTGGATAATCATCCAGGTAGTCAGTCCATGAGTGGGGCAATTCTTTATCATAGATTTCATTCTTTCCCAAGCCTGAGCAACATGTTCATTATCAAACTGAGTAAACTTCAAATATTGCTACGCAGAGATATAATCTTAGCAGGAGGATAGTATCTACCAATAAAAGCATCCTTACACTTAGCCCATGAATCAATACTATTCTTAGTCAAAGACAGCAACCAATCTTTAGCTTTTCCTCTCAAAGAAAAAGGAAACAACTTGAGCTTAATAATATCACTATCAACATCCTTATATTTCTGCATCTCACATAGCTCAACAAAATTGTTGAGATGAGCTGTAGCATCTTCAGTACTAGCACCAGAAAATTGCTCTTTCATAACAAGGTTCAACAAAGCAGGCTTAATCTCATAAAAGGTTGCAGCAGTAGCAGGTGGTGCAATAGGAGTGCAGATAAAATCACTATTGTTCGTGCTAGTAAAGTCACACAACTTGGTGTTTTCAGGATTGGCCATTTCAGCAAAACGAAAGTAAACAAGTAAAAACAACTACCAAGGATTCTAATTTTTTTGGGTTTTTGATAAAAAGCAATGCAGGTAAAATAAATAAAGTAAAGCAAAACAATAACAAAATAAAGAATGTGCGTGCGAAAACTCCCCTCGCATAAGTCTTCTTTCCTCCCCGGCAACGGCGCCAGAAAAACAGCTGATGGCTAGTTGATGAAGGAGATTATTCTTCTTCGTCCCCCCAGCAGCAATCCTTGTGCGTGGTGAATGACTAGCCCGTTGGGAACCCCAAGAGGAAGGTGTGATGAGTATAGCAGCTGGTTTTCCCTTAGTTAAGAAACCAAGGTTTAATGTCGATCTTGGAGAGGAGAGACAAGCGACTGAAGGTGATGCTTGCTAGTTTGCGACAGTAGCGGACAATTTATATATGGCGCCTCGTCCAAGCTTTGCTTGCTAGCTGCAACGTGGAACCTGCACACACACAAACAAATACTTTGCTCCCAACTTACGATGAGGTTGTCAATCTCACCGGTTTGCTTGAAACAAAGGTTATGAGTGTATCGAGTGGAAAACAGTAATAGTATGCGAGTAAAGTAAACAGTGCGAGAAAGTAAATAGGTGAAAGCAATATGATGGAAATAGGACCGGGGTCCACAGTTCACTAGTGGTGTCTCTCGATAGATAAAATAACACATGCTGGGTAAACAAATTACAGTTGGGCAATTGATAGAATAAAGATAAATGTGATATGTCAAGAAGATCACTATGAGATTTACTCTGGGCATTACAACAAAATACATAGACCGCCATCCAACTGCATCTATGACTAATAATCCACCCCCGGGGATATCAATCCGAACACCCCAAAAGTATTAAGTTGCGAACAACAGATAATTGCATTAAGCAAAGTGTGTAATGTAAACAAAGCATATGCCCTTGAGCATATGAATGTTGTTTTCTCCCTAGTAGCAACAGCACATCTACCACCTTAGAGGTTTCTGTCACTCCCCCAGGTGAAATAGAGGCATGAACCCACTATCGAGCATAAATACCCCCTCTTGGAGTCACTAGCAACTACTCGGCCAAGATAGCTACTAACAACGGAGAGCATGCAAGATCATAAACAACATAGAGATAACAAAAGATAATATTCAGTACAGCAACTCAATCATAAACACCAATATTCATCGGATCCCAACAAACCAAACATGTAGAATTACATAACGGTGATCTCAATCATGTAGGGCAGCTCATGAGATCTAAACATGAAGCACATGGTGGAGAAGACAACCATCTAGCTACTGCTATGGACCCATAGTCCAAGGTAGACTACTCACTCATCGCTTCAGAGGCAAGCATGGCGATGAAGAAGACCTCCGGTGGCGATTCCCCTCTCTGGCAGGGTGCCGGGAAGAGCTTCTGGACCCTCCCGATCTTCGAGTCGACGACGGCGGCGGATCGCGATGTGTTCTAGAAATCTGATCGGGTACTTAGGTTTTTTCCATCGGGGGGTCTTTATAGGCGAAGGGGCGATGTCAGAGGAGGGACCAGGCGCCCTCACACGGGGCTCGCGCGGCCAGGATCCTGGCCACGCCACCCCTGTGTCTGGGGCCCTGGTGGCCCTACTCCTTCTCTCCTCCGGATCTCTGGAAGCTTCCGGGTAAAATAAGACTTCAGGAACTTGTTTCGTTCAATTCCGAGAATATTTCCTGTGTATCACTTCTGAAACACAAAAACAGGAAACTGGCACTGTGGCAACTTGTTAATTGGTTAGTTCCGGAAAAATGCATAAAAGTGCCACGAAGTGTAACGAAACAATAGGCAAATGGTGTAAAAACAAGCATGGAGCATCAAAAATTATAGATACGTTGGAGACGTATCAGCTATCATCTCCTACACTCCAAAAAATTTCAGCACTCTTTTGAGAAAAAGTTTTGGCAGTTTTAGACTTTTTAACACAAGGAGTGGGAGTTTTCTCTACACCAATCAAAGTAAGAGGATTGCTAGCATTAGGAGCAACATCATTAGAGGTAGTAATGGTACATACCTTCATCTCTCTAGCCATCTCATCTTCTCTTTCCCACCTGGCATGCAATTCCGCTAACAATCTAATATTTTCATCAATTCCAACTTGAATAGCATTAGCGGTAGCAAAAACATTGTTCTCTTTCACCTCATTAGGCAACACTTTTAATTTCAGAATTTCAACATCATGAGCAAGGCTATTAACTTTAGAAGCAAGAATATCAATTTTTCCTAACTTTTCCTTAACAGACTTATTAAAAGCAGTTTGCTTACCGATGAAGTCCTTGAGCATTACCTCAAGCTCGGAGGGTGCGGCCCTAGTGTTGTTGTAGGAATTACCATAAGAATTACCATAACCATTACCATTGGTAGAAGGATACGGCCTATAATTGTTACTACCAAAATTGTTCCTATAAGCATTGTTGTTAAAATTATTGTTTCTAATGAAATTCACATCAACATGCTCTTCTTGAGTATCCAGAGAGGCTAAAGGAACATTATTAGGATCAACATGAGTCCTATCATTAGCAAGCATAGCCATAATGGTATCAATCTTATCATTCAAGGAAGAGGTTTCCTCAACAGAATTTACCTTCTTACCTTGTGGAGCTCTCTCGGTGTGCCATTCGGAATAATTTACCATCATGTTGTCAAGTAGCTTTGTTGCGGCGCCCAAGGTAAGGGACATAAAAGTGCCTCCAGCAGCTGAATCAAGTAGGTTCATCGAAGAAAAATTCAGTCCTGCATAAAAAGTTTGGATAATCACCCAAGTAGTCAGTCCATGAGTGGGGCAATTCTTTATCATAGATTTCATTCTTTCCCAAGCTTGAGCAACATGTTCATTATCAAACTGAGTAAACTTCATAATATTGCTACGCAAGGATATAATCTTAGTAGGAGGATAGTATCTACCAATAAAAGCATCCTTACACTTAGCCCATGAATCAATACTATTCTTAGTCAAAGACAGCAACCAATCTTTAGCTTTTCCTCTCAAAGAAAAAGGAAACAACTTGAGCTTAATAATATCACTATCAACATCCTTATATTTCTGCATCTCACATAGCTCAACAAAGTTGTTGAGATGAGCTGCAGCATCTTCAGTACTAGCACCAGAAAATTACTCTTTCATAACAAGGTTTAACAAAGCAGGCTTAATCTCATAAAAATTTGCAGCAGTAGCAGGTGGTGCAATAGGAGTGCAGATAAAATCACTATTGTTTGTGCTAGTAAAGTCACACAACTTGGTGTTTTCAGGATTGACCATTTCAGCAAAACGAAAGTAAACAAGTAAAAACAACTACCAAGGATTCTATTTTTT
The DNA here is from genome assembly GCA_007115705.1 of Dactylis glomerata. Taxonomy (NCBI): domain Eukaryota; kingdom Viridiplantae; phylum Streptophyta; class Magnoliopsida; order Poales; family Poaceae; genus Dactylis; species Dactylis glomerata. The sequence continues at coordinate 7,415,877 of QXEO01000430.1, read as the reverse complement.
TGGGTTTTTGATAAAAAGCAATGCAGGTAAAATAAATAAAGTAAAGCAAAACAATAACAAAGTAAAGGATGTGTGTGCGAAAACTCTCCTCGCAGATGTCTTCTACTTCCTCCCCAGCAACGGCGCCAGAAAATTAGCCGCTGGCGCGTGGTTGATGGCACCAGAAGTTTCCTTGTGCGTGGTGAAGGACCAGCCCGTTGGGAACCCCAAGAGGAAGGTGTGATGAGTATAGCAGCTAGTTTTCCCTCAGTTAAGAAACCAAGGTTTAATATCGATCTTGGAGAGGAGAGACAAACGACTGAAGGTGATGCTTGCTAGTTTGCGATAGCTGCGGACAATTTATATATGGCGCCTCGTCCAAGCTTTGCTTGCTAGCTGCAACGCGGAACCTGCACACACACAAACAAATACTTTGCTCCCAACTTACGATGAGGTTGTCAATCTCACCGGTTTGCTTGAAACAAAGGTTATGAGCGTATCGAGTGGAAAATAGTAGAGTATGCGAGTAAAGTAAACAGTGTGAGTAAAGTAAAACATGTGATAGCAATATTATGGAAATAGGACCGGGGTCCACAGTTCACTAGTGGTGTCTCTCCATAAGATAAATAACACATGCTGGGTAAAAAAATTACAGTTGGGCAATTGATAGAATAAAGATAAACATGATATGTCAAGAAGATCACTATGAGATTTACTCTGGGCATTACAACAAAATACATAGACCGCCATCCAACTGCATCTATGACTAATAATCCACTCCCGGGGATATCAATCCGAACACCCCATGAGTATTAAGTTGCGAACAACAGATAATTGCATTAAGCAAAGTGTGTAATGTAAATAAAGCATATGCCCTTAAGCATATGAATGTTGTTTTCTCCCTAGTAGCAACAGCACATCTACAACCTTAAAGGTTTCTGTCACTCCCCCAGGTTAAATAGAGGCATGAACCCACTATCGAGCATAAATACCCCCTCTTGGAGTCACTAGCAACTACTCGGCCAAGATAGCTACTAACAACGGAGAGCATGCAAGATCATAAACAATATAGAGATAACATAAGATAATATTCAGTACAGCAACTCAATCATAAACACCAATATTCATCGGATCCCAACAAACCAAACATGTAGAATTACATAACGGTGATCTCAATCATGTAGGGCAGCTCATGAGATCTAAACATGAAGCACATGGTGGAGAAGACAACCATCTAGCTACTGATATGGACCCATAGTCCAAGGTAGACTACTCACTCATCGCTCCGGAGGCAAGCATGGCGATGAAGAAGACCTCCGGTGGCGATTCCCCTCTCCGGCAGGGTGCCGGGAAGAGCTTTTGGACCCTCCCGATCTTCGGGTCGACGGCGGCGGCGGATCGCGATGTGTTATGGAAAAGTGATCGGGTACTTAGGTTTTTTCCGTCGGGGGGTCTTTATAGGCGAAGGGGCGATGTCAGAGGTGGACCCAGGTGCCCTCACACGAGGCTCGTGCGGCCAGGCCCATGGCCGCGCCACCCCTGCGTGTGGGGCCCTGGTGGCCCCTCTCCTTCTCTCCTTCGGATCTCTGGAAGCTTCTGGGTAAAATAAGACTTCAGGAACTTGTTTCGTCCAATTCCGAGAATATTTCCTGTGTATCACTTTTGAAACACAAAAATAGCAGAAAACAGGGAACTGGCACTGTGGCAACTCGTTAATAGGTTAGTTCCGGAAAATGCATAAAAGTGCCACGAAGTGTAACGAAACAATAGGCAAATGGTGTAAAAACAAGCATGGAGCATCAAAAATTATAGATACGTTGGAGACGTATCAAATGTGCATTGTCCCAAAGTTTTCATTGATTGATTCATGATGTTGGTTTCACTTGTTCTTAAATTATTTGTATCTAGTCGCCCTCTTAAACTTGAAGGTGTCCTATGCATTTATGTTTTGCTCTCTCATGAAGGATAAGCTAAAAACCATTTGTATGTTTTTCCATATGATTTGAACACACGTTTGACTTTCATTGTTTCATTTTCATGTTCTTTCGTTTGTGTTCTTTTTCATGTTATAACATGGTTGCTAAGTTTCTTCTATCAAGATTATGTCTTTCATGCCCATGTTTTAAGTTCTTTTGATCCCAACGCATAATGCTTACATAGATGATCAAGATTGTGTAGGTGCATGTCACCTCAAAAATTATTTCTATTGTTATCACTTACCTACTCGAGGACGAGCAGGAGTTAAGCTTGGGGATGTGATTGCTAGATTGTTGGGAACCCCAGGAGTAAGGTTATGATGAATATAGCAGCAAGTTTTCCCTCAATTAAGAAACCAAGGTTTAATCGATCAGGAGAAGAGCGGACAATACGACTATAGGTGATGCAGACTGGCTTAATAACACTCCAACAAGGACGCCGTTTACGACACTTGTTGACTCGTCTTCGGCCAATAGCAACGCGGAACCTGCACACAACACAACTAAGTACTTTGTTCTCAACTTACGATGAGGTTGTCAAACATTGCACCTATCTGGCCCAAGCCCAAAAGCCAACCCGAGTCAGCCCTTGACCCAGCCTAGAGATGCTTGCCTGCACGCTCGCGGGAGGACTCCGTAAAGCGCACGAATAGCACCATTGAGCAGAACCGCTACTCCGATTCTTCCATAGCTTCGAGTCCTTTCAGTCCATCAAAATATACCCTGTAGGAATTTGTGGCTTGCAATATTTAATATGTTACTACATTGTTATACTTCCGGAATCTAATACTCGATGTGAAAATATTTATAGAAATAATAGGAAATTATTGATACGGAATTGTACTTAAGGAAGCCGGTACGGCTGTATTGGAAAATAGTGTATATAAATATGTTGGAATTATACATGGGAACAGTATAGAGCTGTAACATCCCATGTTTCTAATAAAGTGTTTTGCATCATAAGCATCATCGAAAAATGCACTCTGAAATTTTTGCATTTAAAAATGAAGTGGAAACACTAACAGATGCATGTCTTTACTCTATTTTGAATGTGATCAAAAAGTTTTCAAAATGTGTTCAATTCTTTCGAAGGGTCAAAATAAATCTTGTTGACCTTCTACTAACTAGCGGAAAACCCCTAGATTTTTCAGAAGTCTTTAACCAAATTTAATGCATCAAATGATACAAAACTAGTGCTGTTTTGAATTTCTCCAGAAAACTTCCCAAAGCCAGGGGGCTTTTTGCAAAGTGGCTTGTCTTCTTCGTTGAAACACAGGGAGCCCCTGCGTGTCCTACGCAGGGCCAAGCCGAGGCCACCTCCTGCTTGCGCCTTGGCCACCGAGGATGACTCCCTGGAGCAGCACCTACACGCCACGCCTCCCCCTCCTCCTTATCTCTTCCCTGGCCGCCCTCCTTCTTCCCACCGTCGGCCTCTCTCTCTCTCTCTCTCTCTCTCTCTCTCTCTCTCTCTCTCTCTCTCTCTCTCTCTCTCTCTCTCTCTCTCTCTCTCTCTCTCTCTCTCTCTCTCTCTCTCTCTCTCTCTCTCTCTCGTGAACTTACAGTAGTCCATGGACATCGCCTCCCGTCGCCGCTAGAGACCGCCCCTTGCCTCCCCGATGAGCTGAGAAGGTCCGCGTCGCCGCCTGCAGCCTCCCCGTCGAAGGAATTGGACCGAGGTGCTTCGAGTCGCCGCCGGAGTCGCCGATTCCCTCGCAGGTCCTGAGCTCCTCCGCGCCAAAATCCATCGCCGCCGGCCTCTCCCCGGCCCAGTCGACCTCCCCTACCAGCTCCTGGTGAGCCCAGGGTCCGAGAGGACCCTTTCCCCTCCCTTTTTCCGCGCCGGAGCGCCGCCTCCACGCTCCTCTGCAGGAGCCCGCCATGGCCGGCTGTTCTGGCCGAGCTGGCCAGACTGGCCTGCCCTGTGGGCCACGGGCCCAGTGGTCAGCTGCCTTGGGTCAACCTGGCCTGAGTGGAAAAAGTTCCTGCGCCCTGTTTTATTTTCAGAAAAGTTACTGCAAGGTGTTAAAACTTGTAAAGTGCATAGAAAAATATCCGTTCGTCGGAAAAATGCATATGATATACCAAAATGCTCAGAAAAACATGCTCTACATTTTAGTATCAATTTCATGCATTGTTAAGCAATTTAAACCCTGTCCAAAATAGAAGAACTAATCTAACCCTTATGGCAAATTAGGGTTCGTCGGATTGCTACTATGAAGCGTCCGAAACCCTTCCAATCTATTATTCATGTCGTAGGGTTTATTTCGTGCATTCTAAACATGTCATAACATCATGCTTGATTGTGCATCGGTACATTATTTGAATGTGTTGTTTCCTTTCTGGTGTTTCTTCTTCTCGGTAGAATCCGAGACCGCGACCGAGCTCAACGCCGAAACTATTCAGATCAACTACATCGAAGCACAAGGCAAGCGTAACCCCTTTTGATGCATTTCTAATCCTATGATTTACAAATGTTTCAAGCCTCCACCATATCTGCATGCGTTCAACTGTCGTTTACCAAAACTTAGAGTAAACCTATTTTGATGCATGCCCTGCTATTGTCAACTATATATCTATGATCCACTGCTCCTAGCATGACTAGGTTATGCTTTAGCGTCACCGGAAACTTACTATTCTATGCTTAGCCATGCTTAGTATTTACTGTTGCAATTCCGGTATCTGGGTTTGAAGCTTATATGAATCTAGCATGATAGATTGTCGTGGTACTGTGGAGAATTGATAAAACTTGACAATAGGCATGGATGAGCCGCCACGCGAGTTGTGGTTATTTGACTCATTCTTGTCGCCCTAGGACCCGAGTTCTTGTCTCTTGATCCAAGACGAGCGTACAACCGCACGTGGAGGTATGGGACTCATGTCGACTGACTAACTTGCTTAGACTTATCCATGAGCTACCTAGTTCGGGCTTTCCATTTGGCATACGCATTGGAAATATTTTGGAAAGTGGTGGAAAAGAGAAGAGAGGCATCATATAGGGACGTGGCTGAGGTTGCTTGAGGTGGATTCCTCTGGTAAACCAACCTCGACTCACAACGAACGGTTCCGCGTCCGAGAACGGCCGATCTCGCGATGGCGGCTAGAACCTTTTGGCGTGGCTCATGGAATAGGTCGACGTAAGGTAAAGGTTGTAGGCGATCATCACCCCGCTAAGATTCTTCGCGAGGGTCCAGGGGACGATAGTCACGTGTGGGCAAAGTTGTGCACCCCTGCAGGGTTAAATCTTTTCGAAAAGCCGTGTCCACGGTTATGGACGACTTGGAGACAGATACTAGATCATAGACAACTTGAACCTAATCTTAAAAGTGCCAACTTAAGAGTGAGGCTCTGGATCACTTCCTCGGGGTCGAGGGGGTGATATGAGATGTTCTGAAGGTAATGACTTGGTGGTTGCTCCATGATTACAAGAGCTTGCGAGATGCTCCCTTATCCCCTCTACAAATTCTGAGTAGTCCTTGCCTTGTGTCATTTTCACAAAGAAAACTTGCGTTCTGCAAAGAGCTACACAAAAAGACCTTGATGCCATACATATAGTGTAGCAGGTCAGCTTGCTGAGTACACCCTCGTACTCACCCTTGTTTAATGTTGTTTTCCCACAGAAGAGACCGCCGCAGGCAACGAATGTGGTTTCTATGCCGATATCGACTTCGACGACTAGTTTGGGGTTCCGAGGCAGCAGCCTGAGATCTACGGGTTGGGACGTCGCTTATGTTCAGGGCCTCTTAGGCCATTTGCTATCTTGTTATGTAGCATAACATATTTGCTTTCCGTTGCTTGATGTAATGTTGGGTCAGTGACCTATGCTTGTAATAAATTGGATCTTTACTCTGTTAAGAGTTTGAACTACTACTTTGAGTCATAGAGTCACTATTGTGTTACCAGTTGTGGTTACCCATCTCGTGCATGATGCGTGTATGGATATAAAGTGCACGAGAGGGGTTTAAGGCTCTCGAGCTCTCTGTTATGCAGTCTTGGTTATGATTAGTTTCACGGCGCTTCGAGATGTGTAGAGCCGATGTTTAATTCCGGCATGCCTGCCGATGGTGTTCCGGCCTGGGACTGGTAACCCCAGTATCACTCGTTGCTAGCGTGACTAATACACATAACATCTCTGTATAGCTTAGAACCCGGGGTCCGACAGCTTTGGTATCAGAGCAGGACTGTCTGTAGGAAACCCTTACCGTTGGTCGAAGTTGAGTCTAGTGTTTGTAAAAAACTATTTGAAAGACAAAATGAATTGAGAAAACTCTGACTAGGATTCTTTTTACTCCTTATCTGGTGTCACTCTAATTCTGAGTCACCTTACCTTGATTTGATTGTAAAGGTTTACTTTCTCATCTGTCATTTCAAACCTCTAGGTTCTCGGGGTTTGGGTTCTCCTTTAGTACTCCGTGTCAGGTTGCATCAACTACTTTGAAGCATTGTCTATCTATAATGCTTCAAATGTTCAGAATTCAATCAATCTTGTTTCTGGTTATCCTTCGTTAAGTGATGTATTGGAAATGACTTGGTGGTGTTGTATCATCCTGGCATTCCATAGTCATGGTTTGTGAATCGGCTGGTTAGTGTATACGTTTTGTATGCCTTTCTACTACCATGCTTGATTGGATGATATTACTTGTACCACATGTCTTGTTTTCCCTTACATTACGTCAATCTCTTCTTTTCCTTTTGATTCCTATCGCTGAATCCTTTTGTTATCCTCCAGGATGTCAGGTGGTACTCGTGGTGGTGGTGGTCGTCGTGGCGGTGGGAATGATCAGGAGGGTGACAATGTCAATCTTCCGCCTCCACCGTCCATGGTCCAGCTTATGGCCATGTATGAAGCCAACCGCGCTGACAACATCAGGCTCCTGGAAAGGATTGAACAGAATACCGCTCGTCGTCAAGATGACCGAGTCGGCATGAGAGACTTCATCCGCCTTACACCTCCAGTTTTCAGCTATTCCACTGAGCCACTTGATGCTGATTACTGGCTCCGCACTATTGAGCGCAAACTTCAGGCTGCTCATGTCGCCCAAGCGGATTGGGTGACCTTCGCCGCATATCACCTTGAAGGTGCTGCTGCTTCCTGGTGGGAGAATTTCCTTGCTATTCAGACCGCCGAGCACGTTGTGACTTGGGAGGAGTTCAAAACTGCCTTCCGAGGGTATCACATTTCGGAGGGTCTAATGGAGCTTAAAAGGGAGGAATTCCTAAAGCTAAAGCAGGGCTATGGTTCAGTTTGCGACTACCAGGGCAATTTCAACCGCCTTGCCTGCTATGCTCCTGAAGAGGTGTCTACGGATGCCAAGAAGCAGGCCTTGTTCCGCAAGGGACTGGACCCTGAGCTTCGTCGTGATCTTCATCTCCTGGATTTCAACACTTTCCAAGACCTTGTGAATAAAGCTATGAAGGCTGAAAGGGGAAAGGTTGAGTATGAAGAAACTCGCAAGCGCCCTCGAGAAGATGCTCAGTCATCTGACTCAGGTACAAAGCACCGCCGTGTCTGGATTCCTTATGGTGCTGTTCCACGTGCTCCCTATCAGCCAAGGCCAGATGCGTCTCGTCCACCTCAGCCACCTGTAGCGTAGAAGTACCCAAGCGCTCAGCCAAATTCAGCTGGTTCTGGTATTATTTGCTACAAATGCCATCAGCCTGGCCACATTTCCAGGGTTTGTCCTCAGAATCTTGGATATCAGCCTCAACCTATTCCAGGCTCTGCTGTTGGTCGTGGAGTCCCTCTTCCTAATAAGGGGGCTAAGCCTTCAGTTCCAGGACGTGGTCGTCTGACCCATGTTTCCATTGAAAAGGCTGAAGAAGACCAAGGCGTCATACTTGGTACGCTTTATGTCAACTCAATACTAGCTACAGTTCTCTTTGATTCTGGAGCATCGCATACATTCATGTCTCAAGAGTTTGCTCAACTGCATGGGGTAGCTTTTGAACAATTGCCTACTCCATTGATGGTCCATTCTCCTGGTTCTAGTTGGTGTGCCACCATGGTTAGCCATGGGAACATCATCGATTTTGGTTATAATCTATTCCCAACATCTTTCATTGCCTTGAAGTCAACTGACATTGATGTCATCTTGGGCATGGATTGGATGGCAAAATATCAAGTCATCATTGATTGCGCAGCCAGATCCATTGTCATGACCTCTCCTGCTGGCAGAACATTTGAGTATTGGTCTTCGCCAGCAACTGCTCCATCAGCAAGATTTGTTCCTGAGGCTGAGTTGTATGCCATCGATGTCCTACCACCACTTGAAATTCATGATGTACCGGTGGTCTGTGCCTTTCCAGATGTCTTCCCTGAAGAATTACCTGGCATGCCACCTGATCGAGATGTGGAGTTTGTCATAGAGTTGGTTCCTGGAACCGCTCCTATTTCTAAAAGACCTTATCGTATGCCTCCTGAAGAGTTGGTTGAATTAAAGAAGCAAATCGAGGAGTTGGAAAACAAAGGCTTCATTCAACACAGCACTTCCTCTTGGGGTTGTCCCGGACTCTTTGTCAAGAAAAGGGACACCACTGTTCCACGTCTAGTCGTTGACTATCGTCCCTTGAATGCAGCAACAATCAAGAATAAATATCCTCTTCCTAGAATCAATGATCTCTTCGATCAATTGAGCGGTGCAACCGTCTTCTCCAAAATGGATTTAAGATCGGGTTATCACCAAATTAAAATCCGAGCCGAGGACATTCCAAAGACGGCGTTCACAACTCGTTATGGTCTTTACGAGTATACTATCATGTCTTTTGGACTCACAAATGCTCCAACCACATTTATGAGGCTCATGAACTCTGTGTTCATGGAGTATCTCGACAAGTTTGTTGTGGTCTACATTGATGATATTCTAATCTACTCCAAGACCGAAGAAGAACATGCCGAACATCTACGTCTAGCTTTGACGAAACTTCGTGAACATCGGTTGTACGCCAAGTTCTCTAAATGTGAGTTCTGGTTGAATGAGCTCATCTTTCTTGGCCATGTGCTCTCTGCTAATGGTGTTGCGGTCATCCCTGATAAAGTTCAATCTGTTCTGGATTGGGTGACCCCTTCCTCAGTCAAGGATGTGCGGAGTTTTCTCGGATTGGCTGGTTATTACCGCCGTTTCATTGAGAATTTCTCCAAGATTGCCAAACCTATGACTGAACTTCTCAAGAAGAATAAGAAGTTTGAGTGGTCAGAGAAAGCCGAAGAAGCTTTCCAATTACTAAAAACTAAGCTGACTACTGCTCCTGTGCTTGCCCTTCCGGACACAAGCAAGGAATTCGTTATCTATTGTGATGCCTCTCACCAAGGGCTTGGTTGTGTGTTGATGCAAGATGGTCATGTGGTTGCTTATGCCTCTCGGCAATTAAAACCGCATGAACTCAACTATCCAACCCATGACTTGGAGCTTGCAGCTGTTGTACATGCCTTGAAGCAGTGGCATCATTACTTGCTTGGCAATCGATGTGAGCTATATTCTGATCATCAGAGTCCGAAGTATCTTTTTACCCAACCGGATCTGAATCTCAGACAGAGACGATGGTTGGAACTCATCAAAGATTATGATGTGGGTCTTAACTATCAACCCGGCAAAGCCAATGTCGTGGCTGACGCGTTAAGCCGGAAGTCCTACTGCAATAATCTAATGCTTAAGCAAGCCCAACCTCCTCTTCATGAAGAGTTTGCACGGCTTAATCTTGAAGTTGTTCCTTCTGGCTTCCTGTCAAACTTGGAAATCAAACCTTCCCTTGAAGAGCAAATCAAAGATGCTCAAAAGCAAGATTCTGACATTGCCATGATCAGAAAGAACATTGCTAGCGGGGATGCTAGGTCTTTCTCTCTTGATCATCAAGATACCGTTTATTTCGGTAAACGTCTTGTTGTACCAAACCATCGAGACTTGAAAGAGCAAATCCTTAAGGAAGCTCATGAATCACCCCTTTCCATCCATCCTGGAAGTACCAAGATGTATCAGGATGTTCGCCAAAGGTTCTGGTGGACTGGGATGAAGCGAGAAATCGCTCAGTATGTTGCTGAATGCGACGTTTGTCATCGTGTAAAAGCTGAACATCAAAGACCTGCTGGAGTTCTTCAACCTTTATCCATTCCTGAGTGGAAATGGGATGAAATTGGCATGGATTTCATCACTGGATTTCCAAAAACTCAAAAGGGCAACAATGCAATATGGGTAGTTGTTGATCGTCTATCCAAAGTTGCTCATTTCGTTCCTATCCGCGAGGATATCACTGCTACTCAACTGGCAGAATTATATATTTCTCGGATAGTAACTCTTCACGGTGTTCCAAAGAAGATTATCTCCGACCGCGGAAGCCTTTTTACCTCCAGGTTCTGGAAAAGCTTTCAAGAAGCTATGGGAACTCATATTTCCTTTAGCACTGCCTATCATCCTCAAACCGGAGGTCAAACTGAAAGAGTGAATCAAATTCTTGAGGACATGCTCTGAGCTTGTGCTATCTCTTTCGGGAAGAATTGGGAGAAGTGCCTTCCCTTCGCTGAGTTTTCCTATAACAACAGCTTTCAATCCAGCTTGGGCATGGCACCTTTTGAAGCTCTATATGGAAGAAAATGTCGAACACCGCTAAATTGGTCTGAAACCGGAGAAAGACAATTCTTTGGCCCGGACATGATCAAAGAAGCAGAAGATCAAGTTCGCATAATCCGAGAGCGTCTGAAAACTGCTCAGTCTCGCCAAAAGAGCTATTACGATCGTCATCATCAAGATGTGAGCTATGAAATTGGTGAGAAAGCCTATCTCCGAGTCACACCTCTAAAAGGTGTTCATCGCTTTGGTATTAAAGGCAAATTGGCTCCTCGCTATGTTGGTCCTTTCCCTATTCTCGCTAAGCGTGGAGAGCTTGCCTATCAGTTGGAACTTCCTTCAACATTTCCGGATGTTCATGATGTGTTTCATGTCTCTCAACTCAAGCATTGTTTCAAAGATCCAATCCGTGGAGTTGATCATACCACTCTTGATCTTCAGGAAGATCTCACCTATTGGGAGTATCCTGTTCTTATCCTTGATGAAGCTGAAAGAAAAACTCGAGGCCGAACCATCAAGTTCCTCAAAGTTCAATGGTCTCATCATTTTGAACAAGAAGCAACTAGGGAACGAGAGGATCGCCTTCGATCCGAGTACCCTTCCTTTTTCTCTAGTTCATAGGAATCTCGGGACGAGATTCTTGTAAGGGGGGTAGACTTGTAACATCCCATGTTCTAATAAAGTGTTTTGCATCATAAGCATCATCGAAAAATGCACTCTAAAATTTTTGCATTTAAAAATGAAGTGGAAACACTAACAGATGCATGTCTTTACTCTATTTTGAATGTGATCAAAAAGTTTTCAAAATGTGTTCAATTGTTTCGAAGGGTCAAAATAAATCTTTTTTGACCTTCTACTAACTAGCGGAAAACCCCTGGATTTTTCAGAAGTCTTTAACCAAATTTAATCCATCAAATGATACAAAACTAGTGCTGTTTTGAATTTCTCCAGAAAACTTCCCAAAGCCAGGGGGCTTTTTGCAAAGTGGCTTGTCTTCTTCGTTGAAACACAGGGAGCCCCTGCGTGTCCTGCGCAGGGCCAAGCCGAGGCCACCTCCTGCTTGCGCCTTGGCCACCGAGGATGACTCCCTGGAGCAGCACCTACACGCCACGCCTCCCCCTCCTCCTTATCTCTTCCCTGGCCGCCCTCCTTCTTCCCACCGTCGGCCTCTCTCTCTCTCTCTCTCTCTCTCTCTCTCTCTCTCTCTCGTGAACTTACAGTAGTCCATGGCCGTCGCCTCCCGTCGCCGCTAGAGACCGCCCCTTGCCTCCCCGATGAGCTGAGAAGGTCCGCGTTGCTGCCTGTAGCCTCCCCGTCGAAGGAATTGGACCGAGGTGCTTCGAGTCGCCGCCGGAGTCGCCGATTCCCTCGCAGGTCCGGAGCTCCTCCGCGCCAAAATCCGTCACCGCCGGCCTCTCCCCGGCCCAGTCGACCTCCCCTGCCAGCTCCTGGTGAGCCCAGGGTCCGAGAGGACCCTTTCCCCTCCCTTTTTCCGCGCCGGAGCGCCGCCTCCACGCTCCTTTGCAGGAGCCCGCCATGGCCGGCTGTTCTGGCCGAGCTAGCCAGACTGGCCTGCCCTGTGGGCCACGGGCCCAGTGGTCAGCTGCCTTGGGTCAACCTGGCCTGAGTGGAAAAAGTTCCTGCGCCCTGTTTTATTTTCAGAAAAGTTACTGCAAGGTGTTAAAACTTGTAAAGTGCATAGAAAAATATCCGTTCGTCGGAAAAATGCATATGATATACCAAAATGCTCAGAAAAACATGCTCTACATTTTAGTATCAATTTCATGCATTGTTAAGCAATTTGAACCCTGTCCAAAATAGAAGAACTAATCTAACCCTTATGGCAAATTAGGGTTCGTCGGATTGCTACTATGAAGCGTCCGAAACCCTTCCAATCTATTATTCCTGTCATAGGGTTTATTTCGTGCATTCTAAACATGTCATAACATCATGCTTGATTGTGCATCGGTACATTATTTGAATGTGTTGTTTCCTTTCCGGTGTTTCTTCTTCTCGGTAGAATCCGAGACCGCGACCGAGCTCAACGCCGAAACTATTCAGATCAACTACATCGAAGCACAAGGCAAGCGTAACCCCTTTTGATGCATTTCTAATCCTATGATTTAAAAATGTTTCGAGCCTCCACCATATCTGCATGCGTTCAACTATCGTTTACCAAAACTTAGAGTAAACCTATTCTGATGCATGCCCTGCTATTGTCAACTATATATCTATGATCCACTGCTCCTAGCATGACTAGGTTATGATTTAGCGTCACCGGAAACTTACTATTCTATGCTTAGTATTTACTGTTGCAATTCTGGTATCTGGGTTTGAAGCTTATATGAATCTAGCATGATAGATTGTCGTGGTACTGTGGAGAATGGATAAAACTTGACAATAGGCATGGATGAGCCGCCACGCGAGTTGTGGTTATTTGACTCATTCTTGTCGCCCTAGGACCTGAGTTCTTGTCTCTTGATCCAAGACAAGCGTACAACCGCACGTGGAGGTATGGGACTCCTGTCGACTGACTAAATTGCTTAGACTTATCCATGAGCTACCTAGTTCGGGCTTTCCATTTGGCATACGCATTGGAAATATTTTGGAAAGTGGTGGAAAAGAGAAGAGAGGCATCATATAGGGACGTGGCCGAGGTTGCTTGAGGTGGATTCCTCTGGTAAACCAACCTCGACTCACAACGAACGGTTCCGCGTCCGAGAACGGCCGATCTCGCGATGGCGGCTAGAACCTTTTGGCGTGGCTCATGGAATAGGTCGACGTAAGGTAAAGGTTGTAGGCGATCATCACCCCGCTAAGATTCTTCGCGAGGGTCCAGGGGACGATCGTCACGTGTGGGCAAAGTTGTGCACCCCTGCAGGGTTAAATCTTTTCAAAAAGCCGTGTCCACGGTTATGGACGACTTGGAGACAGATACTAGATCATAGACAACTTGAACCTAATCTTAAAAGTGCCAACTTAAGAGTGAGGCTCTGGATCACTTCCTCGGGGTCGAGGGGGTGATATGAGATGAGATGTTCTGAAGGTAATGACTTGGTGGTTGCTCCATGATTACAAGAGCTTGCGAGATGCTCCCTTATCCCTTCTACAAATTCTGAGTAGTCCTCGCCTTGTGTCATTTTCACAAAGAAAACTTGTGTTCTGCAAAGAGCTACACAAAAAGACCTTGATGCCATACATATAGTGTAGCAGGTCAGCTTGCTGAGTACACCCTCGTACTCACCCTTGTTTAATGTTGTTTTTCCACAGAAGAGACCGCCGCAGGCAACGAAGGTGGTTTCTATGCCGATATCGACTTCGACGACTAGTTTGGGGTTCCCAGGCAGCAGCCTGAGATCTACGGGTTGGGACGTCGCTTATGTTCAGGGCCTCTTAGGCCATTTGCTATCTTGTTATGTAGCATAACATATTTGCTTTCCGTTGCTTGATGTAATGTTGGGTCAGTGACCTATGCTTGTAATAAGTTGGATCTTTACTCTGTTAAGAGTTTGAACTACTACTTTGAGTCATAGAGTCACTGTTGTGTTACCAGTTGTGGTTACCCATCTCGTGCATGATGCGTGTATGGATATAAAGTGCACGAGAGGGGTTTAAGGCTCTCGAGCTCTCTGTTATGCAGTCTTGGTTATGATTAGTTTCACGGCGCTTCGAGATGTGTAGAGCCGATGTTTAATTCCTGCCGATGGTGTTCCGGCCTGGGACTGGTAACCCCAGTATCACTCGTTGCTAGCGTGACTAATACACATAACATCTCTGTATAGCTTAGAACCCGGGGTCCGACAAGAGCGGAATGCCAGGTTGTCCGTAGGATTGGCTCTACGCAGTGGCGGACCTTGACCCCAAATGTAGGAGGGGCAAAACGAGATTAGATAGATGTTGAGGGGTCCAATTTGCAGAAATTTTCATTTGTATGGTAAACAATGGTATTTACTAAGTACTATTGTGCAAATTTTAATTAAGTTGGGGGGCCATGGCCCTTTTGGCCTCCACAAAGGTCCGCCAGTGGCTCTACGGATTGTCAAAGCCTGCGAGTTTGATTTTGAATTCAAACTCGGCGCATGACTCACACATGCGTGTTGGGACCTAATTGATTAACATTATTAGGCTCGGTAACTGGCTGTTAATGATAGTGGTTGGTTTAACAAGTCACGAGTCCTAGCTAAAAACAGATGGAAACATCTGAAATTTGGAGTCTATATAAAGGTTCCACCCTCTAACCTCAATATGCATTGTGAGTGGCACCATCGATAAGGCAGAGGAATAGAGGATAGACCATTTAGCTCCAAAACCCTAATTTCTTACATCGGTATCAGAGCCTTGGCCGAACGTGTTGATCGTCGGAATTTTAACTCCCGCCAGCCATCATTTTCTACTTCCGCCGCCGCACCATAGCGCTAGAGAAGTGGCTCGTACAGGGGCTCATTTCACCTGGTCAAACCAGCAGAGGTCCCCGGTAAGATGTGTGCTAGATAGGGTGCTGGTGTCCCCAGATTGGGAAACCCAGTACCCACTCTTGTCCCTCCGAGCCTCAACTAGTTTGGGTTCTGACCATACACCGCTGGTATTGGACATAGGCAGTGTGGCACCAAGCAGATCATCTCGGTTTTTCTTTGAAACAAGCTGGTTAGATATTCCTGGCTTCAAAGAGATGGTGGCTGCTAGGTGGCTGGATCACGCTGCTGGGATTCAAAGGTGTCGGGGACCCATTACTGGTGGCATAGTAAGTCTACAGAGGTAAGACAATTCTTGAAAGGTTGGGGTGCTAACTTGGGCAAGGAGTCCAGGGTGGCTAAGGCCAAACTCCTGGCCCATATCCAAGAGCTGGATAGCATGGCTGATAACAATGGGCTTGATGAGGACAGCTGGGCCCTTTGCTATCATTTAGAAGGTCAAATGATGGATATGCTGAGCGCAGAGGAGGAATACTGGAGGCAGAGAGGAAGGCAGCAGTGGCTCCTTAAAGGAGACGCAAATACAAAGATCTTCCACGCTTTTGCAAATGGCAGGAAACGCAAGTGCGCGATCCTCTTGCTAGAGGCTGAGAATGGGCAAGTAACAGATCCCATCGGTATCTAGGCTATTATCTATGCCTTCTACAGGAGCCTCATGGGTTCAGAGGAATCCAAAGCCTTGTGTCTCTACCAGAATATTTGGGGTGCTGACATGCGAGTCTCCTCTCAGGAAAACGAGGAGTTGTTGAGATCCTTCACTGTTGAGGAGCTAGATGTTGTTCTTAAAGATACCAAAACTGATACTGCCCCTGGGCCTGATGGCTTGCCTGTTCTGTTTTACAAAAGGTTCTGGCCGTTGGTAAAGAAGGAGGTGCTCTGAATGGCTTTGCCTTGGGGATAGTAGATATTGCCAGACTGAATTTTGGGATTCTTTCCATGATCCCCAAAGTCCCTGGTGTTGTCAACATCAAACAGTTTTGCCCAATTGCACTGATCAATGTCATCTTCAAACTAGTTTCTAAAGCCTATGCTATGCGTCTCTCTCCAGTGGCCCATAGAGTAATCTCTCAATCTCAGACTGCATTTATCAAAGGTAGATTTATCCAAGATGGTCCTTTGGCTCTGCATGAGATTATCCATGAGTTGAAATCAAAGAAGCTTTCGGCTGTCCTGCTCAAACTTGACTTCGAAAAGGCGTATGATAGAGTTAACTGGCAATTTCTGCGGGAAGTGCTCCTTAGAAAGGGCTTTGACCCTGCCTATGTGCACAGAATCATGCATTTAGTTAGTGGAGGCCAGAATGCTATCTCAATCAATGGGGAGGTGGGCCCTTACTTCAGAAACAAGAGAGGAGTGAGACAAGGGGGTCCAATTTTGCCTCTCTTATTTGATTTTGTGGCTGATGCCTTGGATGTAATTCTGTCTCGTGCTAGGGCAGAAGGGCACATTCAAGGAGTGGTTTCACACTTGATCCCTGGGGGGGTAACTCATTTGCAGTATGCTGATGATACAATGATTCTGATTCAGAACACTGAATTAGGCTTGATCAACCTAAAATTCATCCTGCTATGCTTTGAGCTACTGTCTGGAATGAAGATCAATTTCCATAAGAGTGAGGTCATTGCCATGGGCTGTGAGAGCGAGGAGCAGGCTAGAGTGGCCAGGCTCCTCAATTGTAAGCAAGGAAGGTTTCCCTTCACTTACTTAGGCTTCACCATGAGCGATAGTAAGCTGACAATGGCGGATATGGAACCTCTGGTGGCGACGGTGGCTAAGAAAGTAGCGCCATGGTAGGGGAGATTCATGTCATCTGCGGCTAGGCTCACCTTAGTAAATGCGTGCCTTTCCAACTTGCCTCTCCACACCTTAGGTCTATTTCTCCTGGAAGATGGGACTCATGCAGGCTCTGATAAGCATAGAAATAGATTCTTCTGGGAGGGACAAGGCACCAAAAAGAAGTATCATATGGTGAAGTGGGAGGATGTTTGCCAACCCAAAAGTCAGGGAGGCTTGGGGGTTATTAATTCTAAAATGATGAATATTGCGCTTATGGCCAAGTGGATTTGGCGTATCCTTGGTGAGCCAGACTCGGACCTGCTCTGGTTGAGGTTTCTTAAGGCAAAATACAACGTCAAAGACTTGTTCTCGTTCAGAATAGTGGGCTGCTCACCGTTCTAGCATAGCATCCACAAGATCAAGAACCTGTTCAAGAAAGGAGTTAGATTTTCCCCATGTGCTCACTCTTCCATTAGCTTCTAGAATGATCTTTGGATTGGTGATGCTCCACTCAGTGTGAGATTTCCGACTCTATTTCTGAAAAGCTCAGAGACGGACTTAACACTTTCCCAAGCTTACTCTGAGGAAGGCTGGTGGATTCCCTTCCGAAGAAACCTGGATCAAGAGGACATCCAAGCTTGGGGTGAGCTCTCCAATCTGGTTGAGGACAGTGAGCTAGAGGATCGGGATGACCGCATCTCCTGGCAATGGGATCAATCTGGGAGCTATTCCTCTCGCTCCATGTATAGGGAGCTGTGTAGAAAACTAGAAGTGTAGATCACAAAGTACATCTGGAACTTTGCTATCCCTCCAAAGATTAAGATTTTCACTTGGCAATTAGCTCGAGGGCGTCTGCCATCCAATGATCAGATCCTTGCCAAGCATGGCCCGTCTGATGGGTTGTGCGTACTTTGTGGAGAGGTTGAGCATGTTGATCATATTTTCTTTCAATGCCTGATGTGTGGTAAATAACCAGCCCGTTGGGAACCCCAAGAGGAAGGTGTGATGAATATAGCAGCAGATTTTCCCTCAGTAAGAAACCAAGGTATGTCGATCAGGAGAGGAGCAGACAAACGACTGAAGGTGATGCTTGCTAGCTTGCGACAGCTTAGGACAATTTATAGGGCGCCTCGTCCAAGCTTTGCTTGCTAGCTGCAACGCGGAACCTGCACACAACACAACCAAATACTTTGCTCCCAACTTACGATGAGGTTATCAATCTCACCGGTTTGCTGTAAACAAAGGAATGAGCGTATCGAGTGGAAAATGATAATAGTATACGAGTAAAGTAAACAGGTGATAGCAATATAAAGGAAATAGGACCGGGATCCACAGTTCACTAGCGGTGTCTCTCCATAAGATAAAAGAATACAAGCTGGGTAAACGAATTACAGTTGGGCAATTGATAGAATAAAGATAACGTGCATATGATGAGAGGATCACTATGAGATTTACTCTGGGTATTACAACAAAATACATAGACCGCCATCCAACTGCATCTATGACTAATAATCCACTCACGGGGATATCGTCCGAACACCACATGAGTATTAAGTGGACATCGTCAGAAGTGGACCAAGGCGGTCTCACACATAGGGGGCGTGGCCCAGCCGCTGGCCGCACCGCCCTGGTGTGAGGCCACCTCATGGCCCCACTCTGTCTCCTCTTCGGTTCTCTGGAAGCTTCGGTAAAATTCTGGGCGACTGGCTTTGGTTTCGTCCAATTCCGAGAATATTTCCTGTGTAACTTTTCTGAAACACAAAAACAGCAGAAAACCGGGAACTGGCACTGTGGCGACTTGTTAATAGGTTAGTTCCGGAAAATGCATAAAAGTGCCACGAAGTGTAACGAAACACTAAGCAAATGGTGTAAAAACAAGCATTGAGCATCAAAAAATAATGGATACGTTGGAGACGTATCAGCATCCCCAAGTTTAACTCATGCTCGTTCTCGAGTAGGTAAGTGATAACAAAAGAAATAATTTTTGAGGTGACATGCACCTACACAATCTTGATCATGTATGTAAGCGTTGTGCGCTGGGATGAAAAGAACTTAAAATATGGGCATGAAAGACATGATCTTCATAGATGAAACTTAGCAACCATGTTATAACATGAAAATGAACACAAACAAAAGATCATGAAAATGAAACAATGAAAGTCAAACGTGTGTTCAAATCATAAGGAAAAATATACAAATGGTTTTCAGCTTGTCCTTCATGGAGAGCAAAACATAAATGCATAGGACACCTTCAAGTTTAAGAGGGCGACTAGATACAAATAATTTGAGAATAAGTGAAACCAACAATATGAATCAATCAATGAAAACTTTGGGACAATGCACATTATTCTAAGAATGACAACTATGCTCTCTTAATGGTGCATAAAGAAAGAAGGTGGTGACTCAACATAAAAGTAAAAGAAAGGCCCTTCGCGGAGGAAAGCAGTGTTTGCAAGTTTTATAGACCTTCAAAAATTATGGTACTTACCGTCTTTGAGCTCTCATTGTCCCCATCATAAGCATCTTGAATGGTTAAAGTTATTGCAAGAACAATTATGATGCATATGCTTGACAAATCATAAGTTGAAAACCTCGTGTCCCGTGAATACGAGTACCCAAACCTCATGCTACTTTACTTAGAGTCCCAAGCAAGACTCTTGTCATTGTAAGTATATACGTATCATCGAGAACCGCCAACGGGGTACCTCCGTGCCCGATGACATGGAACAAGCCCACATCAAAATGACAGAACAAGCAGACAATGAACACCTCGACATCTCTTTTATTTACCATTTGTTTAGCTTTTTATTTTGAGATGCGTCGTCGAATGTCCACTATGGGTATGCTGCAAATTTCCACCATGTGCATGGCTTAGATTGGCGGCCCAGGCGTTTCCCTAACACATATACAAACTCTATGATCCCGCAAGATTCCCAATTTATTTCACACCGCGAGCATCCATAAACAAAATATCACGATATCAACTCAAATAAGAAGTGCAATATTGAAAGCTTGCCCCATGACGGCATGGTTGGGCTAGTCTCCAACTTACAACTTGCAAGTATAACAACTCAACATAAGAGACCACAATGTCAAATTTTTAAGAATGAGAAATATAAAGTGTGCCTTCCGGTTCGTGAGAGCTTTACTGACCAATTTTTGCATAACACTGGTAAGAGTTTAATTTGAAGAGTAGATAAAAGCAAGTCAAATGTACTTTGGAATAGTAAATTACTAGTAGGTATGTATGGTAGACACTTTGGCAAACTTGGTTTTTAGGAGTTGGATGCACGAGCAGAGCTCATACTCAGTACAAGGCGAGGGCTAGCAAAAGACTGGGAGCGACCAACTAAGAGAGCAATAATGGCCATAATCATGCATAGCGACAAAACATCATTAAGAGAAGCATAAAATGACATCACATGTCAAAAACTAAATGATCATAGAGGCTATTGGCGACTTTGTAAGAGTCTAACATGTGTGAGCATGCGCCAAGTCAACCCAAATAAAACATCAAGGAGAAAACTAAAATAATGCTTCCAAACGATAAAAACAACGCATGATTTTTTCAAAGGCTCATTAAGCAATCTCAGTTATTTGAGACAAGTCATGCTACAGCAAAACCACTAAGCGTACTATCAAAAAGACATCAAGCACGACATGCAAAAGCCTAAGCCGCAGTCTACACAAGCTCCTTCTTGTACCACTTTTTTGCATAAAGTTTTTTCTCCTTTCCAACACTATTCAAAAATTTTATAAACACCTCTTTTGATGAAAACCAATATAGACCAGAGGCAAAAATACACCTTGATGAAAAGATATAACAAGATCTGAACGCAAATCAAGGCAAAAATCGAAAGCTAAACGCAGTTCTAGAAAAAGAAGAACACTCGTTGAAATTATAAGAATGAAAAACGGAGTGTTCTTGGCAAATGAAAAGCAAGGAAACTTCTCCAAAGGAAATTTGTTGGGGTCCAACCATTTATTGCAGAAAACTAAACTAAGCTAAACTAAAAACTAAAAACAACTGACGCTCCAAGAAAAACGCATAATGCATGAAGCAATAAAAATATAGTGTCTTGAAAGGTGACCTGATTTTTGCCAATGAAGAAGGGGTGCCTCGGGGGCATCCCCAAGCTTTGACGCTTGTAATTCTTGGATATTTCTTAGGGTGATGCATGGGCATCCCCAATCTTGAGCTTTTGTCCGTTCTTCAACTCATCTCATCACTCTCCGATCCCTACACTTGAAAACTTCCTTCATACAAAACTAAACACAAATCTATTAGCAACATTAGTGTAAGCATAACATATAATCAACCCTTTTTGCTTCAGGTTTTAACTTAAAACCACCACCTATTAAGCATATACTACTGTAGCAACTTCCCCAAAAGTTCCGTGATCAAAAGAACTCAAAAAGAAAGCGATAAAGCGGCAACACAAATATTGGCAGAAATCTGTCGAAACAGAACAGCTGACAAAGATCGAATTGTTGAGGGGTTTTATGATGCTCAAATCAAAAAGTGTTCAACTAATGAAAGTTTGGATATAACCTGGGGCATATGCACAAGAAATCGCAGGTCCAAAAGATATACAGAGAATTTTCACGAATTTTTACAGTGCAGTACCGAAAACTGTTTCAGGACAGCAACATCCCCAAATCTTACCTCACTCAAATTAGAGGCTTCTCTTGGCATAAAAACGAAATAAAAAAGATAAGGAGAGATCATTACAGTAGTAATAGCTTCCAAGACTCAAATAAAAGAAAAAGAACTGAATGTAAAAACATTGGGTTATCTCTCAAGAGTGCTTTTCTTTAACGCCTTTGAGCTAGGCGCAGAAAATTGTGAATCAAGTAATATCAAGTGAGGCATTAAGATCCATTGAAGAGGTCTTCTCAATAAGGCATTGTATTTCATCCATATAAGTTTTTGAAGACCCTTTGTGATCACGCTTTGGTTCACTCAAATCACTAAAAAGATTTTTGGGACAAATCCAATTAAAATTATTTTCAAAAGCTTCATACAATCCCAAGAGTTTGCTAGGTATAGGTATCTCGGTTCCCTCATTGTTTGTACTAATAACTTTTATAGGTGAACCCAGCTTATTAAAGCGCTTAAGAACTTTCCTAGCTTCAATGGCAACATCTCTAAATTCTAAGCGCAAAGTTTCCAAGATAAAAGCTTTCTTTTCAGGACCCTCAATTTCATGAAGCTTAAGGAACTTGTGTTGCATAAAAGGATTAAGGCTAGCAAACCTAGCTTCTAACATGTGAATTAAATAAGCAGAAGCAACTTCAATACTAGGAGCAAGCTCAACCAAAGATTTTTCTCAACTTCCTTATGCATACTAATGTGATTAAAGAACTCCTCAATGTTACTTTTTCCAATAATCGAACCACTACCTACTGAGAGGTCCTCCAAAACATACTTAGGGAACAACATAATGAACTAAAGTAAAGAAATAACAACTACGAAGGATTCTAATTTTTTTGGGTTTTTGATAAAATGAATGCAAGTAAAATAAATAAAGTAAAGCAAAACAATAAACAAAGTAAAGGATGTGCGTGTGAAAACTCCCCTCGCAGAAGTCTTCTACTTCCTCCCCGGCAACGGCGCCAGAAAATATGCTTGATGCATGGTAAATAACCAGCCCGTTGGGAACCCCAAGAGGAAGGTGTGATGAATATAGCAGCAGATTTTCTCTCAGTAAGAAACCAAGGTATGTCGATCAGGAAAGGAGCAGACAAACGACTGAAGGTGATGCTTGCTAGCTTGCGACAGCTCAGGACAATTTATAGGGTGCCTCGTCTAAGCTTTGCTTGCTAGCTGCAACGCGGAACCTGCACACAACACAACCAAATACTTTGCTCCCAACTTACGATGAGGTTGTCAATCTCACCGGTTTGCTGTAAACAAAGGAATGAGCGTATCGAGTGGAAAATGATAATAGTATACGAGTAAAATAAATAGTGCGAGTAAAGTAAATAGGTGAAAGCAATATAAAGGAAATAGGACCGGGATCCACAGTTCACTAGCGGTGTCTCTCCATAAGATAAAATAATACAAGCTGGGTAAACGAATTACAGTTGGGCAATTGATAGAATAAAGATAACGTGCATATGATGAGAGGATCACTATGAGATTTACTCTGGGTATTACAACAAAATACATAGACCGCCATCCAACTGCATCTATGACTAATAATCCACTCACGGGGATATCGTCCGAACACCACATGAGTATTAAGTTGCGAACAACAGATAATTGCATTAAGCAAAGTGTGTAATGTAAACAAAGCATATGCCCTTGAGCATATGAATGTTATTTTCCCCCTAGTAGCAACAGCACATCTACAACCTTAGAGGTTTCTGTCACTCCCCCAGATTAAATAGAGGCATGAACCCACTATCGAGCATAAATACCCCCTCTTGGAGTCACTAGCAACTACTCGGCCAAGATAGCTACTAACGACGGAGAGCATGCAAGATCATAAACAACATAGAGATAACAAAAGATAAATTTCAGTACTTCAACTCAAGCATAACACCAATATTCATCGGAACCCAACAAACCAAACATGTAGAATTACCTAACGGTGATCTCAATCATGTAGGGCAGCTCATGAGATCTAAACATGAAGCACATGGTGGAGAAGACAACCATCTAGCTACTGCTATGGACCCATAGTCCAAGGTAGACTACTCACTCATCGCTCCGGAGGCAAGCATGGCGATGAAGAAGACCTCCGGTGGCGATTCCCCTCTCTGGCAGGGTGCCGGGAAGAGCTTCTGGACCCTCCCGATCTTCGGGTCGACGGCGGCGGTGGATCGCGATGTGTTCTGGAAAACTGATCGGGTCCTTAGGTTTTTCTCGTCGGGGATCTTTATAGGCGAAGGGGCATCGTCAGAAGTGGACCGAGGCGGTCTCACATATAGGGGGTGCGGCCCAGCCCCTGGCCACGCCGCCCTGGTGTGAGGCCACCTCGTGGCCCCACTCCGTCTCCTCTTTGGTTCTCTGGAAGCTTCGGTAAAATTCTGGGCGACTGGCTTTGGTTTCGTCCAATTCCGAGAATATTTCCTGTGTAACTTTTCTGAAACACAAAAACATCAGAAAACAGGGAACTGGCACTATGGCGACTTGTTAATAGGTTAGTTCCGGAAAATGCATAAAAGTGCCACGAAGTGTAACGAAACACTAAACAAATAGTATAAAAACAAGCATTGAGCATAAAAAATTATGGATACGTTGGAGACGTATCAATGCCCTCTCGCACAATTTATGTTGAGCGGGGTTCGTGATATGCTTAGTGTAAGCTGGAACCCAAGCTCTAGAGTGGATTGGTTTAGAATCTTAGACTCTCTTGGTGAGAGATCTAAAAGGATGGTTTGGATCTTTTTTGCTGCTCAATGTTGGGCTCTCTGGAATACGCGTTATAAGTTTACCATCGAAAGAAAATTTCCACGTCAGCCTGCTGATATAATTTTCAAATTACTGATTTCTTTGCAGCTGTGGCGCCCGCTCCAAAAGCCTAAGAACCTGATGGCGCTGGATGAGCTGATCTCATTTACTAAGGCCTTCTTCGCCAACAACCACTCTCCTCCAGTGACCCCAAATAGGACCCAGCAGCAGCCTGCCCCACCAGTTACCTAATTTATGGTTCCGGCCTGTGTGCTGTGTACTTTTGTACTGCCGTACTCTAACTATTTGGTAGCTTGACCAGTGTGGTCATTTTATGTTGGGACTAAGTTGGTCCTGCCCTCGTCTATGGGCAGATGTTTGTAAACCTTAAGTTGTTGTAAACTCTGCTGTGGTGGCTTTATTAATTTAAAGTCGGACACAGGCTGCCTTCTATCTAAAAAAAAGATTAGGAGGGCCTGCACTTCCCTACACATATTGTCCCATTCCACTGCCTTAGGCAGCCCAGACTGATGACGAAACCGGAGTCTCCACTCTACGGTTACCCCGGGCCCTACTCGTGCTTCCTTACCATGATAAAGGGGTTGTCACAGCACTCATAAAGCCCAGAGAATCTGTGCCGGATCAGTGCACTCCTGCCCACCAATCCAGCCAGAAGTAGTTTCTAACATCATTTTCCATCTTATGTTTGGCTCCCATTTTGAAGTACCATTTGATCTTTTGAATGACATTCCAAAACTGAGAGCCTCGAAGTGCCACCTCAAGCGAGAATAAGTTCTTATTTCCCAAGTATTTTGCCTTAATGAGATCCACCCATAATCCTTCGGCATTTTGATAGATTTTCGAAATCCATTTGAGCATAAGGGCAATATTCATTCGCTTGATGTTCAGGATCCCCAGACCTCCAAACTCCTTGGGTTTTCACATGGTGGCCCAATCCACCATGTGGTACTTCCTCTTCCCACCCATTCCTTCCCAAAAGAACCGGGCCCGGGGCTTATCCGTCGCCACATGCGTCGTATCATGTAGCAAGTAGATGCCCATCGCAAACATCGAAAGGCTTGATAAACACGAATTGGTGAGTTCAAGACTACCCGCCGAGGCAAGGAAGTGTCCTTGCCATGGATCAACCCTATGACCCACTTTCTCTGGCAGGAATTCCCAGTGCGCTACCCTTAGCGGTTTATCGCTCACCGAAGTGCACTGAATTTCAGTATTAAATGCGATTTTGTAGGAGATACAAAATTTGATGTCTACTCCAACTTGTCAGTACTAAAGCATCGCCGGAGTATGATGGAAATCTACCACAACGCCGGGTTGCCAGCAGCGATGGTTGGTCGGGCAGCCACATCAGGGGGCAATTTGCAGATGACTCCAAGGAAACCAAGCTCTGTTCCTCACCATTATTTACCCCATTGGTCTTCTCAGCCAATTCAGCATACAATGCCTCTTCTACCGGTGTGGAGAGTAGAAGTATCCATACCGATAGTGGAGGATATCAAGTTTGAGGTCGAGGTAAATTGTGATGATGGAGCCGACACAGAGAAGGGAGAAAGTGCGGTTGCTGGGAAAGATGGCAGCAAGGGGCCACCGTTGTTTTTGTTTGCCACACATGATGGTTTTATCTGTTCATTCAATGGGATAGATATATGTCCTCCTTTTAGTATGGCCCAAGTAATACAAATTCTAAAGAATGGTTCTTAAATATTGTGATACTTTGTTGTTTACTCAAGAATGTGTTGGAAAGTACTGGTGTTGACTATGTGCTAACATGGAGTTTGCCCAATAAATCTTATATTGTCCGCTTGTTTATTTCACCTGGAACTAATATAGCTTAGCAATTAGCAGCTCCAAGAACAACCATTATTTAACATTACATGCTTATTGATGTTTTGCTTCTTTATATCATATCACCAGGTACACAACATGCCAGAAATGCAAAGAGAGTATGTTTCCGTTTAGGCACCGGAACCTGCAAAAAACGTAGGACTTTCGTTGTTGTTTTCAGTTTTTCACTTCACAAATAAAATATTCTACTTGGTAACATACCTTGTCTGTTCCAACTTTATGTGGAATAATGTATTCTGTTACTGGCTTAATCTATTAGATGCAGTGCTTCCAGCTTGTGTCGATGGGAAAAAAAGCATCTGAATCTGGTTAGTCTTAGCCATTTCATATTGTGAATCGGAGGAGTTGCAAACTTTTCTCATTGCGGACACAAAACTTCAAAAAAAAATCATGTTCTTGGGTCCTTATTACATGATATAGGTTACCCTGAAGATGAATGATTGGAAACACATAAATAACACAAATACAGTTCTAAAAGAGCAACTCTGCTAACTTTTTGTGACCTTTCCTATCATATACATAGTTTGAAAATTTTAGAGGCCTACACTAACTGGAGATTTGATGTTGAGTTGCAATCTACCTTAATAGGTTGCACGTAGCTTGGAAGCGGAAGCAGTTTTCCTTCATACCTACTGTATATATGGATGGCATTGCTAATACCCAGTTCTCGCATAGTCATATTTTTTTATCAACTATTTGCCAAGTTCTATATTTTTTCCCATGAGCTATGGTTATGATCGATACATACCCATAATTTTGTAAGCAAAAAGTATTAGCTGCATGTCAAGGTGATGAATAAATGTGCTACATTTGTAACTTCTGCTTGCTTCTTCATAATATGATATGCTCCTAAAAAGGAATAAATACTCTTATGTGAGAACAAAGAACCAAGAAGCAGATCCGAAGATGTCGCTGGATATTCAGAGGTAATATACTAATATGTACTTCCTCCGTTTCAAAATATAAGATGTTTTAGGTTTGTGACAAATGTATCTAGACACGTTTTAGTGTGTATATTCAAGTGAACCTACACACTAAAAGATGTCTAAATACATTTTCTTCACAAAGCTAAAACATCTTATATTTTGAAACGGAGGGAGTAATACTGTTTGAATTATTGTAATATATATTCAGTGGTCGATAGTCCTTTTTTATCCAAATCGGGACTTGTAGTGATAGTGTAATTGTTGTATCCTTTGCACACATTCGCAATGTTAATTCCTTACATGCTCACACTGTTACCATGGTGGAAGTTGGATCTGTCGACGCTGTGGCCAGGATGAGTCGCCAACGGACACTCCAAGGAAGAACAGGTACACGGTCTGTGTTTACTTCGTGACTTGCTGCCAGTGGATGCTGATTTCACCGTGCTCCAACCACCACCGAGTACCGAGTAAGTGGCTTCTCCATCTTTGTATTGGCTTGAATCTCTGGGTTGCTACTTGGCCGCATAGTGACAGTGGTACAATTGGTGTGGTTATTTCTGATGTGCACACAGACTCTGCTTGTTGCTATCTGAATCCGATAAATCCGTGTGAGATGTCTCATATATTTATCTGAATTCCTGAATTATTCAAGAAAATGGTGCAAAAGAATTAGAAATGCATAGAAATTTTAGCTAAAGTGCAATTGGACAACCTCTTTTGACAATATGGCTACTTTCCTTTGGTTAATATTCATGCTCACCTGAATTCTGTTTTGTTCAAATGTATACCTCCTCTTAAAATTTCTTTTCTTCGGTATTGGGACCCACACCCTCCTGTATTTCTATTTTCAAGATTAGTCTACCATACCCATCGAGTTGATATAGATAAACATCAGTTTAGTCATATGGAGAACCTACAGGTTGAAAAAGCAAATTCTTTTTTTGGAGCAAAGAGCAGATGTAGACAAAGCATTTATATGTTTCTCTACTTTGGATTTAAGCATAATAAAGTTTCGCCTATCTTGTGTATGAAATATTTTTTGCAGAGATAAAGTTTAATCTGATGGTAACCGTGTATACGAAGAACTACAACGCACAAGTACACGGCTAAATTCGGTTGGTTCAGGGCATTAAAGAGAAAATATGCTGTTATGCCAGGAGATAAAATGTGAAGTTATTTTTTTTGTAGAAAACGGAGAAATAGACATTTGGATGTTTACCGCAGTGGATTTAAACATATAAAATGTTCTTACTCGGTTACTTCTATCTTATGAATTTTGATTTGTTTTTTCTAAGAAATATAGTTTTATTTACTGATATTGGCTATTATTTCTGTACACCTGCAATGCATGACTAAATAGGGAATGTCTTTCTTCTTGTCAGAACAGGGTAGTTTATTATTGCATTTTCTTTCCAAATAAATGTGATCCAATCTGCTAAGTATACAACATAGCATTAAATCCAGGATGGCAGATCGCCCAGATTGAGTGCTCATTCTGAATTACATACCAGTCTCATTACAGGCAGTTCAAATGAACTAAGATCAATTATCATCGAGTGATCAGACGCTAGGAATTTCATGGAGGTTGGGCAATAAGCCAAAGACTAGCTACGAATGCATGGTAAATTGCTAGAAACTAAATTTGGCACACAACTGAAAGAGGTTGGAACCATCCAAGAAAATAACAACAGCAGAAAAGGAACTAAGATGCCGTTTTCATCATTAACATATTTTTCAGGTTCAGGTTATTGTTTAAACCGTAATAATACATAGCTTCACGTTCGGATGCACAGCAAGCACCACATTTATAACAGCAAAGGTTAAGGTTCAGCAATAAACAGAGAAGTTCCAGGTCCTGGATACAAATAAAGTGACAAGATATCAAAGTCTCAACAGAAACAACAAGAATTTTCTTCATCAAAGACTAAAAATCACTTCTCTTCCAATTCAGCAAACGACATGTTTCCTAGCAATATTTCCGCTAGCTGGAGCCTGAGAATGGAGACACTTTGAGGGTTCACCTCGCTCAGAATCCTTCCCATCCAGTCCCCTTGATCACCACTGGCCCACCAGCGCGCAATCGACCTCGCCATCGCCATCACGAAAATGCCACAATCCCAGCCATTGCGTTGGCGGGGGGTAGCCGCCTCGAGAATACCTTCTTGTGTATCAGGTACCACCTGGCAAATGCGATCTGCTAGACGGCGGGCAGCTCGTGAGTTTGCGCCACCAAGGCTATCAAGGTGCACACACCTTGGTGGATAACTACTAGCATCAAAAACAAGCAATGACCAATGTAATCCCTCGCCTTGTCCATATTCATAGTTCTCGTTGTCATTCACTGGAAATAGTGTAAACATGGGAGATCTCAGGTCAAAGTCCAACGATACATCTGCTCCCCCATGTGCCAGTAAGTGACTCGAGTTCACATTGACGAACTCAATGAGGCCATCACCACCAAAAGAGCCAGATAGATGTTTGAAGAACCTGTTGATGTTCTCATCGCCGATGAAGTTCGGACCTTGCAACTCCTCAAGGTCAGATTCAAGACGATTCTTGTGCGCAGAGGTCTTGCTGCTGCTACTGATTGGGGGGTTTTCGGCATTCTGCTCACTCCCATTGCCAGTGTTGCTGCTTCCTAGAAGGGCCTTGATGTGGTTCTTGTCATCCCCACTCTCATTGCCATCACTGCTGCTTCCTGGAGGGGCCTTGCTATCTTTCATGTCCTCTTCACTATCGGCCTTCTGCTCACTCCCATTGCTAGTGTTGTTGCTTCCTAGAAGGGCCGTGATCTGGTTCTTGTCATCCCCAATGGCATTGCCATCACTGTTGCTTCCTGGAGGGGCCTTGCAATCCTCCATGTCCTCTTCACTATCTTTGTGTTTGTTGCTTACTGGAGGGATCTTGCTCTGGTTCTTGTCCTCTGCACAGTTCTTGTCATCATTGTTCGTGCTCCTGTGGCTCTGTACTTTCTCCTTGACAGACAATTCTGCTTCGAGGATTATCAAACCCATGGCTCTTGCCTCTTTCACTACCAAGTTGCAGCTCTCCTTATCATCATGTCCCTGGAACCAATCTACAAACCAGCTGGGAGCTTCTGCTGTACCTCCAGCCCCTCCTCCCCTGAGTCCAGACGGCTTCTTTTGCACTCGCTGTGTTGTATTTCTCACAGCATTTCTATGCGATGCGGGTGCTGCTCCAAATCTTTCCCTCCTTCCCTGTGGGCGGCCAACGAGAGGGTCTCCAGTTCCATTGTCGATAGGTTCCCAAGTGTCTTCCCTAGGCAGTGGCGGGAGGGGATCGTGCTTGAACATTCCTCCATTATATGCATCTAATTGTAGGAGGGAGAGTTCATTTAACATCTTAATAGTGTCCTCAATATCCTCTTCACTGTCATGTCCTTCGTCCAGTTTTAACAATAAATCTTTTGATTTACTATGCCAATGGTGAACCAAATAACTAGCACCCTCACCCCCCAGCCTATTGTATGAGAAGTTTCCACCAATCGATCCAGAGCATCTTCTCATAATTTCCCTATATTTGGACTCCATTGTAAGTGTAACAGCTCGTCCAATGCCACTCCGGAACCCCTCGGGTGTACGCTGAGTTGGGCCCCGATAGTCAGATACGCTTGTAAGGCCCTTGCGTGCCCATTTAGTTCCCAATCTGGTTTGCTCGACATCGGAGCCTGAGATTCTTGCGTGGTTGCCATCAAAACCAGTCAACTCTGTTTGTGGACCATCCATATAGAGTCGGTCTTCTTCCCAGATCATCTGAAAATATCCATGCTCATTGTAGAACCCCACCAACCAGAAGAGTCGAGCAATTATAACGTATACCACATATCGACCCTGATATGTCACCGCATAATAGAATGTGCCTGATATGGGAGTGGTGTAAAATATATGATTGCGGACGCGCACTCTGAAAGGAGACTGGCAAAACATCCAGTAATGTAGATGAGCTTGTGCTGCGGTGTAACTGGCCAACACCTCGGCATAAGTTCCATTCAGATTGAAAGTCACTGTGTTCTGCAAAACCAAAAGGAACGCATGAATAAGAAATCAGTGTCAGACAATGAAAAATAAGTACTCTTCCCAAAGTTTTGCTATAGACAAAAAGACATTGTGTTGACTAAATATGCAATCTATTCACATACATACTTTCAAATGAGATATTCAATAACGGATGTTAGCCTCATTGCAAGTCCCAAAGTTTTGTTGTAACAATGCTGCTACAAGAGCGATGGATCATGAGCCTGCATGCTAATGGAGGAATTCCAGTGAGAAGCCTAAACATCAGAAGGCTCGATTTTTGATTTTTTTGCTTAGGAATATACAAACATGGAAAGTTTTCTCCAAAAAAAGCTGAAGGACTCGGATGTCCTCCCGTCAAACAAAAAAACATGCATCAAACAAACATGTACTATGAAACAAGTAAATTTATAGAGTTAACGATTATCTCATGGAAAGTCTCAAAGTTTAACCGCAGCAACACCGCTATCTAGCATAATGGAATAGGAGACCGCCTTCAAAAGAGCACCTCGAGAGGAATCACTACACTCAAAGGCTTAATTTGTCATGTTCGCCTATGAATATACAAACAAGGAGAGTTTTCTCCTTATCAGGCAGTCGGACTCAGATGTCACTCATCATGCCAACTAACTAATGTTGTAAAGCCAACCCAAAAATCTGACAATAAATTGCACAGCAACAGCACAAAGTAGTTCGTGCTGACATTCAAAGAGCTTCAGCATTAAGCATGTCGCACCAAAGAAAATTTAAAATAAATAGCATCTCACAAGGAATATCTAGCCATATAGCACCACCACAATTCTACACAGGGAGGGCACATGAATCACAAGTGGGCATTAATGTCTAAAATCTATGAAGTTGAATTCAGTTCAATATATGGCAGCACCCAAGAAATTTCAAAAGAAATGACACCTGACACAACCAGAGAACATATAGCCTTAACACCACAAGCAGTTTTGAAGATGCAGATAGATGGTAGCTGCACCTAGGAAAAGAGATAAACATGTAACACTTTGGGTAGATCTAAGTCAATGTCGAACTAACGAGTATCAAGGGAACCAATATAATCACATTTTCCTGGCTAAATGTAAAAAAAAAACAATTTTCCTATGCATCACAAACCATGCCGCCATTCACCATTAAAAAAAGCCCCCTTTTTTCGTTGCCCAGCCTCTCCGGCGGCAACAGGCAACATCAGGTCGGCTTGCGGCGAACAATCCAGAACAAAAACAAAAAGAATCACTCTGCCCACGAAGACTAACCTGATCTAGTAAGCAATGCCGGGGAAAGGCACCCAGAAGAGCCCCCCCTTCCCTTTGGCCAGCCACCCCGGCGCCCGGCGGCAACAACAAGTCGGAGCTCCCGAGGTAACCAAGAAAAAACCCATTTTTTCGGCCAAGAAAGAAAAGAGGTTGCTCTATCCAGGACAATCGAAGAAATTCGTGTGCAAATCGAGACATGAGAGTATGAGACGACCTGGCCTCTCCTCGAACCAACTACAAAGGTAAGGTTCTTCTATGCTCGAAAAAATCAAAGCCCCAAATCCCTCTGTACTTAAGCAAGGACTGAGGAAGTCGGAGCTCACCCTTGGGAGCTTTGCCTGCGGGGCAGGCTTCTTCTTCTTCGCCATTATCCCTTCTCCCGATGAACGCGCCCCCCTTTCTTCGCGTCTTCCTCCCGGCGTTTGCTTCTGACGGAGGTGGTGGTTCCAGGGGAGTGAAGAGGAGGGTTTTAGATCCTTTCTGTAGTGGTGGCGGTGTTCCTGGGCTGTTTGGGCTTTTGGGCCACGCCGTTCGGCCCTTACTGTACTGACACCGAGCCTATCCTGGACGGGTTTGCAGTATTGGATCGGACGCCCCTTGCCGCATTAGAACCACCACTTAAAATTTATCAAATATTGTACTAAAAAAACTTAAAATTTATCAAATGGTTCCACTTTTGGTTTTTTGGACAAAAAACCACCGGATTTATTCTAGTTATTCACAAAAAAAACTAATCCTGCATTGATACCAAATTTATTGTCAGGAGCCGGGAGCTTCGTCTCCGCCGCCGCCGCCGCCGCACACAGACGATGTCCGCCGACGCCACTCAGCGCGCAACTCCCAGGGGACGCAGGCGAGGTCGACCGCCGCCGAACGCAGGTGAAGTCTCCGCCGGCGCTCCGCGCGCGCCTCCCACGGGACGCAGACGAGTTCGCCCGCCGCCGAATGCAGGTGAAGTCTCCGCCGGCGCTCCGCGCGTGCCTCCCACGGGAAGCAGACGAGTTCGCCCGCAGCCGCTCCGCGCGCGCCTCTCTGGGGACGCAGGCGAGGTCGCCCGTTGCCGCTCCGCACGCGCCTCCCCGGAGTTGAGGAAGACGAAGCCTCGCGCAGCCACCTCTTGGCCTGCTCCCGGCACACCGCACGGATGCACCTTGGATTCGTGGCGGAGCTCCTAGACATCTCGGGGAAGCTTCGTGAGCACGAGGAGCCCTCCATGGACGGCGATGCGTTTCGCCGGAGGCGGACAAGAGGATGGCGCCGTGGCCCCCGACCATGACGGTCAGTACCTACCCATCCATCTACAACGTCGATGTCCCTATCGATTTGGTGGGCAGGGCGCCTGCCGGCACCGCGCTCGGTGGAGCTGGGGTCAATGGGGATGGCGGCGAGCTCGGGGGCGCGACGGAGGAGGCCGGGCGATCCCGTGGCAGTCGATGGAGGAGCTTGGGAAGAGATGCAGGAGGGGAGGGGGCGGCTGGCCTCCAAGTCTGGCCGGCGGTGGCTTCAAGGTCCGTCCGGCGGTGGCTTCAAGGTCCATCCGGCGGTGGCCTCCAGTTCCGGTGGCACAAGGGTGGAGCGGGGGGAATGGAGGAAATTGCAAAAAACCACCACATTTGGGGTTAAGGTTTCAAAAAACCACCACTTTCCAGAAAAATTTCAAAAAACCACCAGTTCTGCCTCTAACTGTCTCAAGAAACACTGATAGCATATTTTAAGTCATTTGACAGTGCATCTGATAAGAAGGGTCCACTGTCAGGCTGACGTGGCATCATGTTTCTGGGTTTTTTTTTGCGAAAAACACCTCCATATATTGTTTCTTCTAAACCTGTGTCCATTTTCTATTTTTCAATTCCTTTCCTTTTATTTTATTATTTTTTTTCTCTTCTTTTTGTGTGGCGTTGACCCACGACATGGAGGATCGGCCGGCGGCGGCGATCTCCGGCCAGGTAGCCGTAGGGCGGGCTTCGCCAGGCCGGGCGCGAGCTCCGGGCGGCGCAGGCGAGCGCGGGGCGGGCGCGCACGACGTCGGGGCGGCGCGAGCGTTGACCGACAACCCAGATCAGGCAGGGGCGAGCGGCGGCGAGCTCGGCCAGGGGCCGGCGGCGGCGAGCTCGGACCAGGGGCGGGCGCGGCTAGCTCGGGCACTGGCGAGCTAGGGCAGGGGCGGGCAGTGGCGAGCTCGGCCAGGGCCCGGTGGCGGCGAGCTTGGCCAGGGGCCGGCGACGGCGAGCTCGGACCAGGGGCGGGCGCGGCGAGCTCGGGCACTAGCGAGCTAGGGCAGGGGCGGGCAGTCGCGAGCTCCGCCAGGGCCGGTGGCGGCGAGCTCGGCCAGGGGCCGCCGACGGCGAGCTCGAGTCAGGGGCATGGTGGGGATTGGGGGATCTAGATTTTTCTCTGGCCATGGTG
Organism: Dactylis glomerata; assembly: GCA_007115705.1. Classification (NCBI taxonomy): domain Eukaryota; kingdom Viridiplantae; phylum Streptophyta; class Magnoliopsida; order Poales; family Poaceae; genus Dactylis; species Dactylis glomerata. The sequence continues at coordinate 7,381,226 of QXEO01000430.1, read as the reverse complement.
GGGATTGGGGGTAGGTTAGGGATGACAGGTGGGCCCCACTTGCATAGAAAGAGAGAAAAAAGACTAAAAACTGAATCTGACACGTGGGTCACATAAAGTTTTGCAAAAAAGTCCAGAATATATAACCAGCCTATTTTATATGTCCTTTAATCATTAACTGTTTGCCACGTCAGCCTACTGGTGGACCATCCCTGTCATAAGTAGCGTCAGGGGAGTTAAATTGCACTATCAGTGTTTCTTGAGACAGCTAGAGAGAAAACTGGTGGTTTTTGTTATTTTTCTGAAAAGTGGTGGTTTTTTGAAACCCTAACCCCAAATGTGGTGGTTTTTTGCAATTTTCTCGGGGGAATGAGATCTAGTGACTTCACTAACTGAAATCACTATTGCATTTTACCCACTTTAGTGCCATCTGAATCAAAATCCAGTGCACATGGTTGATTTAAAATCTATATCTATATATCTATATATTATATCTCTATCTCTATTAATAAAGCGGCAATGCGACGGTAGGTTGGTTGATACGTCGGTCGATTTGGGCCTGGCCCAATAAACAAGGGAAACGTTTTTTCTTTCGTTGAGCTCGTCATCCGTCGAGTATGGTTTCCTTCGTTTCGTCAACGGCTGAAGAGACCGTGAACTACTCAAATCAAACTCCGGAAAATACAAGCAAGGGCTCAAACGAGTGGCATCAGGTACAAACTACAAACAAACTCGAACAAGCAGGCTATAATATTCCCACAGAAGCAATACGATGAGGCCAAACATACTCGAACAAGCAGGCTATGGTATTCCCACAGAAGCAATACGATGAGACTGTGATTAACGCGTGCCGTGATTTTTCAAAAAATCCAATCGTGCGCCTCTTCTCCCAAATCCCAATGAAAGACGCAGCCGCCGGCGGATCGATGAGGGGGCAGGGCATAGCAACTAGAGCATCAGAAAAAGGAAGTGGCCGGGCGAAGCCACCACGCCCGGCGAGCGCAAAGTTGCTCCTGGATGTTGGAAGACACCGGGCTCTAAGACATGGCCGTCCATGGCTACGGGCGAGCATCAGCGCACGGCAACGAGGACGAACAGAATTTAGCCCCTAATTAAGAATTGCAAACAATCCTCCAGCATCTTCACGCGATTGTCTCTTCTCTCCTCAACAGCGGCAGACACCGGTGTGTGCAGGCGAGGTCGGCCTCCAGGATGGAGTCAAGGACCCACAACTCTAAGATAGGCGGAGCTGCGGTGTAATCCATCTCGCCGCCATCCAAATCGATGCACCGCTGACAAATCGGTCAGTCAACCCACAGTCCTCATTCGCGTCTCGCACGATAAAGTAAGGGTAGGACATCAACACACGAGAGACCACACATCCCCGACCACCGCTGCCACTCAACGTCTGCATCGCAAGCGGGATGTCGTGGCGCCCGTCCGATGGCGGTGAACATGTCAGCCCCCCGTCGCCTGTTGGCGCGGTGATGATGATGCCAGAAAACTTGATTGTATTTGATTGTGCCAGAAAACTTGATTGTATTTGATTGTGCCAGAAAACTTGTTGGCTTGTAGTAAATGACCGGCCAGTTGGAAAACCCTAAGAGAAGGTTTGATGAATATAGCAGCAAGTTTTCCCTCAGTTATGAAATCAAGGTTATCAATCCAGGAGGAGGCAGACAAACGACTGAGGTGATGCCCGCTAGCTTCGCGATAGCTCCAGATAATTTATAGGGCGCCTCATCCAAGCTTTGCTTTGCGAGCGGCAACGTGGAACCTGCACACAACACAATCAAATACTTTGTTCCCAACTTACGATGAGGCTGTCAATCTCACCGGTTTGCTTGAAACAAAGGGTATGAGCGTATCAAGTGGAAAGTGATAATAGTATGCAAGTAAAGTAAATAGTGTGAGTAAAGTAAACAGGTGATAGCAATATAAAGGAAATAGGACCGAGATCCACAGTTCACTAGTGGTGTCTCTCCATAAGATAAAATAATACATGCTGGGTAAACAAATTACAATTGGGCAATTGATAGAATAAAGATAACGTGCATATGTCGAGAGGATCACTATGAGATTTACTCTGGGCATTACAACAAGATAAATAGACCGCCATCCAACTGCATCTATGACTAATAATCCACTTGTGGCGAATCAATTCGAGAACTCCATAAGTATTAAGTTGCGAACAATAGATAATTGCATTAAGCAAAGTGTGTAATGTAAACAAAGCATATGCCCTTGAGTATATGAATGTTGTTTTCCCCTAGTAGCAACAACACATCTACAACCTTAGAGGTTTCTCTCACTCCCTCAGATTAAATAGAGGCATGAACCCACTATCGAGCATAAATACCCCCTCTTGGAGTCACTAGCAACTACTCGGCCAAGATAGCTACTAACAACGGAGAGCATGCAAGATCATAAACAATATAGAGATAACATAAGATAATATTCAGTACTTCAACTCAACCATAACACCAATATTCATCGCATCCCAACAAACACAACATGTAGAATTACATAACGGTGATCTCAATCATGTAAGGCAGCTCATGAGATCTAAACATGAAGCACATGATGGAGAAGACAACCATCTAGCTACTGCTATGGACCCATAGTCCAAGGTAGACTACTCACTCATCGCTCCGGAGGCAAGTATGGCGATGAAGAAGACCTCCGGTGGCGATTCCCCTCTCCGGCAGGGTGCCGGGAAGAGCTTCTGGACCCTCCCGATCTTCAGGTCAATGGCGGCGGCGGATCGCGATGTGTTCTGGAAAAGTGATCAGGTACTTAGGTTTTTTCCGTCGAGGGGTCTTTATGAGCGAAGGGGCGTCGCCAGGAGAGGACCGAGGTGCCCTCACATATAGGGGCCCTCGTGGCCCCACTCTGTCTCCTCTTCGGTTCTCTGGAAGCTTCGGTGAATCTCTGGATGACTAGCTTTGGTTTCGTCCAATTCCGAGAATATTTCCTGTGTAACTTTTCTGAAACACAAAAATAGCAGAAAACAGGGAAGTGGCACTATGGCGACTTGTTAATAGGTTAGTTCCGGAAAATGCATAAAAGTGCCATGAAGTGTAACGAAACACTAAGCAAATGGTGTAAAAACAAGCATGGAGCATCAAAAATTATAGATACGTTGGAGACGTATCAGCATCCCCAAGCTTAACTCCTGCTCGTCCTCGAGTAGGTAAGTGATAACAAAAAAATAATTTTTGAGGTGACATGCACCTACACAATCTTGATCATCAATGTAAGCGTTGTGCGCTGGGATCAAAAGAACTTAAAACATGGGCATGAAGGATATAATCTTGATAGAAGCAACTTAGCAACCATGTTATAACATGAAAATGAACACAAACAAAAGATCATGAAAATGAAACAATGAAAGTCAAATGTGTGTTTAAATCATAAGGAAAAACATACAAATGGTTTTCAGCTTGTCCTTCATGGAGAGCAAAACATAAATGCATAGGACACCTTCAAGTTTAAGAGGGCAACTAGATACAAATAATTTAAGAACAAGTGAAACCAACAATATGAATCAATCAATGAAAACTTTGGGACAATGCACATTATACTCAGAATGACAACTATGCTCTCTTAATGGTGCATAAAGATAGAAGGTGGTGACTCAACATAAAAGTAAAAGAAAGGCCCTTCGCGGAGGGAAGCAGTGATTGCAAGTTTTATAAACCTTCAAAAATTATGGTAGTTACCGGCTTTGAGCTCTCATTGCCCCCATCATAAGCATCTTGAATGGTTAAAGTTAATGCGAGAACACTTATGCTACATATGCTTGACAAATCATAAGTTGAAAGCGTCGTGTCCCGTGAATACGAGTACCCAAACCTCATGCTACTTTACTTAGAGTCCCAAGCAAGCTCTTGTCATTGTAAGTATACACGTATCATCGAGAACCGCCAATGGGGTACCTCCGTGCCCGATGACATGGAACAAGCCCACATCAAAATGTCAGGACAAGCAGACAATGAACACCTCGACATCTCTTTTATTTACCATTTGTATAGCTTTTTATTTTGAGATATGTCGTCGAATGTCCACTATGGGCATGCTGCAAATTTCCACCATGAATTATGCATGGCTTAGATTGGCGGCCCAGGCGGTTCTCTAACACATATACAAACTCCATGATCCTGCAAGATTCCCAATTCATTTCACACCGCGAGTATCCATAAACAAAAGATCACGATATCAACTCAAATAAGAAGTGCAATGTTGAAAGCTTGCCCCATGACGGCATGGCTGGGCTAATTCCCAGCTTACAACTTGCAAGCATAACAACTCAACATAAGAGACCACAATGTCAAAATTTTAAAACGAGAAAAGTAAAGTGTGCCATCCGGTTCGTAAGAGCTTTACTGACCAATTTTCACATAACACCAAAAAGAGTTTAATTTGAAGAGTAGATAAAAGCAAGTTAAATGTACTTTGGAATAGCAAATTGCTAATAGGTATGTATGGTGGACACTTTGGCAAAACTTGGTTTTTAGGAGTTGGATGCACGAGTAGAGCTCATACTCAGTACAAAATGAAGGCTAGCAAAAGACTGGGAGCGACCAAATAAGAGAGCAATAACGGTCATAATCATGCATAGCGACAAAGCAACATTAAAAGAAGCATAAGATGGCATCAAAAGTCAAAAACTAAATGATCATAGAGGCAATGGCGACTTTGTATGAGTCTAACATGTGTGAGCATGCGCCAAGTCAACCCAAATAAAGCATCAAGGAGAAAACCAAAATAATGCTTCTAAACGATAAAAACAACTCATGATTTTTTCAAAGGCTCATTAAGCAATCTCAGTTATTTGAGACAAGTCATGCTACAGCAAAACCACTAAGCATACTATCAAAAAGACATCAAGCACGACATGAAAAAGTCTAAGCCGCAGTCTACACAAGCTCTTTCTTGTACCACTTTTTTGCATAAAGCTTTTTCTCTTTTCCAACACCATTCAAACTTTGTATAGCCAACTCTTTTGATGAAAACCAATAAGGACCAGAGGCAAAAATATACTGATGAGGTTTATCCCCGACAATGCCCATGTCGAAGGGCTTTCGACATGAAATAAGGACCTGGCGAACTCGACGGCGATCAGACGAAAGCAAAGAAACACGAGGATTTACCCAGGTTCAGCCCCCTCGAAAGGTAAAAGGCCTACGTCCTGCTTGTCTGACTTTGTATTGATGGAGTGATTGTGGTGATGGTGTTACAATGGTGGCGTAGATTGGATCTAGCCGAAACAGAGGGCTCTAAGTTGTAGAGCGCTCCGGCGTGAGGTGAGTGGAAAAGTATCTAGGGTTTCAAGACCTCCCTCCCAGCCTTTTATATGCGAAAGCTGGGTCTCAGGATTGCCTCTCCAGCCAAGTACAGATCGGATCGATACTCAAATGAAAACCTAATATATCTCCAAATCTTCGGGTCCTTGCTTGCACGCCAAGTTTAGCTCCTGGGCCACGCTAGATCGTTGCCTTGATGGGCCTCGAGAGCCTTTCGAGAGATACCCTTCCTGGACCGAAAACCAGGTAGGCGAATATCGGGGGCTCGTTTGTCATTCCTTTGTCAGTAGCCCCCGAGTGCCTGGGATAGCCAAAGACTATTGCAGGGACTCCTCCCGAAAGTCTTCCTAGCCGCACCCGATATGAGCACTTGGCATGTGGAACCGCAAATGTATAGAGGTCATTCGAGTAGTATGCTTGTTTGGTACGAAATTTTTGAGCTACTCTCATTTAGAGTCTCGAGTGTGCTTAAGTCGGGTTTGCAGAGGGATACGCATAACCGGCCTGAGACTCACGCCGGGCCCCAGTTAATTGCATAGCCGCAAAGACATTCGGTTAGCTTACTCAGATTCGAGTCCCCTGACTCGAACCCGCGTGGGCTGGCGCTACCCCGACCTGAACCGCGTTGGACTTACCAGGTCGGAGCCCAGTTCATTTATGAGGCACCCGATGCGTCCATCGGTGCAAACTTCATACCGTAGGTATGGAAAATTTCCAGCAGAGCACGTTTGATACGAATACTGGGCCATCAGGTGTTGCAAACCATGGACTTACCTTCGTATTTGACATACGGCATCCGAACTGGTATATTGCCACCAAGATTCGGGCATGTTGATTGAGGAGCGTTGATAGCTCGAAAGAAAGGTTCGAAAAGGCATCAGCCCATATTCAAACAGAATGACGGCTCTTAGCAGCCTTGGGATGCATTTTGAAGGTTCAGGCGCCTACTCAAATAGCATGGTGGCGCTAAAGGCTCGAAAGGGATGATTCGAAGGTCCTCAACCCTGCCTCGAATATCTTGAAGGCGCTGCTGGCCCGAAAGAAACAATTCGAGGGACCAAAGTCCCGCCTCGAATATCTTGGAGGCGCTGTTGGCCCGAAAGGACAATTCGAGGGACCGAAGCCCCGCCTCAAATATCTTGAAGGTGCTGCTGGCCCGAAAGAAACAATTCGAGGGACCAAAGTCCCGCCTCGAATATCTTGGAGGCGCTGTTGGCCCGAAAGGACAATTCGAGGGACCGAAGCCCCGCCTCGAATATCTTGAAGGCACTGCTGGCCCGAAAGGACAATTCGAGGGACCGAAGCCCTGCCTCGAATATCTTGAAGGCACTGCTGGCCCGAAAGAAACAATTCGAGGGACCAAAGTCCTGCCTCGAATACCTTGGAGGCGCTGCTGGCCCGAAAAGAGCAATTTGAAACAATTTTGTTCGAAAATTCCCTCAAAGGAGCAAACATTCCTTGCTCGAAGAACCCCATTCGAAACGTTCAGCAAAAGACAGAGTCATCGAAAAACTCTGCGTATGTTTGGGTGGCACAAAAGAGAGGAGCACAAAAACCTCGAAGGAAACCCAGTCAAGAAGTCATCCGAGTGCAAGGGGCACATACCTTTGAGACTCGAAAGAATTCTTACCAGTCTTTGCCCTTTGAGTCAAAAAGAATCAACCTACCCAAAGGATCTCATCATTGCTGACGATATGCTTCGTCGAGTTGTCACACCATCCTCTACAGGAATGGCCTGACCCTGCCAAGACTAGACGTATGGTGGGCCCACCGGCCGCACGTCCCGGCCGTTGACAGTGTTTGACCGCACGTCCCGCGCGTGGGTGAGAAATAACCAGCACAGTTTCCTCGATTACCATGCGTAGTGGACGCCGCGGCGCCCGTACGCTGACACGTGGACGGCTGGATCAGCTCGGTCGTTTCCACTTTGTCGTGGACGGCTGAGATTTGACGTAGATTTCCAGAGGTGGAATAAATAACAGTGGCAGGGTAAACAGTCCACCCTACTCCGCCGCCACCGTCTTCCTCCTTGCGCATTGCTCCTGTAGCTCTTCTCCCTCAACTCCATTTCCGCAATCCTCGCTACGCACCGAGACCATGGGCAAGAGGAGCTCCACCGCCACCGGCGCCGCTACCAGCGCCGCCGCCAAGAAGGCCAAGACGGCCGATGCCGACGGCTCCATCGTTGGCCGCTGGGTTCAGACCAAGGTCGGGGACAAGGAGTTGTCCCAGGCTGAGAAGATGGGCCTCTTGAAGAACACGCTGGCGGAGTCGCTCGCCGCCGGCCCGGAGATCATTCCCCGCCTCCTCCTGGATTCTGGGTAATTTTCATCGCCTTCTTGTTGTGGGGTTTATCTCTTCCCCCGCATCCTTTCCTCCGCGGTCTTCTTTTCGCTTACGGGATTCAGCTCCATGATCTGAATCCCAATTCCATCCTTCACATTGCGTGCTTCATCATGCTCTGTGAATGTTTCCTGGGGATTGAACCCCACTGGGCGCTGTGGCGCCGAATTTTCATTATTCGGCGCCCTCTGCCATTCCAGACCGGTGGAATCGGCGTTCAGGTGCACCCGGACGTCGAATACTTCAACCTCCAAACGCCCAAAAACAATCCCGGCTGGAGGACGAAGTGGTACTATGCCAAGGACAAATCCTCCGATGACGAAAGTTTCGGACTCGAGGAATTTTAGCCCACCGGCGTTCTTCGACCTCGCGTGTCTTGGAAACATGACCTTTCTGACGAAGAGATGAAGATCACAGAGCCACTAATGGAGAAGATCCAACAGCTCTGAGCCACTCTGAAGAAAGAGCTTTCAGGCATCCAGCTCATCCGAACCTTCATCGAGCGTCGAATCCAACCTCTCGCTGCTCGAGCCCACTGCATGTGGGACTACAGTGACCGTCGGGATTCGACCCGCATCTCCCAGGATGAGCTGCACGAGGCCGAGATCGACGAGTGTGTACGCACCATCACGAACATCAAGAAGAAGAATCCCGTGCCGAAAATCTTCGGCGCAGTGGCCTTCAGCAAGGCCTTTCCCCGCACCGAGGTACGATCTTGATCTTTATCGGATACCTTTCTTATTTCATAGCCGAATTGACCAGTATCGAATGCAGTCTATATCCCTGTGCAGGTGATCGACGTAGCTCGATGCTATCTACCCCAGCCCGAGATGGGCGAGTATCCGGGGCACGATTTTACCGAAGTGCCGGAGGGATCGACCTCCGCTGCTCCGTCGCCACCGAGGGCCCCGAAGAGACAATGAATTGCGGATGTTGTCGATGATTCGGAAGACCTTGATGACACCCATTTCACTTCGGGTGATGACGGCAACAGCGCGATCCCCGCCTCGCCTTTGAGCCACCGTCCTCCTCCTCGAACAGAGAAGAAGACCCTTCCGAAGTTCGGGATCGACGCGTCGTAAGTTTTCCTTGCTGAACTCGTACATCTTGTGGTCTTGTTTCGAATTAACTGTCCGGTTTTGACATCGATGCTTGCTTCAGATCTTCCACCAAGGAGACGTCGACCTGTCCGGGGGATCAAGACCAATACCAGGTCCGACCCCACGACGATGCCCTCGAACAAACTGCAGACTCGCAGGAGAAGGCTGCCGATGTTGCCGCCCCCGAAGCCGTTCTCACGAAGCCTTCGACCTCTTCCAAGAAGAAGACGATAGAACACGAGTTCGTCCTTGTCTCCTCATCTGGCGGGCCTTCCGGTCCTAACAACCATGTAAGTCCGAAGATTCCCAACTTGCGTTTCGTGTGTTTGACCATCAGTAGCCCCCGAGGGTGAGTCTAAGTGTTTACACTTAGGCTTGCCCTCCGAACCATGACTCGAGGGTTAATCTTTTGTTTCGCCTTCTTTAGCCTGTTGTTAGGGACCTGTCAAAAGTTTGTAGAAGCTTCTTCGCCTTGGAGGAAGAGAACCGAAAGCTGTCCGAGTAGCTCGAGGACATACGACATGAGTACTCCCTCTTCTCCTTTACCCTCCAGTTCTGATTGCATTATTGCTTTTTTATTCGTAACCCTGCTTTTTCCCGAATGACCAGGAATTGCCACGCAAGCTGCTGCTGACAAGATGTCCTTGAAGGCGCAGCTTGATGACCTAGCGGCGGAGAATTCGGGGCTGAAAACCAAGACTGACGAGCAGGCCGACGAGGTCGCCCGGCTGAAGTCCGAGTTGACCAAGGCCCAGGAGCTTGCCAGGACGCGTCGCATAGAGGCCAAAACGAGGGAAAAAGACATGCAGCAGCGTCTGCAATCTTCGCTCGATGCTTTACGTGGTGAGTCCTCGACCTTGTTTGGATTGATTTTTGTGCCGAAGGGTTCTCTATTTGACCTGGTAGTTTGTTCTTTCTTGTAGACGCTGCCGAATTGGATGCTGGAGCTATGAAGGAGCCCGCTGGGCTCGAATCTAGTGTCGGCCTCGCCGAGCGCCTGAGTTGAGAGGTTGGCAACCTCCTGGCAAGGGTGCGGTCGACGCTTGTGCGCGTTCGGGATACTTCTGTACCCGACTCGGTCAGCGACACCATTGTGGGGATTTTCGAAGCCCTGGCGGTGAAGGCGGACGGCGAAGACCCGTTAGTTGCCGCAGTTCGCCGACAGGTAACTATCGGCTCCGAGTCTGTCTTCTCCATGATGATGATGCATGATTTGGAGTTCGATGCTGACAAGATCACGAGCACATATCCAAAAGACAAGGACGGACGCGACAAGTCCGCCAAGGGTTATGTTGCTCGTGCTCGTGACCTGGCTGCCCGGGTGACAAGCTTCTTGGCCGAGAGGAACGAGAAGCGCGCGGCGGCGAGAGCTCGAAAGCGTGGCGCATCCGGCGCACCATCTAGCAAGGCTGGTAGCTCAGCGTAGTGCGAGTAGTGCTCTTGCCGCCCATCTGTAATTAGCTTTTGCGATACCACGCCGAGGGCTGTGACTCTGGCTAGGACCCCTTTCTGCTGTAAAACTTGTTCTTCTGTTATGTTAATCTACTTGACATTTGGTTGTCGATGCTTGTGTGTGATGCCCGGCTTCTCGTGCAAGATCCTTCTCTGATCTTTGGCGCTTGGCCTGTTTCGTACGAAACGGTTGGCAGTACTTCTGGTGCCATTGAGCGAAGAGCGCCTTCCTCGAGCGAATTGGCACTAATTCGATCTTTGCGTGACCAACTTCAGAACACGCAGCGTCAACTGAAGGTGGATACTGCCAAAGTCGACGTTGCTCTGTCGAAGGCGTCGCATGCTGCAGACTGCGAAAAATTTCTTCTCGATGAAATCGAGAATCTTGGAAAATCTCTGAAGTGTGAGTCTCTAGACCTCTTTCACTGTGCATTGTGACTTGAGTGTGCATGATTTGATCTTCTGTACCTTTTCGCAGATGTGTGCCTCGATAGTGCAGCCGAAGCCTGGCGCATGAATGCGCATCTTGTTGCTGCCCAAACACATGCCAATTCGGTTGCTGACAATTTCTGGGCCGATCGGTCGAAAGCGATGAAGCTGACACTTCTTCAAGATAGGATTGCTCAAGCTGGAGTGTTGTCTGAGATGAGCCGAAGCGCCCTCGCGCTGGTGCACCAGGTGATGTTCCCTTTGAACAATCAGCCCGAAGGTCTGCCGGCATTGCTCGATCGATTCGAGAATGGGAACGCTGTGTATTCCTTTGTCCGGGAGCATTTGCGCTGCGGGGCTGTGGTCGCACTTGCTTTCGTGCGTGCTCACTATCCTGAGATCGACCTAGAGCTTTTGAAGACGCTTCCTCCGTCGCCCAGTGGTCGCTATAATATGGAGCACCACTATGCTGCTTGTAGAGTTATAGGCGACTGTATCGCTCGACAGATTGTCATCGAAAGTGATCGGAAGAGAGCGAACCAGGGTGCCGCGGCGCCATGAACTAGCCCTGTGGCTGTGTTTGTACCTCCACTCTATGTATGTATTGTATACATGTGTCTTATTCGTCTGTGGCAAAAGAGCGGAGCTCTCGAGCGTAGGTTAGGAGGGCGAAAACCCCCAAACGTAGGTCGAGAAAACGCAGCCCTCGAGCGTAGGTCGAGAGAGCGCAGCCCCCGAGTGTGGGGCGGAGCCCCCGAGCGTAGGTCGGAAGGCGAAGCCCCCGAGCGTGGGCGAGAGACCAAGCCCCCGAGCGTGGGTCAAAAGGCGAAGCCCCCGAGCGTGGGTCGAAAGGCAAAGCCCCCGAGCGTGGGTCGAAATGTGAAGCCCCCGAGCGTGGATCGAAGGGCGAAGCCCCCGAGCGCGGATCGAAAGGCGAAGCCCCCGAGCATGGGTCGAAAGACAAAGCCCCCGAGCGCGAGTCGAAAGGCGAAGCCCCCGAGCGTGGGCAAAGCCCCCGAGCGTGGGTCAAAGGGCGAAGCCCCCGAGCGCGGATCGAAAGGTGAAGCCCCCGAGCGTGGGCGAAGCCCCCGAGCGTGGGTCGAAAGACAAAGCCCCCGAGCGCGGGTCGAAAGGTAAAGCCCCCAAGCGCGAGCATGCACAGATGTCGATTCATAGAGTGAGGAATTTGGATTTTATTGCTTGGTGCCGAAGGCACAATGTTGGGCGCGGACTGCTGCCGACACCTGATTACATAGTAGAGGGGGTAAAGGAGACAGCTTTGCTAGCTAAGGATAGAAGCGGCGCAATTGCGCGGCGTTCCATGGGTTCTCTACGTCTTTCCATGTTTTCAGGTTGCGTAGGCGGTATGCCCCTCCCGGGATGACCTCGTGGACAAGATAAGGGCCTTCCCAGGGCGGTTCCAGCTTCGACGTGCTTGTCTGCTTGAGGCGGAGCACAAGGTTGCCTGGCTCGAATCAGCGTCCGCGTACCCGTCTGCTGTGGTAGTTGCGGAGGCTCTGCTGGTAGACCGCCGATCGAACGAGGGCGACATCTCGAGCTTCATCTACTAGATCTTGGGCGTCTGCCAATGCTTTGTCCGCATCTTCCTCGACGTAGGCGACCACGCGGGGCGCGCTGTAGCGTATATCCATGGGTAGCACTGCTTCTGCTCCGAAGAGCAGGAAGAAAGGTGTATAGCCCGTCGAGGAATTGGGCATTGTTCGCAGGCTCCATAGTACCGAAGGCAATTCCTCGACCCAGGTGCCTGCTGCGCGTTTAAGGGGTCAAAGTAGTCGCTTCTTCAGGCCTCCGCATACGAGTCCGTTGGCTTTTTCGACCTAGCCATTAGACTTGGGGTGCGCCACCGAAGCGTACTTGAGCTTGATACCGAGGTTTTTGGCGAAGTCCTGGAATTCGCCCAAAGTGAAGTTGGTGCCGTTGTCAGTGATAATGCTGTTCGGGACGCCGTACCGGTAGACGATGGACTCGAAGAACTTGACCGCCGTGGTCGCCTCTTGGTTGGTGACTGGAACAACCTCTATCCACTTGGAGAACTTGTCCACTGCGACTAGCAGGTAAGTATGACCTCCTCGGGATGATTTGGGGAGAGGCCCCACTTGATCGAGCCCCCACTGTGCGAAGGGCCAGGCCACAGGGATGGTGTGCAGTTCGGACGCCGGCGCGTGCGGCTTGGTGGCGAATAACTGGCATGCTTCGCAGTGCTGGACGATGTTCCTGGCATCGTAGAGGGCGGATAGCCAGTAGAATCCGGACCAAAAAGCCTTGGCCACGAGGGTTCGGCTATAGGCGTGGTGCCCACAGGTTCCTTCGTGGATTTCTCGAAGGAGAGCGATCCCATCTTCCTGCGCGATGCATCGTTGGAGCACCCCTGTGGTACTGCGCTTGTAGAGCTCCCCGTTGATTATCGTGAAGGCCTTGGAGCGCCGCATGACTTGTCGGCGATGGATGGGATCTTCTGGGAGCTCGCCCCGCATCAAGTATGCCAAGTATGGTTTTGTCCATGTTGGTTCGACGAGCATGACCTGGCTGCATCTTTCGGGAGGTCTTCCGTTCCTGCCGCTGGAGCGGTGTTGGCCGACCGAGCCCCGGGACGTGTTGCTAACGCCGGGTCAATTACTGGCTTGATCTTGACGGAGCACTCGAATATCTCTTCGAAGAAGACTCCGGGCGGTATTGGGAGGCACCTTGAGCCGATATTGGCCAGGTTGTCTGCCTCCTCATTGCTTTCCCTGCCGATGTGTGTTACTTCGCAGCCCTCGAATTCGCCTTCGAGCTTGTCGTACATGGCGCGATATGCGATCATGTTTGCGCAGGTTGCGTCGCACTCTTTCATGACTTGCTGGGCGATGAGGTTTGAGTCTCCATGAATCTTAATGCGGGTGGCCCCGTAGGCCTTCGCCATGCGCATGCCATGGAGGACGGCTTCGTACTCCGCCTCGTTGTTGGAGGGATTCGGGAAGCGCATGCGGAGGACGTAGCGCATCCTGTCCCGTTGCGGTGACACCAGGACCACTCCTGCTCCTGCCCCCGAAACCCGCTTGGACCCGTCGACGAAAATGGTCCAGCTGTTCGACAGGTCTAGGAGTTCGGGCATCTGGGCTTCTGTCCACTCGGCTATGAAATCCGGTAGGACCTGTGACTTGATCGCGGACTGGCGCTGGTACGTGATCTCCCAGGGTCCTAGCGTGATTCCCCATAGCGACACATGCCCTGTAGCGTCTGGGTTGTTGAGGATGCTGGAGACTGGATTCGAGGCCACTACTATGATGGAGTGGCACTCAAAATAGTGTGGCAGTTTCTTCCCTGTCATGTAGATGGCGTATGCCAACTTCTGATAATGGGGGTATATTTGCTTGGTCGGCGATAAAACTTCGCTCAGGTAGTACACGGGCCTCTGTACGCCGTGCTCTTTGCCTTCTTCTGCGCGTTCGACCACGAGCACTGAGCTGACAACTTGATTTGTAGCCGCGATGTATAGCAGCACTGGCTCTTTTGCTCGAGGTGTGACGAGAACTGGGGAGGTCGACAGACGACGATTGAGGTCGTCGAATGCGGCTTGCGCCTCTTCGGTCCACGTGAAGTTGTCTGTTTTCCGGAGCAGCCGATAAAAAGGGAGTGCTTTTTTGCCAAGCTTGCTGATGAAGCGGCTAAGCGCTGCGAGTCGACCTGTCAACTGCTGGACATGTCGAAGCGTCTTCGGAGGCTGCATGTTGATGATGGCCTGTATCTTCTCTGGGTTGCCTTCGATCCCTCTCTCAGAGATTAGATAGCCTAGCAGTTGGCCGGTGGGTACCCCGAAAGAGCACTTCTTCGGGTTAAGCTTGATGCTATATCTGTCGAGGTTGGCGAAGGTTTCTCGAAGATCATCGAGCAAGCTGTCTGCTTTCGCGGTCTTGATGACAATGTCATCAACATAAACTTCGATGTTGCGGCCGATTTGTTCCTTCAGGCACGCCTACATACACCGTTGATAGGTGGCTCCGGCGTTCTTGAGCCCGAAGGGCATTGTCATGTAGCAGTATACCCCGTGCGGGGTGATGAATGCCGTCTTGTCTTCGTCTTCTACTTTCAGCCGTATCTGATTATACCCGGAGTAGGCATCGAGAAACGAGAGGCGTTCACATCCTGCCGTGGAATCGATGATCTGGTCGATTCGGGGCAGGGGGAAGTAATCCTTCGGGCAGTGCTTGTTTAAGGCTGTGAAATCGATGCACATCCTGTAGATCTTGGTGTCCTTCTCCACCATGACCGGTGGCGAGAGCCACGTGGCTTCCTTGATCTCTCTGATGAACTTGGCTTCGAGGAGGCGATTGATTTCTTCGCCCATCGACTTGGCCTTCTCTGGATTATACCGTCGCATAGACTGCTTGACCGGTTTCGTGTTTGGAAATATCTTAAGCTCGTGCTCGGCGAGTTCCCTGGGGATGCCTGGCATGTCAGCTGGGCACCTTTTCGAATGTGGTGCAGTTCTTCATGCACCCCAAAGGTCTGGGACATGCTGTTGAAGTCCTTGTCGCAGTTTTCTGATCATGCAAAACTGCTGCTGATCGTCAGTGGTCCTCTGTTTGCGGGCATCCGCAGCTTGAGGTAGGCGTAGTGGGGTACCGACATGAATCGGGCGAACGCTGGCCGCCCGAGGATAGCATGGTACTGCGAGGGCCATTCAACCACCTCGAATTCGATCTTCTCCTTTCTGAAGTTTGCTAGAGTGCTGAAGATGACGTCGAGAAGTATCGCCCCCAATGGGTACGTCGGCTTCCCTGGGACGATTCCGTGGAAGGAAGTCTCCGTTGGCCGGAGATTGTTTAGCGGGATCTTGATCTTTCGCAGTGTGTCTGCGTAGATGAGGTTCAAGCTGCTGCCCCCGTCCATGAACACCTTTTTCGAGGTGAAACCCCCTATCTGTGCCTCGAGAACCAAAGCATGGTGTCCTGGGCGTGGGATCTTCAGTGGATGATCTGACCGGTCGAAACCGATTGGATGTTCGGACCAATTCAGGTATTCGGGAGTGGCTGGTGGCGCGTGTTCGGCGTGAAACACTTCTCTTGCGCGTTTTCGCTGAACTTTATTCGTCGGGCGCCCCCTCTGGATCATGGGCACGAAACCTCTTGGCGGCGGGAACTCTTCTTCCTCGTTGTCCGGCTGTCGCTGCTCGACTTGCTAGATCGTGGCGGCCTGGTGGCCCTGCTGTACGACGTTTGCTGGTGGGTTCGGCGGTGGCGGTGGAGCGTTGTAGGCTATCACCCCTGCCACTGGTTGCTCGGCGCCGATCCTCTCCTGAAGTGCCCGGTTGAGACGAAGGAATTCCCTGCACTCGATGATGAGGTGTGCAGGTCTTCGTACTCCATCCTTGTCGAGGTACGTATGCCTTGGGCATCCGCTATCAAGCATCTCCTCTGCCGACAGCTGTGGCTGTCGTCGGCGCCACTCCTTGCTAGGTTTCGAATCACGACTGCTACTGCTGTGGTAATTGTTTCCTCATCGTGGTAAGTCGCGATTGTCATCGCGGTCTTCGTGCACGTAGCCTGCTGCTACCATGTCTGTGTTCTCCGCGTTGTCGTAGCGGCTTCGACGACCTTTCTTTCAGGATCCGGGATGGAACTGGTCTTTCGCATCGACGTCGCGTTCTGCTGACCGACGGCGGCTTCTGGGAGCCGAGATGGAGTCTTCGCCATCGGCCCATTCGTTCGCCAGGCTCATGAGGTGGTCGATGGTTCTAGGCTTGCAGCATCCCAGCTCTTCCTTGAAGTCGCGTCGAAAGAGGCCATCCCGAAAGGCGTCGATGGCCCTTTCGGGCGAGATGTTTTCCATCATGTTCCGGAGGCTGATCCACCGTGAGATGTATGATCTCAGGTTTTCTCCAGTTCTCTGCACACATAGGCGGAGTTCTTCGAATGGCGTGGCTCATCGTGAAGTGCCTCGGAAATTTGCGATAAACGCTTGCCGAAACTCTTCCCAGGAGCGGATGCTATCTGGGGCGAGATTATTCAACCATGCCCTTGCGTTATCCTTTAGGTGCAGCGATAACAACTGAAGAGCATTGTCCCTAGATCCGCCGCTGATTTTGACAGCGGTTATGAAGTCATCTAGCCAAATTCGGGGATCCTGCTGCCCGTTGAATTTGACTATGCCGTCGCTGAGTTTGATTCCTTTCGGCAACGGTGCAGAACGGATCAGAAGGCTAAAGCATTCTGCCCCGCAGAGTCCATCGTTGGCACCGCCAAATGTTTCCGCCTCGCGATCTCCCTCGAAGCGACGTGCCTCGCGCCACGCTCGCCCCTGGTCGACTCTATTCTGGGCCAGACCGTGCCGAAGCTCTCCATTGAGAGGTTCGACCACTTGCGTCCGAGGCGCTACGGCTGGCGCCGGTGTTGGGTGCCTGGCTTGCCCCGGCGGTGGGGCGATTCTTGTTGTTGTCGCGCCATGTGCTGAGCCGGGCGTGCCTTGCAGCACCCTTACTCCTTCGAGTGCTAGATTTCGTAGGTGTCGCATATGTTCATCGTCGTTAGATGCGTTCGCGGCAATGTATGCTGCCGCGGCCATGATCGCTGCTTCCTTGGTCTTGGGCATCAATTCGGCCTCATTGAACTCTGCCTCCAGGTTTCGGGTGATGTTGTGCATATCAGCCCCATGCTGAGTGCGTGATCTCGATCTTTGTTGGACACTTGATGAATAATGGGATGATCTTTCGGCCTGTCTTCTGCTGGACGCGTCGGCCTCCTCCCTGCGTCGTTCCAGCACTCGCCTATCAGCGCTGATCTGGTCTTTTTGCTCCTAGACGACAAACCGGAGTGCAGCCAGATCGCTTGGACTTGGGTTGGGACCAAAATTTACTTCGCCCGCATAAACCCTTCTTGCGAACCGGATCTGGTCGTGCGTGACCACCTGGCGGCCGCTGTCTGCCCGGTTTCGGCCGTCATTGCCTCCGTTCTCGTTTCCGTCGTCGTGCGATGCCATCATGCAGTGGCCCCCAGACCATGGGGTCGAATCGTCGCTGATTTCGCCCAGCGCTGGAGGGTAGACGTCATCGCTTCCGACGTAGGGTCCGACCTCGATCATGAAGTCAGAATCATAATCAGCTACACAGCCATCACTGGATGCGTTAGATTCGCATAGTGAGGCGGAGCTTGCTGAATTGCCGATTTTCCCCTTAGCTCGGGGTAGACGTCGTCGTCGTTATCTGAGCATGTGAGTCCGAGTATAACCCTTCGACGTAGTCGGGGTCATACGGTGCAGTGCGGAGTGTAAGGGCGTTGAGAGCCCGATCGCACTCTGATACCGTCGGGTAGACAGCTGCTGTGCCCCCCCAAGGATCTTCACAGCCGGCGATTTCATGGGATGAGAAATCTCCGGCGCCCACGTAGTGGTATGCGTCGCAGTCGACGCAATATGCGGTGGTTGGGGATGGAGGTGGATCTTCAAAATCATTCGACACGACTGATGGGGTCGAAGTTTTTCGCTTCGGTCCCTCCTCCGATGACACTAGTGACGCGTTTGTCGAGGGTTTGCCCCCGACGGCTGGTGGTTTCGTCGTTTCGGCCATGAGCGGGGCCGATTCAGCGATGGAGAGTAGCTCTATCGCCCCGTTACTGTCCACGTGGAAGTTGAACAGTCCGAAGGCCATGTCATAGCCTCCGGGCGCTATCCCTGTCGTGCCTGAGGCGGGGTCGATGACGTCCGCCGTCGGAGTGAAGTTGATGGTGCTTGGCGAAACGCTGTCGATGACGGTCGAATCGACAGCGTCGATCTCTGGCTCCATCGGGCTGGCGTTGACGATGGCCGGCATAGTGATGCCGGCAATGGTGTCAATGTCGATCTTGGAGGTGGTGTCGACGTCGGTCGGCGCAGCGATGCCGACGATGGTGTCGATGTCGATCTTGGAGGTGGTGTCGACGTCGGTCGGCGCAGCGATGCCGATGATGCCGTCGAGGTCGATCTTGGAGGTGGTTGGTGATGGAGCCGGCGAATCCGTAGATCCAGATCCCGTCGTCCCCACGGTCGGCGCCAATTGACGAGGTTTATCCCCGGCAATGCCCATGTCGAAGGGCTTTTGATCTAGGAAGCGTATTGGGGACCTGGCGAACTCGACGGCGATCAGACGAAAGCAAAGGAACACGAGGATTTACCCAGGTTCAGCCCCCTCGAAAGGTAAAAGGCCTATGTCCTGCTTGTCTGACTTTGTATTGATGGAGTGATTGTGGTGATGGTGTTACAATGGTGGCGTAGATTGGATCTAGCCAAAACAGAGGGCTCTAAGTTGTAGAGCGCTCCGGCGTGAGGTGGGTGGAAAAGTATCTAGGGTTTCGAGACCTCCCTCCCAGCCTTTTATATGCGAAAGCTGGGTCTCAGGATTGCCTCTCCAGCCAAGTACAGATCGGATCGATACTCAAACGAAAACCTAATCTATCTCCAAATTTTCGGGTCCTTGCTTGCACGCCAAGTTTAGCTCCTGGGCCACGCTAGATCGTTGCCTTGATAGGCCTCGAGAGCCTTTCGAGAGATACCCTTCCTGGACCGAAAACCAGGTAGGTGAATATCAGGGGCCCGTTTGTCATTCCTTCGTCATATACCTTGATAAAAAGATATAAGAAGATCTGAACAAAAATCAAGGCAAAAACTGAAAACTAAACGCAGTAGCAGAAAAAGAAGAGCACTCGTTGAACGATAAGAGTGAAAAACTGAGTGTTCTTGGCAAATGAAAAGCAAGGCAACTTCTCCAAAAGAAATTTGTTAGGGTCCAACCATTTATTGCAGCAAACAAAACTAAAGAAAACCTAAAACTAAAACAACTACGCTCCAAGAAAAATGCATAATGCATGAAGCAATACAAATATAGTGTGTTGAAAGGTGACCTAATTTTTACCGATGAAGAAGGGGTGCCTCAGAGGCATCCCCAAGCTTTGACGCTTGTACTTCTTGGATATTTCTTGGGGTGTTGGGCATCCCCAAGCTTGAGCTTTTGTCCATTCTTCAACTCATCTCATCATTCTCCAATCGCTACACTTGAAAATTTCCTTCATACAAAACTAAACACAAATCTATTAGCAACATTAGTGTAAGCATAACATTGAATCAACCCTTTTTGCTTCAAGTTTCAACCTAAAACCACCACATATAAAGTATATACTACTGTAGCAACTTCCCCAAAAGTTCCGTGATCAAAAGAACTCAAAAAGAAAGCAATAAAGCGGCAAACACAAATATTGGCAGAAATCTGTCAAAACAGAACAGCTGACAAAGGTCAATTTTTTGAGGGGTTTTCTGTTGCTCAAATCAAAACATGTTCAGCTAATAAACATTTGGATATAACCTGGGGCATATGCACAAGAAATCGCAGGTCCAAAAGATATACAGAGAATTTTCACGAATTTTTATGGTGCAGCACCGAAAACTGTTTCAGGACAGCAACATCCTCAAATCTTACCTCGCTCAAATTAGAGGCTTCTCTTGGCACAAAAACGAAATAAAAAGGATAAGGAGAGGTCATTACAGTAGTAATAACTTCCAAGACTCAAATAAAATAAAAAGAACTGAATGTAAAAACATTGGGTTATCTCCCAAGAGTGCTTTTATTTAACGCCTTTGAGCTAGGCGCAAAAAGTGTGAATCAAGTAATATCGAAAGAATCATTAAGATCCATTGAAGAGGTCTTCTCAATAAGGCATTGTATTTCATCCACATAAGTTTTTGAAGACCCTTTGTGATCACGTTTTGGTTCACTCAAATCACTAAAAAGATTTTTGGGACAGATCAATCAAAATTATTTTCAAAAGCTTCATACAATCCTAAGAGTTTGCTAGGTATAGGTATTTCGGTTCCCTCATTGTTTGTACTAACAACCTTTATAGGTGAACCAAGCTTATTAAATTTCTTAAAAACTTCCCTAGCCTCAATAGCAACATCTCTAAATTCTATGCGCAAAGTTTCCAAGATAAAAGCTTTCTTTTCAGGATCCTCAATTTCATGAAGCTTAAGAAACATGTATTGCATAAAAGGATTAAGGCTAGCAAACCTAGCTTCTAACATGTGAATCAAATAAGCAGAAGCAATTTAATAACTAGGAGCAAGCTCAGCCAAAGACTTTTTCTCAACATCTTTATGCATACTAATATGATTAAAGAACTCCTTGATGTTACTTTTTCCAATAATTGAACCACTACCTACTGAGAGGTCCTCCAAAACGTACTTAGGGAACAACATAATGAACTAGAAGTAAAGAAATAACAACTATCAAGGATTCTAATTTTTTTGGGTTTTTGATAAAACGATGCAAGTAAAAAATAAAGTAAAGCAAAACTTAAAAAAAGTAAAGGATGCGCGTGCGAAAACTCTCCTTGCAGAAGTCTTCTTCCTCCCCGGCAACGGCGCCAGAAAACTTGTTGATGGCGTGGTGATGATGATGCCAGAAAACTTGATTATATTTGATTGTGCCAGAAAACTTGTTGGCTTGTAGTAAATGACCGGGCAGTTGGAAAACCCCAAGAGAAGGTTTGATGAATATAGCAGCAAGTTTTCCCTCAGTTATGAAACCAAGGTTATCAATCCAGGAGGAGGCAGACAAACGACTGAAGGTGATGCCCGCTAGCTTTACGACAGCTCCGGACAATTTATAGGGCGCCTCGTCCAAGCTTTGCTTTGCGAGCGGCAACGTGGAACCTGCACACAACACAACCAAATACTTTGTTCCCAACTTACGATGAGGTTGTCAATCTCACTGGTTTGCTTGAAACAAAGGGTATGAGCCTATCGAGTGGAAAGTGATAATAGTATGCAAGTAAAGTAAACAGTGTGAGTAAAGTAAACAGGTGATAGCAATATAAAGGAAATAGGACCGGGGTCCATAGTTCACTAGTGGTGTCTCTCCATAAGATAAAATAATACATGCTGGGTAAACAAATTACGGTTGGGCAATTGATAAAATAAAGACAATGTGCATATGTCGAGAGGATCACTATGAGATTTACTCTGGGCATTACAACAAGATACATAGACCGCCATCCAACTGCATCTATGACTAATAATCCACTTGTGACGAATCAATCCGAGAACTCCACAAGTATTAAGTTGCGAACAACAGATAATTGCATTAAGCAAAGTGTGTAATGTAAACAAAGCATATGCCCTTGAGCATATGAATGTTGTTTTCCCCCTAGTAGCAACAGCACATCTACAACCTTAGAGGTTTCTCTCACTCCCCCGGATTAAATAGAGGCATGAACCCACTATCGAGCATAAATACCCCCTCTTGGAGTCACTAGCAACTACTCGGCCAAGATAGCTACTAACAATGGAGAGCATGCAAGATCATAAACAACATAGAGATAACATAAGATAATATTCAGTACTTCAACTCAATCATAACACCAATATTCATCAGATCCCAACAAACACAACATGTAGAATTACATAACGGTGATCTCAATCATGTAAGGCAGCTCATGAGATGTAAACATGAAGCACATGGTGGAGAAGACAACCATCTAGCTACTGCTATGGACCCATAGTCCAAGATAGACTACTCACTCATCGCTCCGGAGGCAAGCATGGCGATGAAGAAGACCTCCGATGGCGATTCCCCTCTTCGGCAGGGTGCCGGGAAGAGCTTCTGGACCCTCCCGATCTTCAGGTCGATGGCGGCGGCAGATCGTGATGTGTTCTGGAAAAGTGATCGGGTACTTAGGTTTTTCCCGTCGTGGGGTCTTTATAGGCGAAGCTGCATCGTCAGGAGTGGACCGAGGCGCCCTCACACATAGGGGCCCTCGTGGCCCCACTCCGTCTCCTCTTCGGTTCTCTGGAAGCTTCGGTGAATTTCTGGACCACTGGCTTTGGTTTCGTCCAATTCCGAGAATATTTCCTGTGTAACTTTTCTGAAACACAAAACAGCAGAAAATAGGGAACTTGCACTGTGGCGACTGCTGGCGCGTGGTTGATGGCACCAGAAGTTTCCTTGTGCGTGGTGAATGACCAGCCCGTTGGGAACCCCAAGAGGAAGGTGTGATGAGTATAGCAGCTAGTTTTCCCTCAGTTAAGAAACAAAGGTTTAATATCGATCTTGGAGAGGAGAGCCAAACGACTGAAGGTGATGCTTGCTAGTTTGCGACAGCTGCGGACAATTTATATATGGCGCCTCGTCCAAGCTTTGCTTGCTAGCTGCAACACGGAACCTGCACACACACACACAAATACTTTCCTCCCAACTTACGATGAGGTTGTCAATCTCACCGGTTTGCTCGAAACAAAGGTAATGAGTGTATCGAGTGGAAAACAGTAGAGTATGCGAGTAAAGTAAACCGTGCGAGTAAAGTAAACAGTGCGAGTAAAGTAAACAGATGATAGCAATATGATGGAAATAGGACCGGGGTCCACAGTTCACTAGTGGTGTCTCTCCATAGATAAATAACACATGCTGGGTAAACAAATTACAGTTGGGCAATTGATAGAATAAAGATAAACGTGATATGTCAAGAAGATCACTATGAGATTTACTCTGGGCAGTACAACAAAATACATAGACCGCCATCCAACTGCATCTATGACTAATAATCCACTCCCGGGGATATCAATCCGAACACCCCATGAGTATTAAGTTGCGAACAATAGATAATTGCATTAAGCAAAGTGTGTAATGTAAACAAAGCATATGCCCTTGAGCATATGAATGTTGTTTTCTCCCTAGTAGCAACAGCACATCTACAACCTTAGAGGTTTCTGTCACTCCCCCAGGTTAAATAGAGGCATGAACCCACTATCGAGCATAAATACCCCCTCTTGGAGTCACTAGCAACTACTCGGCCAAGATAGCTACTAACAACGGAGAGCATGCAAGATCATAAACAACATAGAGATAACATAAGATAATATTCAGTACAACAACTCAATCATAAACACCAATATTCATCGGATCCCAACAAACCAAACATGTAGAATTACATAACGGTGATCTCAATCATGTAGGGCAGCTCATGAGATCTAAACATGAAGCACATGGTGGAGAAGACAACCATCTAGCTACTGCTATGGACCCATAGTCCAAGGTAGACTACTCACTCATCGCTCCGGAGGCAAGCATGGCGATGAAGAAGACCTCCGGTGGCGATTCCCCTCTCCGGCAGGGTGCCGGGAAGAGCTTCTGGACCCTCCCGATCTTCGGGTCGACGGCGGCGGCGGATCGTGATGTGTTCTGGAAAAGTGATCGGGTACTTAGGTTTTTTTCATCGGGGGGTCTTTATAGGTGAAGGGGCGACGTCAGAGGTGGAGCCAGGCTCCCTCACGCGAGGCTCGCGTGGCCAGGCCCCTGGCCGCGCCACCCCTGCGTGTGGGGCCCTGGTGGCCCCTCTCCTTCTCTCCTTCGGATCTCTGGAAGCTTCCGGGTAAAATAAGACTTCAGGAACTTGTTTCGTCCAATTCCGAGAATATTTCCTGTGTTTCACTTCTGAAACACAAAAATAGCAGAAAACAGGGAACTGGCATTGTGGCAACTCGTTAATAGGTTAGTTCCGGAAAATGCATAAAAGTGCCACGAAGTGTAACGAAACAATAGGCAAATGGTGTAAAAACAAGCATGGAGCATCAACAAATTATAGATACGTTGGAGACGTATCAAGCATCCCTAAGCTTAACTCCTGCTCGTCCTCGAGTAGGTAAGTGATAACAAAGAATAATTTTTGAGGTGACATGCACCTACACAATCTTGATCATATATGTAAGCATTTGTGAGCTGGGATCATAAGAACTTAAAACATGGGCATGAAGATATAATCTTGACAATAAGAACTTAGCAACCATGTTGTAAACATGCAAATGAACACAAACAAAAGATCATGAAAATGAAACAATGAAAGTCAAACGTGTGTTCAAATCATAAGGAAAACATACAAATGGTTTTCAGCTTGTCCTTCAAAGAGAGCAAAACATAAATGCATAGGACACCTTCAAGTTTAAGAGGGCGACTAGATACAAATAATTTGAGAACAAGTTAAACCAACAATATGAATCAATCAATGAACTTTGAGACAATGCATATCACACTAAGAATGACAACTATGCTCTCTTAATGGTGCATAAAGATAGAAGGTGGTGACTCAACATAAAAGTAAAAGAAAGGCCCTTCGCAGAGGGAAGCAGTGATTGCAAGTTTTATAACCTTCAAAAATTATGGTACTTACCGGCTTTGAGCTCTCATTGCCCCCATCATAAGCATCTTGAATGGTTAAAGTTAATGCGAGAACAATTATGATGCATATGCTTGACAAATCATAAGTTGAAAACCTCGTGCCCCGTGAATACGAGTACCCAAACCTCATGCTACTTTACTTAGAGTCCCAAGCAAGGCTCTTGTCATTGTAAGTATATGTGTATCATTGAGAACCGCCAATGGGGTACCTCCGTGCCCGATGACATGGAACAAGCCCACACCAAAATGACAAGACAAGCAGACAATGAACACCTCGACATCTCTTTTATTTGCCTTTTGTTTAGCTTTTTATTGTGAGATGCGTCGTCGTATGTTCACCATGGGTATGTTGCAAATTTCCACCATGAATTATGCATGGCTTAGATTGGCAGCCCGGCATTTCCCTAACACATATACAAACTCCATGATCCTCACAAGATTCCCAATTCATTTCACACCACGGGCATCCATAAACAAAAGATCACGATATCAACTCAAATAAGAAGTGCAATGTTGAAAGCTTGCCCATGACTGCATGGCTGGGCTAGAATCCAACTTACAACTTGCAAGCATAACAACTCAACATAAGAGACCACAATGTCAAATTTTTAAGAACAGGAAAAAGTAAAGTGTGCCTTCCGGTTCGTGAGAGCTTTACTGACCGAATTTCGTATAACACTGGTAAGAGTTTAATTTGAAGAGAAAATAAAAGCAAGTCAAATTTACTTGGAATAGCAAATTGCTAGTAGGTATGTATGGTGGACACTTTGGAAAACTTTGGCTTTTAGGAGTTGGATGCACGAGTAGAGCTCATACTCAGTACAAGGCGAGGGCTAGCAAAAGACTGGGAGCGACCAACTAAGAGAGCAATAATGGCCATAATCATGCAAAGCGACAAAGCGACATTAAAAGAAGCATAAGATGGCATCAAAAGTCAAAAACTAAATGATCATAGAGGCTATTGGCAACTTTGTAAGAGTCTAACATGTGTGAGCATGCGCCAAGTCAACCCAAATAAAGCATCAAGGAGAAAACCAAAATAATGCTTCCATACAATAAAAACAACGCATGATTTTTTTAAAGGCTCATTAAGCAATCTCAGTTATTTGAGACAAGTCATGCTACAGCAAAACCACTAAGCATACTATCAAAAAGACATCAAGCATGACATGAAAAAGCCTAAGCCGCAGTCTACACAAGCTCCTTCTTGTACCACTATTTTGCACAAAGCTTTTTCTCCTTTCCAACACCATTTGAAATTTTTAAAGACACCTTTTTTGATGAAAACCAATAAAGATCAGAGGCAAAAATACACCTTGATGAAAAGATATGACAAGGTATGAACGCAAATCAAGGCGAAAACGAAAACCAAAAGCAGTAGCGGAAAAAGAAGAATACTCGGTTTTTTATAAGAATGAAAACTAGAGCGTTCTTGGCAAATGAAAAGCAAGGCAACTTCTCCAAAAGAAATTTGTTGGAGTCCAAATATTTATTGCAGCAAACAAACAAACTAAACCAACTAAGAAAACTAAAACAACTGACGCTCCAAGAAAAACACATAGTGCATGAAGCAATAAAAATATAGTGTTTTGAAAAGTGACCTGATTTTTGCCGATGAAGAAGGGGTGCCTCGGGGGCATCCCCAAGCTTTGACACTTGTCCTTCTTGGATATTTCTTGGGGTGATGCATGGGCATCCCCAAGCTTGAGCTTTTTTCCATTCTTCAACTCATCTCATCATTCTCCAATCCCTACACTTGAAAACTTCCTTCATACAAAACTAAACACAATTCTATTAGCAACATTAGTGCAAGTATAACATATAATCAATCCTCTTTTTGCTTCAGGTTTCAACTCAAAACCACCAGATATATAGAAAATACTACTGTATCAACCTCCCCAAAAGTTCTATGATCAAAAGAACTCAAAAGAAAGCGATAAAGTGGCAAACACAAATATTGGCAGAAATCTGTCAAAACTGAACAGCTGACAAAGGTCGAATTTTTGAGGGGTTTTCTGTTGCTCAAATCAAAAAGTGTTAAACTAACAAAAGTTTGGATATAACCTGGGGCATATGCACAAGAAATCGCAGGTCCAAAAGATATACAGAGAATTCATACGAATTTTTACGGTGCAGCACCGAAAACAGTTTCAGGACAGCAACATCCCCAAATCTTTACCTCACTCGAATTAGAGGCTTCTCTTGGCACAAAAACGAAATAAACAAGATAAGGAGCGATCATTACAGTAGTAATGACTTCCAAGACTCAAATAAAAGAAAAAGTACTGAAAAGAAACATTGGGTTATCTCCCAAGAGTGCTTTTCTTTAACGCCTTTGAGCTAGGCGCAGAAAATTGTGAATCAAGTAATAATGAAAGGGGGATCAGGATCCACTATAGGAATAAAGAAATGAATACTATCCAATTGAGGTTTTGCATATCCCTTGTAGTCACGCTTTGGTACACTATTTTCATCAAAAAGATTTTTAGGACAAATCCAACTAGTATTAGCTACCAAGGCATTATGAATTCCTACAAGCTTACAAGGTATTGGCAATCTAGATTCTTCGTTGGGTGTACCAACAATTTCAACAGGCGAGCCAAGCTTATCAAACTTCTTAAAAACTTTCCTAGCCTCAATTGCAACATCTCTAAATTCTATACGCAAAGTTTCCAAGATAAAAGCTTTCTTTTCGGGATCCTCAATTTCATGGAGCTTAAGGAACATGTATTGCATAAAAGGATTAAGACTAGCAAACCTAGCTTCTAACATGTGAACTAAATGAGCAGAAGCAACTTCATAACTAGGAGCTAACTCAACTAAAGACTTTTCCTCAACTTCCTTATGCATACTAATGTGATTAAAGAACTCCTCAATGTTACTTTTGCCAATGATCAAACCACTACCTACTGAGAGGTCCTCCAGAACGTACTTAGGGATCAACATGATAAACTAAAGTAAAGAAATAACAACTACCAAGGATTCTAATTTTTTTGGGTTTTTGATATAAAGCAATGCAGGTAAAATAAATAAAGTAAAGCAAAACAATAACAAAGTAAAGGATGTGCGTGCGAAAAACTCCCCTCGCAGAAGTCTTCTACTTCCTCCCCGGCAACGGCGCCAGAAAATTAGCTGCTGGCGCATGGTTGATGGCACCAGAAGTTTCCTTATGCGTGGTGAATGACCAGCCCGTTAGGAACCCCAAGAGGAAGGTGTGATGAGTATAGCAGCTAGTTTTCCCTCAGTTTAGAAACCAAGGTTTAATATCGATCTTGGAGAGGAGAGACAAATGACTGAAGGTGATGCTTGCTAGTTTGCGACAGCTGCGGACAATTTATATATGGTGCCTCGTCCAAGCTTTGCTTGCTAGCTGCAACGCGGAACCTGCACACACACAAACAAATACTTTGCTCCCACCTTACAATGAGGTTGTCAATCTCACCGGTTTGCTTGAAACAAAGGTTATGAGTGTATCGAGTGGAAAACAGTAGAGTATGCGAGTAAAGTAAACAGTGCGAGTAAAGTAAACAGTGCGAGTAAAGTAAACAGGTGATAGCAATATGATGGAAATAGGACCGGGGTCCACAGTTCACTAGTGGTGTCTCTCCATAGATAAATAACACATGCTGGGTAAACAAATTACAGTTGGGCAATTGATAAAATAAAGATAAACATGATATGTCAAGAAGATCACTATGAGATTTACTCTGGGCATTACAACAAAATACATAGACTGCCATCCAACTGCATCTATGACTAATAATCCACTCCCGGGGATATCAATCCGAACACCCCATGAGTATTAAGTTGCGAACAACAGATAATTGCATTAAGCAAAGTGTGTAATGTAAACAAATCATATGCCCTTGAGCATATGAATGTTATTTTCTCCCTAGTAGCAACATCACATCTACAACCTTAGAGGTTTCTGTCACTCCCCCAGGTTAAATAGAGGCATGAACCCACTATCGAGCATAAATACCCCTCCTTGGAGTCACTAGCAACTACTCGGCCAAGATAGCTACTAACAACGGAGAGCATGCAAGATCATAAACAACATAGAGATAACATAAGATAATATTCAGTACAGCAACTCAATCATAAACACCAATATTCATCGGATCCCAACAAACCAAACATGTAGAATTACATAACGGTGATCTCAATCATGTAGGGCAGCTCATGAGATCTAAACATGAAGCACATGGTGGAGAAGACAACCATCTAGCTACTGCTATGGACCCATAGTCCAAGGTAGACTACTCACTCATCGCTCCGGAGGCAAGCATGGCAATGAAGAAGACCTCCGGTGGCGATTCCCCTCTCCGGCAGGGTGCCGGGAAGAGCTTCTGGACCCTCCCGATCTTCGGGTCGACGGCGGCGGCGGATCGCGATGTGTTCTGGAAAAGTGATCGGGTACTTAGGTTTTTTCCGTCGGGGGGTCTTTATAGGCGAAGGGGCGATGTCAGAGGTGGAGCCAGGCTCCCTCACGCGAGGCTCGCGCGGCCAGGCCCCTGGCCGCGCCACCCCTGCATGTGGGGCCCTGGTGGCCCCTCCCCTTCTCTCCTTCGAATCTCTGGAAGCTGCCGGGTAAAATAAGACTTCAGGAACTTGTTTCGTCCAATTCCGAGAATATTTCCTGTGTATCACTTCTGAAACACAAAAACAGCAAAAAATAGGGAACTGGCACTGTGGCAACTCGTTAATAGGTTAGTTCCGAAAAATGCATAAAAGTGCCACGAAGTGTAACGAAACAATAGGCAAATGGTGTAAAAACAAGCATGGAGCATCAAAAAATTATAGATACGTTGGAGACGTATCAGCGACTTGTTAATAGGTTAGTTCCAGAAAATGCATAAAAGTGCCACGAAGTGTAATGAAACACTAAGCAAATGGTGTAAAAACAAGCATGGAGCATCAAAAATTATAGATGCGTTGGAGACGTATCATCGCCCTCATCCGCACCTTCCGCCGAACATACGCGCTTCGTGGCCGCTCGTCTGAGATTCGCGGCCGCCCGCCCATGGTCGACTGGTAAAGTTATCCCGAAGGCTGGAGCGCTTCCGTACCCATCGGCCGCTTTTCAATTCAGTGGCGGCTCATGCGAGTCTTGAGGAGCGATATTTTCTCATGTGATATTTTGGCAGGGTACAATTGCAATCTGACACTTCAGGAAAGTAGAGAAACAATTGTTCAGAGATTGCTGAGTGGACTGTGTGGTTTGCCGCTTCAGCTTTGGTACCAGTCAGGGACGGCCCAAATTGTGGGGATCGTCATCTTGCAAGTGTACCTCTGTCGTATCATCTTATGGATATAAAATTGTGCAAATTACCTCAAATCTATTTCCATTGTCTAAATCTTGATCAATTGGTAGACAACCTAAAACCAGTCAGTTTCCTCCAATTTGTTGCTATACAGACATGGATCTAACTATCATTGTGCAGTGGTAGTTTCAAGTTTTCTCTTGTGGTTTTGCTTATTCAAGTTGCAAACTTGCTATTATTTCCAAAATCTTCTTGGATAAATTTTTATAGCCTCAGCAATTATCACTCCATAGCGAAGCACGGGCAATGTGCTAGTTATATATTATATATAGATAAAATAATCAGGGCACCAAGGTGTCCGGGCACCATGCTCAATACGTACAAAATACGTGATGTTTTGTACATACCCCAAGGTATGTATGATTTTTACATACCTAGTAGACATGAATGGGGTATGTATACCCTAGGTATGGTGTTGTTTTGGCATATATACCTTGGGTATGTAAAAAAAAATACGTATATATACATAATCTGGGTAAGTATATATTGGATATGTGTATCCTGGGTATAAGTATCTTGCATATGTATATCTTCGATATGTATGAGTTGGGTATATGTATCTTGGGTATGTATACCCTTGGGTATGCATAATTGTAAGTAAAACGTATGTATTTGAGGCATGGTGCTTGGACACCTTGATGTACCATATCAGCTTCCGTAGTTGGTTCGTCCAATACTTTTGTGAACCGACTTACCCTCTCAAACAAATATTTTTACCCCTCTGCCACCCGTAAGTTAAAAAACGGTTTTAATAGAAATCACGGTCCCTGCTACCGCCTGTGTTGATTTACCCTCTCAAACAAATATTTATTACCCCTCTGCCACGCGTAAGTTAAAAAAGGTTTCAATAGAAATCACGGTCCCTGCCACCGCCTGTGTGGTCCCTGCCACCGCCTGTGTTGATTTACCCTCTCAAACAAATATTTATTACCCCTCTGCCACACATAAGTTAAAAAAGGGTTTCAATAGAAATCATGGTCCCTGCCACCGCCTGTGTTGAAAAACGTTTCATCCCTCAGTTTATCTTACGCCCAAGCCCTGAGGCCGGCCGTCGCATCGATCTGTTTCAGATCGCCGCCGACCCAAGGATTGTGGATGGTAGAGAGCGCAGGGGGAGAGGAGGGTGTGGGCGCCAGGAGAGGCGGTGGAGGAGGTGCTCGCCGGCGACGGGCGGCGCTGGAGGTAGCAGGAGGTGCGGACATGGCCCTGGCGGCGCTGGTGTTCGGCGGCCGCCCATGATCTCTGCTCCCAATGGATGCCGTTGAGCACCGCTGATGTATCGAAAGGAAATCAAGGTCGGGGACAAAGACGACTGGGAATTAGAGGAGTACATCGCTGACTCCAACTCAATATGCTGGAACTGCCAAGATCTGCTATTCGGGATGCCTTTGCCTGCCAAACAAGGTCAACGAGCGCTCGAGCCCCGAGCGCCAATTGGGCGTGGGCGTTCCTGGCGACGGAGCAGAATTCCTGGAGCGCGGCGTGGACGATCCTGGCGACCGACAGAGCCGAGTTCTGGAGCGCTTGGATGAAGTCGAGGGACGACTCTGTCCATGGCGGAAACACATAGGGAGAAACGGACATCAGCGATGGGTACCTATATGAATTTCACCGAACAGTGGCAGCCGTAGATAGGTCCTCCTCGTTGATTGGAGCTTCTTTGGCTCAATTCAAAGCTCTGGAAGAACTAGGACGACGCAGCAGAGATTTAGGCGCTCGCGAAAGAGTTCGGGGAGGCCCGAGATAGCGGAGCTATGTGGAGGTGGTGGTCGGGTTCAGAAGCGTGAAGAAGAGGAAGAAAACAAGGGGAGGAAGAGGCAAACTGGCGGTGGCGCCTTGGGGAGAAACTAGGGTTACCAGAGGCGATCTGGATCTGGAAACGCCCACCCGTCTCCTGCTCTTCCGACCTGCATCCCAGCCACCCACAGTGCGCTCGCCTCTGCCTAGAAATCCACCGGCGGTTCTATTCCAATCCCATGCACCGCACGGGGCCAGCGGCGCTGTTCTGAGTAGCGGTGGCGGCACGCTCACAGCCGGATGCGGGGTGCCGTGCGGGAGCAGGACGCGATGCCAGCATTCGCCATATGGCCGAGCCCGGAGGTGCCTACGCTGCAATCACGTTTCCTCACCAAGACACAACCATCAGTCTAAATGGCGAGCACGGGGCAGCAAATACTATCCTCTATCTGTACTGGCAAAGGGCAGACGCTTGTTGCAGTCTACAGTAGTTTTGTAAAGAGATTACCGCAATTTACCGTATCTATGCCTCTAAGAAACTGTTATACTAATTGGGTGCAGTTTATGCATCTTATTAAATGCTCGGGTTAATCTCACGTTTTCTTATTTAATGTATGTTTGCTTGATCTGAACAGGAGCCATGCGTCATGGATGCATGGAGCTTCTGAGGTACGCGGCTGTGTAATGCTTGCACCCTCCAGGATGAATCTGCACATCCTCCCTCAACCTCACCGGCGATGTTGATGTCAGTGAGTTTATAAATAGTATGAACATTACGTATTATTGCTGACTTAAATTTCAATGGGTAAATATGAGGAACTGACAGTTACCAACTACTCCATCCGTTTAGAAATATAAGATGTTTTAGCTTTGTGAAGCTAATGTATCTTGACATCTTTTAGTGTATAGATTCAAACGAACCTATACACTAAAAGATGTCTAGATACATTCACTTCACAAAGCTAAAACATCTTATATTTCCAAACGGAGGGAGTATATTATATGTTTAGAAGTTAGAACTTACGGTAAGCCTTTCCCTTAGGGCATTATTTAGATTAAAATTAACATTTCATGCTACATTTTTTCGAGGATCACATTACATACTACTAGAGCAGTATATCTAGACTCATACATGCATCTAATTTGTACAAACATGCTTTCTAGCAGAAACATTTAGGGAATGTAACCATATTTTATTTACACATTATGTATGTGATTGTAGTTTAGAAATGCAGAGATTAATTATCATATTGTTTAATTGATGTTCACTTTTCTATTCATTCTTCTTGGGACAAAAATAACTAAGGCTTGATAGTGGGTGTTGTGCTTGTAACACAATATTCTGATATAAGAGAAAACATATTTTCGGTTAAAAAACATAACCACCTTTATCGAATTGAGTTTTAGTTTCTCCCGGTGCAATGTTCTAATCTAATATAATAATAAAGTACGTAAGGTTTCCATCGTCAATCTTTTTTTTTGGACCGATTTGCCCTCCCACCAAAATATATATTTCCATCAATGCCACCCATAAGTTAAAAAAGGTTTCGTTTCAAAAAAGAAAACCCAGACAGTCACTGCTCTATACATGGAGAAACGGGATCAGACTACAAGTGCACCAGCCTACGAGCCCACTAGCTTCCAAACGTAATTACCTTTGAGATCCATTGTGTAGGGATTGAGAATACGATAGAGATATGACTGTGTGTATTGGAAACTTAACAGGTTGGCTCGCTGACAATTTTCAGTCCACGATGCTTTGTCATTCTGCTGCCGGCCGGATCCCCGGTCTGGACACGAACCCTCCGCCCATCTCCTCCTTTGCCGTTCGCCGAGGGATCGGCTTGCAGCTGAGATTGAACCTCCGCCGCGTTCCATGACTACCTGCAGTCTGCTTGCTCCCTGGGACGAGGCCGACGAAGCCCAACGACGGTAGCATCAGTAGGGGCCCTTCGTCGGTTCTGTGTTTGTGCTGGAAAATTATGAATTAGTGTTCGTGTTAATATTTCTAGGTTGCAGACTTACAACGCATCCATAGCTTACGGGGGAATCTGAAGCTACTGCAGCTCCAAATTTAGGTCAGCAGAGGCATGGCTTGATGGTGTTGATGTTAACTTGCCAATACGGTTATTTTGATACAAACTGCAAAACTAATATCAGTAGTGCTGAGAATATCTAATATCTATATCTATATCTATATCTAACCTTATTAATTCCTAATCCAATCAATAGTGAAGTACTAATACGCTAGGAGATCAGTGTTTTTAGTGACGTCCTAAAATTTGATTCTGCTTGTTTCAAAGAAAAGAACCTAAAACGTTTAGGCTCAGGGACTCGTTTAGTTTACACAGTTTCTAGAGAAACATATTGATGTGCAAAGTTCACTTAAACGTACTTTAGTATAGTGCAGAGTCATATGACAGCTTCTATAAATAATTTTCACACTTTTTAGGAAAAAAGGTATACTGTAGTATATAGTTCACACATTCAGCAAACACAATAAGCTTTAGCTACAGAGGAACAAATTAACCCATTGCAACGCATGGGCAAATTTGCTAGTTAAAACTTAAATTTCAAACTTTTTAGAAAAAAAATAAAAAAATACAGTAAATCATATATGTTTTCTTGAGTATTCTATAATTTTTTTAGCGTGAAACATAAAAGGGCTATTTAATCATAATCTAATTATCTAAATAAAATGTAACTTTCTCATAATACTAAATAAAATATATGTGTTTTATTGTAATTTTTCAATTTTTCTAAGGAATTTAAAATTTGAGAATAAATTTTGGATCAACCATATGCGTTGGACCTCGATCGGATGGAGTAAGGTGGGTAAAGTGCAATGGTGACTTCACTTAGTGAAGTCACTAGATCTCAGTCCGAGCAGGGGTGGCTCTAGTATTTTTAATTCTTTTTTTGTTATTTTGATATTTTTTATTATTTGCTGACAAGTGGGTTCTAGTCCACACAAGCAAATTGGTCTGACAGGTGGGCCCCACTAACTAGATATAGAAATGCAGGATTAGTGTTTTTTGCGAATACCTGGAAAAAATCTGGTTGTTTCTTGTAAAAAAACCAAAAGTGATATCATTCGGTAAATTTTGCTACGAAGGTGGTGGTTTTATGCTAACTACTCCATATGGCTTTAATATCTAGACTATAGGCCTGGCTCATGGTCCAATTTTAAAGCAAAATGATACTTCTTCTTTTTCTTTTCTATTTCCTTTCTTTTTAGTCCAAAAAGATTATGAATTTTGTTTAATCTTGAAATTTGTTCAAATTTTTCTAAAAAATCGCTCTACTTTTTTCAAAGTTTCTAAAATCCAAACAAATTATGATTTGTGCTGTTGCTACTAGGGGGAAAACAACATTCATATGCTTGAGGGCATATGCTTTGTTTACATTACACACTTTGCTTAATGCAATTATCTGTTGTTCGCAACTTAATACTCATGGGGTGTTCGGATGATATCCTCGTGAGTGGATTATTAGTCATAGATGCAGTTGGATGGCGGTCTATATATCTTGTTGTAATGCCCAGAGTAAATCTCATAGTGATCCTCTCATCATATGCACGTTGTCTTTATTCTATCAATTGCCCAACTGTAATTTGTTTACCCAGCATGTATTATTTTATCTTATGGAGAGATACCGCTAGTGAACTGTGGACCCCGGTCCTATTTCCTTTATATTGCTATCATCTATTTACTTTACTCGCACTATTTACTTTACTTGCATACTATTACTATTTTCCACTCGATACGCTCATTCCTTTGTTTACAGCAAACCGGTGAGATTGACAACCTCATCGTAAGTTGGGAGCAAAGTATTTGGTTGTGTTGTGTGCAGGTTCCACGTTGCTACTAGTTGAAGACGCGCTAACTCATTTTGATCGTGAAACGGCGCCCTTGTTGGAGTGTCACTAGACTAGCAAGCATCACCTTCAGTCGTTTGGCTCCTTCCTCTCCTGATCGACATACCTTGGTTTTTTAACTGAGGAAAAAACCTTGCTTATATATTCATTATACCTTCCTCTTGGGGTTCCCAACTGGATGGTGAAAAGATAAAACCACCGTCACGCATCACTTGTCCTTCATCCGGGAAAAATAGGAGTTTCCGTACTTGTTTCGTCCAATTCCGAGAATATTTCCTTTGTAGCTTTTCTGAAACACAAAAATTGTAGAAAACAGGGAACTGGCACTGTGGCATCTTGTCAATAGGTTAGTTCCGGAAATCGCATAAAAACGCCATGAAGTGTAACGAAACACAAGGCAAATGGTGCATAAACAAGCATGGAGCATAAAAAATTATAGATACGTTTGAGACGTATCAATGGTTTGATTTTGAAGAGTCTGAACTCTTATATTTGCTTAGTGGAGATCAAGCACGTGAGTCTTCGGGTTTCAAGTGACGATAACAAGTTGAAACTACGAGAGTTAGTCTTGGCTTTGATACTTCTATGCTAAATGTTAGTTGGCTTGTTAGAAGATTAGCAAGTGTTGGGGTGCTAAGAGAGTATCATCAATGTTAGCGAAACTCTAGATTTAAGGTTAGGCGATCTAGGTTAGTGAAGTCCTTGTCTTCTGGAAGTCCTTCGTAGTCCAGGCGGGTCTGTCTTCTGCTTCCCTAATGTTGTGGAGGGGGTCTTGATGAAGCTTGAAGCACGTAGCAAAAAAATTCGCGTCGGATCTTAGGGAGGTGTTGCGAGAAGAGTTATAATCCACAAAAGGTTGGAGTTACTGTTTTACTAATAAATTATCTATGCTACTCAAGCTGACATAAATCGGTGAGAGGGAAAACACATTCTAGAGAGGCTTCCTATTCGGGGTTTTACGCACCTGAGGGTTTTTAAGGCCGGGAGGCCAAAACAAGTACAAGCACCATATAACATCACACACTCAAGAAACACACAAGGCAACTGCAGACAATATCTAGAACACACAAGGCAATCAACGAACAATTGCAAAAATCACATGAGGTACTTCAAGTACCAACGGCGCCTAATACTCGTGGTAGTTGGGAGTAGCTCATATGAGACAAATGAGCTTATCCTATTCATCCTAGGGTCATGTTGGCCATAGTTGTTGAATCCTTCATTTGCTTGACTATCGCTTCAGCTGAGATGGATGGTAGTCGATGAGGTAGCTGCAGTGTTGTTGAGCTGTTGACATTGAGTTCGGAAAAGCAGATCTTGTAGGTATTCTGGCTCACATTACACAGATGTGAGGTCTTTGGAAAGGTTGTTTAAGTCATCCATATGCAATGATGTCTCGTGCCAGGCCTAAAAATTTCTAGTCAAGCAACCGAGAACTTGGTCCTTGACGACTACAAAGGTGCGAGTCCAGGGAGGAACAAGGTCAGCTTCTTGACAGAGCCATTGGTGTCAAGCAAAGGCAAAGTAATTGTCAACACTCTTCTTGCTTTGCGGTTGGGGAGGTTTCAAGACGTCCTTCTGGATATTTGCTTCATCCTGTGTTGCTAAGTTTCATGTCTAATTGGGGTATAACGTCCATTATTTAAATTTGAAGTGAAGTAGAGAGAAGAGTAAAATATTTAAAATTATTTGGTAATCAAGGGGTAAGATTAGAAGTTTTGAAGAGATAAGAAGAGTATAAGCCACTCTATTGGCTAATTAGGAAAAATAAATTTTGTATTTACTTCTACCCAAAATATTACTTTCCTAACTAATGCCAATGCTAACTAAGGTCTCCTACAGTCAACCTGGCTCTGATACCAACTCTGTGGGGACCCCAGATTACCCATCCGGAATACCCGATATGCATACAATTCACGATCCCGTGATCAGTGTATCGTGAATCCACATATCCGAGTTGATAACAGAATTACATCATCCATTACATTAACGATTAATAAACTTACAACTAGTCACATGACCAGGCTCGATAATGCCACGCAGGGCAAGTTCACATCTAAGCAGCGGATACCAAGCAGCATTGAGGACCCATGTCATGCCTACTACCCTATAGGCAACTGACTGGGAGACGTTCCTAGTTCACAATCGGCGTCGTCGTACCCACCTTCATCTTCCTCCTAGTCTTCTCCATAGTATGACCAAGTTAATAGCCAGGGACAAAGCCGTGAGTACATTTTGGAAAGTATTGACATGCTGTTTGGCTGTAGTAAGGTTAGGCTTGATTTGAGATGGTCCTACGCTAACAAGTTTCTCTTGTCGACATAGCATGTCATACGACATCTCTATATCTTTGTTGAAAAAGGTTTTTGAAACAAGAGTTTTAGCAAAATCTCTAGGAAAGGGGGAAACTCGCTTTATTTCAAGAACCAGGTCAATCACACATGACCATTTCCATCTCTTCGGCAGTACCCTCCAGGTACTCTGAACCACACCTGTGCCACGGCCGTACCCTCCGAGTACTCCGTCTGGCACATTCCTCCATTTTTCTAAAAACATTTTGTAAAACCAAAACTCGACACAGGTTAAGTATGGCCATTCCAACCATCCATGACCGAGGACTCGGCCATTCGAATAGATTACACTCTGCAGAGGTTGTACACTTTACCCACAAGATTCGATAAATCCGCTGGGATACCACCACAGACTGTCATACATAGGTATGCAGGGTTCGGATAATCGATCAGAGTCCTCCATCCATCTACCTTAGTACGGGTGTCTACCCTGTGGAGTCTATCTCCCCGGCACGCCCCGGCAGTACCTCCTCCAGAGCGTAACTCTGGCGCCACGGCGGGAGAACCCAAGTGTTTTCCGGCGGCTCAGGATATGCCGTGATATGTATTGCCCCATTCTCGGGGACAACCCGGATTCCGGGGTAGCGGGTACCATAATTTTCCCAGATACCACGAACCCTTATATAGTATGAGACTCCCCGCACTAAAGCACACAAACTTCAAACTAGGCCCCGTCCCATACCAGGGTAATGCGGTTGCATGGGAGTAATTGGTTTGGCAAACACTTATACACAATGCCATCTTTTATAAAACTTCCCACTCCTTTAGCTTCCAAGTCCATCTCCATGTTTCTAAAACCATTTGAATGCATTTCAGTGGAGTAGATACTACTCCAAGGTTTTCGAAAACAATTTTTGAAATTTTTCCCGGGAGTTTTCCCATCCTAGAGTTTTTGGCTCCACTACAAGTTTTCCAAGGACTTTGATGCTAACCATCAAGTCTCTAATAAAGGGGGTGTTGAGTAGGTCATAAGGGGTGTCATCTCTATGGACGATATCAAGTCAACTTGTGGAGCTAAGTCGCCAACTATTGCTATATAGGGAACAATAGCAATATAGAAACAATGCATAATAAGAGGAATAATATTAAAACAATGCAAAGTGTAATAGTAGGATTCAAATATGCAACAGGTAGATGGCTTTCCTTGAGTGGCTTGTCCCTGGTCCTCCTCTTCTTGATACTCAAAGACTTCCCCCTCCTCCGCACACTCGTCGTTCGATTCTATCAGCCGGAAAAATTAACAACACACAATAAGCACACATGCATACATAATTCACACACAAGACATGAAACACACAACTCAATCAATGAGTATCAGAAACAAACATGTTCAGATTCTGAAACAAGAAACTATTTTACAAAAGAATTTATCACTCTAATAATTACAAGGTAATTCCTAATGGTAATTAAGCCCTATGCACAAACAAACACCTTGCAGGCATCAATAAGGATCAAGGCATAGCAATCAGCATATCACCAGGTAGCTAATACAATTGCAGAACCAACCCAATTGGAATCAATCCAAAATATGCTAGAGTTAAATTATAATGAATTTCCTAATCACACTTATCACTAGAATAGCAAAATAAATCCCTAAAACTTTCAGTGGCTCCTAAAATTCTATCAGAGACCAAGTTGGGAAGCTACTGTAATGCATAACACAACAGAGTTTGAATCACCTAAAAATAATATTCCTACTAGGCACAATAAATAAAACAAAGCAAATCTTTATTATCACCAATATAAATACTGCAGGCAATACAACAGTCCTAAAATAGCAAATCCAGTTTCTTAATCTTCACAATACAACAAGGCATCACTGAAAATTGGAATCACACATTTTCATAATATACAACTTCAGATTTGGATTTTTGATTGAAGATAGGGCCGATTTGCTAGTTTAAAAATAAAGATAATTCTACAGGGATCTAAATGTAGTGGGGCTAGTAACATTGGGTAGTTAATTAAACAAGTAATTCAGAGAATTTTGTTTCAGGTCAAATCGATGCGTATTTATTTTTTTTCAAATTTTACAATTTAACAGTTCCACTAGAAAGTTTTAAAACGATTTCAAAAAAATGCACGGGCCGGATCTGAGCGGACCCAGGCTGCACCGCGCTGGGCTGGCCCAGATCGGCTGCGGGAGCGCGGGAGTGGCGTTTTAAATGGCCTGACGAGCGGGGCCCATCTATCAGCAGCCCCCGGCGGCCGAATCGGTATGGGCGACCCGAGGCCATTCAATCTAGTTCATATCGATGGTCCATAGCCATCATCCTCCTCCCACCGCTCAGGGACAGACCTGAAACCCTAGCGCCGCCAGGCGGGCACGGCGGCTCACCTAGGAGTCCTCTCCGACGACGGCGAGGCGACGAGAAGAATTAGCAGACGGTGGCAAGCTCAGCAAGGTGCGGGACGACCGATCTAGACGCCAGATTGCAGATCTGAGTGCTGGCGATGGAGGAGCTCGCTCCGGTGCTCCACAGGGTCGACGAGGAGACGTACCTAGGTCAGAAGAATGGCGGGGTTAGGTACCTGGGGATGGTAGAATAACACGCATGCAGAAGACAGGGTCATAGAGGATCCAGGACGGTGGCATTCTTGCCAACTTCCCTGCAGATCCCCAAGGAAGAAGTCCTTCTCCTCGGCCAGTAGAGGGGAGGGAGCGTAGGCTGGGCCTCTGGAGTTATAGAGAGGGGGTGTGGGAGTGGAATGAGCCAGGCAGGAGGAGTTGGGGTGGTCTGCATCTTTATATTAGGAGAGGGGGTGAAGCATGGTTAGCTAGGTCAGTTTGGGGCATGTGGGGTCTAGGAAGAGGCCCTGGTTGGTCGAGCTGGATGGTGGAGGGGTCAGAGTGGGAAGGATAGATGCCTTGGTTGAGAAGGTTGGCTGCTGCCCACTTAGTTTAGTGTTAAACAATATTGTAGTATAACTCTTCTCCCTCTCCTTCCAATTACTAGAAGACAAAAGGGAGAGGGTGATGCTACAGTGCATTTTGACCAGAGAGAGGGAAGGGTGCTGGAGAGATCAGAGTAGTGGTTTGGTGAAGTTGCATTTGGATTTTGAGAAATAGAGATGAGTATGGAGGGGAATGCATGCATGTACTAAGTTTGAATTTGACCAAAATTAACTACCTACAAGAAGTGCATGGGTGAAATGAATTAAAGAGGGGGTGGTAGAGGGTTTGGATAGAGTCTTGCCAATTTATGGCAATTTTTCTTGGTCACCAAAACTTTGATTTTGGGTATTTGCCCAAATAGTAGTCTGGACTAAATCTTAGAAATTTCAAGAATAGACAATTAGGGTTTTGGGGTTCAGGGGGTCCTACATGTAAAATATAGTAGGGTGAAGCTTTACCAAATTTACTTGATGATAAAAAAAGTGCAAGAGATGGCATTGTTGCCAATCCATGCATTTCTAGATAATAAAAAAAGTCTTATAAAAATTATTTTTGAGGGTGAAGGGGTGATAA
Source organism: Dactylis glomerata (assembly GCA_007115705.1). NCBI lineage: Eukaryota > Viridiplantae > Streptophyta > Magnoliopsida > Poales > Poaceae > Dactylis > Dactylis glomerata. The sequence goes on along the minus strand of QXEO01000430.1, from coordinate 7,339,665 downwards.
GGAGCAAGAATAACATTTCCAATGTTATTTGGGAAGAGTTGAATTTATGGAGAGAATTGATGGTGGATGTAACACCCCACTTTCTGTAACCCTATTTAAGTAGTGTTTAGTGAGCCCAAAAATGAGGGCCAACAAAAACTTTTTGTGCAAACCTCTGGAAGTACTATTTCTTACTTGTTTGTCTTGGTTGTTATGTTAATGATGTCTGTTTGAGTTGCTTGTTGAACACTATTGTGAACCAACAAAATCCTTGTGCCCTTGTGATCATGCCTTTATTTATGCTTTTAGCTATTTTTCCAAAACCATTATCTTAGAACCTCTCTTTTATTCAAATTATTTTATTTGTCCAAAATAAGCGCCAAGATTTATCCTTGAGACAAAGCTTTTATCAAAACTAAGTATTTACAAAATTATCGGGACCTACAATATAGAGTGGTCCCACTATTTTACAAACTTATATTTTGTTGATATTTATAAAAGAATTTCAAATAGACCTTTAAGAAAACTTTCTAAAGGAGATGTTTATGTCTCCACTAGTTTCTGAGAAGTCTACAAAAGCTTTACTCCTATATTTGAAACTCTTTTCAAATCTTGACCATGGCATGATCATCATGGAACACTTGTTCAATCATTACTTCTAGTGATGCTAGATTAGCTTCAAATGATGGACCATGTGTGGTGAGTTGGCTTTGTGTGACTTGTTTGACTTTGATTGAGTTGCTTGTGCGTAGCTATGATCTACAAGTAGGCCTGTGGCCTAACCCATCGAAAACACACCAAATTATAAGATGGCCAGTGGGGGTATTCCTATAAAACTTTTTTTTAGTCTATCCTTCAAATAAAACCTATTTTGATGTTTTCCTCTCTGAAAGCTCTAAAACTCTATTTCTTTTGAAAGGAGTATTTATTTTTAAAACACAAGTTTCTCAAGAATTAGAAATGAGGTTCACTCTATGTGTGCACTCATCTTATTTCATAAGCATGGATAAGAAGGATACCTCTTTGGTATTATTCTTGTCTCTAAAAATAATGGGGATAGAACCCAATGATTGCAAATGGTTTTGGTGACTTCTTTAAACTCAAAACCCCTCACATGGCTATGACCAACAGTCCAATGCAGATCATCCATGTCTGTTTCAGTCACTTTGTCTATGTGATCTTATACTATCTCCATTTTATTTAGAAATCTCCAATCTGCCATAGAGAGTGCTCCTAACTATCATCTATCTTGTTATTCACTTCGACCATCTTTCCAAGATCATCGTCAAAGCTTAGACTCATATCTTCTCCTCAAAATGGTTCTAACACAACCCTTTTTATTCTCTATTTTCATCTTCGTACAAAACTTTTATTTCAAGGTTTTAGCAAATATTTTAGGAAGCCATATTTACATAAATTGGGAAATGTGATCTATCTGTGACATCACTCTATTTCCCATTAAATATTATCCCCACAATTATTTATTTTACTGGATTTGCAGATGCATGTGAGTGGCAGCTATGCCATTTCTTTGCACTTTTTAATCAAAAATTAATCATTACAAATTTCACCCGTGCTATTTTATAAATGTAGACCCGTATAGACCCTAAACCCTAGAGGGTTATTTCTCTAAAATATTCAAAATCTGGTACCTCACATATTTAGGCTAAATCTTCAAAACAAATTCTGGTGATCAACTAACTTTCCAAAACTCGGCAAGGCCATACCCAATATTTCTACTACCCTCTGTGATCCATCAAGTCATGTTAGTGCTTGGAAACAATTATCACAAACTCGAATAAGTCTGGATCGACGCATGCATTGCTTCCGACCTCCATTCCAAAAACTTTTGAAACACGGCCAAAGCCATTGCATGGACCTCTCACCTCCCTTGCATGTCTTTTTTTCGGAAGAACATCTGAATCATGACCGACAACCCCGAGCACCACGCATCTACCCCACCATGCAGCCTCCCCAGCTAGCTCCAGCTCCCTCTCCCTCTGTGGTGACCTGACACGCCATTGGCACGTCACATTTTATGAAATGAGCACCTCTGCTCGAGAAACCTCGCCACTGGAATCCCCTAGGCTCCCCCAAGCCTTCCCTATCACGCCACCCACCTTGTCCTGTTCCGTTTGCCCTCTATCGACCGTGCTCTAGTCGACGACCTTTCGTCGAACACCTGGCAGGCATAGGTTCGCTGCTCCCTCTGCAAGCCAATCGACCTCCATCGCACCCCCATATCTCGCCTTGAGACGCGCCCGCTACCCTTGACCGACTGGCGCAGCCCAGCTTCACTTTCTTGTACCTTTCCTCCTGGCCGTGCTCGCCGTGCGCCGCGGCCAGACAACGGCAGCCACGTCTCGGCAGTGTGCCAGCCGTCTCCAAATAAAAACGCATCCAAGCTTTCCCTACTCCTCACCCACACCAGCATCTCCCCCACCTCTTAATCGACAGAAACATCGAGCCCCGGGTCCTCTGGCTCTCTCTTTGCCTTGGCTTGGTCCGAAGCGCCGTCGTGGCCAACGTCCTGCCGCCAGTTCGATGAAGACCACCCTCGCCCCCTTTCTCTCTGTCTCTTCCGCCTCAAAGCCCTCGTCCCCATCTAATTTTACCCTTTTTCTTTACCAGGAACTATCCAGAAGGTCGCTGTCGTCGTGCTTCTCTGTGCAGTCCGTCCCGGCGCCGCGCTCATCTACGACCACGCCAAAGACCAGAAGCTTCTACGGCACGCGCGCATCTCCATGCAAGCCTGCGCACACCTCCGCACCTCTCCACATCGTCTCCCTCTCCTTGAGCACGCCCACGGTGAGACTGCCCTCCCCATCGCGTAGACGTAGCCGAGCTCGCCTCTGACCAAGCCCCCGTCCTGGAGCTCTTCCACGCGTTGGGGTCAACCGAGAAGCCCCCCCCCCCCGCATATCTCCACGCCTTCCTGTGACTTGTATCCGTCGCCTCCATCGCTCCAGACATCTCGCCGGTGAGCTCTGCCCCGCCCTGCTCTCTGTCCGTCGCTAGGGCCGCACGCCCCCGCAGCTGGTCTTCGATCAGGTATTTTTTCTTTCTTTTCCCTCCTCCAGCGCGCCCGTGATGCCAGATGGGCCGGCCTGGCCCGGATCTGCCAGATCCGTTGAATGTCGGCCCGTCTTCCTTGTTTTTTTTTTGGAAATCTGTTTAGATTTTACAGTCTACTGCTAGTTAGTAAAATGCATAGAAAATTCTGTGGGCATGCAAATGACCTGGTTCAAAATCCCCTGTGTTCCCTATGGAAATACCTAGCTAATGGCATTGGACCCAATCCAATTGAATCCCTGTAGAAATACCTACTTTTAAACTAGCAAAACAGCCGTTTCTTCACTCAAAAATCCAAATCTTGAGTTTTGCTAACTAAAAAGGTGTGGGTCCAATTTTCAGAGGTGCTCTTATGTGTTAGATTGCATGCCACACTTAGTTTGGTATTTTAGGACGCATATAACTGCAGTAGTAATTAAAATGGCCAATAGAGTAAATAGCCTTGTTTAAATTCTCTTTTGCACTACAAATATTATTTAGCATAAATCCAAATTCTCTGTGTCATGCATTGTTTAAGCTTTTCAAAACGTCCTCTGGCACATTTTTCTGATGTCCAGAGGATATCTGGAAATTATTCTAGTGTTATAGACAATTTTGTTGCTAGGAAATTCATAGAAATTCAACCACAAGGTGTTTTGAGGTGAACCCAACTTTGTTGGGTTCAGAAACTTGGTACCTACTCACTGATGTGCTGAGAGTGGTTTTTGACCCATTGTAGCACTTGCATGCTTGTTTGATTTGAAATGGTGTATTGTTGCTAGAAATGAGATACCCCTTGTTTAATAGTTTAGCTTGCTATTAGACCCCTATAAAATCTTGTTCAGATTCTATACTTGCTTGCTTCTGGTACTCTCTGGTTGTGTGTTTGAGATGGCTTGTTAATTGTTTGCTCCCTTGCATGCTTGTGTGGTGATTGAATGCTTTTCTCTCATTTTACGATGCTAGATTCGAACGCCATCGGAGAGGAAGAGGACTACCTCAAGAATGCATAAGAAGGAAGTGGAACACTTTGAGTACTTCTTTTAAGGAAGGAGCCTAGGGACATAGCTATTCAAGGCAAGCCATCTCTACTTGATGCATATCTGAATCCTATTATTACACTATGCATTGCTTACTCCTGCTCTCTTATTTATGCATTGTTTTCTATATTGCTATTGATCTCTGGGTAGCAATAGTTGCTGACTTAGCTCCACGAGTCAACTTGATATCATCCTTTGAGATGACACCTCTTGTGACCTACTCTACACCCCTCATAGTAGAGACTCGATGGCTAGCATCAATGTCTTTGGAAAAACTTGTAGTGGAGCCAAAACTCTAGGAAATTAGGTTTACTCTTGGGAAACATTTCAAAAATGGTTTCGAAAACGATGGAGTAGTTGCTACTCCATTGAGATGTTTAGAAATGGTTTCATAAACAAGGAGTGGACAATGGGAGATGAAGGAGTTGGTGGATTTTCAAAAAAAGGGCATTGTGTATAAGTGTTCGCCAAACCAATTACCCCCGTGCAACCACATTACCCCGGTATGGGCCAGGGCTTAGTTGAAGTTTATCTGTCTTAGTGCAGGGAGCCTCACACTATATAAGGGTTTGTAGGACCCCGAAATCCGGGTTGCCGCCAGTTTGTGGGCAATAGTAAATCGGGATCCTTCGGGATTTATCCGGCCGGAAGACACTTGGGTTTCTCCCGCCATGGCACTGGAACTATGCTCGACGGAGGTAGATGGCCAGGGTTTGTCGGGGAAGTTAACTCCATAGGGTAGGCACCCGTACTAAGGTAGATGAATGGAAGGCTATGATCGGGTGCTCGTCGTGGCATAGGATGTTATGCGGGGATGATGCCCACACGATGAGTATCCGGATGGTGTGGGTAAAGTGTACAACCTCTGCAGAGTGTAATCTATTCGAATAGCCGAGTCCTCGGTCATGGACGGTTAGAATGGCCATACTTAACCTGTGTCGAGTTTTGGTTTTACAAGAAAGTTTTCGGAAAAATGGAGAAAGGTGTCGGACGGAGTACTCGGAGGGTACTGCCGTGGCACGGTTATGGTTCAGAGTACTTGGAGGGTACTGCCGAGGGAATGGAGATGGTCATGTGTGATTGACCTGGTTTTATAAAGGAAGGTGGTCATGTTTGATTGACCACCGACTCTCTCTTGGAAATCAAATGAGTTTCCCCCTTTCCTAGAGATTTTACTAAAAAGGTTTTCTAAATGTTTTCTTTAATAAGGATATAGAAATGTCGTAAGACATGCTATATCAACATGAGAAATTGACTAGATAGGAAAAACTAGATTAGAGCCTTTCTCCTTGCTACAGCCAAACTGCATATTTGTTCTCTCCCCTTTAGATGGTTTGCGAGTACAATTCAAATGTACTCACGGCTTTGCCCCTGGCTATTAACTTGGTCAGACCTGGAAGACGACTATGAGGAAGATGATGGTGGGAACGACGACGCCGATGCGAACTAGGAACGTCTCCCAGTCAGTTGCCTGTAGGGTAGTAGGCATGACGTGGGTCATCAACGCTGCTTGGTATCCGCTGCTTAGTTGTAGACTTGCCCTGCGTGGCAATATCATACTTGGTCATGTGACCAATTGTAAGTATATTATTCGGTTCTGTAATGGATGATGTAATTATGTTATCAACTCGGATATGTGGATTCACGACACACTGATCATGGGATCGTGAATTGTATGCATATCGGGAATTCCGGATGGGTAATCCGGGGTCCCCACAGAGTTGGTATCAGAGCCATCCTGACTGTAGGAGACCTTAGGGTGTGTTCGGTTTTGGAATGTGAGGGAATGGAATGGGATGGTGTAACAACCCAAATTTTTGGGAAATAAAAATAAATGGATTTATTAAAATATCCAAATTTTGGAGACAACAAAAACTTTTATTTTGAATGCAAGATTAACTTCTTGTCTTTTAAAACTTGTGAATTTGAGCATTTGCTCCCATGCTTCAAATAAAAAGAGTATGAGAAGGGTTTTAAAACAAATCCTTTGATCCCAATTTTTTTTAAATAAAGATCTTTGTTAAATTGAAATAGTTTTCTAACTATTAAATTTTTGTGCATGGTGACATGCTAAACCCATTTGGGTCAATTGCCAAACCTATATTAAGCAATATTTGAACTATACCACCATGCATCTCTCCACCACCACTAAGAACAAGTTACAAAGAATCAAATACAATAAAGTTTGAAACAAAAATCAACTTGGAACTCTCTTTAATATTCTACCCAAGTTTGAATTCAAATCACAGGTCATTCCCAACTCCATGTCATCTCCAAGAAGAACCAACACCTTTGGACCAAGATAAAACTCTTGCACTTCATATTGCGTGTATGCATAGAATGTCAATATAGATCTTTTATGATTTCATGTGGGTTTTAATCTGTTGGGCAATGATTAGTTAATTCAAACTTAACCAATAGAAGCATTAGAGAAGGACCACAAAGATCAAAAGAACCAGAAGCAAGAGAAATAAAGAAAAAGAGAAGAAAAGATGATCTAGAAAAAGTTAACCACTACCCTACTTTGGACACTTAGAATAAGAAATCTGTAACTCAAGCAAAGGTGTGGTCAGTTAGTTGAGCTTGACCATATCACATACTAACTCAACCAAGAATTTTCCAGCAAAAACTCAAACCCTAACCTCTTTCAAAATCTGTCCAAAGTTTGAATCTGAATCAGAAACCATACTTCAAATTGGAAATAAGATTTTTGCAAAACCTCATATTTCTTCATAACAAAAATATTTCTAGAATCCCTATCCAATATAATGACCAACCCAATTGGAAATTTTCAAAAATTCAAATTTTTATTTCATGCGGGCATTTCAACAAACACTTGGTGGGCGAAATCCAGGAAAAATCCAAGCTACTGTGGCCAACGCTGTTCACCCTTGCCCAAACCCTGTAGCCATGCTCGGGGACATCTCTTGGTCGAGCCCCAGCCTCCCCTGCCCCGACCACGACCGTGAGACAGGGAAGAATAGAGGAGAACCACCGCCCGGACCCCTCACTTGCCCCCTCTGCACCAGACCACCCCGCCGCCTGCAAACGCGCCAGCGAGTGCCTGCAACCCTCCACAGCGCTCCGCCGAAAGCCCCGACCGCCCCTCTCCTTCGTTAGCCGACACCGGCCGCGCTCTCTCCGCAGATCCCCTCGCCTCGTGCTCCCTCTCCCGACTATAAAAAGGCCACCTCTCTTCCCTGAAAAGATTCCCCTCACCTCCCTCTACCTCCTAGACATCATCTCTTCGCTAGTTGGTCGCCGGTTTGAGCTCGCCGGAGTAGGCCGAGCTTCGGAGCGTGCAGCCGTTCCCGGTGTTCCAGCGTCTCCCTCGAGCTTCCGGCTGGACAAGGTGGAAGAGGAGGAGCTCCTCCGCCGGTCTGCAACGCGCCGTCGCCTCCCGTGCCTCCCTCGTCGAGCTAGGCCGCCGCGCCCTGCCTCGCCGTCGGTGAGTTCCTCCCAGTAACTCGAGTTGAGGACGACCCCGATGTACCGGTTCGATAAGACCTGGCAGCTGGGCCCCCTTGGTCAGCCCGTTGTCTTTCTTTTTTTTCCTCTCTGGCTCTCCCCGCCCATAGCAAGTCTAACGGGCCAGCCCAGCCAGCCTGTGTGTCCGGCCCGCATAAAAAAAAGGGGATATTCGATTTCCGATTTTTGAAAAACTCATTCAGATGCTTTAGTATATTTAATTTTCCCGGAGATCTACCGATCCAAATCTAGCAAATGAAAATGTTCTGGAAACCTTAGAACATAAGCTATCCAATAAAAGTGGTTTCAACACAATTAGAATTACATAGTAGCTGCAGTAAAAATAGCAAAACAGGAGCTTTTCCACCTTAGAAAATTCATATCAATTCAAATAAAATTCCTAAAAATATAAATCCAACTTTAGAAATTCACAATTAGTGATACCCATCTGCCTATACCATTAGATCTCATTTTTGAACCTTTTAAGGTAAATGCTATTTACCTATATGGTTAAATAGGCATTTGCCATATAGGATCTTATTAAACTCAAATCTATAATTGAAATTTTTATGGAACTCTTATTGTTGAACCATATTTCCAAATACCTATCTATAGGTATTGATCTTAGTCCATGTGAGCTTGTAGGAAGTATTTGGAAATTTAATACTACATAGTAGTAAGTAGAAACTCCAAACTTGCACACCTATCTCAAAATCTGGAAATGATATGAAACCAATTCGAATCAACCACATTTCTAAATGTGATCTATAATCTTGGATCCAAGTCAACTAGGATTCCTAGATTGTACTTGTAGATTCAAACTTGATCACTAAATGTTTGCAAACTAGAAATCGAACAAGTAATTGAAAATAAGACTTTAAATTATGAAACCACCTTGGGTAAACCCTAATCCTAAATATCTACTTGTAGTATACAACCTTGGTCAACAAAGACTTATATAAGATATTTCATGGTTCCAAATCAATGAACCCTACTTAGATACAAGAAACAAATAACCCATCCATATGGACACAATTATCTTCGAAACCTCTCCATAGACTACCTAGATCGCTCCCCTTACCCCAAGTATCCTTATTTGCTTGAGTATGTGTTGCTTGTAAATTGTGTGGTGATTGTATGCTTATTTGATTTTCGACGATTAGACGACAACGAGAGTAAGGAGAATGGATCCCGAAGTCAACCAAGAAATGGAGATGGAGATCAATCAATCAAATATAAAGATGAAGACTATTTTGACTTTGCCAGGCCAGGCAAGCCATCTTTTGATTCATCCTCCCAATGCCTAGTTTTAATATTGCATTCTACCTGTTTTAAGTAAATTGCATGATTGAATTGCTAGAGTAGAATGATGGAAGTTTAGTGATATCTTGCTTATCAAGAGCATCAAGCTGAGTTTATCCAACCATAGCTTAGTAGTACCATCACTCCATCTAGTGGCTTAGTCGCTAATAAAAATTGAGGCCATCTATAAGGGGAACCCTACTTGAAAGGTGGTGACTTGAACTTGAAACTTGAAGGGGGGAACTGCTCCTACATGATGGTTATAAAAGAAATTAATCTTGACTAAGAACTATGAAATATATTTCTCAAATGACAACGAGTGATGTACTATGGGAGCCAATTATACCGTACGACCACATTACCCCTATATGGGAAGGGGCTTAATCCGTAGCTTGTTTATCTTAGTATGGGAGGCCTTGTATCAAATCTTCATGGAAGGACCCGTGCGCGGTTACTTCTGGACCAGGTGGATTCCACTAACCCGGCTTCCGGGATGGGCAGAACTAGAGGCGCCGGAGCGGGGGTTCCGTATCCCGGGCTCTAGGGAAGGATCCTATACTAGGGTGAGCAAGTGAAAGGTTTTGTTTGATTATCTGAACCCCGCATACTTTTGTATGACGAACCGTGGATTTCTCCCGGCAGATGTATCGAATCTTGTGGGTAAAGTGTACCCCTCTGCAGAGGTTTTCAAACTATTCGAATAGCCGCGTCCGCGGTCATGGACGGTTGGCAAGCTGTACTTGACTTTTGTCAGGACTAAAAGTGACAATGGTGAACTTGGTGAATGACTTGACTTGACCATGATGTTGACACACTTGAAGTTCCTCTTTAGATTGAACTTAGAGAACTAAACTTCTTTTCTACCAATGAACATTCTGGGAAATAAAACTAGCTTTTGCAAATAAACTTAGTGCTTAGTCCACCATATCAACCATGCATATCTCTCTCATCACTTTGTTTATAAGATGGTTTGCGAGTGCATCCAATGTACTCATGGCTGTGTCCCTGGCTATTAACTTGGCCAGACTTGAAGGAGCAAGATCAAGAAGGAAGGACTCATTGACGACTTTGCGAATTAGGCTCGTTTCCTACTGTCTGCTTTGCCTGTGCGGTTGAAGCTTGACAATATGGACCCAAAGTGTTATTCCGCTGCATGTTGATGTAATGTAAGGTTTGGTCTGTGCGACCACCTATGTAATCCCCTTTATTTACTATTAATGTCTATGATGATGATATCAACTACGTTATGTAAATCACAACATTGATTCTGGGATTGTGATGGATTACATAACGGGCACTTCGAATTTGTTATCAAATTTGAGGTCGTCACAAGTTGGTATCAGAGCCTAGGCTGACTCTAGGAAACCCTAGTTAGCATGGTCGTTAGAAAATGATATCTCTGATATCACAAGTTTGGTATCAGGACTATCATGACCTTAGGAGACCTTAGTTAGAATGGTCGTTAGCTAAGAAAGTAATATTTTGTCAAACATTTATTTCTACAAAAGAAACTTATTTGCTTTGGTATCCAAAGCCAATCTTATACTCCCATCTTATTCCCTTCAAATATCTTACACTCTCAACTTATACTCTCAAGAGATTTTGACAAAGAATTTATTTACCTCTTTAATTGCAAAGTCTTTTCAAAGATTTGTTTTACTCTATTCCTCATCTACTTCAAATATATATACTATGGACGATATACCTATGACCGAAGGACTTTTGGATCAAAAGATTACGGACTCAATATTTTTCAAGACTTCACCCTTGGATGTCAACTACGATCGCTACCATCGCAAGAGAGTCTCTTCACCTGATCAAAAAATCCTCCAACAAGAGTCAACCCTGTGAGACAAAGACTTCAAGAGCAAAGAGAGAGTGATCAGAAATGATGAAGACCCAGCAACCCTTTTTACCCACAGGATTTATAGGAAAAGCTCAGTTGTTTTGATTGAGCTACCCTTACCTCACGATTACTAAGTGTGCTTAGTGCCTTGTGAGTTCAAATGATTAAGTTGTTTTGAGGTGTGTTGCTCATTCGGTAACCTGTAGCACCACTTCGAAATCTTGTTTGCTCAAAAATGTTTTTGTCTTTCTCGCCCCAAACTAAACCATACCAATCCCAGGTTAGCAACCTTTTGAAAGTTGTTCCCTCTCATCTACTGCAGGACTTGACCCCTCTGATGCACCCCATGCTCTCAAATCCACCATTTCAGTTATGTACGAACAAAGGCAAGGCCAACTCGGAGTTTGAGTTGCACCTCAATAGAATTGCCCGAGAATACCAAAGGAGGTCCCACTTGCACCTAATTCCAAAGAAGAAGCCAGGAGATTTTTACACCCAACCCTTATGTTATGATTGTGGAGAAGCACTCCACGCAAAACGTCCCTGTCCCAATAAAAGTATTCCCAACCTAGATCACCTCAGTATGAAGGCATGTAGCCGTTGTGGAGAAGAAGGTCATCAATCCAGCCAATGTACTGGCAACTGTCCCAACTGCGAAGACAACCATCCATCTGGAGAATGCCCTTCAAGAAACATCACATGCTTCTTATGTGAGAGTAGTACCCATGTTCCAGCAAACTGCTCCATGAATCACCTGGTGACAGCTATATCCAAGATCAAGAAAAAGCATTTTCAGCTAGCAGCACAGGTGGTCCAGGCCAGCAAAGAGCATGATGATCATGTTAAACGACGGAAGACTAACCTTATTTGCTGGGAGTGTGGAATTAAGGGACACTACTCCAATGAGTGCCCAGATAAGAGGAACACCGCATCCCAACCTATTGCCCATGCTCGCAAACATGTCAAAACTAAAAATAGTGTCAAACCCAGTGGCTCTGAAGATCCTACAAATGTTCTTTCATCTTCAGGAGGCAATCCTATCAACACTAACCTGGGTAGAGTTCGAAACCGTGTCATTATTGAAGATAGTGTCAAAGGCCTCTATAGCCTAGACTTTCGCAGAGGAAGGAAGCAGCCTTACAGAACACCAGGAAGTGACCTCGCCAACCCAAAGGCATGAAGAGAAGAAAAAGAGATCAATCATCAGGAATCAGACACCAAGTATCCTGAAGTTGTGCTTAGCTAGACAGTCAATATGAACAAGTTGGATCAAGACTTTGAAGCACAAATTCAGAAGAAGCCTTAGTCATCTTAGTTTGGTACTAGTAGTCGTGTTTATTTCTTTGTAAATCAAGAGCGAGACTTGTAATCCGCAAGACCCTTTTTAATAAAAGCCTATGGTTTAAATGCCAAATGTTTTGTTTTTAAAAGTGTGATTGTTTGTTGAAGTTGCTATGTGATTGATGACGATGTGTTTTTGGCCCGTATGGCCTTATCACATTTTGGGTGTACCCAATCTTTCCATCTCTATAGGAATCAATATACACTCTATCTCTTATCTGGTAATCTCATTTCTTAATCTATCTCAATCTCAACTTGTGAATCTCGGGACGAGATTCTTTTTAAGGGGGGAAGATTGTAACAACCCAAATTTTTGGGAAATAAAAATAAATGGATTTATTAAAATATCCAAATTTTGGAGACAACAAAAACTTTTATTTTGAATGCAAGATTAACTTCTTGTCTTTTAAAACTTGTGAATTTGAGCATTTGCTCCCATGCTTCAAATAAAAAGAGTATGAGAAGGGTTTTAAAACAAATCCTTTGATCCCAATTTTTTTTAAATAAAGATCTTTGTTAAATTGAAATAGTTTTCTAACTATTAAATTTTTGTGCATGGTGACATGCTAAACCCATTTGGGTCAATTGCCAAACCTATATTAAGCAATATTTGAACTATACCACCATGCATCTCTCCACCACCACTAAGAACAAGTTACAAAGAATCAAATACAATAAAGTTTGAAACAAAAATCAACTTGGAACTCTCTTTAATATTCTACCCAAGTTTGAATTCAAATCACAGGTCATTCCCAACTCCATGTCATCTCCAAGAAGAACCAACACCTTTGGACCAAGATAAAACTCTTGCACTTCATATTGCGTGTATGCATAGAATGTCAATATAGATCTTTTATGATTTCATGTGGGTTTTAATCTGTTGGGCAATGATTAGTTAATTCAAACTTAACCAATAGAAGCATTAGAGAAGGACCACAAAGATCAAAAGAACCAGAAGCAAGAGAAATAAAGAAAAAGAGAAGAAAAGATGATCTAGAAAAAGTTAACCACTACCCTACTTTGGACACTTAGAATAAGAAATCTGTAACTCAAGCAAAGGTGTGGTCAGTTAGTTGAGCTTGACCATATCACATACTAACTCAACCAAGAAGTTTCCAGCAAAAACTCAAACCCTAACCTCTTTCAAAATCTGTCCAAAGTTTGAATCTGAATCAGAAACCATACTTCAAATTGGAAATAAGATTTTTGCAAAACCTCATATTTCTTCATAACAAAAATATTTCTGGAATCCCTATCCAATATAATGACCAACCCAATTGGAAATTTTCAAAAATTCAAATTTTTATTTCATGCGGGCATTTCAACAAACACTTGGTGGGCGAAATCCAGGAAAAATCCAAGCTACTGTGGCCAACGCTGTTCACCCTTGCCCAAACCCTGTAGCCATGCTCGGGGACATCTCTTGGTCGAGCCCCAGCCTCCCCTGCCCCGACCACGACCGTGAGACAGGGAAGAATAGAGGAGAACCACCGCCCGGACCCCTCACTTGCCCCCTCTGCACCAGACCACCCCGCCGCCTGCAAACGCGCCAGCGAGTGCCTGCAACCCTCCATAGCGCTCCGCCGAAAGCCCCGACCACCCCTCTCCTTCGTTAGCCGACACCGGCCGTGCTCTCTCCGCAGATCCCCTCGCCTCGTGCTCCCTCTCCCGACTATAAAAAGGCCACCTCTCTTCCCTGAAAAGATTCCCCTCACCTCCCTCTACCTCCTAGACATCATCTCTTCGCTAGTTGGTCGCCGGTTTGAGCTCGCCGGAGTAGGCCGAGCTCCGGAGCGTGCAGCCGTTCCCGGTGTTCCAGCGTCTCCCTCGAGCTTCCGGCTGGACAAGGTGGAAGAGGAGGAGCTCCTCCGCCGGTCTGCAACGCGCCGTCGCCTCCCGTGCCTCCCTCGTCGAGCTAGGCCGCCGCGCCCTGCCTCGCTGTCAGTGAGTTCCTCCCAGTAACTCGAGTTGAGGACGACCCCGACGTACCGGTTCGATAAGACCTGGCAGCTGGGCCCCCTTGGTCAGCCCGTTGTCTTTCTTTTTTTTCCTCTCTGGCTCTCCCCGCCCATAGCAAGTCTAACGGGCCAGCCCAGCCAGCCTGTGTGTCCGGCCCGGATAAAAAAAAGGGATATTCGATTTCCGATTTTTGAAAAACTCATTCAGATGCTTTAGTATATTTAATTTTCCCGGAGATCTACCGATCCAAATCTAGCAAATGAAAATGTTCTGGAAACCTTAGAACATAAGCTATCCAATAAAAGTGGTTTCAACACAATTAGAATTTCATAGTAGCTGCAGTAAAAATAGCAAAACAGGAGCTTTTCCACCTTAGAAAATTCATATCAATTCAAATAAAATTCCTAAAAATATAAATCCAACTTTAGAAATTCACAATTAGTGATACCCATCTGCCTATACCATTAGATCTCATTTTTGAACCTTTTAAGGTAAATGCTATTTACCTATATGGTTAAATAGGCATTTGCCATATAGGATCTTATTAAACTCAAATCTATAATTGAAATTTTTATGGAACTCTTATTGTTGAACCATATTTCCAAATACCTATCTATAGGTATTGATCTTAGTCCATGTGAGCTTGTAGGAAGTATTTGGAAATTTAATACTACATAGTAGTAAGTAGAAACTCCAAACTTGCACACCTATCTCAAAATCTGGAAATGATATGAAACCAATTCGAATCAACCACATTTCTAAATGTGATCTATAATCTTGGATCCAAGTCAACTAGGATTCCTAGATTGTACTTGTAGATTCAAACTTGATCACTAAATGTTTGCAAACTAGAAATCGAACAAGTAATTGAAAATAAGACTTTAAATTATGAAACCACCTTGGGTAAACCCTAATCCTAAATATCTACTTGTAGTATACAACCTTGGTCAACAAAGACTTATATAAGATATTTCATGGTTCCAAATCAATGAACCCTACTTAGATACAAGAAACAAATAACCCATCCATATGGACACAATTATCTTCGAAACCTCTCCATAGACTACCTAGATCGCTCCCCTTACCCCAAGTATCCTTATTTGCTTGAGTATGTGTTGCTTGTAAATTGTGTGGTGATTGTATGCTTATTTGATTTTCGACGATTAGACGACAACGAGAGTAAGGAGAATGGATCCCGAAGTCAACCAAGAAATGGAGATGGAGATCAATCAATCAAATATAAAGATGAAGACTATTTTGACTTTGCCAGGCCAGGCAAGCCATCTTTTGATTCATCCTCCCAATGCCTAGTTTTAATATTGCATTCTACCTGTTTTAAGTAAATTGCATGATTGAATTGCTAGAGTAGAATGATGGAAGTTTAGTGATATCTTGCTTATCAAGAGCATCAAGCTGAGTTTATCCAACCATAGCTTAGTAGTACCATCACTCCATCTAGTGGCTTAGTCGCTAATAAAAATTGAGGCCATCTATAAGGGGAACCCTACTTGAAAGGTGGTGACTTGAACTTGAAACTTGAAGGGGGGAACTGCTCCTACATGATGGTTATAAAAGAAATTAATCTTGACTAAGAACTATGAAATATATTTCTCAAATGACAACGAGTGATGTACTATGGGAGCCAATTATACCGTACGACCACATTACCCCTATATGGGAAGGGGCTTAATCCGTAGCTTGTTTATCTTAGTATGGGAGGCCTTGTATCAAATCTTCATGGAAGGACCCATGCGCGGTTACTTCTGGACCAGGTGGATTCCACTAACCCGGCTTCCGGGATGGGCAGAACTAGAGGCGCCGGAGCGGGGGTTCCGTATCCCGGGCTCTAGGGAAGGATCCTATACTAGGGTGAGCAAGTGAAAGGTTTTGTTTGATTATCTGAACCCCGCATACTTTTGTATGACGAACCGTGGATTTCTCCCGGCAGATGTATCGAATCTTGTGGGTAAAGTGTACCCCTCTGCAGAGGTTTTCAAACTATTCGAATAGCCGCGTCCACGGTCATGGACGGTTGGCAAGCTGTACTTGACTTTTGTCAGGACTAAAAGTGACAATGGTGAACTTGGTGAATGACTTGACTTGACCATGATGTTGACACACTTGAAGTTCCTCTTTAGATTGAACTTAGAGAACTAAACTTCTTTTCTACCAATGAACATTCTGGGAAATAAAACTAGCTTTTGCAAATAAACTTAGTGCTTAGTCCACCATATCAACCATGCATATCTCTCTCATCACTTTGTTTATAAGATGGTTTGCGAGTGCATCCAATGTACTCATGGCTGTGTCCCTGGCTATTAACTTGGCCAGACTTGAAGGAGCAAGATCAAGAAGGAAGGACTCATTGACGACTTTGCGAATTAGGCTCGTTTCCTACTGTCTGCTTTGCCTGTGCGGTTGAAGCTTGACAATATGGACCCAAAGTGTTATTCCGCTGCATGTTGATGTAATGTAAGGTTTGGTCTGTGCGACCACCTATGTAATCCCCTTTATTTACTATTAATGTCTATGACGATGATATCAACTACGTTATGTAAATCACAACATTGATTCTGGGATTGTGATGGATTACATAACGGGCACTTCGAATTTGTTATCAAATTTGAGGTCGTCACAAGTTGGTATCAGAGCCTAGGCTGACTCTAGGAAACCCTAGTTAGCATGGTCGTTAGAAAATGATATCTCTGATATCACAAGTTTGGTATCAGGACTATCATGACCTTAGGAGACCTTAGTTAGAATGGTCGTTAGCTAAGAAAGTAATATTTTGTCAAACATTTATTTCTACAAAAGAAACTTATTTGCTTTGGTATCCAAAGCCAATCTTATACTCCCATCTTATTCCCTTCAAATATCTTACACTCTCAACTTATACTCTCAAGAGATTTTGACAAAGAATTTATTTACCTCTTTAATTGCAAAGTCTTTTCAAAGATTTGTTTTACTCTATTCCTCATCTACTTCAAATATATATACTATGGACGATATACCTATGACCGAAGGACTTTTGGATCAAAAGATTACGGACTCAATATTTTTCAAGACTTCACCCTTGGATGTCAACTACGATCGCTACCATCGCAAGAGAGTCTCTTCACCTGATCAAAAAATCCTCCAACAAGAGTCAACCCTGTGAGACAAAGACTTCAAGAGCAAAGAGAGAGTGATCAGAAATGATGAAGACCCAGCAACCCTTTTTACCCACAGGATTTATAGGAAAAGCTCAGTTGTTTTGATTGAGCTACCCTTACCTCACGATTACTAAGTGTGCTTAGTGCCTTGTGAGTTCAAATGATTAAGTTGTTTTGAGGTGTGTTGCTCATTCGGTAACCTGTAGCACCACTTCGAAATCTTGTTTGCTCAAAAATGTTTTTGTCTTTCTCGCCCCAAACTAAACCATACCAATCCCAGGTTAGCAACCTTTTGAAAGTTGTTCCCTCTCATCTACTGCAGGACTTGACCCCTCTGATGCACCCCATGCTCTCAAATCCACCATTTCAGTTATGTACGAACAAAGGCAAGGCCAACTCGGAGTTTGAGTTGCACCTTAATAGAATTGCCCGAGAATACCAAAGGAGGTCCCACTTGCACCTAATTCCAAAGAAGAAGCCAGGAGATTTTTACACCCAACCCTTATGTTATGATTGTGGAGAAGCACTCCACGCAAAACGTCCCTGTCCCAATAAAAGTATTCCCAACCTAGATCACCTCAGTATGAAGGCATGTAGCCGTTGTGGAGAAGAAGGTCATCAATCCAGCCAATGTACTGGCAACTGTCCCAACTGCGAAGACAACCATCCATCTGGAGAATGCCCTTCAAGAAACATCACATGCTTCTTATGTGAGAGTAGTACCCATGTTCCAGCAAACTGCTCCATGAATCACCTGGTGACAGCTATATCCAAGATCAAGAAAAAGCATTTTCAGCTAGCAGCACAAGTGGTCCAGGCCAGCAAAGAGCATGATGATCATGTTAAACGACGGAAGACTAACCTTATTTGCTGGGAGTGTGGAATTAAGGGACACTACTCCAATGAGTGCCCAGATAAGAGGAACACCGCATCCCAACCTATTGCCCATGCTCGCAAACATGTCAAAACTAAAAATAGTGTCAAACCCAGTGGCTCTGAAGATCCTACAAATGTTCTTTCATCTTCAGGAGGCAATCCTATCAACACTAACCTGGGTAGAGTTCGAAACCGTGTCATTATTGAAGATAGTGTCAAAGGCCTCTATAGCCTAGACTTTCGCAGAGGAAGGAAGCAGCCTTACAGAACACCAGGAAGTGACCTCGCCAACCCAAAGGCATGAAGAGAAGAAAAAGAGATCAATCATCAGGAATCAGACACCAAGTATCCTGAAGTTGTGCTTAGCTAGACAGTCAATATGAACAAGTTGGATCAAGACTTTGAAGCACAAATTCAGAAGCAGCCTTAGTCATCTTAGTTTGGTACTAGTAGTCGTGTTTATTTCTTTGTAAATCAAGAGCGAGACTTGTAATCCGCAAGACCCTTTTTAATAAAAGCCTATGGTTTAAATGCCAAATGTTTTGTTTTTAAAAGTGTGATTGTTTGTTGAAGTTGCTATGTGATTGATGACGATGTGTTTTTGGCCCGTATGGCCTTATCACATTTTGGGTGTACCCAATCTTTCCATCTCTATAGGAATCAATATACACTCTATCTCTTATCTGGTAATCTCATTTCTTAATCTATCTCAATCTCAACTTGTGAATCTCGGGACGAGATTCTTTTTAAGGGGGGAAGATTGTAACAACCCAAATTTTTGGGAAATAAAAATAAATGGATTTATTAAAATATCCAAATTTTGGAGACAACAAAAACTTTTATTTTGAATGCAAGATTAACTTCTTGTCTTTTAAAACTTGTGAATTTGAGCATTTGCTCCCATGCTTCAAATAAAAAGAGTATGAGAAGGGTTTTAAAACAAATCCTTTGATCCCAATTTTTTTTAAATAAAGATCTTTGTTAAATTGAAATAGTTTTCTAACTATTAAATTTTTGTGCATGGTGACATGCTAAACCCATTTGGGTCAATTGCCAAACCTATATTAAGCAATATTTGAACTATACCACCATGCATCTCTCCACCACCACTAAGAACAAGTTACAAAGAATCAAATACAATAAAGTTTGAAACAAAAATCAACTTGGAACTCTCTTTAATATTCTACCCAAGTTTGAATTCAAATCATAGGTCATTCCCAACTCCATGTCATCTCCAAGAAGAACCAACACCTTTGGACCAAGATAAAACTCTTGCACTTCATATTGCGTGTATGCATAGAATGTCAATATAGATCTTTTATGATTTCATGTGGGTTTTAATCTGTTGGGCAATGATTAGTTAATTCAAACTTAACCAATAGAAGCATTAGAGAAGGACCACAAAGATCAAAAGAACCAGAAGCAAGAGAAATAAAGAAAAAGAGAAGAAAAGATGATCTAGAAAAAGTTAACCACTACCCTACTTTGGACACTTAGAATAAGAAATCTGTAACTCAAGCAAAGGTGTGGTCAGTTAGTTGAGCTTGACCATATCACATACTAACTCAACCAAGAAGTTTCCAGCAAAAACTCAAACCCTAACCTCTTTCAAAATCTGTCCAAAGTTTGAATCTGAATCAGAAACCATACTTCAAATTGGAAATAAGATTTTTGCAAAACCTCATATTTCTTCATAACAAAAATATTTCTGGAATCCCTATCCAATATAATGACCAACCCAATTGGAAATTTTCAAAAATTCAAATTTTTATTTCATGCGGGCATTTCAACAAACACTTGGTGGGCGAAATCCAGGAAAAATCCAAGCTACTGTGGCCAACGCTGTTCACCCTTGCCCAAACCCTGTAGCCATGCTCGGGGACATCTCTTGGTCGAGCCCCAGCCTCCCCTGCCCCGACCACGACCGTGAGACAGGGAAGAACAGAGGAGAACCACCGCCCGGACCCCTCACTTGCCCCCTCTGCACCAGACCACCCCGCCGCCTGCAAACGCGCCAGCGAGTGCCTGCAACCCTCCATAGCGCTCCGCCGAAAGCCCCGACCACCCCTCTCCTTCGTTAGCCGACACCGGCCGCGCTCTCTCCGCAGATCCCCTCGCCTCGTGCTCCCTCTCCCGACTATAAAAAGGCCACCTCTCTTCCCTGAAAAGATTCCCCTCACCTCCCTCTACCTCCTAGACATCATCTCTTCGCTAGTTGGTCGCCGGTTTGAGCTCGCCGGAGTAGGCCGAGCTCCGGAGCGTGCAGCCGTTCCCGGTGTTCCAGCGTCTCCCTCGAGCTTCCGGCTGGACAAGGTGGAAGAGGAGGAGCTCCTCCGCCGGTCTGCAACGCGCCGTCGCCTCCCGTGCCTCCCTCGTCGAGCTAGGCCGCCGCGCCCTGCCTCGCTGTCAGTGAGTTCCTCCCAGTAACTCGAGTTGAGGACGACCCCGACGTACCGGTTCGATAAGACCTGGCAGCTGGGCCCCCTTGGTCAGCCCGTTGTCTTTCTTTTTTTTCCTCTCTGGCTCTCCCCGCCCATAGCAAGTCTAACGGGCCAGCCCAGCCAGCCTGTGTGTCCGGCCCGGATAAAAAAAAGGGATATTCGATTTCCGATTTTTGAAAAACTCATTCAGATGCTTTAGTATATTTAATTTTCCCGGAGATCTACCGATCCAAATCTAGCAAATGAAAATGTTCTGGAAACCTTAGAACATAAGCTATCCAATAAAAGTGGTTTCAACACAATTAGAATTTCATAGTAGCTGCAGTAAAAATAGCAAAACAGTTGCTTTTCCACCTTAGAAAATTCATATCAATTCAAATAAAATTCCTAAAAATATAAATCCAACTTTAGAAATTCACAATTAGTGATACCCATCTGCCTATACCATTAGATCTCATTTTTGAACCTTTTAAGGTAAATGCTATTTACCTATATGGTTAAATAGGCATTTGCCATATAGGATCTTATTAAACTCAAATCTATAATTGAAATTTTTATGGAACTCTTATTGTTGAACCATATTTCCAAATACCTATCTATAGGTATTGATCTTAGTCCATGTGAGCTTGTAGGAAGTATTTGGAAATTTAATACTACATAGTAGTAAGTAGAAACTCCAAACTTGCACACCTATCTCAAAATCTGGAAATGA
This sequence comes from Dactylis glomerata, assembly GCA_007115705.1. NCBI lineage: Eukaryota > Viridiplantae > Streptophyta > Magnoliopsida > Poales > Poaceae > Dactylis > Dactylis glomerata. The sequence goes on along the minus strand of QXEO01000430.1, from coordinate 7,318,498 downwards.
TATGAAACCAATTCGAATCAACCACATTTCTAAATGTGATCTATAATCTTGGATCCAAGTCAACTAGGATTCCTAGATTGTACTTGTAGATTCAAACTTGATCACTAAATGTTTGCAAACTAGAAATCGAACAAGTAATTGAAAATAAGACTTTAAATTATGAAACCACCTTGGGTAAACCCTAATCCTAAATATCTACTTGTAGTATACAACCTTGGTCAACAAAGACTTATATAAGATATTTCATGGTTCCAAATCAATGAACCCTACTTAGATACAAGAAACAAATAACCCATCCATATGGACACAATTATCTTCGAAACCTCTCCATAGACTACCTAGATCGCTCCCCTTACCCCAAGTATCCTTATTTGCTTGAGTATGTGTTGCTTGTAAATTGTGTGGTGATTGTATGCTTATTTGATTTTCGACGATTAGACGACAACGAGAGTAAGGAGAATGGATCCCGAAGTCAACCAAGAAATGGAGATGGAGATCAATCAATCAAATATAAAGATGAAGACTATTTTGACTTTGCCAGGCCAGGCAAGCCATCTTTTGATTCATCCTCCCAATGCCTAGTTTTAATATTGCATTCTACCTGTTTTAAGTAAATTGCATGATTGAATTGCTAGAGTAGAATGATGGAAGTTTAGTGATATCTTGCTTATCAAGAGCATCAAGCTGAGTTTATCCAACCATAGCTTAGTAGTACCATCACTCCATCTAGTGGCTTAGTCGCTAATAAAAATTGAGGCCATCTATAAGGGGAACCCTACTTGAAAGGTGGTGACTTGAACTTGAAACTTGAAGGGGGGAACTGCTCCTACATGATGGTTATAAAAGAAATTAATCTTGACTAAGAACTATGAAATATATTTCTCAAATGACAACGAGTGATGTACTATGGGAGCCAATTATACCGTACGACCACATTACCCCTATATGGGAAGGGGCTTAATCCGTAGCTTGTTTATCTTAGTATGGGAGGCCTTGTATCAAATCTTCATGGAAGGACCCGTGCGCGGTTACTTCTGGACCAGGTGGATTCCACTAACCCGGCTTCCGGGATGGGCAGAACTAGAGGCGCCGGAGCGGGGGTTCCGTATCCCGGGCTCTAGGGAAGGATCCTATACTAGGGTGAGCAAGTGAAAGGTTTTGTTTGATTATCTGAACCCCGCATACTTTTGTATGACGAACCGTGGATTTCTCCCGGCAGATGTATCGAATCTTGTGGGTAAAGTGTACCCCTCTGCAGAGGTTTTCAAACTATTCGAATAGCCGCGTCCGCGGTCATGGACGGTTGGCAAGCTGTACTTGACTTTTGTCAGGACTAAAAGTGACAATGGTGAACTTGGTGAATGACTTGACTTGACCATGATGTTGACACACTTGAAGTTCCTCTTTAGATTGAACTTAGAGAACTAAACTTCTTTTCTACCAATGAACATTCTGGGAAATAAAACTAGCTTTTGCAAATAAACTTAGTGCTTAGTCCACCATATCAACCATGCATATCTCTCTCATCACTTTGTTTATAAGATGGTTTGCGAGTGCATCCAATGTACTCATGGCTGTGTCCCTGGCTATTAACTTGGCCAGACTTGAAGGAGCAAGATCAAGAAGGAAGGACTCATTGACGACTTTGCGAATTAGGCTCGTTTCCTACTGTCTGCTTTGCCTGTGCGGTTGAAGCTTGACAATATGGACCCAAAGTGTTATTCCGCTGCATGTTGATGTAATGTAAGGTTTGGTCTGTGCGACCACCTATGTAATCCCCTTTATTTACTATTAATGTCTATGACGATGATATCAACTACGTTATGTAAATCACAACATTGATTCTGGGATTGTGATGGATTACATAACGGGCACTTCGAATTTGTTATCAAATTTGAGGTCGTCACAGATGGTTCCGTTCCTAGGAGGCGTTCTCGTGTTCGGTTCCGGAGTAGAATGGAATGGCCTCGTTCCACGAAAGGGAATATTCGCCAGAGATGCGGAATGCACCTGTCCGCCCAAATCGGCCGGACGAGGTGGAATGGCACAGTGCCTCCCTCTAATTAATCAAGTTTAGCTATAATTAATCAAGTTTAGCAATAATTAATCAAGATTAGGCTATAATTAATCATGTTTAGCAATAATTAATTAAGATTAGAAATAATTAATCAAGATTATGAATAATTAATCAAGTTTAGCAATAATTAATTAAGTTTAGTAATAATTAATCCAATTTAGAAAATAAATAATTGAGTTTAGAATAATTCCATTCTCACTCCATTCCATTCCATTCTTATCCCATTCCAAAACCAAACACAGGAATGGAACCGTTCCGTTCCTCGTTCTTTTCCGAACCGAACACGGGGTCGGAACCGTCCCGTGACCTCGGAACGGAACCATTCCATTCCCCCTCGTTCTGGAACCGAACACATCCTTAGTTAGCATGGGAGTTAGATAGCAGAAGTAGTATTTTGCTAAGACTAATTGCAAAGTTTAATCTCCTAAGTAGCCAATAGTATGGTTTATACCTTACTTACCCTTTCAAAACTTCTAATTTTTACCTCTCTAATTTTTCAAGGATTTTAAAGATTTTTCTCTCTTGTCTTTCCCACTTCAAATTTAAATAATGGACGTTATACCCCAATTACACATGAAGCTTAGCAACACAGGATGGAGCAAATATTCAGAAGGACATCTTGAAACCTCCCCAACCGCAAAGAAAGAAGAGTGTTGACAATTATTTTGCCCTTGGCTGACACCAACTGCTTTGTCAAGAAGCTGACCTTGTTCCTCCCTGGACTCTCACTTTTGCAGTCGCCAAGGACCAAGTACTTAGTTGCTTGACTAGTATTTATTAGGTTTGTCGGGCGAGTATGCCACCAATGGCACACTTCAGCAAATCCCTCTAAAGACCTCGCAACCATGTGATGTGATACAAGAAGACTTACAAAACTGCACTTCCCAAGTCAACATCAACGGCTCAACAACACTTCAACTTCACCACCAACTGCCATCAAATTTCTGCTGAAGCGAGAGTCAAGGAGATTGAAGACATCAATAACTATGACCAACCATGACCCTAGGATGAATAGGATAAGCCCAGATATTTTGTTTGAGCTACCCTCAAATACTGCGAGTATTAGGCATCTTTAGGTACTTGATGTACCCCATATGTTCTTGTGATTGTTTGTAGATTGCCTTGTGTGTTTCTGGAGTGTGTGCTATTGCCCTGTGCTTATGCTTGTGCTTGTTTTTGGGCATCTCGGCCTTAAAACCCGTTTGGCAAATAAAACACCGAATAAGAAACCTCTCTAGGATGTGTTTCCCTCTCATCTAGTTATGGCATCTCGAGTAGCATAGATGAGATAAAACTGAAGAGCTAACTCTACCCTAGATAGTAGTGGATAATAACCCTTCTCGCAACCCATACCCAAGATCTGACGCGACAATTTTTGCCACGTGCTTGAAGCTTCACCAAGACTTCTCTACAACATCCGGGAAGCAGAAGACAGACCCGCCTGGACTACAAAGGACTTCTAGAAGACAAAGACTTCACTAATCTGGGTCGCCTAACCTTAAATCTAGGTTTTTTCTAATATTGTTGGTACTCTCTTAACACCCCAACACTTGCAAACCTTCTAACAAGCCAACTAACATTGAGCATCATAGTATCAATGACAAGCCTCACTTTTGTAGTTCAAAACGTTATCGCCACTTGAATCCCGAAGACTCACGTGCTTGATCTCCACTAAGCAAATAGATGATTGAAGACTCTCCAAAATAAAGCCATCAATGCCGACTCTACATTTAGGAGATACCAATGGAGGTAGCAACAAGAAGAAGTGAAGACTTTTCTAACCAACTCACTCACTCGTTCAAATTTTGACGGGTCCCAAAACTGACTTATGCCACGGGTAGGAATCCACATGAAGATTTGTCAGAAGATGAAGTCAACTCAAGGTATCCCGATATACCTCAGGATCCCCAAGGCTACAAGAAGATGGAGAAGCAAGAAGATCTTCACTAGTCTCCACCAACCCGAAGACAAGAAGGAACAAATCATTAACTACTAGAAGACACATCATGGGTAGTGCGCCACCACCTGAAGAGATTTTAGCTCTAGCCCGAGACTGCTCAGAAGAATACTTCTGGCTAAGGACTAACATATGCCCTCAACAGTTAGGAAGCGTAGAGGGATTAAGTCTATAGATCTGAAGCACTCCAACAAAACCGAAGCTCAAGTGCCGTTATCTACAACCTCTATTGCACTCCAAGCTCAAGGCAGAAGGGTCTACACCAACCTCCAGCTTCTAGACGCAACACCAAGAATTGAAGACTCCATCAATCTACACGAAGGAAGCGACAACCCCAAGACCACAAAAGCTACCCGAGAAGCCTCTACTTTTTAGGACCTCGTTTGCAAGCTGAAAACCTTCTAACCCCCGTAGAATCTTTTCGGGCATACTAGATAGCCTAACCACGCTACCCTTAAAAATGTCCCGACAAGGTTTCGACAAGATACTTTCGGCAACATCAACTATTCTGCCATCAACTTTAGTAAACGAAGACAATCTACACCTTCGGCAAAAGCAAGTCTTTGAGGCAACTCAGAGCATCACTGGTGAGTTGGAAGAGCAACAGTTGAAGCCTAACTCTAACTTAGTCTCAGCACCTCTTACTACTACGCTTAGGAATCTCGGGACGAGATTCTGTTTAAGGGGGGAAGAGCTGTAACACCCCACTTTCTGTAACCCTGTTTAAGTAGTGTTTAGTGAGCCCAAAAATGAGGGCCAACAAAAACTTTTTGTGCAAACCTCTGGAAGTACTATTTCTTGCTTGTTTGTCTTGGTTGTTATGTTAATGATGTCTGTTTGAGTTGCTTGTTGAACACTATTGTGAACCAACAAAATCCTTGTGCCCTTGTGATCATGCCTTTATTTATGCTTTTAGCTATTTTTCCAAAACCATTATCTTGGCAACCTCTCTTTTATTCAAATTATTTTATTTGTCCAAAATAAGCGCCAAGATTTATCCTTGAGACAAAGCTTTTATCAAAACTAAGTATTTACAAAATTATCGGGACCTACAATATAGAGTGGTCCCACTATTTTACAAACTTATATTTTGTTGATATTTATAAAAGAATTTCAAATAGACCTTTAAGAAAACTTTCTAAAGGAGATGTTTATGTCTCCACTAGTTTCTGAGAAGTCTGCAAAAGCTTTACTCCTCTATTTGAAACTCTTTTCAAATCTTGACCGTGGCATGATCATCATGGAACACTTGTTCAATCATTACTTCTAGTGATGCTAGATTAGCTTCAAATGATGGACCATGTGTGGTGAGTTGGCTTTGTGTGACTTGTTTGACTTTGATTGAGTTGCTTGTGCGTAGCTATGATCTACAAGTAGGCCTGTGGCCTAACCCATCTAAAACACACCAAATTATAAGATGGCCAGTGGGGGTATTCCTATAAAACTTTTTTTTAGTCTATCCTTCAAATAAAACCTATTTTGATGTTTTCCTCTCTGAAAGCTCTAAAACTCTATTTCTTATGAAAGGAGTATTTATTTTCAAAACACAAGTTTCTCAAGAATTAGAAATGAGGTTCACTCTATGTGTGCACTCATCTTATTTCATAAGCATGGATAAGAAGGATACCTCTTTGGTATTATTCTTGTCTCTAAAAATAATGGGGATAGAACCCAATGATTGCAAATGGTTTTGGTGACTTCTTTAAACTCAAAACCCCTCACATGGCTATGACCAACAGTCCAATGCAGATCATCCATGTCTGTTTCAGTCACTTTGTCTATGTGATCTTATACTATCTCCATTTTATTTAGAAATCTCCAATCTGCCATAGAGAGTGCTCCTAACTATCATCTATCTTGTTATTCACTTCGACCATCTTTCCAAGATCATCGTCAAAGCTTAGACTCATATCTTCTCCTCAAAATGGTTCTAACACAACCCTTTTTTTCTCTATTTTCATCTTCGTACAAAACTTTTATTTCAAGGTTTTAGCAAATATTTTAGGAAGCCATATTTACATAAATTGGGAAATGTGATCTATCTGTGACATCACTCTATTTCCCATTAAATATTATCCCCACAATTATTTATTTTACTAGATTTGCAGATGCATGTGAGTGGCAGCTATGCCATTTCTTTGCACTTTTTAATCAAAAATTAATCATTACAAATTTCACCCGTGCTATTTTATAAATGTAGACCCGTATAGACCCTAAACCCTAGAGGGTTATTTCTCTAAAATATTCAAAATCTGATACCTCACATATTTAGGCTAAATCTTCAAAACAAATTCTGGTGATCAACTAACTTTCCAAAACTCGGCAAGGCCATACCCAATATTTCTACTACCCTCTGTGATCCATCAAGTCATCTTAGTGCTTGGAAACAATTATCACAAACTCGAATAAGTCTGGATCGACGCATGCATTGCTTCCGACCTCAATTCCAAAAACTTTTGAAACACGACCAAAGCCATTGCATGGACCTCTCACCTCCCTTGCATGTTTTTTTTCGGAAGAACATCTGATTCATGACCGACAACCCCGAGCACCACGCATCTACCCCACCATGCAGCCTCCCCAGCTAGCTCAGCTCCCTCTCCCTCTGTGGTGACCTGACACGCCATTGGCACGTCACATTTTATGAAATGAGCACCTCTGCTCGAGAAACCTCGCCACTGGAATCCCCTAGGCTCCCCCAAGCCTTCCCTATCACGCCACCCACCTTGTCCTGTTCCGTTTGCCCTCTATCGACCGTGCTCTAGTCGACGACCTTTCGTCGAACACCTGGCAGGCATAGGTTCGTTGCTCCCTCTGCAAGCCAACCGACCTCCATCGCACCCCCATATCTTGCCTTGAGACGCGCCCCGCTACCCTTGACCGACTGGCGCAGCCCAGCTTCACTTTCTTGTACCTTTCCTCCTGGCCGTGCTCGCCGCGCGCCGCGGCCAGACAACGGCAGCCACGTCTCGGCAGTGCACCGGCCGTCTCCAAATAAAAACGCATCCAAGCTTTCCCTACTCCTCACCCACACTAGCAGCTCCCCCACCTCTTAATCGACAGAAACATCGAGCCCCAGGTCCTCTGGCTCTCTCTTTGCCTTGGCTTGGTCCGAAGCGCCGTCGTGGCCAACGTCCTGCCGCCAGTTCGATGAAGACCACCCTCGCCCCCTTTCTCTCTGTCTCTTCCGCCTCAAAGACCTCTTCCCATCTAATTTTACCCTTTTTCTTTACCAGGAACTATCCAGAAGGTCGCTGTCGTCGTGCTTCTCTGTGCAGTCTGTCCCGGCGCCGCGCTCGTCTACGACCACGCCAAAGACCGGAAGCTTCTAAGGCACGCGCGCATCTCCATGCAAGCCTGCGCACGCCTCCGCACCTCTCCGCATCGTCTCCCTCGCCTTGAGCACGCCCGCGGTGAGACTGCCCTCCCCGTCGCGTAGACGTAGCCGAGCTCGCCTCCGACCAAGCCCCCATCCTGGAGCTCTTCCGCACGTTGGGGTCAACTGAGAAGGACCTCCCCCCCGCGCATATCTCCACGCCTTCCTGTGACTTGTATTCGTCGCCTCCATCGCTCCAGACATCCTGCCGGTGAGCTCTGCCCCGCCCTGCTCTCTGTCCGTCGCATGCCCCCGCAGCTGGTCTTCGATCAGGTATTTCTTTTTCTTTCTTTTCCCTCCTGTAGCGCGCCCGTGACGCCAGATGGGCCGGCCTGGCCCGGATCTGCCAGATCCGTTGAATGCCGGCCCGTCTTCCTTGTTTTTTTTCGGAAATCTGTTTAGATTTTACAGTCTACTGCTAGTTAGTAAAATGCATAGAAAATTCTGTGGGCATGCAAATGACCTGGTTCAAAATCCCCTGTGTTCCCTATGGAAATACCTAGCTAATGGCATTGGACCCAATCCAATTGAATCCCTGTAGAAATACCTACTTTTAAACTAGCAAAACAACCGTTTCTTCACTAAAAAATCCAAATCTTGAGTTTTGCTAACTAAAAAGGTGTGGGTCCAATTTTCAGAGGTGCTCTTATGTGTTAGATTGCATGCCACACTTAGTTTGGTATTTTAGGACGCATATAACTGTAGTAGTAATTAAAATGGCCAATAGAGTAAATAGCCTTGTTTAAATTCTCTTTTGCACTAGAAATATTATTTTAGCATAAATCCAAATTCTCTGTGTCATGCATTGTTTAAGCTTTTCAAAACGTCCTCTGGCACATTTTTCTGATGTCCAGAGGATATCTGGAAATTATTCTAGTGTTATAGACAATTTTGTTGCTAGGAAATTCATAGAAATTCAACCACAAGGTGTTTTGAGGTGAACCCAACTTTATTGGGTTCAGAAACTTGTTACCTACCTACTGATGTGCTGAGAGTGGTTTTTGACCCATTGTAGCACTTGCATGCTTGTTTGATTTGCAATGGTGTATTGTTGCTAGAAATGAGATACCCCTTGTTTAATAGTTTAGCTTGCTATTAGACCCATATAAAATCTCGTTCAGATTCTATACTTGCTTGCTTCTGGTACTCTCTGGTTGTGTGTTTGAGATGGATTGTTAATTGTTTGCTCCCTTGCATGCTTGTGTGGTGATTGAATGCTTTTCTCTCATTTTACGACGCTAGATTCGAACGTCATTGGAGAGGAAGAGGACTACCTCAAGAATGCATAAGAAGGAAGTGGAACACTTTGAGTACTTCTTTTAAGGAAGGAGCCCAGGGACATAGCTATTCAAGGCAAGCCATCTCTACTTGATGCATATCTGAATCCTATTATTACACTATGCATTGCTTACTCCTGCTCTCTTATTTATGCATTGTTTTCTATATTGCTATTGATCTCTGGGTAGCAATAGTTGCTGACTTAGCTCCACGAGTCAACTTGATATCATCCTTTGAGATGACACCTCTTGTGACCTACTCTACACCCCTCATAGTAGAGACTCGATGGCTAGCATCAATGTCTTTGGAAAAACTTGTAGTGGAGCCAAAACTCTAGGAAATTAGGTTTACTCTTGGGAAACATTTCAAAAATGGTTTCGAAAACCTTGGAGTAGTTGCTACTCCATTGAGATGTTTAGAAATGGTTTCATAAACAAGGAGTGGACAATGGGAGATGAAGGAGTTGGTGGATTTTCAGAAAAAGGGCATTGTGTATAAGTGTTCGCCAAACCAATTACCCCCGTGCAACCACATTACCCCGGTATGGGCCAGGGCTTAGTTTAAAGTTTATCTGTCTTAGTGCGGGGAGCCTCACACTATATAAGGGTTTGTAGGACCCCGGAATCCGGGTTGCCGCCAGTTTGTGGTCAATAGTAAATCAGGATCCTTCGGGATTTATCCGGCCGGAAGACACTTGGGTTTCTCCCGCCGTGGCACAGGAACTACGCTCGACGGAGGTAGATGGCCAGGGTTTGCCGGGGAAGTTAACTCCACAGGGTAGGCACCCGTACTAAGGTAGATGAATGGAAGGCTATGATCGGGTGCTCGTCGTGGCATAGGATGTTATGCGGGGATGATGCCCACACGATGAGTATCCGAATGGTGTGGGTAAAGTGTACAACCTCTGCAGAGTGTAATCTATTCGAATAGCCGAGTCCTCGGTCATGGACGGTTGGAATGGCCATACTTAACCTGTGTCGAGTTTTGGTTTTACAATAAAGTTTTTGGAAAAATTGAGAAAGGTGCCGGACGGAGTACTCGGAGGGTACTGCCGTGGCATGGTTATGGTTCGGAGTACTTGGAGGGTACTGCCGAGGGAATGGAGATGGTCATGTGTGATTGACCTGGTTTTATAACGGAAGGTGGTCATGTTTGATTGACCACCGACTCTCTCTTGGAAATCAAATGAGTTTCCCCCTTTCCTAGAGATTTTACTAAAAAGATTTTCTAAATGTTTTCTTTAATAAGGATATAGAAATGTCGTAAGACATGCTATATCAACACGAGAAATTGACTAGATAGGAAAAACTAGAATAGAGCCTTTCTCCTTGCTACAGCCAAACTGCATATTTGTTCTCTCCCCTTTAGATGGTTTGCGAGTACAATTCAAATGTACTCATGGCTTTTCCCTGGCTATTAACTTGGTCAGACCTGGAAGATGACTATGAGGAAGATGATGGTGGGAACGACGACACCGATGCGAACTAGGAACGTCTCCCAGTCAGTTGCATGTAGGGTAGTAGGCATGACGTGGGTCATCAATGCTGCTTGGTATCCGCTGCTTAGTTGTAGACTTGCCCTGCGTGGCAATATCATACTTGGTCATGTGACCAATTGTAAGTATATTATTTGGTTCTGTAATGGATGATGTAATTCTGTTATCAACTCGGATATGTGGATTCACGACACACTGGTCATGGGATCGTGAATTGTATGCATATCGGGTATTCCGGATGGGTAATCTGGGGTCCCCACAGTGGATGATGGCAAGTGACCAAGAAGATTTAAGGGAAAATAAGATGGGTGCAAACAGTTTTGATTAGAATTCAAAACAAGGTCACATAAAAGGGTGGTAGGCTTTAAAATGTACCAACAAGTGCATAGATAGTTAGAGAAGATCAAAAGGAAGAGTAATGGGTCATAGGATGGTCTCTGAACAATTTATTTCAAAATTTAAAAGTGTGAGCAAAATTGCATCTGATAATAGTCAAATGGTCAGTGAGTTGATTAGCCTCAGAAACAAAATTGAAACAATTTGAAGATGGCCTCAAATGACCAGGTGGTAATGGAAAGAATGGAAGATCACATGCCAAACATGAGTTCTAGGAAGGTACCATGCCATGGATAGAACAGATGAGCTTAAAACAAGTGTCGGAAAACTGAATCTGTTAATAAACATGAAGATAGTCTGCACACTAGTGTTTAATAAAATGTCTTCAAGAAAATATTTTGCAAAAATGGAGGGGAACCTCATAGGGTTGGATGGGGATGGTTCCTATGACCTCAACGGTGCTCTATTGGGAGAATTTGGTTAGTGCCAAAGTCCTCAAGAAGGGGCTCCTAATGCCTTATGGTAAGACATTAAGAGTTAGGGTTTTAGGGTTGAGGGGAAGACATCAAAATAGGTTTTATTTGAAAGATAGAATGAAAATAACTTACATGGGAGAAATTATTAATTGATGGGTTTTGCGTAGGTAGGCCACAGGCCTACCTGAGGACCATATCTACACACAAGCAACTCATCAAAGTCAAACACAGTCACACAAAGTCAATTCACCACACACAGTCAATTATTTGCAGCTAATCTATCATCGCCAGAAGCAATGGTGGAACAAGTGTTCAATAATGATCATGCCATGGTGCAATTGAAAAGAGTTTCAAATAGGGGAGTAAGGCTTTTGGTAAATATTTTCAGAAACTATTGGAGACATAGCATCTCCTTTACCTAGTTTTCTCAAAGGTGTTTTGAAAACCACTCATGAAAGGTTTATGAAATAGTAGTTTTATAATATAGTGGGACTACAACACTATGTCCCTATAGTTTTGTAAATACTCGGGTTTGGGTAAAGCTTTTGTTTTAAAAAAAATAGGTGTTGGCTCCTGTTTTGGAAAATTAAAATATTTTGAAATAAAGGAGGTGCCAAAATATTTTATTTTGAGAAAAAGCTAGTGACCCGAAAGATGGCTGGATCACTAGATCACAAAGATTGAGTTGGTCCACAAACTCATCACCAAACAACATTCTTGCAAGCAAGATTTTCACAACAATCCAAGCAAACATACAGGAATCTCTATTTTATTTCTCTAGTTGCAAGAAGTTTTTGTTGGCCCTCATTTTTGCCTCACTTAACAGTACTTAACCTGGGTTACAAAAGTTGGGAAGTTACAGCATGTAAACTCGCTAGTAATGTGATGTTTATTCTGACTGATTAGTACACCATTGAAGAGACTGCCATTCCAAATAGTGATAATGCCCCCCAGAGCTACCAACAGAAGCAGTGTAGTGAAATTGATTAAATTTTCTAGGACAGAAGTTCCTCAAATATGAAAGATCAAAATTCTCTCTTTTAGTTTCTTGTAAGCAAATGATACAACAATTACTCTCCTCAATTCTCTACCTAACGTCATCCCATCTTGTTTGGAAATTAATCCCACGAATGTTCCAGTCAAGAATATTCCATGAACTCATTTAGTAAACTGTGGGAGATCACAGAAAGTTAGAAGGTGAAGACTCAACATAAAAGTAAAAGAAAGGCCCTTCGCAGAGGAAAGTAGTGATTGCAAGTTTTATAAACCTCCAAAAATTATGATACTTACTAGCTTTGAGTTCTCATTGCCCCATCATAGGCATCTTAAATGGTTAGGGTAAATGCGAGTACAAGTATGAATCATATGTTTGACAAATCGTAAGTTGAAAATCTCATGTCCCGTGAATACGAATATCCAAACCTCATGCTACTCGACTTAGGTCCCAAGCAAGTTCTTATCATTGTAAGCATACATGTATCATTGAGAATGCCAACGGGGTACTTCTTGCATAATGACATGGAAACAAGCCCACATCAAAATGACAAGACAAACAGACAATGGACACCTCGACATCTCTTTTATTTACCATTGGTATAGCTTTTTATTTTGAGACACATCATCAAATGTCCACTATGGGCATGCTATAAATTTCCAGCATGAATGATGCATGGCTTAGATTAGCGGCCCATGCGTTTCTCAAACACATATACAAACTCCATGAACTCACAAGTTTCCAACTTATTTCACATCTCTAGGTATCCATAAACAAAAGATCATGATATCAACTAAATAAGAGTAAGTGCAATGTTGAAAGCGTGCCCATGATAGCATAGCTGAGCTAACTTTCAACTTACAACTTGCAAGCATAACATCAACATAAGAGAGCCACAATGGTCAAGTTTTTAAGTGCAAAAAAAAGTAAATGTGCCATTAGGTTCGTGAGAGCTTTACTAACTAATTTTCACATAACAAAAAGTTTAATTTGAAGGATAGATAAAAGCAAGACGAATGTACTTGGAATAGCAAATTGCTAATAGGTATATATGGTGGACACATTGGAAAACTTTGGTTTTTGGGAGTTGGATGCATGAGTAGAGCTCATACTCAGTACAGATGAAGGCTAGCAAAAGACTGGGAGCGACCAACTAAGAGAGCAATAGCGGCCATAATCATGCATAGCAACAAAACATTATTAACCAAAGCATAAAGTGGTATCACAAGTCAAAAACCAAATGACCATAGAGGCTTGAGGCGACTTGTTAAAGTCAAACATGGTGTAAGCATGCGCCAAGTCAACCCAAATAAAACATCAAAGGAGAAAACCACAATAATATGCTCCCATATAATAAAAACAACGCATGATTCTTTCAAAGGAACATTAAGCAATCTCAGTCATTTGAGGCAAGTCATGCTACAGCAAAAACTACTAAGCATACTATCAAAATAACATCAAGCATGACATGCAAAAGTCTAAGCCACCGTCTAAACAAGCTCCCATTTGTACCACTATGGGCATGAAACTTTTTTTTCTTTTCCAACACCAATCAACCTTTTTTAAATCAATTTTTAAAGATGAAAACCATCATAGACCAGAGGTCTAAACACACCTTGATACAAATAAATAACAAGTTTTGAACAAAAATCAAGGCAAAAACGAACGCTAAACGCAGTACTAGAAAAAGAGAACACTCGTTGAACGAAAAGAGTGAAAACTAGAGTGTTTTTGGCAATGAAAAATGGAGTGCGTCTTTGATGTCTACGCACGCGTCTATTCTTGTAGACAGTGTTGGGCCTCCAAGTGCAGAGGTTTGTAGAACAGCAGCAAGTTTCCCTTAAGTGGATCACCCAAGGTTTATCGAACTCAGGGAGGAAGAGGTCAAAGCTATCCCTCTCAAGCAACCCTGCAATTACGATACAGAAAGTCTCTTGTGTCCCCAACACACCCAATACACATGTCAGATGTATAGGTGCACTAGTTCGGCGAAGAGATAGTGAAATACAAGTGGTATAGATGATTATAAGTAGCAAATGTGATTTGAAATAAATATCGCTGCGAGCAAACATGTAACAAAATAGCAAGTAAACGGTGTGCAATGCGTGGAAACAAGGCCTAGGGATCATACTTTCACTAGTGGACACACTCCCAACAAATATAACATGATTGAACAAATAAATAACTTCTCTTCACTATGGTACTCTGAATTACTCTCCTATTGAATAACACTAATCATTGTGTAGTGGCTACAGAAGCACCCCTTAAAGTTCATCAAGTACTTGACAAACACCACTCATAGAGATATCCAAATCAAATCACAACTCAAGATAGATATTATTGCAACTTAGACCAAGTACTAACACGGTGCACACACTGTCAACATTACACCATGAAAGGAGGAATATATCACTTCAATACTATCATAGTGATAATTATTCTCATAATCCATAAGAGATCACAATCTTAGCCTAGACCAAGTACCACCATGATGCACGCACTGTCACCATTACACCATGGTAGGAGGAATAGATTACTTTAATAACATCATTAGAGTACACATAATATCTAAATAATAACATCTACTTGTTCAACATGATACAAAGCTCACGATCACATAAAGATCACATCATGGGAGAGAGAGGTGAACCACATAGCTACCGGTAGAGCCCTCAGCATCGGGGATGAACTACTCCCTCCTCATCATAGGAAACAATAAGGTTGATGGAGATAGCGGTGAGGTCGATGGAGACGGCGGAGATGGCGATGGAGACCGATGGAGATGGCTCCGGGGGCACTTCCCCATCCCGGCAGGGTGCCAGAACAGAGACTTCTGTCCCCCGAAATTCGTCGGTGATGGCGGCGGAGCTACGGAACTCTTTCTGGAAAATTGCCGAATCCTTTAGGGTTTTCCGTCCCGAGGCTTCTTATAGGCGAAGGGGCGTCGTCAGGAGTGGCCCCAGGCCTCCTGACACCTAGGCGGCGCGGCCAGGGGCTGGCCCGCGTGAGCCTAGTGTGAGGCTGGCCTATGGCCCCTCTCCTTCTCGTCTTCGGATCTCTGGAAGCTTCCGGGAAAAATAAGACTTCAGGAACTTGTTTCGTCCAATTCCGAGAATATTTCATGTGTAGCTTTTCTGAAACACAAAACAGCAGAAAACAGGGAACTGACACTGTGGCATCTTGTCAATAGATTAGTTCCGGAAATCGCATAAAAATGCCACGAAGTGTAACGAAACACAAGGCAAATGGTGTAAAAATGATACGTCTCAAACGTATCTATAATTTTTGATGCTCCATGCTTGTTTTTACACCATTTGCCTATTGTTTCGTTACACTTAGTGGTACTTTTATACATTTTCCGGAACTAACCTATTAACGAAGTGCCACAGTGCCAGTTTCCTGTTTTCTGCTGTTTTTGTGTTTCAGAAGTGATACACAGGAAATATTCTCGGAATTGGACGAAACAAGTTCCGGAAGTCATATTTCACCGGGGAGCTCCCAAACATCCGAAGACCTGACAGAGGGGGGCCACGTGGCCCCCACACACAGGGGCGGCGCGGCCTGGCCCCTGGCCGCGCCACCCCCTTGTGAGGCCGCGTGGCTCCACCTCTGACAGCCCCCCTTCGCCTACATATACCCCCTGACGAGAAAAACCTAAGGACCCGATCAGTTTTTCCAGAATACATCGCGATCCGCCACCGCCGTCGACCCGAAGATCGGGAGGGTCCAGAAGCTCTTCCCGGCACCCTGCCGGATTGGGGAATCGCCACCGGAGGTCTTCTTCATCGCCATGCTTGCCTCCGGAGCGATGAGTGAGTAGTCTACCTTGGACTATGGGTCCATAGCAGTAGCTAGATGGTTGTCTTCTCCACCATGTGCTTCATGTTTAGATCTCATGAGCTGCCCTACATGATTGAGATCACCGTTATGTAATACTATGATGTTGGTTTGTTGGGATCCGATGAATATTGGTGTTTATGATTAAGTTGCTGTACTGAATTATATCTTTTGTTATCTCTATGTTGTTTATGATCTTGCATGCTCTCCGTTGTTAGTAGCTATCTTGGCCGAGTAGTTGCTAGTGACTCCAAGAGGGGGTATTTATGCTCGATAGTGGGTTCATGCCTCTATTTCACCTGGGGGAGTGACAGAAACCTCTAAGGTGGTAGATGTGCTGTTGCTACTAGGGAGAAAACAACATTCATATGCTCAAGGGCATATGCTTTGTTTACATTACACACTTTGCTTAATGCAATTATCTGTTGTTCGCAACTTAATACTTTTGGGGTGTTCGGATGATATCCCCGAGGGTGGATTATTAGTCATAGATGCAGTTGGATGGCGGTCTATGTATTTTGTTGTAATGCCCAGAGTGAATCTCATAGTGATCTTCTTGACATATCACGTTATCTTTATTCTATCAATTGCCCAACTGTAATTTGTTTACCCAGCATGTTATTTATCTATGGAGAGACACCACTAGTGAACTGTGGACCCCGGTCCTATTTTAATCATATTGCAATCACCTGTTTACTTTTCCCGCACTGTTTACTTTACTCGCATTTTACTACTGTTTTCCACTCGGTACACTCATAACCTTTGTTTCAAGCAAACCGGTGAGATTGACAACCTCATCGCAAGTTGGGGACAAAGTATTTGTCTGTGTGTGTGCAGGTTCCACGTTGTTGCTGGCCGAAGACGAGTCAACAAGTATCGTTAACGGCGCCCTTGTTGGAAGTTACTAAGCAAGCCCGCATCACCTTCAGTCGTCATCGTCTCCCTTCTCCTGATCGATAAACCTTGGTTTCTTAACTGAGGGAAAACTAGCCGCTACACTCATCATACCTTCCTCTTGGGGTTCCCAACGGGCTGGTCATCACCACGCACAAGGACATACTGCTCCCACGTCAACTAAACGCCACAGTCTTTTCTTGCGCCATCACACGAGTAGCAGCTTCTTTTCTGGCGCCGTTGCCGGGGAAGAGAGAAGACTTCTGCGAGGGGAGTTCTTCGCACACACATTCTTTACTTTGTTATTTGTTTTGCTTTACTTTATTTTATTTTACCTGCATTGCTTTTTATATCAAAAACCCAAAAAAATTAGAATCCTTGGTAGTTGTTTTTACTTGTTTACTTTCGCTTTGCTGAAATGGGTACTCCTGAAAACACCAAGTTGTGTGACTTTGCTAGCACGAACAATAGTGATTTTATCTGCACTCCTATTTCACCAACTGTTCCTGCTACCACTTTTTATGAGATCAAGCCTGCTTTATTGAACCTTGTTATGAAAGAGCAATTTTCTGGTGCTAGTACTGAAGATGCTGCAGCTCATCTCAACAATTTTGTTGAGCTTTGTGAGATGCAGAAATATAAGGATGTTGATAGTGATATTATTAAACTCAAGTTGTTTCCTTTTTCTTTGAGAGGAAAGGCTAAAGATTGGTTGCTGTCTTTGACTAAGAATAGTATTGATTCATGGGCTAAGTGTAAGGATGCTTTTATTGGTAGATATTATCCTCCTGCTAAGATTATATCGTTGCGTAGCAATATTATGAAGTTTACTCAGTTTGATAATGAACATGTTGCTCAAGCTTGGGAAAGAATGAAATCTATGGTAAAGAATTGCCCCACTCATGGACTGACTACTTGGATGATTATCCAAACTTTTTATGCAGGACTGAATTTTTCTTTAAGGAAACTACTTGATTCAGCTGCTGGAGGCACTTTTATGTCCCTTACTTTGGGCGCCGCATCAAAGCTACTCGACAACATGATGGTAAATTATTCCGAATGGCACACCGAGAGAGCTCCACAAGGTAAGAAGGTAAATTCTGTTGAGGAAACCTCTTCCTTAAGTGATAAGATTGATACCATTATGGCTATGCTTGCTAATGATAGAACTCATGTTGATCCTAATAATGTTCCTTTGGCCTCTCTGGTTGCTCAAGAAGAGCAAGTTGATGTGAATTTCATTAGAAATAATAATTTTAACAACAATGCTTATAGGAACAATTTTGCTAGTAACAATTATAGGCCGTATCCTTCTACCAATGGTAATGGTTATGGTAATTCTTATGGTAATTCCTACAACAACACTAGGGCCGCGCCCTCCGAGCTTGAGGTAATGCTCAAGGACTTCATCGGTAAACAAACTGCTTTTAACAAGTCTGTTGAGGAAAAGTTAGGCAAAATTGATATTCTTGCTTCTAAAGTTGATAGCCTTGCTCATGATGTTGAACTTCTGAAACTAAAAGTGTTTCCTAATGATGTAAATGTGAGCAATATTGTTGCTGCCGCTAATACTACCTAAGTTAGAATTGATGAAAATATTAGATTGTTAGCGGAATTGCATGCCAGGTGGGAAAGAGAAGATGAGATGGCTAGAGAGATGAAGGTATGTACTATTACTACCTCAAATGATGTTGCTCCTACTGATAGCAATCCTCTTACTTTGATTGGTGTAGAGAAAACTCCCACTCCTTGTGTTAAAAAGCCTAAAACTGCCAAAACTTTTTCTCAAAAGAGTGCTGAAATTTTTCGGAGTGTGGGAGATAATAGCTCTATTTCCTTTAATGATTTTGATGTTGATGGCTACAATATATCTGAAGTTATTTTGTTCTTACAAAATCTTGCTTTGACTCCCAATGCTAGTTCTTTAAATATTGCTTTTACTAAGCATATTACCAATGCTCTCATAAAGATTAGGGATGAAAAGTTGAAGCAGAAAGCCTCTGTTCCCAAGAAGTTAGAAGATGGTTGGGAACCCATCATTGATATGCATGTTAGTGGTTATGATTGCCATGCTTTATGTGATCTAGGTGCTAGTATTTCTATCATGCCTAGAAAGATTTATGACATGCTTGATTTACCACCACTTGAAAAGTGTTATTTTGATGTTCCTATTGCTGATGTTGCTAAGAAGAAACCTTTGGGAAGAATTAATGATGTTCTTATTGTGGTTAACAATAACCTTGTTCCCGTTGATTTTCTTGTTATGGACGTTGAATGCCATGCTTCATGTCCTATTATTTTGGGAAGACCCTTTCTTCGAACTGTAGGTGCTATTATTGATATGAGGGAAGGCACTATCAAGTATCAATTCCCACTAAAGAAAGGTATGGAACACTTCCCTAGGAAAAGAAATAAATTACTTTTTGACTCTATTCTTAGAGCAAATTATGAGCTTAATGCTTCATCATTTGATATTACTTGATTCGCAATTTTCTGCGCCTAGCTCAAAGGCGTTAAAGAAAAGCACTCTTGGGAGATAACCCATTGTTTACTTTTCAGTACTTTTTCTTTTATTTGAGTCTTGGAAGTCATTACTACAGTAGTGACCGCTCCTTATCTTGTTTATTTCGTTTTTGTGCCAAGAGAAGCCTCTAATTTGAGTGAGGTAAAGATTTGGGGTTATTGCTGTCCTGAAACTGTTTTCGGTGCTGCACCGTAAAAATTCGTGAAAATTCTCTGTTTATCTTTTGGACCTGCGATTTCTTGTGCATATGCCCCAGGTTATATCCAAACTTTTCTTAGTTGAACACTTTTTGATTTGAGCAACATAAAATCCCTCAAAAATTCGTCCATTATCAGCTGTCCAGTTTTGACAGATTTCTGCCAATATTTGTTTTTGCCACTTTATCGCTTTCTTTTGAGTTCTTTTTGATCATGGAACTCTTGTGGAAGTTGCTACAGTAGTATATACTTTATATGTGGTGGTTTTGGGTTGAAACCTGAAGCTAAAAGAGGTTGAATATATTTTATGCTTACACTAATGTTGCTAATAGAATTGTGTTTAGTTTTGTATGAAGGAAGTTTTCAAGTGTAGGGATTGGAGAATGATGAGATGAGTTGAAGAATGGACAAAAGCTCAAGCTTGGGGATGCCCATGCATCACCCCAAGAAATATCCAAGAAGTACAAGCGTCAAAGCTTGGGGATGCCCCCGAGGCACCCCTTCTTCATCTGCAAAAATCAGGTCACCTTTCAAAACACTATATTTTTATTGCTTCATGCACTATGTGTTTTTCTTGGAGCGTCAGTTGTTTTAGTTTTCTTAGTTTGTTTAGTTTGTTTGTTTGCTGCAATAAATGGTTGGACCCCAACAAATTTCCTTTGGAGGAGATGTACTCGTTTTCATTTGCAAAGAATGCTCTAGTTTTCACTCTTATTAATCGAGCATTCTAGTTTTTCTGCTACTGCTTTTGGTTTTCGTTTTCGCCTTGATATGCGTTCAGATCTTGTCATATCTTTTCATCAAGGTGTATTTTTGCCTCTGAACTTTATTGGTTTTCATCAAAAGAGGTGTCTTAAAAAATTTCAAATGGTGTTGGAAAAGAGAAAAAGCTTTGTGCAAAATAGTGGTACAAGAAGGAGCTTGTGTAGACTGCGGCTTAGGCTTTTTCATGTCATGCTAGATGTCTTTTTGATAGTATGCTTAGTGGTTTTGCTGTAGCATGACTTGTCTCAAATAACTGAGATTGCTTAATGAGCCTTTGAAAAAATCATGCGTTGTTTTTATTGTATGGAAGCATTATTTTGGTTTTCTCCTTGATGCTTTATTTGGGTTGACTTGGCGCATGCTCACACATGTTAGACTCTTCCAAAGTCGCCATTAGCCTTCATGATCATTTAGTTTTTGACTTTTGATGCCATCGTATGCTTCTTTTAATGTCGCTTTGTCGCTTTGCATGATTATGGCCATTATTGCTTTCTTAGTTGGTCGCTCCCAGTCTTTTGCTAGCCCTCGCCTTGTACTGAGTATGAGCTCTACTCGTGCATCCAACTCCTAAAAGCCAAAGTTTTCCATTGTGTCCACCATACATACCTACTAGCAAATTGCTATTCCAAGTAAATTTGACTTGCTTTTATTTTCTCTTCAAATTAAACTCTTACCAGTGTTATGCGAAACTCGGTTAGTAAAGCTCTCACGAACCGGAAGGCACACTTTACTTTTTCCTGTTCTAAAAATTTGACATTGTGGTCTTTTATGTTGAGTTGTTATGCTTGCAAGTTGTAAGTTGGATTCTAGCCCAACCATGCCGTCATGGGGCAAGCTTTCAACATTGCACTTCTTTTTGAGTTGATATCGTGATCTTTTGTTTATGGATGCCCGCTGTGTGAAATGAATTGGGAATCTTGTGAGGATCATGGAGTTTTTATATGTGTTAGGGAAACGCCGGGCCGCCAATCTAAGCCATGCATAATTCATGGTGGAAATTTGCAGCATACCCATGGTGAACATTCGACGACGCATCTCACAATAAAAAGCTAAACAATATAGCAAATAAAAGAGATGTCGAGGTGTTCATCGTCTGCTTGTCCTGTCATTTTGGTGTGGGCTTGTTCCATGTCATCGGGCACGGAGGTACCCCATTGGCGGTTCTCAATGATATGCATATACTTACAATGACAAGAGCCTTGCTTGGGACTCTAAGTAAACTAGCATGGTTTGGGTACTTGTATTCACGGGACACGAGGTTTTCAACTTATGATTTGTCAAGCATATGCATCATAATTGTTCTCGCATTAACTTTAACCATTCAAGATGCTTATGATGGGGGCAATGAGAGCTCAAAGCCGGTAAGTACCATAATTTTTGAAGGTTATAAAACTTGCAATCACTGCTTCCCTCTACGAAGGGCCTTTCTTTTACTTTTATGTTGAGTCACCACCTTCTTCCTTTATGCACCATTAAGAGAGCATAGTTGTCATTCTTAGTGTGATATGCATTGTCCCAAGGTTCATTGATTGACTCATATTGTTGGTTTCACTTGTTCTTAAATTATTTGTATCTAGTCGCCCTCTTAAACTTTGAGGTGTCCTATGCATTTATGTTTTGCTCTCTTTGAAGGACAAGCTGAAAACCATTTGTATGTTTTTCCTTATGATTCGAACACACGTTTGACTTTCATTGTTTCATTATCATGATCTTTTGTTTGTGTTCATTTGCATGTTTACAACATGGTTGCTAAGTTCTTATTGTCATGATTATATCTTTCATGCCCATGTTTTAAGTTCTATTGATCCCAGCTCATCAATGCTTACATATATGATCAAGATTGTGTAGGTGCATGTCACCTCAAAAATTATTCTTTTGTTATCACTTACCTACTCGAGGACGAGCAGGAGTTAAGCTTGGGGATGCTTGATACGTCTCAAACGTATCTATAATTTTTGATGCTCCATGCTTGTTTTTACACCATTTGCCTATTGTTTCGTTACACTTAGTGGTACTTTTATACATTTTCCGGAACTAACCTATTAACGAAGTGCCACAGTGCCAGTTTCCTGTTTTCTGCTGTTTTTGTGTTTCAGAAGTGATACACAGGAAATATTCTCGGAACTGGACGAAACAAGTTCCGGAAGTCATATTTCACCGGGGAGCTCCCAAACATCCGAAGACCTGACGGAGGGGGGCCACGTGGCCCCCACACACAGGGGCGGCGCGGCCTGGCCCCTGGCCGCGCCACCCCCTTGTGAGGCCACGTGGCTCCACCTCTGACAGCCCCCCTTCGCCTACATATACCCCCTGACGAGAAAAACCTAAGGACCCGATCAGTTTTTCCAGAATACATCGCGATCCGCCGCCGCCGTCGACCCGAAGATCGGGAGGGTCCAGAAGCTCTTCCCGGCACCCTGCCAGAGAGGGGAATCGCCACCGGAGGTCTTCTTCATCGCCATGCTTGCCTCCGGAGCGATGAGTGAGTAGTCTACCTTGGACTATGGGTCCATAGCAGTAGCTAGATGGTTGTCTTCTCCACCATGTGCTTCATGTTTAGATCTCATGAGCTGCCCTACATGATTGAGATCACCGTTATGTAATACTATGATGTTGGTTTGTTGGGATTCGATGAATATTGGTGTTTATGATTAAGTTGCTGTACTGAATTATATATTTTGTTATCTCTATGTTGTTTATGATCTTGCATGCTCTCCGTTGTTAGTAGCTATCTTGGCCGAGTAGTTGCTAGTGACTCCAAGAGGGGGTATTTATGCTCGATAGTGGGTTCATGCCTCTATTTCACCTGGGGGGGTGACAGAAACCTCTAAGGTGGTAGATGTGCTGTTGCTACTAGGGTGAAAACAACATTCATATGCTCAAGGGCATATGCTTTGTTTACATTACACACTTTGCTTAATGCAATTATCTGTTGTTCGCAACTTAATACTTTTGGGGTGTTCGGATGATATCCCCGAGGGTGGATTATTAGTCATAGATGCAGTTGGATGGCGGTCTATGTATTTTGTTGTAATGCCCAGAGTGAATCTCATAGTGATCTTCTTGACATATCACGTTATCTTTATTCTATCAATTGCCCAACTGTAATTTGTTTACCCAGCATGTTATTTATCTATGGAGAGACACCACTAGTGAACTGTGGACCCCGGTCCTATTTTAATCATATTGCAATCACCTGTTTACTTTTCCCGCACTGTTTACTTTACTCGCATTTTACTACTGTTTTCCACTCGGTACACTCATAACCTTTGTTTCAAGCAAACCGGTGAGATTGACAACCTCATCGCAAGTTGGGGACAAAGTATTTGTCTGTGTGTGTGCAGGTTCCACGTTGCTGCTGGCCGAAGACGAGTCAACAAGTATCGTTAACGGCGCCCTTGTTGGAAGTTACTAAGCAAGCCCGCATCACCTTCAGTTGTCATCGTCTCCCTTCTCCTGATCGATAAACCTTGGTTTCTTAACTGAGGGAAAACTAGCCGCTACACTCATCATACCTTCCTCTTGGGGTTCCCAATGGGCTGGTCATCACCACGCACAAGGACATACTGCTCCCACGTCAACTAAACGCCACAGTCTTTTCTGGCGCCATCACACGAGTAGAAAAAAACAAGCATGGAGCATCAAAAATTATGGATACGTTTGAGACATATCAGCATCCCCAAGCTTAACTCCTGCTCGTCCTCGAGTAGGTAAGTGATAACAAAAGAAATAATTTTTGAGGTGACATGCACCTACACAATCTTGATCATATATGTAAGCATTTGTGAGCTGGGATCATAAGAACTTAAAACATGGCATGAAAGATATAATCTTGACAATAAGGACTTAGCAACCATGTTGTAAACATGCAAATGAACACAAACAAAAGATCATGAAAATGAAACAATGAAAGTCAAACGTGTGTTCAAATCATAAGGAAAAACATACAAATGGTTTTCAGCTTGTCCTTCATGGAGAGCAAAACATAAATGCATAGGACACCTTCAAGTTTAAGAGGGCGACTAGATACAAATAATTTAAGAACAAGTGAAACCAACAATATGAATCAATCAATGAAAACTTTGGGACAATGCACATTATACTCAGAATGACAACTATGCTCTCTTAATGGTGCATAAAGATAGAAGATGGTGACTCAACATAAAAGTAAAAGAAAGGCCCTTCGCAGAGGGAAGCAGGGATTAAACATGTGCTAGAGCTTTTCATTTGTAAAACAGAGAGATAAAACTTGAGTTTTGAGAGGTGGTTGCTTTTGTCAATGACTAGCAAAGGGGTTCTTACTATCTTCCATACAAAAATTAAGCAAGTTTTTGAGAGAGAGATTGGCACTTTTTGTGCTCTTTTTATAAAACTTGGCACTCCTTCCCACCTTTTTTCCTTTCACAAACCATGGCTAACCGATTCCATCGGGTGCCCACCAACATTCACATTCCATGGAGGAGTGCCTTTTTTTTCTTTTTTCCTTTTTTCTTTCTTTTTGGAATAAGCAATATGGAAGATAGCAAATCTGACCACTACATCCCCATGAGCTAAAAATAGTGCCACAAAATGAGAAGTATTTTGAAGGTTTTTGAAAGGTAGCACATGAAAATTTACTTGGAATGGCTTTGAAATACCATGCATAGGAATTTATAGTGGACACGATGGCAAACTTGGTTTTTGGGAGTTGGATGCACGAGTAGAGCTCATACTCAGTACAAGGCGAGGGCTAGCAAAAGACTGGGAGCGACCAACTAAGAGAGCAATAATGGCCATAATCATGCATAGCGACAAAACATCATTGAAAGAAGCATAAAGTAGTATCACAAGTCAAAAACCAAATGATCATAGAGGCTATAGGCGACTTATTTTTGTAGTCAACATGGTGTAAGCATGTGCCAAGTCAACCCAAATAAAGCATCAAAGGAGAAAACCAAATAAATGCTTCCATATAATAAAAACAACGCATGATTTTTTCAAAGGCTCATTAAGCAATCTCAGTCATTTGAAACAAGTCATGCTACAGCAAAACCACTAAGCATACTATCAAAAAGACATCAAGCACGACATGCAAAAGCCTAGGCCGCAGTCTACACAAGCTCCTTCTTGTACCACTTTTTTGCATAAAGCTTTTCTCTTTTCCAACACCATTCAAACTTTTTATAAACACCTCTTTTGATGAAAACCAATAAAGATCAGAGGCAAACATACACCTTGATGAAGAGATATGACAAGGTCTGAACGCAAATCAAGGTGAAAACGAAAACCAAAAGCAGTAGCGGAAAAAGCAGAACACCCGGTGAAATTGTAAGAATAAAAAACGGAGTGTTCTTGGCAAATGAAAACGAGTTCATCTCCTC
This sequence comes from Dactylis glomerata, assembly GCA_007115705.1. Classification (NCBI taxonomy): domain Eukaryota; kingdom Viridiplantae; phylum Streptophyta; class Magnoliopsida; order Poales; family Poaceae; genus Dactylis; species Dactylis glomerata. The sequence continues at coordinate 7,292,932 of QXEO01000430.1, read as the reverse complement.
CAAAAGAAACATGATGTGATCTAACCATTTATTGCAGCAAACAAAACTAAACTAACTAAGAAAATTAAACAACTGACGCTCCAAGAAAAACGCATAATGCATGAAGCAATAAAAATATAGTGTCTTGAAAGGTGACCTGATTTTTGCCGATGAAGAAGGGGTGCCTCGGGGGCATCCCCAAGCTTTGACGCTTGTACTTCTTAGATATTTCTTGGGGTGATGCATGGGCATCCCCAAGCTTGAGCTTTTGTCCATTCTTCAACTCATCTCATCATTCTCCAATCCCTACACTTGAAAACTTCCTTCATACAAAACTAAACACAAATCTATTAGCAACATTAGTGTAGCATAACATATAATCAACCTCTTTTTTTGCTTCAGGTTTCAACACAAAACCACCACATATAAAGTAAATACTACTGTAGCAACTTCCCCAAAAGTTCCATGATCAAAAGAACTCAAAAGAAAGCGATAAAGTGGCAAACACAAATATTGGCAGAAATCTGTCAAAACTGAACAGCTGACAAAGGTCGAATTTTTGAGGGGTTTTCTGTTGCTCAAATCAAAAAGTGTTCAACTAAGGAAGTTTGGATATAACCTGGGGCATATGCACAAGAAATCGCAGATCCAAAAGATATACAGAGAATTTATACGAATTTTTACGGTGCAGCACCGAAAACAGTTTCAGGACAGCAACATCCTCAAATCTTACCTCACTCAAATTAGAGGCTTCCCTTGGCGCAAAAACGAAATAAAAAGATAAGGAGCGGTTATTACAGTAGTAATAACTTCCAAGACTCAAATAAAATAAAAAGTACTAAAAATAAATAATGGGTTATCTCCCAAGAGTGCTTTTCTTTAACGCCTTTGAGCTAGGCGCAGTAATTTGCAAAGATGCTCATGTGGGCGCCATATAAGAGCTTGAGGCAAAGGCGCCATATAGGAACTTAAAGCAATAGAGAGCATCAAAAAGCAAGTATGGAACACATTTAAATCTAAACCACTTCCTATGAAAAATAGTCTTGTAAAGAGACAAGTCATGAAAGCGCAAAGCAAAAAGCATAGGAAGGCAAAACAAGTACAACTTCAAGAATTTCAACATAAAGAGGGGAAACTCAATATTGTTGAGATCCATCAAACCATGTTTCCCTCTCTCATAGTAACTTTCAGTAGCATCATGAATAGAACTAACAATATAACTATCACATAAAGCATCCCTATCATGAGCCATATGCATAAAAGGATTAATACTCCCCACATGAACAATCGTAGTAGGAGCAGATTCAACAGAAAAATTATTCTCATCACCATAATCATCAAAAACAGGAGGCATATTGTAATCATAACTAATTTTCTCCTCAAAAGTAGGTGAATTGAAAACATTATAATCATCGTCATAAACTAGAGGCTTAGTATCATCACAAGATAGAGAACTACTATGTCGCAAAGCATATTCATCAAACATATCATCATAAGAAGGAACATGGATAGCACTAATGGTACAACAATTATTAACCTTAGAATTGGTACCAAAAAGATTTTCAATATCAAAAGTAGAGTGCTTTTCCCAATCATGATCACTAACATAGGTAACAGGCATAGGAACATCATCCCAATCAGAATTATCATAATCTATAGCAGGATCATAACGCTTAGGGGAAGATACCGTGTCCTCTCGCCTCTTACTCCTCTTCTTCTTCTTCTTCTTCATACTCTTCTTACTCTCTCCTTTAGGAGGGAGAGACTTGAAGGGCATCTTCTCCACATATTCTCTAGGAGGGAAAGGCATCTTCTCCACATAATCTGGTTTGCTGACAGGAACAACAGAAGAAACTTTGGAGGATTCCTCCTCTCTATTAATAAGATTGAAACATCTATTAGTCCTGTCATAGCTTGGCAAAACATCATGTTTTATAAGATCTTGTAAGTAAGTATTTGCGAGGCAATCTTTACAATAGAGACGACAACCACGAAGGGTACTATTAATATCAGCATCTCTCATATCAACCAAAGAAATCTTTCTAGATATCTCTTCACAATTCAAAAACAAGGTAAGCTCATCATGCTGATTGAGAGTAATCTTATCATCACAATACCAATTTGTGGTACTCGTTCGATTAATTGGGCATTGAAAATTAAAGTGACCCTTTTCACCGCAAAATTCACAAAGAAAAGGATAAAGCTTGCAAACCCTTTCACCAAGAACATCTAGATCCTTGAGCCACATACTGGTTTCTTCATTTGCGTGGGTGATGCAATAATCTTCCTTGTTGTAACTCTGTTCACAAGGTCTATGTATTCCACAAAAATTAACATGCTTATAAGAAATAGGACTTTTAGAAGTTTGAGCATGTTTATTGCAATCATCAATAACAATATCACTTTCTATGCAAGTGTCCTTAAAAGGTTCATGATACACGTCCCCATTTCCTTTAGGAACATTCATATGGGAAGCAAAGGCTTTAAAGCAATCAACCATAATTTGAGGATCAAGACCATATTTCGCACTAAGCTCTTGAAAATTAGCAGTTTCAGCGAAAGACTTAATGCAATCAAACTCGTAATTCATACCTGATCCTTTACCTTTGTCACTATCCCAACCTTCAATATTGTTTTGAATTGTCTCAAGCAGACCCCACTTGGTGTCGACATCCTTGCTTGTGAAAGACCCATCAAAGCATGCATCTAGATAGTCCTTGTCATATCCTGAAAGCCTTGCATAAAAATTATTAATAACAATATTACGGGGAAGATCATGAATAGGACATTTATGCATTAGTAACTTCAATCTTCCCCAAGCTTGGGCAATGCTTTCTCCCTCATGCGGATGAAAATTATAAATGTAATTTCTATCTTTATAAACCTGACTAGAAGGATAGAATTTAGAATAAAAGAGAGGTTCAATTTCCTCCCAATCAATAGATCGGCCATCCTTCAATGTTTTATACCATTCCTCAGCTCTGCCTTTCAGCGAAAAAGAGAATAGCTTCTTTTTAACTTGGTTCATTGAAATACCTGCACACTGGAACAACTCACATAATTCATGTATAAAAAGCAAATGGTCACCAGGATGGACAGTTCCATCTCCTAAATAGCAGTTATCCCTAACATGTTCAACAATCTTCGTAGGTATTTTAAAAGGATGAGGAGCACAAGCATCACTAGAAACATCACATATGGGAGATAAAATATTATCCAAACATACCTTCTCCACTAAAGCTGGGGGACTAAAAATATCATACTTAACAAAACCAGCTTCCCCAAGCTTAGACTTTTCTATAGCATTAGCATTAACGGTATTCAAAGCATTCGTACTAATAACATTGCTATGCGAAATAAGCTCCAAAGGATTTTCAATTTTCTCTTCAAATCTAAAATCAGGAAAAAGACTAAAGAACTCTTTGTTTTTCATTAAGCCTAACTAGTGAAAATAAAAACAAGAAACAAAAAGATGTAATTGCAGAATCTAAAGAAAATAACTCCGAGCACTCACACAGGAGGATGCGAGTACCTTTTACCTTACCTCCCCGGCAACGGCGCCAGAAAAGAGCTTGATGTCTATGCACGCGTCTGTTCTTGTAGACAGTGTTGGGCCTCCAAGTGCAGAGGTTTGTAGAACAGCAGCAAGTTTCCCTTAAGTGGATCACCCAAGGTTTATCGAACTCAGGGAGGAAGAGGTCAAAGCTATCCCACTCAAGCAACCCTGCAATTATGATACAGAAAGTCTCTTGTGTCCCCAACACACCCAATACACTTGTCAGATATATAGGTGCACTAGTTTGGCGAAGAGATAGTGAAATACAAGTGGTATAGATGATTATAAGTAGCAAATGTGATTTGAAATAAATATCGCTGCGAGCAAACATGTAACAAAACAGCAAGTAAACGGTGTGCAATGCTTGGAAACAAGGCCTAGGGATCATACTTTCACTAGTGGACACACTCCCAACAAATATAACATGATTGAACAAATAAATAACTTCTCTTCACTATGGTACTCTGAATTACTCTCCTATTGAATAACACTAATCATTGTGTAGTGGCTACAGAAGCACCCCTTAAAGTTCATCAAGTACTTGACAAACACCACTCATAGAGATATCCAAATCAAATCACAACTCAAGATAGATATTATTGCAACTTAGACCAAGTACTAACACGGTGCACACACTGTCAACATTACACCATGAAAGGAGGAATAGATCACTTCAATACTATCATAGTGATAATTATTCTCATAATCCATAAGAGATCACAATCGTAGCCTAGACCAAGTACCACCATGATGCACGCACTGTCACCGTTACACCATGGTAGGAGGAATAGATTACTTTAATAACATCACTAGAGTACACATAATATCTCAATAATAACATCTACTTGTTCAACATGATACAAAGCTCACGATCACATAAAGATCACATCATGGGAGAGAGAGGTGAACCACATAGCTACCGGTAGAGCCCTCAGCCCCGGGGATGAACTACTCCCTCCTCATCATAGGAGACAGCAAGGTTGATGGAGGTGGCGGTGAGGTCGATGGAGACGGCGGAGATGGCGATGGAGACCGATGGAGATGGCTCCGGGGGCACTTCCCCGTCCCGGTAGGGTGCCAGAACAGAGACTTCTGTCCCTCAAAATTCATCGACGATGGCGGCGGAGCTGCGGAACTCTTTCTGGAAAATTGCCAAATCCTTTAGGGTTTTCCGTCCCGAGGCTTCTTATAGGCGAAGGGGCGTCGTCAGGAGTGGCCCCAGGCCTCCTCACACCTAGGCGGTGCGACCAGGGGCTGGCCCGCGTGAGCCTAGTGTGAGGCTGGCCTGTGGCCCCTCTCCTTCTCCTCTTCGGATCTCTGGAAGCTTCCGGGGAAAATAAGACTTCAGAAACTTGTTTCGTCCAATTCCGAGAATATTTCCTGTGTAGCTTTTCTGAAACACAAAAATAGCAGAAAACAGGGAACTGACACTGTGGCATCTTGTCAATAGATTAGTTCCGGAAATTGCATAAAAATGCCACGAAGTGTAACGAAACACAAGGCAAATGGTGTAAAAACAAGCATGGAGCATCAAAAATTATGGATACGTTTGAGACGTATCAGTCTTCTCCAAAATAAACATATTGGGGTCCAACCATTTATTGCAGCAAACAAAACAAAAGAAAACCGAAAGTGAAAGTAAAGACGCTCCAAGAAAAACGCATAGAATACGAAGCAATAAAAATATAGTGTCTTGAAAGATGACCTGATTTTTGCCGATGAAGAAGGGGTGCCTTGGGGCATCCCCAAGCTTTGACGCTTATACCTCTTAGATATTTATTGGGGTGACATGGGCATCCCCAAGCTTGAGCTTTTGTCCACACTTCATCTCATCTCATCATTCTCCTTTCCCTACACTTGAAAACTTCATTCATTCAAAACTTCACACAATTCTATTAGCAACATTAGTGTAAGAACGATAGTAAATCTACTCTTTTGGTTCAGTTTCAACTCAATTATAACACCCATTAAAGCACAAGATACTGTAGCAACTTTCACAAAAGTTCCGTGATAAAAAGAACTCAAAAAGAAAGTGATCAAGAGGCAAACACAAATAGTGGCAGAATCTGTCAAAACAGAACAACTGGTAAAGATCGATTTTTCTGAGGATCTTATGTTGCTCAAATCGAAAAGTGCAAAACTAATGAAAGTTTGGCAACAACCTAAGGCATGTGCACAAGAAATCGAAGATCAAAAAGACGTTCTGAGAATTTTCACGAATTTTTACGGTACAGCGCAGAAATCTATTTCAGGACAGCAACTTCCCCAAATCTTATCTTCCTCCAATTAGAGGTTCTTCTTGGCACAAAAACGAAATAAAAATGATAAGGAGAGGTCATTACAGTAGTAATAACTTCCAAGACTCAAGAAAAATAAAAAGTACTGAAAATAAAATATTGGGTTATCTCCCAAGAGTTCTTTTCTTTAACGCCTTTGAGCTAGGCGCAGAAAGTGGAAATCAAGTATTTTCAAATGAAGCATCAAGTTCATAATTTGCTCTAAGAATAGAGTGAAAAAAGTAATTTCTTTCTCTTTCTAGGGAAGTGTTTCATACCTTTCTTGAGTGGGAATTGATATTTAATGGTGCCTTCCTTCATATCAATAATGACACCAACAGTTCTAAGAAAAGGTCTTCCCAAAATAATAGGACAAGAAGCATTGCATTCAACATCCAAAATAAGGAAATCAAAGGGAACAAGGTTATTGTTAACCATACTAAGAACATCATTAATCTTTCCCAAAGGTTTCTTCTTAGCAACATCGGCAAGAGGAACATCAAAATAACAATTTTCAAGCGGTGGTAAACCAAGCATATCATAAATCTTTCTAGGCATAATAGAAATACTTGGACTAAGATCACATAAAGCATGACAATCAAAATCATTCACATTCATATCAATGATGGGCTCCCAACCATCTTCTAACTTCTTAGGAGCATTCGTAATATGCTTTGTAAAAGCAACATTCATAGAACTAGCATTAGGACTTAAAGCAAGCTTTTGCAAGAACAAAATTACTCTAGAGATATTGCAACCATCAACATAAAAATCATTAAAGGTAGTAGAGCTATCGTCTCCCATACTCTGAATTTTTTTAGCATTTTTAGTAGAAAAAGTTTTTGCAGTTTTAGGCTTTTTCGCACAAGGAGTAGGAGTTTTCTCTACACCAATCAAAGTAGGAGGTGTGCTAGCATTTGAAACAACATCACTATTGGTGGTAATAGTTCAAAACTTCATATTTCTAGCCATCTCATCATCTCTTTCCCACCTAGCATGCAATTCTGCTAACATCCTAATATTATCATAAATTCTAACCTGAATGGCATTCAAAGTCTTGCTTTCTTTCACATCATGAGGCAAAACCTTTAGTTTCAGAAGTTCAACATCAAGAGCAAGGCTATCAACTTTAGAAGCAAGAACATCAATTTTACCCAACTTTTCCTCAACAGACTTATTAAAAGCAGTTTGTTTACTAATGAAGTCTTTGAGCATGACTTCAAGATCAGAGGGAGCGCCCCTAGTGTTGTTGGAGGAATTACCATAAGAGTTGCCATAACCATTACCATTGGTAGAAGGATACGGCCTATAATTGTTGCTAGCAAAATTGTTCCTATAAGCACTATTGTTGAAATTATTATTCCTAATGAAGTTTACATCAACATGCTCTTCTTGAGAAACCAAAGAGGCTAAAGGAACATTATTAGGATCAACATGAGCTCTATCATTAACAAGCATATCCATAATAGTATCAATCTTATCACTCAAGGAAGAGGTTTCTTCAACAGAATTTACCTTCTTACCTTGTGGAGCTCTCTCGGTGTGCCACTCAGAATAATTTACCATCATATTATCAAGAAGCTTCATTGCGGCGCCCAAGGTGATGGACATAAAAATAACTCTTGCAGCTGAATCCAAGATATTTCTTGAAGAAAATTTTAGTCCTGCATAAAAGGTTTGGATAATCATCCAAGTAGTCAGTCCATGAGTGGGACAATTCTTTATAAAAGATTTCATTCTTTCCCAAGCCTGAGCAACATGTTCATTATCAAACTGTCTAAACTTCATAAATATCACTTCTCAAAGCTATAATCTTAGGAGGAGGATAATATTTTCCAATAACAGCATCCTTACACTTAACCCAAGAATCAACACTATTTCTAGGCAAAGATAGCAACCAATCCTTAGCTCTTTGATACGTCTCAAACGTATCTATAATTTTTGATGCTCCATGCTTGTTTTTATACCATTTGCTTAGTGTTTCGTTACACTTCGTGCCACTTTTATGCATTTTCTGGAACTAACCTATTAACAAGTCGCCATAGTGCCAGTTCCCTGTTTTCTGCTATTTTTGTGTTTCAGAAAAGTTACACAGGAAATATTCTCGGAATTGGACAAAACCAAAGCCAGTCGCCCAGAATTTCACCGAAGCTTCCCGAGAACCGAAGAGGAGGTGGAGTGGGGCCACGAGGGCCCCACACAACAGGGCGGCGCAGCCCAGGCCCTGGTCGCGCCCCCTATGTGTGAGGGTGCCTCGGTCCACTCCTGACGATGCCCCTTCGCCTATAAAGACCCCCCGACGGGAAAAACCTAAATACCTGATCAATTTTCCAGAACACATCGCGATCCACCGCCGCCGTTGACCCGAAGATCGGGAGGGTTCAGAAGCTCTTCCTGGCACCCTATCGGAGAGGGGAATCGCCACCGGAGATCTTCTTCATCGCCATGCTTGCCTCCAGAGCGATGAGTGAGTAGTCTACCTTGGACTATGGGTCCATAGCAGTAGCTAGATGGTTGTCTTCTCCACCATGTGCTTCATGTTTAGATCTCATGAGCTGCCTTACATGATTGCGATCACCGTTATGTAATTCTACATGTTGTGTTTGTTGGGATCCGATGAATATTGGTGTTATGATTGAGTTGAAGTACTGAATTTTATCTTATGTTATCTCCATGTTGTTTATGATCTTGCATGCTCTCCGTTGTTAGTAGCTATCTTGGCCGAGTAGTTGCTAGTGACTCCAAGAGGGGGTATTTATGCTCGATAGTGGGTTCATGTATCTATTTAATCTGGGGGAGTGACAGAAACCTCTAAGGTTGTAGATGTGCTGTTGCTACTAGGGGGAAAACAACATTCATATGCTCAAGGGCATATGCTTTATTTACATTACACACTTTGCTTAATGCAATTATCTGTTGTTCGCAACTTAATACTTGTGGAGTTCTCGGATTGATTCACCACAAGTGGATTATTAGTCATAGATGCAGTTGGATGGCGGTCTATGTATCTTGTTGTAATGCCCAGAGTAAATCTCATAGTGATCCTCTCGACATATGCACGTTGTCTTTATTCTATCAATTGCCCAACTGTAATTTGTTTACCCGGCATTTATTATTTTATCTTATGGAGAGACACCACTAGTGAACTGTGGACCCCGGTCCTATTTCCTTTATATTGCTATCACATGTTTACTTTACTCGCACTGTTTACTTTACTCGCATACTATTATCACTTTCCACTCGATACGCTCATACCCTTTGTTTCAAGCAAACCGGTGAGATTGAAAACCTCATCGTAAGTTGGGAACGAAGTATTTGGTTGTGTTGTGTGTAGGTTCCACGTTGCCGCTTGCAAAGCAAAGCTTGGACGAGGCGCCCTATAAATTGTCCGGAGCTGTCGCAAAGCTAGCGGGCATCACCTTCAGTCGTTTGTCTCTCTCCTACTGGATTGATAACCTTGGCTTCATAACTGAGGGAAAACTTGCTGCTATATTCATCAAAACCTTCTCTTGGGGTTTTCCAACTGGCCGGTCATTTGTACTTCATCACGTCAACTCGGCCCCATCAAGTTTTCTGGCGCTGTTGCCGGGGAGGAAGAAGACTTCAGCAAGGGGAGTTTTCGCACGCACATCCTTTACTTTGTTTTAAGTTTTGCTTTACTTTATTTTTACTTGCATCGTTTTATCAAAATCCCAAAAAAATAGAATCCTTTGTAGTTGTTTATTATGTCTAGTTCAGTTGCTACTACTATGTCGCCCGAGGATATGATTTTCACTTTCAAACAAAAAGAGGAGGAAAGTTTTAAGGAAGCTTGGTCTAGAATTTATGATTGGCATGGAAAAACTAAACCGAAAATGACTTTGAGTTTGCTTCTTAGTTGCTTTTACTTTGGACTTGCTCTTCGTTATAGATATGCTTTGGATGCTACTACAGAAGGAGATTTCCTTCATTGTGATGGTGATCAAGCCTTCAATATTATAAAAAAAGTTGATTACAATTTATAGCATGCCAACCTATTTTGATTCATCTCTTGTGTGCATTTGTAATAGACTTGATACTCTTGAGACTCGCACTGCTAGTTTGATTACTTGCTACAATACTTTGCGCCAGCATTTTGATTATGTGCCAACAAATTCTGAACCTTCGAGTTGGTATCCTACAGTAAAAATCACCATTGGTGGTGAAACTTTTCATTCTTGTTGTGATATTATGTCTGAATTTTGTCTTATGCCAAAGGATGTTTATGAATCTTTGAGTCTTTGGAAGCTTTCTGAGGGGGGGGGGGGAGAAATTTCCCTTACTAATAATGCCACTATATTTCCCATTGGAATAGCTGGAGGAGTTTTTACAAAAGTCCTAGGAAGAATGATATCTACTGATTATCTTGTTATTGAATGTGTAGGAAAAGGACAAATCACACTTGGAAGATCCCTACTGAAGCTCCTGGGTGCCGTTATAGATGTGGGAAAAGGCAATATAAGATTTATCTCTCCACCTTGCAATAGCCACATATTTCCTAGAGTCAAGAGCAAAGGTAAGAAAGGAAGACGTAAGGCACCCGCTGATCCTAGCACTTCATCACTTGATGTTACTTGATTCGCAATTTTCTGCGCCTAGCTCAAAGGCATTAAAGAAAAGCACTCTTGGAAGATAACCCAATGTTTTCTTTTCAGTACTTTTCTTTTATTTGAGTCTTGGAAGTTATTACTACTGTAATGACCTCTCCTTATCCTTTTTATTTTCGTTTTTTGTGCCAAGAGAAGCCTCTAATTTGAGCGAGGTAAGATTTGGGGATGTTGCTGCCCTGAAACAGTTTTCGGTGCTGCACCGTAAAAATTCGTGAAAATTATCTGTATATCTTTTAGACCTGTGATTTCTTGTGCATATGCCCAAGGTTATATCCAAACTTTCATTAGTTGAACACTTTTTGATTTTAGCAACAGAAAACCCCACAAAAATTCGACCTTTGTTAGCTGTTCTGTTTTGACAGATTTCTGCCAATATTTGTGTTTGCCGCTTTATCGCTTTCTTTTTTAGTTCTTTTGATCACGGAACTTTTGGGGAAGTTTCTACAGTAGTATATGCTTTATATGTGGTGGTTTTAGGTTTAAACCTGAAGCAAAAGAGGTTGATTCAATGTTATGCTTACACTAATGTTGCTAATAGATTTGTGTTTAGTTTTGTATGAAGGAAGTTTTCAAGTGTAGGGATCGGAGAGTGATGAGATGAGTTGAAGAATGGAAAAAAGCTCAATCTTGGGGATGCCCATGAATCACCCCAAGATATATCCAAGAATTACAAGCGTCAAAGCTTGGGGATGCCCCCGAGGCACCCCTTCTTCATCGGCAAAAATTAGGTCACCTTTCAAGACACTATATTTTTATTGCTTCATGCATTATGCGTTTTTCTTGGAGCGTCAGTTGTTTTTAGTTTTCAGTTTAGTTTAGTTTTCTTTGCTACAATAAGTGGTTGGACCCTGATGCAAATGAGTTAATGACCGGCCAGTTGGAAAACCCCAAGAGCAAGGTCTGATGAATATAGCAGCAAGTTTTTCCCTCAGTAAGAAACCAAGGTTATCAATCCAGTAGGAGGGAGACAAACGACCGAAGGTGATGCCCACTAGCTTGCGACAGCTCCGGACAATTTATAGGGCGCCTCATCCAGGCTTTGCTTTGCGAGCGGCCACGTGGAACCTGCACACAACACAACCAAATACTTTGTTTCCAACTTACGATGAGGTTGTCAATCTCACCGGTTTGCTTGAAACAAAGGATATGAGCGTATCGAGTGGAAAGTGATAATAGTATGTGAGTAAAGTAAACAGTGCGAGTAAAGTAAACATGTGATAGCAATATAAAGGAAATAGCACCGGGGTCCACAGTTCACTAGTGGTGTCTCTGCATAAGATAAAATAATATATGCTGGGTATACAAATTACAGTTGGGCAATTGATAGAATAAAGACAACGTGCATATGTCGAGAGGATCACTATGAGATTTACTCTGGGCATTACAACAAGATACATAGACCGCCATCCAACTGCATCTATGACTAATAATCCACTTGTGGCGAATCAATCCGAGAACTCCACAAGTATTAAGTTGCAAACAACAGATAATTGCATTAAGCAACGTGCGTAATGTAAACAAACATATGCCTCGAAAATATGAATGTTGTTTTCCCCCTAGTAGCAACAATACAGTAACTCTAGAAGTTTCGGTGAAATTCTGGGCGACTGGCTTTGGTTTCATCTAATTCCGAGAATATTTCCAGTATAACTTTTTTGAAACACAAAAACAGCAAAAAATAGGGAACTGGCACTGTAGCGACTTGTTAATAGGTTCGTTCCAGAAAATGCATAAAAGTGCCACGAAGTGTAATTAAACACTAAGCAAATGGTGTAAAAACAAGCATGGAGCATCAAAAATTATAGATACGTTGGAGACGTATCAGCATCCCCAAGCTTAACTCCTGCTCGTCCTTGAGTAGGTAAGTGATAACAAAAGAAATAATTTTTGAGGTGCCATGCACCTACACAATCTTGATCATCTATGTAAGCGTTGTGCGCTGGGATCAAAAGAACTTAAAACATGGGCATAAAAGATATAATCTTGATAGAAGAAACTTAGCAACCATGTTATAACATGAAAATGAACACAAACAAAAGATCATGAAAATGAAACAATGAAAGTCAAACGTGTGTTCAAATTATAAGGAAAAACATACAAATGGTTTTCAGCTTGTCCTTCATGGAGAGAAAAACATAAATGCATAGGACACCTTCAAGTTTAAGAGGGCGACTAGATATAAATAATTTAAGAACAAGTGAAACCAACAATATGAATCAATCAATGAAAACTTTGGGACAATGCACATTATACTAAGAATGACAACTATGCTCTCTTAATGGTGCATAAAGATAGAAGGTGGTGACTCAACATAAAAGTAAAAGAAAGGCCCTTCGCGGAGGGAAGCAGTGATTGCAAGATTTATAAACCTTCAAAAATTATGGTACTTACCAGCTTTGAGCTCTCATTGCCCCCATCATAAGAATCTTGGATGGTTAAAGTTAATGCGAGAACACTTATGCTGCATATCCTTGATAAATCATAAGTTGAAAACCTCGTGTCCCGTGAATACGAGTACCCAAACCTCATGCTACTTTACTTAGAGTCCCAAGCAAGCTCTTGTCATTGTAAGTATACACGTAACATAGAGAACTGCCCATGGGGTACCTCCGTGCCCGATGACATGGAACAAGCCCACATCAAAATGACAGGACAAGCAGACAATGAACACCTTGACATCTCTTTTATTTACCATTTGTATAGCTTTTTATTTTGAGATGCGTCGTCGAATGTCCACTATGGGCATGCTGCAAATTTCCACCATGAATTATGCATGGCTTAGATTAGCAGCCCAGACGTTTCTCTAACACATATACAAACTCCATGATCCCGCAAGACTCCCAATTCATTTCACACCGCGAGTATCCATAAACAAAAGATCACGATATCAACTCAAATAAGAAGTGCAATGTTGAAAGCTTGCCCCATGACGGCATGGTTGGGCTAATTCCCAACTTACAACTTGCAAGCATAACAACTCAACATAAGAGACCACAATGTCAAATTTTTAAGAACGAGAAAAATAAAGTGTGCCATCCGGTTCGTGAGAGCTTTTCTGACCAATTTTCGCATAACACTGGTAAGAGTTTAATTTGAAGAGTAGATAAAAGCAAGTCAAATATACTTTGGAATAGTAAATTGCTAATAGGTATGTATGGTGGACACAATGGCAAACTTGATTTTTAGGAGTTGGATGCACGAGTAGAGCTCATACTCAGTACAAAACGAAGGCTAGCAAAAGACTAGGAGCGACCAACTAAGAGAGCAATAACGGCCATAATCATGCAAAACGACAAAGCGACATTAAAAGAAGCATAAGATGGCATCAAAAGTCAAAAACTAAATGATCATAGAGCCTATTGGCGACTTTATATGAGTCTAACATGTGTGAGCATGCGCCAAGTCAACCCAAATAAAGCATCAAGGAGAAAACCAAAATAATGCTTCCAAACGATAAAAACAACGCATGATTTTTTCAAAGGCTCATTAAGCAATCTCAGTTATTTGAGACAAGTCATGCTATAGCAAAACCACTAAGCATACTATCAAAAAGACATCAAGCACGACATGAAAAATTCTAAGCCGTAGTCTACACAAGCTCCTTCTTGTACCACTTTTTTGCATAAAGCTTTTTCTCTTTTCCAACACCATTCAAAAAATTTATAAACACCTCTTTTGATGAAAACCAATAAGGACCAGAGGCAAAAAATACACCTTGATAAAAAGATATAACAAGATCTGAACACAAATCAAGGCGAAAAACGAAAACTAAACGCAGTTCTAGAAAAAGAAGAACACTCGTTGAAACGAATAGAGTGAAAAATGGAGTGTTCTTGGCAAATGAAAAGCAAGGCAACTTCTCCCAAAGAAATTTGTTGGGGTCCAACCATTTATTGCAGAAAACAAAACTAAACTAAACTGAAAACTAAAAACAACTGATGCTCCAAGAAAAAAGCATAATGCATAAAGCAATAAAAATATAGTGCCTTGAAAGGTGACCTGATTTTTGCCGATGAAGAAGGGGTGTCTCGGGGGCATCCCCAAGCTTTGACGCTTGTACTTCTTGGATATTTCTTGGGGTGATGCATGGGCATCCCCAAGATTGAGCGTTTGTCCATTCTTCAACTCATCTCATCACTCTCCGATCCCTACACTTGAAAACTTCCTTCATACAAAACTAAACACAAATCTATTAGCAACATTAGTGTAAGCATAACATGGAATCAACCCTTTTTGCTTCAGTTTTCAACCTTAAACCACCACATATAAAGCATATACTACTGTAGCAACTTCCCCAAAAGTTCTGTGATCAAAAGAACTCAAAAATAAAGCGATAAAGTGGCAAACACAAATATTGGCAGAAATCTGTCAAAACAGAACAGCTGATAAAGGTCGAATTTTTAAGGGGTTTCCTGTTGCTCAAATCAAAAAGTGTTCAACTAATGAAAGATTGGATATAACCTGGGGCATATGCACAAGAAATCTCAGGTCCAAAAGATATACAGATAATTTTCACGAATTTGTACGATGCAGCACCGAAAACTGTTTCAGGACAGCAACATCCCCAAATCTTACCTCGCTCAAATTAGAGGCTTCTCTTGGCACAAAAACAAAATAAAAAGGATAAGGAGAGGTCATTACAGTAGTAATAACTTCCAAGACTCAAATAAAAGAAAAAGAACTGAATGTAAAAACATTGGGTTATCTCCCAAGAGTGCTTTTCTTTAACGCCTTTGAGCTAGACGCAGAAAATTGTGAATCAAGTAACATCAAGTGATGAAGCATTAGGATCAGCGGGTGCCTTACGTCTTCCTTTCTTACCTTTGCTCTTGACTCTAGGAAATACGTGGCTATTGCAAGGTGGAGAGATAAATCTTATATTGCCTTTTCCCACATCTATAACGGCGCCCAGGAGCTTCAATAGGGATCTTCCAAGTGTGATTTGTCCTTTTCCTACACATTCAATAACAAGTTAATCAGTAGATATCATTCTTCCTAGGACTTTTGTAAAAACTCCTTCAGCTATTCCAACGGGAAATATAGTGGCATTATTAGTAAGGGAAATTCCTTCTCCCACCTCAAATAGCTTCCAAAGACTCAAAGATTCATAAACATCCTTTGGCATAAGACAAAATTCAGACATAATATCACAACGAGCATGAAAAGTTTCACCACCAATGGTGATTTTTACTGTAGGATACCAACTCGAAGGTTTAGAATTTGTTGGCACATAATCAAAATGTTGGCGCAAAGTATTGTAACAAGTATTCAAACTAGCAGTGCGAGTCTCAAGAGTATCAAGTCTATTAAAAATGCACACAAGAGAGGAATCAAAATAGGTTGGCATGCTATAAATTGTAATCAACTTTTTTATAATATTGAAGGCTTGATCTCCATCACAATGAAGGAAATCTCCTTCTGCAGTAGCATCCAAAGCATATCTATAACGAAGAGCAAGTCCAAAGTAAAAGCAACTAAGAAGCAAACTCAAGGTCATTTTCGATTCAGTTTTTTCATGCCAATCATAAATTCTAGACCAAGCTTCTTTAAAACTTTCCTCCTCCTTTTGTTTGAAAGTGAAAATCATATCCTCGGGCGACATAGTAGTAGCAACTAAACTAGACATAATAAACAACTACAAAGGATTCTAATTTTTTTGGGTTTTTGATAAAACGATGCAAGTAAAAATAAGGTAAAGCAAAACTTAAAACAAAGTAAAGGATGTGTGTGCGAAAACTCCCCTTGCAGAAGTCTTCTTCCTCCCCGGCAACGGCGCCAAAAAAAAGCTTGATGCAGCCGAGTAAATGACCGGCCAGTTGGAAAACCCCAAGAGCAAGGTGTGATGAATATAGCAGCAAGTTTTTCCCTCAGTAAGAAACCAAGGTTATCAATCCAGTAGGAGGGAGACAAACGACCGAAGGTGATGCCCACTAGCTTACGATAGCTCCGGACAATTTATTGGGCGCCTCGTCCAGGCTTTGCTTTACAAGCGGCAACATGGAACCTGCACACAACACAACCAAATACTTTGTTCCCAACTTACGATGAGGTTGTCAATCTCACCGGTTTGCTTGAAACAAAGGGTATGAGCGTATCGAGTGGAAAGTGATAATAGTATGCGAGTAAAGTAAACAGTGCGAGTAAAGTAAACATGTGATAGCAATATAAAGGAAATAGGACCGGGGTCCACAGTTCACTAGTGGTGTCTCTCCATAAGATAAAATAATACATGCTGGGTAAACAAATTATAGTTGGGCAATTGATAGAATAAAGACAACGTGCATATGTCGAGAGGATCACTATGAGATTTACTCTGGGCATTACAACAAGATACATAGACCGCCATCCAACTGCATCTATGACTAATAATCCACTTGTGGCGAATCAATCCAAGAACTCCACAAGTATTAAATTGCAAACAACAGATAATTGCATTAAGCAAAGTGTGTAATGTAAACAAAGCATATGCCCTCGAGCATATGAATGTTGTTTTCCCCCTAGTAGCAACAGCACATCTACAACCTTAGAGGTTTCTGTCACTCCGCCGGATTAAATAGAGGCATGAACCCACTATCGAGCATAAATACCCCCTCTTGGAGTCACTAGCAACTACTTGGCCAAGATAGCTACTAACAATGGAGAGCATGCAAGATCATAAACAACATAGAGATAACATAAGATAAAATTCAGTACTTTAACTCAATCATAACACCAATATTCATCGGATCCCAACAAACACAATATGTAGAATTACATAACGGTGATCTCAATCATGTAAGGCAGCTCATGAGATCTAAACATGAAGCACATGGTGGATAAGACAACCATCTAGCTACTACTATGGACCCGTAGTCCAAGGTAGACTACTCACTCATCGCTCCGGAGGCAAGCATGGCGATGAAGAAGACCTCCGGTGGAGATTCCCCTCTCCGGCAGGGTGCCGGGAAGAGCTTCTGGACCCTCCTAATCTTCGAGTCAACGGCGGCAGCGGATCGCGATGTGTTCTGGAAAAGTGATCGGGTATTTAGGTTTTTCCTGTCGGGGGTCTTTATAGGCGAAGGGGCATCGTCAGGAGTGGACCGAGGCACCCTCACACATAGGGGGCGCGGCCCAGCCCCTGGCTGCGCCGCCCTGGTGTGTTGGGCCCTTGTGGCCCCACTCCGACTCCTCTTCGGTTCTCTGGAAGCTTCGGTGAAATTCTGGGCGACTGGCTTTGGTTTCGTCCAATTCCGAGAATATTTCCTGTGTAGCTTTTCTGAAACACAAAAATAGCAAAAAACAGGGAACTGTCACTGTGGCGACTTGTTAATAGGTTAGTTCCGGAAAATGCATAAAAGTGCCACGAAGTGTAACAAAACACTAAGCAAATGGTGTAAAAACAAGCATGGAGCATCAAAAATTATGGATACGATGGAGACATATCAGACCCCAACAAATTCCTTTTGGAGAAGTTGCCTTGCTTTTCATTTGCCAAGAACACTCCGTTTTTCACTCTATTCGTTTCAACGAGTGTTCTTCTTTTTCTAGAATTGTGTTTAGTTTTCGTTTTTCGCCTTGATATGTGTTCAGATCTTGTTATATATTTTCATCAAGGTGTATTTTTGCCTCTGGTCCTTATTAGTTTTCATCAAAAGAGTTGGATTAAAAAAGTTTGAATGGTGTTGGAAAAGAGAAAAAAGCTTTATGCAAAAAAGGGGTACAAGAAGGAGCTTGTGTAGACTGCGGCCTAGACTTTTTCATGTCGTGCTTGATGTATGATAGTATGCTTAGTGGTTTTGCTGTAGCATGACTTGTCTCAAATAAGTGAGATTGCTTAATGAGCCTTTGACAAAATCACGCGTTGTTTTTATCGTTTGGAAGCATTATTTTGGTTTTCTCCTTTGATGCTTTATTTGGGTTGACTTGGCGCATGCTCACACATGTTAGACTCTTACAAAGTCGCCAATAGCCTCTATGATCATTTAGTTTTTGACTTTTGATGCCATCTTATGCTTCTTTTAATGTTGCTTTGTCGCTTTGCATGATTATGGCCGTTATTGCTCTCTTAGTTGGTCGCTCCCAGTCTTTAGCTAGCCCTCATTTTGTACTGAGTATGAGCTCTACTCGTGCATCCAACTCCTAAAAACCAAGTTTGCCAAAGTGTCCACCATACATACCTATTAGCAATTTGCTATTCCAAAGTACATTTGACTTGCTTTTATCTATCCTTCAAATTAAACTCTTACCAGTGTTATGCAAAAATTGGTCAGTAAAGCTCTCACGAACCAGATGGCACACTTTACTTTTCTCGTTCTTAAAAATTTGACATTGTGGTCTCTTATGTTGAGTTGTTATGCTTGCAAGTTGTAAGTTGGGAATTAGCCCAGCCATGTCGTCATGGGGCAAGCTTTCAACATTGCACTTCTTATTTGAGTTGATATCGTGATCTTTTGTTTATGGATACTCACGGTGTGAAATGAATTGGGAATCTTGCGGGATCATGGAGTTTGTATATGAGTTAGAGAAATGCCTGGGCCGCCAATCTAAGCCATGCATAATTCATGGTGGAAATTTGCAGCATGCCCATAGTGGACATTCGACGATGCATCTCAAAATAAAAAGCTATACAAATGGTAAATAAAAGAGATATCGAGGTGTTCATTGTCTGCTTGTCCTGTCATTTTGATGTGGGCTTGTTCCATGTCATCGGGCACGGAGGTACCCCGTTGGCGGTTCTCGATGATACGTGTATACTTACAATGACAAGAGCTTGCTTGGGACTCTAAGTAAAGTAGCATGAGGTTTGGATACTCGTATTCATGGGACACGAGGTTTTCAACTTATGATTTATCAAGCATATGCAGCATAAGTGCTCTCGCATTAACTTTAACCATTCAAGATGCTTATGATGGTGGCAATGAGAGCTCAAAGCCGGTAAGTACCATAATTTTTGAAGGTTTATAAAACTTGCAATCACTGCTTCCCTCCGCGAAGGGCCTTTCTTTTACTTTTATGTTGAGTCACCACCTTCTATCTTTATGCACCATTAAGAGAGCATAGTTGTCATTCTGAGTATAATGTGCATTGTCCCAAAGTTTTCATTGATTGATTCATATTGTTGGTTTCACTTGTTCTTAAATTACTTGTATCTAGTCGCCCTCTTAAACTTGAAGGTGTCCTATGCATTTATGTTTTGCTCTCCATGAAGGACAAGCTAAAAACCATTTGTATGTTTTTCCATATGATTTGAACACACGTTTGACTTTCATTGTTTCATTTTCATGATCTTTTGTTTGTGTTCATTTTCATGTTATAACATGGTTGCTAAGTTTTTTCTATCAAGATTATATCTTTCATGCCCATGTTTTAAGTTCTTTTGATCCCAGCGCACAACGCTTACATACATGATCAAGATTGTGTAGGTGCATGTCACCTCAAAAATTATTTCTTTTGTTATCACTTACCTACTCGAGGACGAGCAGGAGTTAAGCTTGGGGATGCTGATACGTCTCAAACGTATCTATAATTATTGATGCTCCATGCTTGTTTTTACACCATTTGCTTAGTGTTTCGTTACTGACAAGGGTATAGCTAGCAGAGCCCGTTAGTTGAGTACCCCTAAGGCCCGTTAAGCTAGGCCCAATTGTAATGATAGTCGAATACGAGTTCTTACCGTATGTCGATATTGTAATCTGTATCGGACCCTACCCGATCCTCGAGACCTGGCCACCTATATATAAGGGCTAGGAGGGGATGGTGTAGGCCAGATTGAAAGCAAGCCAGGTAAAACACCCAAGTTTACTTTCGACGCATACCTATTTCGACTAACTTTACCTTCGAGTTCATCCGACGCCCTATCTCCCCGATCCTAAGTCCTTCATCTAGGACATTTGTCGAGTTAACCCTCGTCAATTGGCACCGACCGTGGGGACTTGGGGCGTTGGAATCATGAATTCGACGGCTTTTTCGCTTTTAGCCAACAGCAGTTCAGAACTCGACGGAAATCAAGAGATGGAGTTAACCATTGGAAGTTTGAGCATCATTATCGGGCCATCGGGTTCATCCCGCCTCTCGGATTCGACGAAGCCAGATCCGTCAGCAAACAAGCCCAAAACAGAGGAAACGTTGGAATTATCAGAAGACTCTTCCAGCGAGGTAAACTCGCCGGTTAGCTTCGAAAAAGCACCAATCGCAGAAGGCGAGAAAATTCGGGAAAATTTCAACTCAGAAGAAAGAGTGCGCCAGGCGCACAACAAAGCAAAGGAAAACCTCGACGCAAGAGTCCAACTCGACGATCTCATAATCTGCCTCAACGACAAATCAACAGACACATGGAAGACAGGGTTAGAGCTTTCTGAAGATGACGACTCGACCTTCTCAAGCTTCAACAGTAACATCGGCAAACAATGCCAGGTGCTCGCCATTGTGGGAGACAACTCAGAAGAATTCGATGAAAATAACAACCCAGTGCTAAACCCAGCAAATGTCGACAGAGGAGCAAATCACCTAGCAGAAGGGCAAACAGCAGAATCCCTCACAGCCAGGAAAAAAATTCAACTATCAGTCGACGAATGGAGGATAATAAGAGAAGCCATAGAACACGGCACGACAATACCATCAAATTCCAGCAAAGACATGCTTTTGGGGTATCATTACGCCCTAAGGCAGCAGGCAAAGCAATTAGCAAAGGAGAAAATAGAGATACAAAGAAGAAAAGATTCAGCCATTGCAGCTAGCGAAGCTGCTCGCAAAGCACGAAGCGACGCATCATATAGTAACGCAAGGAAAAATCGTCGACACGGCTCAAGGTACGACAACCTCGAGTACTCCGACAGGCAAAGTATTTCCAAAAACCTCGACTCGTCCTTCCTATCGGTCGACGAGCAGGGGAACATCCTACCAAAAACCCCTGAAGCAGCACTAGTAGCAGCGCAAGCATATCTACTTACAACTCGACCAAGTCCAAGAGATCCTAGGGAGCATATGCATAGAGCAGCATTGAACGGACTCAACATGGTGGGCCACAAGCTATCAGCAAAAGGAGAAGAAGCATATCACCACAAGGAAGTGCACAAAGCAAGGTCACTTCGCTGTCACAACAGTCCTCGGCGCAGAAGCAGCAAGCAACGATCTTGATCGCCATCACCAAAACAGAACGGTGGAACCCGAAGATCGCGATCCCCAAATGAAAGACGCGACTATGAAGACGACGAAAAAGAGATGGGGGCATCGTGCTTTACCCGCAGGGTTCGCACCACTCCAGTTCCCAAGGGATTCAAGTTACCTCATGATCAGCAAAAGTACGACGGATCACAGGAACCACAATCATGGCTATCAGATTATCTACAAGCAGTGAAAATATTAGGAGGAACCAAAGAAACAGCAATGCAAAGCTTGCAACTACACCTCACCGGAGCAGGAAGGTCATGGTTGAGCAAACTAGAGAAAGAAACTATTGGAAGCTGGGAAGACCTCACAAAGCAATTTACAGGCAACTTCAGGTCGACATACAAGCGGCCAGCATCAATAGAAGAAGTCAAAGCCTACGTGCAACAATGCGACGAAACACTGCGGGCATACATCCAAAGATGGAGCCTTATCGAAAATTTGGCAGTAGAAGTTTCAGACGAAAGAGCAATAGATGCATTCATCATTGGATTAAGGCGAAGAGACCTAGTCGAAGAGATGGGTAGAATCAAGCCAAAAACAGTGTCAGACCTCATGGACGTAGCAAACAGATTCGCAGATGGAGAAGATGCATGCAACAACAAGCGAACGCGATCCCCAAAGGACGATAGAAGAAATAGATATGGAAGTCAAAGGAGACGGTCCCGAAATTACGACAACTACGGCTCCCATAGCCAAGTCGCCGCAGGATACAAAGACAACAGTTATCAAGGAGGCGAGTGCAGAAGTTCAGGATACCAAAGTTATGGAAAGGAGGATTATAAAAAGTTTCCCGCAAGAGAACCCAGAGAGTACAACCCGTCGGCAGAAGATATGCTCAATGGACCTTGTCATATACACTCAGCGTTCGTCGATGGGAAGCGAGTATCAAGACACGCAATGAAAGACTGTACAACATTCTTAAAACTGCAAGAGGTAGCTTTAAAGAAGCAAACCGAAGCAAGGCGACAAGGATTTGAAGGAAGCAACAATCCTCTGGCAAAACAGCAAGGAAACAACGGAGCTCCTCAAGGACAAGACCAGCAAAACCAGGGACACGACGACGACGAAGGGTACGTTCCATCAAAAGGACACATCACAGCAATGATACAACCTGTGCCCAAGTCAAACAAAGAAGAGAAGAGCATAACTCGACAAGTCAACCTAGCAGTCATCTCACCTCCAGCCACAACAGAGTATCTGCACTGGTCAGAACAACCAATCGAGTTCAACAGAGAAGACCACCCCATAACAGTACCTCGGCCGGGAAACGCGCCTTTGGTACTCAAAGCTCAAATCGGCGCATATGATATTGACAGAATATTCATGGACGCAGGGAGTGGAATTAACCTGATATACGCAAAAACACTCCGAGCAATGCATATATCACTAGAGTTCCTGAAACCAACAGATTATTCATTCCACAAGATCGTGCCAGGAAGTGACAATTACCCACTGGGTCGAATAGCACTCAATGTTTGCTTCGGCAACCGACAAAACTACAGAAGAGAAAAGCTAGATTTCGAAGTCATGGACTGGCCATCTCAATATCACGTGATCCTCGGACGACCCGTGTTTTCGCGATTCATGGCAGTCCCCCACTATACATATCTAGTACTTAAAATGCCAGGACCAAGAGGAGTAATTACAGTAAAAGGAAGTTTTGAAGTTTTAGATCTCTGCGACAGGGAGTTCCACAAGATGGCACAAAACTTTGGCATGATAGCCAACTACGCAGAGAAGGCGAAAAGCACGATTACAGAGGGCGTCAAGCTACTCGAAGGACACGTTGCGGAGCCCAAGATGAAGAAACCACGAATAGGAGCATCAGGAGAGGACAAAAATACAGGAGAAGAAGAGAAAGCTATGACGGCATAAGCATCAAAGAACAATAAAATAGAGTAGAAGAATAAGGCTGTAAAAGCCATGAGTTATACCAGGGTCAATGCCCTCTAGATCCAGAACATAGGTCATAGGCCGGATCTATTGGGTTACCCCATGTATCTTACATTACGGATATAATAAAGACAAAGCGTTCCTCATATTCGAGTTTACGAGTCTTTCAAAGGGAAAATGCGGCGAACGCACGACTCATACAAAAAATGCTCCGAGAATAAGTTTCAGACATACAGTCATGAAATAAAGAAACTCTCGCGTTCCACATACGTCTTACAACATCGGGTTGTCAGAATCATCTACACCTAAAGGGTCTAAGTAGTGAAACTCGCGGAAAAACGCGGAGTCTTCTTGCAACAACCTAGCTATAATTCGTCGGGCAGGCTGCAAGGTACTCTCTAAATGTACTCGAAGGCTTGCCCCACCCGGAGGATAGCTCAGCGACATAGAACTATAATTGAGTCTTGGCTGCCACTTGCGTATCCACCCAAGAGAAAAATTGGCACCTGCCACTAAGTTCAGTTCTATCAACCGATGGATTCGCTGGCTGGATCTAAAAACATCAAGGAGCAAGGGGAAAGTAGCAGGCAGAGGATTGCGAGGAAGCATGACCGAGTGCATAGTTACGAGAGCTCTCCTACAGCCATCCACTGCCTCACCAATGTGCTGGGCGCGGTCCTGAAGCAATACAATAACACTCCGGCGTCGAGGATCAGACCATAAATTTTCAACACCTGCGGACATTTTTTCTAGAGCCGCACTTCGCTCGGTAACCCGACGATCTTCAGCAGCGAAATCCAAGCAAGTGCCTATAAGGGCAAAGGATATCATAAAAGTAGCAGTGGAGCAAAAGGGAAAAAGATAAGTCGAGAGGAAAGTTACATCGCAACATTTCACAGGCGGATTCGATGATACCAAGAATAAAAGAATTGCATTCTTTGTGATGCAAAATCTTTGCTGTCAAGCTGGACACTTCATCACCAAGAATTGATATCTGCTTCGTCAGGACAGAAGTTTTGCTAGCTTTATCAAACGCCATCTGAGCTTGGCGTTTGGCTGAAGTCAAGCGAACATCAAGATCAGAAATCCTTGCAGAATATTCTGCGCATTGATCGCATCGACTAGGAGGCAACGGAATCCTCGAGTTGAACGTACTGGCAAAGAAAGGAGCAGGCCCGCAAGTCAAAGGGTCATCGATATGCATCAACTGAAAGCCAAAGAAAAGGAAGAAGAAACATTTCAGAAAGGCAGGACAGGAATTCATAAGAAGATATATTTACATAAGAGCACAACCCTATGACTAAGGTTCTCGGGTTGCACGCAACTAAAGTTTTTTACATTCCAAAGGAGAAAACTAAAAGCTACAAAGAAGCTGAGTCTATGCCACCTCAGCATTTTGCTCCGTGGCAGAAGAGGGCACGACAAATTCCTCGCCAGAAGTCGACGGCGGCACCGGATCTTCCGCCGTTGGAGGTGGTGCAGCAGATGCCGCAGAGGATGCCGAAGGGGAAATAATTGTCACCAATGCAGGCGCCAACTTCTTCGCCTTCTCAAAAAAAGCCTTCATCTCATCACGGGTGCGGCCATGGGAAGAGCTCACCCTCTCCCAGTCGAAGTCCGTACCGTGCGCAAGAGACAGTGCAATAGCACCCTCGGCGCCACGCTTAATAGAAAGCCCTTTCAGCTGGAGGGTGGGGTCTTCAGTTGTATCGAAGGACTTGGAAAGATTACTCAAGTTGTCCTTCAGAACTGCTGCCCTTTTCTTCGGCCACAACCCGACAAACAGTCGTGATAGAACGCGGTTAACTAACTCAAAAGTCTCCTGGATAGATATCCAGTTTTCCTCAAGTAGGTTAACCACAGTCATCAGAGGATCATCATCCGGTTGCAGGGACGACGGAGATACCCCGATAAATCCTGCACGGCACAAAGTAGATAGAAGAGAAAAAAGAGAGGAAAATGTCAGCAAGTACAACAGTGCAACAGAAGTCGAAAATAGAAGACAAGGCGAAACACTCACTTTCAGCAGCAGTAGACATTGTGTGAAGACGCTCTGCCACGGCTTGCTCTCGCTGGGCATGATCCTTGTTGGCATCACCTAAAGCTTTTTCAGCTTTCTTCGCCTTACCAAGCGCAGATTTCTACGACTTCTCAGCGTTTGCTTTAGCAGTGGCCGCAGCATCATAAGCTTTCTGTGAAGCACGGAGCTCCGCCTCCAGCGACGCAATTCGAGCGTTGGCCGTTGCCAGAGCAGCTACAGAAGAAGACGCAAGCGTGTCAGATAAATAGCAAAGGACAAGTACAAGGAAAAAGTTGTGACTGGACATCAAAAGTGTACCTTCGGAAGCTTTCGCAACCCTCAGGTACCCAGCACATTCCGTGCCTAAGGCGGCAAATCTCTTCAATAATGCCTACGAGAAAGGGCGTGTAAGAGCACAAGTATATGCAAAGGAAAGACAAGCAAAGGAAAAGCAAAAGAAGTTGCTCACATCGTCGGGAGAACCCGTCGATGCATGGGACTCAAGAGAAATGTTGGGTTCTTTGGCCTTCTTTGAGCGTTTGTTGCTTTGAGTTTCCGAAACCTTCTTGACAGAAGCCCTGGTGACCCTCGGTGCGGCAACTGGCTCAGTGGGCTCGGCAGCGGTCACCAGCGACATCGAAGGAGCAGTTGTATCATCTTTTGGTGGCCCTTCATCATCTCTATAAAAAAGAAAATACGTTATATGCCATACTACATAAACAATACAAGAATGGTGCAAGTGGAGAACTCAAATAAAGCACTTACGATGCCAGGAGGTCGAAGAATTCCATATCTTCTGTCAAAACAGGAGATTTCTCCGCAACTGCTTGTTGCAAAGAGGAACTCGAAGAAGCAAATTCGTCGACTCGTTTCCTCTTCTTATCCAAGCCAGTGTCTTCAGGCTGCACAGGAGGAGACGATGTCGACGAACTAGTATCCTCTTCTGATTCTTCGGCATCATCTCCATCCAGATTATCATCAGCCTCGGGGGCTTCAGATACAGACATGGCCAGATCAGCCAGAAGGGGCCCTGCCTCTGGAAGAGGGGGGCGCGAGAGGAGAAATTGGTGCCCCTGCACGCGAACGCGTTACTAGAGTAAATAAGGAAAAGGATAACATAGTTTGAGAAACACGAAAATCGACAACAAGGAGCCAAGAAGTAAGCAGATACATACCTCCGAAAGAGGGTGCACGGAGTCGAAGAAATCAGCGGTCAAATCAGCAACTGCATGTTCCTTGGTGAGCTTGGTGAGACTCCTGACTCGCTTGTCGACATCTTCTTTAAATATCAGATTTTTAGAGACGCGGGTAGGATCTTCCAAGCCGGAGTAACTCCAAAGTTTGGTAAGGCGGTGTTGTAGGGGTTGAACTCGACGTTGAATAAAAAACGCCATGAGTTGAATACCCGACAAAGCGCCTCCTTGACCTCCTTTTAAAGCCTTGATGCGAGACAGAAGAGGAAGAATTTGTTCTACTTCCGCATCTGAGGGGAGCGTATCCCACGACGCTAATTTCTTTACCTCCTGGGAAGCATCAAAAGGAGGTAGGCCGTATTCATCTCCAGGAGAGGATTTGCGGTCCTTGATATAGAACCACTTTGTCCTCCACCCTTGGACAGATGCGGCCATGGAAAATTCAAGGTATTGTGCTTCAGGGCGCACAGAAATGACGGCTCCGCCCAGTTCGGGTTTTCTAGCCAAAGCAACATTGGGGCGGAGCCGAAAGATTGACCTCCAGAGAAGAAAGTGGGGCTCAATGCCCAAGAATGACTCGCAAAGAGTCACGAAACACGCAATGTGCAGAAGAGAGTTAGGTGTGAGCTGGTGAAGCTGCACACCGTAAACAAAGAGAAGCCCACAAAGGAACTCGTGGGCAGGAAGAGAAAGACCACAGAGGAGGAAAGCGAGGAACATTACCCGATAACCACTCGGGGGATCCGGGATCCGCTCCGTGCTTGGAAACTTGATCGAATCTTGGGCGGAGATGAGGCCGTCTGTCCGGGCCTTCTCCACCTCCTTCTTCGTGATGGCAGAGGTCACCCAGCTGGTCGCGGCGTTCGATTTTCCCTTGGCCATGGCGTTCTTGCTCGCTAGGTGTTTCACACGCATCTATCAAATCTGTGCCTGGGGGCTATGCACGAAAGGAGAAGGAGGCAAGATCGACAATGGCGGCGGTGGCAGAGAGAAGGAACTGGTAAACAGTAAAATTCCCCACGATCCCCCTTAAATATCTTCTGAGAGAAGGATCGTGGGCTGAGACGTGGCGCAAAGATCGGAAACGGTAAGCCCACTAACGGTCAAAAATTAAGAAATTTACAGTACTGCCCACGCAACGGTTTGCAATGGTACAGAATGACGTACTCATTGATGTCATAAAGAAGATAATATAAGAAAAAAGAAGGATGGCGCCGACAAGTACAAAATAGATAAACAAAACTATCTCTGAAGGAGTTTCGATTATAGCTGTGGGGGCTACTACTTTCAAGACTGGTGAATACAATTTCTCTTTAAAGAAGTGGATACATAGTCGACAACAGGTTATTATCAAGCTATTTAGAGATGAAGTATGATGAACAGCATTTGAGCCTATACTCGAAAAAATATTTTTTCGACTATAGCCTTGGGGGCTACTCCCATCGGGAGCGCTGAGCGCGCACCCGACGATATTTCTTGGCACATGATAGAGCATGAGAAGTGAAGAAATGTTACTCCCATCGGGAGCGAGTTTTATGGTTGTAGAAACCCGAATATTTTTAGTCAAAATTTGACTGCGACATGAGATTCTCGAGTTGCGTTATCGCAACGCAACTCGAATGCCGTGACTTGTCACAAAGGTAAGACCCCGGGATCCGTCCTGTGTGGCCTGGTATATGCACATGGATGCGCTCTGCTGGTATGTATCCGTGTCTACGACATGAAGAAAATCCTGGTGGACGCACTGGGTACCCTGAGAATCACTGGGATTCATTCTTTGTAAGTCCTATGGGTTTGACCGGTATCCCGAATTCAAATCCAAGGGGATTGAATTTGAAGTAGGTGACAAGTATCTGTTCCGGTAGTTAACTAACCTCTTGATCCGTCAGAGTTGTCAGGCTTGTTCATCAAAACCCCTTGCGAGCAAATTATCATGAACATAAGTCGAAAGACCGAATCAAAGATTTGAAGATATGAAGAAGTCGAAGAATTGATCAAGTCGGAGATTTGAAGATTACAGATTCAACCTGAATCTATAATTCTGGTAGAATCTCAGGGGCTACTGACAAGGGTATAGCTAGTAGAGCCCGTTAGTTGAGTACCCCTAAGGCCCGTTAAGCTAGGCCCAATTGTAATGATAGTCGAATACGAGTTCTTACCGTATGTCGATATTGTAATCTGTATCGGACCCTACCCGATCCTCGAGACCTGGCCACCTATATATAGGGGCCAGGAGGGGACGGTGTAGGCCAGATTGAAAGCAAGCCAGGTAAAACACCCAAGTTTACTTTCGACGCATACCTATTCCGACTAACTTTACCTTCGAGTTCATCCGACGCCCTATCTCCCCGATCCTAAGTCCTTCATCTAGGACATTTGTCGAGTTAACCCTCGTCAGTTACACTTCGTGGCACTTTTATGCATTTTCTGGAACTAACCTATTAATCAGTCGCCACAATGCCAGTTCCCTGTTTTCTGCTATTTTTGTGTTTCAGAAAAGTTACACAGGAAATATTCTCGGAATTGGACGAAACCAAAGTCAGTCGCCCAGAATTTCACCGAAGCTTCCAGAGAACTGAAGAGGAGACGGAGTGGGGCCACGAGGGCCCCACACAACAGGGCGGCGCGGCCCAGGCCTTGGCTGCGCCCCCTATGTGTGAGGGCGCCTTGGTCCACTCCTGAAGATGCCCCTTCTCCTATAAAGACCCCCCGACGGGAAAATCCTAAATACCCGATCAATTTTTTAGAACACATCGCGATCCGCCGCCGCCGTCGACCCGAAGATCGGGAGGGTCCAGAAGCTCTTCTCGGCACCCTGCCGGGGAGGGGAATCGCCACCGGAGGTCTTCTTCATCGCCATGCTTGCCTCCGGAGCGATGAGTGAGTAGTCTACCTTGGACTATGGGTCCATAGCAGTAGCTAGATGGTTGTCTTCTCCACCATGTGCTTCATGTTTAGATCTCATGAGCTGCCTTACATGATTCAGATCACCGTTATGTAATTCTACATGTTGTGTTTGTTGGGATCCGATGAATATTGGTGTTATGATTGAGTTGAAGTACTGAATTTTATCTTATGCTATCTCTATGTTGTTTATGATCTTGCATGCTCTCCGTTGTTAGTAGCTATCTTGGCCGAGTAGTTGCTAGTGACTCCAAGAGAGGGTATTTATGCTCGATAGTGGGTTCATGCCTCTATTTAATCTGGGGGAGTGACAGAAACCTCTAAGGTTGTAGATGTGCTGTTGCTACTAGGGGGAAAACAACATTCATATGCTCAAGGGCATATGCTTTGTTTACATTACACACTTTGCTTAATGCAATTATCTATTGTTCGCAACTTAATACTTGTGGAGTTCTCGGATTGATTCGCCACAAGTGGATTATTAGTCATAGATGCAGTTGGATGGCGGTCTATGTACCTTGTTGTAATGCCCAGAGTAAATCTCATAGTGATCCTCTCGACATATGCACGTTGTCTTTATTCTATCAATTGCCCAACTGTAATTTGTTTACCCAGCATGAATTATTTTATCTTATGGAGAGACACCACTAGTGAACTGTGGACCCCGGTCCTATTTCCTTTATATTGCTATCACCTGTTTACTTTACTCGCACTATTTACTTTACTCGCATACTATTATCACTTTCCACTCGATATGCTCATACCCTTTGTTTCAAGCAAACCAGTGAAATTGACAACCTCATCGTAAGTTGGGAATGAAGTATTTGGTTGTGTTGTGTGCAGGTTCCATGTTACCGCTCGCAAAGCAAAGCTTGGACGAGGCGCCCTATAAATTGTCCGGAGCTTTCATGAAGCTAGCGGGCATCACCTTCAGTCGTTTGTCTCTCTCCTACTGGATTGATAACCTTGGTTTCATAATTGAGGGAAAACTTGCTGCTATATTCATCAAAACCTTCTCTTAGGGTTTTCCAACTGGTCGGTCATTTGTACTTCATCATGTCAACTCGGCCCCATCGCTCTTCCTCTTAAATAGAAAGGAAACAACTTAAGCTTAATAATATCACCATCTATATCCTTATACTTTTGCATCTCACATAGCTCAATAAAATTGTTGAGATGAGCTGCAGCATCATCAGTACTAGCACCAGAAAATTGCTCTTTCATAACAAGATTCAACAAATCAGGTTTAATCTCATAAAATTTTCCCTCAGGAGCAGGTGGCACAATAGGAGTGCAGATAAAATCATTATTGTTGGTGCTAGTAAAATCACACAACTTGGTGTTCTCAGGAGTACCCATTCTAGCAAAACTAAAAGCAGACAAGCAAAAATAACAACTATTAAAGAACTATTTTTTGTATTTTTGATAAAAAGATGCAAGCAAAAATAAAGTAAAGCAAAACAATAACAAAGTAAAAGATTGGAAGCAAGAGACTCCCCTTGCAGAAATCCTCTTTCTCCCCAGCATCGGCGCCAAAAAAATTGCTTGATAGTGCATGTTAGGCACCCAGTTGGGAACCCCAAGAGGAAGGTATGATGAGCACAGCAGCAAGTCTTCCCTCAGTATGAAACCGAGGTTTTCGAACCAGTAGGAGAAAGAACCAACTTCCAAAGGTTGATGCTCGCTGGCTTGGCGATAGCTCCAGACAATTTATATATGGCGCCTTATCTGGGGCGTAGCTTTGCACCAGCGGCAACGTGGAACCTGCACAAAACACAACCAAAGTACTTTGCCCCAACTTACAGTGAGGTTGTCAATCTCACCGATTTGCTGTAAACAAAGGATTAAACGTATTGTGTGGTAAAAGATAGTAGTTTGTGAGAAAGTAAATAATGCGAGTAAATAGTAAATGGTAATATGAATGTAAAAGAATGGACCGGGGTCCACAGTTCACTAGAGGTGTCTCTCCATAAGATAAATAACATGTTGGGTAAACAAATTACAGTTGGGCAATTGACAGAATACAGAAAGCATGCACATGTCATGAGGATCACTATGAGATTCACTTGGGCATTACAACATAATACATAGATCGTAATCCAACTACATCTATGACTAATAATCCACCCGATGGATGTCATCCGAGCAACCGTTGGGTATTAAGTTGCAAGCAACAGATTATCGCCTTAAACAAAGTGTGTAATGTAAACAATACGAATGTCCTTGGACACAAGATTTTTGTTTTCTCCCTAGTAGCAATAGCACATCTACAACATTAGAGGTTATTGTCACTCCCCCAGATTACTAGAGGCATGAATCCACTATCGAGCATAAATATGCCCTCTTGGAGTCACTAGCATCTACTCAACCAAGATATCTACTAGCAACGGAGAGCATGCAAGATCATAAACAACATAGAGATGATAAATCAATAAATCAACTTGACATAGTACTCAATATTCATCGGATCCCAACAAACACAACATGTAGAATTACATAACGATGATCTTGATCATGATAGGCAGCTCACAAGATCTAAACATGAAGCACATAGAGGAGAAGACAACCATCTAGCTACTGCTATGGACCCGTAGTCCAAGGTAGACTACTCACACATCACTCTTGAGGCAGGCATGGTGATGAAGAAGGCCTCCGATTGTGATTCCCATCTTCGGCAGGGTGCCGGGAAGAGCTTCTAGACCCTCCCAATCTCGCGTCGATGATGGCGGCGACTTGCAGTATGTTTTCTGGAAAATTGATCAGGCCCTTAGGGTTTTCTCATTGAGGAGAACATATAGGCGGAAGGGAGATGTCAGGAGGTGGGCCAGGTGGACTCACCACCTAGTGGCGCGGGCCAGGGGTAGGCCGCACCACCCTATGGTGGGGCTGCCCTCTGCCCCCCCCCCCCCCGTCTCTGCTTTGGACTCTGTCTCGTGTCGGGAAAAATAGGAACTTCGGCTTTTGTTTCGTCTAATTCCAAGAATATTTCCTGTGTAACTTTTCTGAAACACAAAAACAGCAAAAACAGGGAACTAGCACTGTGGCATCTCGTTAATAGGTAAGTTCCGGAAAATGCATAAAACGCCACGAAGTGTAACAAAATACAAAGAAAATGGTGCATAAATAAGCATGGAGCATCAAAAATTATAGATACGTTTGAGACGTATCAGGGAGGTAGAGGTCAAAGATATCCCTCTCAAGCAACCATGCAATTAAGATACAAGAAGTCTCTTGTGTCCCCAACACACCTAATACACTTGTCAGGTGTATAGGTGCACTAGTTTGGCGAAGAGATAGTGAAATACAAGTAATATGGATGATTATAAGTGGTAATTGCAATCTGAAATAAAAATAGCAGCAAGCAAACATGTAGCAGAACTGGTTTTAAATGGCATTTCAATGCTTAGAAACAAAGCCTAGGGATCATACTTTCACTAGTGGACACTCTCAACAAAGATATCATAACTGAACACATAAATATCTTTCTTCACTATGCTACACTGAACTATACTCTGGTTGGATAACGAATACTAATACATGTGTAGGGCTATAAAAGCACTCCTTAAAGTTCGCATTCCTCAAACTAGATAACCCCACACCGTCACCTTGAGCGCACTAGATGGTTCCAGACAAACACCACAAATTTCATAGAGACATCCAACTCAAATTATAACTCATGATAAGTATTACTGTACTTTAGCCTAAGAGTCACACACGATGCGCACACTGTCAACTTCACATCGTGGGACAAGGTGTCTCCGTAGATTACATTAATAAAAGCACTTGAGTAGCATAATAAATGAAGAGTAACATCTACTTATTCAACTAGATTACAAAGCTCATGATCACATAAATATCACACCATGGGAGAGAGAGATGAACCACATAGCTACCGGTAGAGCCCTTAGCCTCGGGGGAGAACTACTCCCTCCTCATCATGGGAGTCAGCAACGGCGATGGAGATGGCGGTGGAGTCGATGGAGATGGCTTCGGGGGCAATTCCCCGTCTCGGCAGGGTGCCAGAATAGAGACTTATGTCCCCCGAAACTCATCTTCTTTGGCGGCGGCGCTGCGAAACTTTTTGTGGATAGATGCCGATTCTTTTAGGGTTTTTGCGTCGGAGGCAATTTAGGCGGAAGGGCGAGATTAGAGGGCACCCGGGGGACCCACACCATGCGGTGGCGCGGCTAGAGGTGGACCCGCGCCACCCTATGGTGTGGCCACCTCCCGGCTCTTCGCCATCTCCCCTTTGGACTCCGTGTACGTGACAAAAAATAGGAACTTCGGGCTTTGTTTCGTCCAATTCCGTGCATATTTCCTTTAATAAAAACCTGAAATAGAAAAACAGTAGAAAACAGGAACTCGCACTGTGGCATCTTGTTAATAGGTTAGTTCCATAAAATGCATAAAAATACCACGAAGTGTAAACAAAACATAAAGCAATTGATGTAAAACAAGCATGGAGCATCAAAAATTATAGATACGTTTATAACGTATCAGTATACTGTAGCCTCAGCTTTCTGTATTAGTGCTCACAAGGTGACAGTGATGCCGACCTAAGTTCTGTCCTTTCCATAGCTACACCCTCGGTCTAATTAACCACTTTGTTGATACCTTTCTCTTGTTTGTCACTTAGTTGTGCTTTTCGTATTTTTGTGCAAGCTCTGCAATCTTGTATATCTCTATTCTTATTACTAAATCATTGAATAAAATCAGAGACACTCTGAAAAGTCAGTCTCGGATATTAAAGATATTGTAGGTGGGGCGTAGTCTCAGATATTATAGTCACTACCACGCAAGGGAAATTATGACCATGCCCTACAGATCCAGTTATTCTCCAGCCAATTGTTGCTCCGTGAATCATACACAAGAAGCAAGATTTTTAGACGTAAGTCTCAATAGAGAGATATGATTTGTTATATTAAATGTCTATGCTTCTTTGCCTTTTCCATGTGTTAGTTTGTATTATGCTAGATTAGAGATGTCAATGATTCATGGGAGCATTTTTTTTCATGCCGGTATACGTTGTACACTTAGCTTTGCTTTGGTTTTTTTATTGTGTGGGGATCTTAGTGATAATCATTTTTTATTAGATAACTAAAGCTGGTTCCACAGTTAAAGTTTTCATGGTAGATTGTTCTGCTTGGATGGAAGTTATAGGGTGTTGTGTCCCGTGGATGTTACTGGTTGGTACTTTTGCCTTGTTATATTTTGAAAATAAAAGGGAGTTATTCAACATATATTCTTTGTAATCTTGGCCTTTTATTTATATTTGTATTGAAATGTGTTATCATATGTACTAATTCAAAATATTTACTTTTCGGTTGTAGTGGTGCAAGCTCTGGCTCAGAGGAGGTGTTTAGATGGCATGTGTCATTTTGCCAAGGAGGCAAACCATCAGCATGATTTTTTAGGAAGAGACCATGCAAGTGAGTTTTATTGGTATGTTCGTCAGCATAATAGTCTACAATGGTCTCTGGTTATGTTGTTGCAATTTGTTTGGAACTTCGCAGTTATAAGCATATATTGTTTAGGTGTATATATGAACATTTGATAGCTAGATCAGTGAGCTATAAATATGAACAATTGATTTTGCTTCCATGTTCTTTTAGTAAGTTTGTTCCAGTAAGTGTTGAAGAACTAATAGAGACAATAGATCAACTATATAGCGCTATGTCATCTGGCACAACGACACTTCTTACAGCAATAATTTTTGGAAGGTACTTTTTTGGCACATATAAATGTGGCTCTCCCTTTTAAGTAACATCTTTGACTGAGCTGGTAATTAATAACATAATCTATGCATGTAAACTTACTTCTGTTCTACAGTTTATTTTGATTTTACTGAATTTTTCAGTGTATGTTTTAGGATCCAGATTATTTAATTTGGTTGGATCAGTAGGTTCAGTTGATTCTCAAGGAGATGGGATCTTGAGGTTATTTAATTTTGTTGATAGTTTTTCAGGTGATGTCTCAAACAGGAGCTGAGATGAACATCAGTTTGCTTAAGGTAATCAACCACTACTTTGAATAGTCTATACGCAGGTCATCTCTAATAAACCAAGAATAATGTCACTCCACTACTTTTGTTTATAGTTTAGGAAGAGATTCTTCAAGCTAGATGCAGCTGAGCCATGTAAAGCTGATACTCTGGTGATGGGGGATTTCGTTTGTTAGGTTCCAGCCTCGCTTTGTTTGGTTATTTAACTTTTACCAAATGCAGTACGATATGCTATAAGTGAGCCATGCAAAACTAGAATGCCTTCTTTTGTTAGCTGATACACTCCCTCAACTCGTAATAAGCTTTTCCTCACAAAATTGGTAATATAAGGTAAACATGATCTAGGTGCATCACTCGTGAGCTATTTTTTCCTTAAATGACATCAGAAAGCACTCTTAGAACTTGGTCTCGGCATTACTTGTCAGTCACTTCGAGTATTATTGCAATTTGTCTTTCATAAACAGAAGTACATGTCAACCCCTATATTAATAAATATTGTCATGCCCTTCGTGAACATTACCTTCACAATCACCACCTTGACCTCCAGTTTTGCCTGATCCAACTACCTTCTCTTGTTTGGATTGACAATAAAAAATGAATCTTATATCACGATCACACCAAAGATGAGTACAGTTCATAAACCTCAGTATAATACTTTTATTTTATTATTTAAGTTACCTTGAGAGGTTCCTTTATCTTACTACAACCTATAGTTTTTTTTCTATATTCTGTAAGAACAAGATTACAAAGATTCGTCCAGCAGCTCAAGTTTACTTACTGTATCTCTTAGGCAGTAGTTGGTGATTAGGTTTACTCTGAATATATATTGATTTGACTAAAGTTGTTAGGGCTTGTGCTTACATAACTTGTTTTATAACACCATGTTCCTTTTTGTTACCGAGAGATCTCTGTAGCCATTATCTGCTCATATTTGCCCATGTTATTTTGTAATAATATGCATCTTTTCATGTTGAGATATACTCCCTCTCATATCTTAATATAGTATGCTAAAACAATGGAATTATTTTCTTACAACCATTTTGACCTCACCACTAATAAACATTCTCTATGAAAAGATGATGAAGTCGAAGAAGACCACTATACAACAAGTAGCTTTTGATCTTCAGCGTGTTGCCCTACAAGTGAAAATAGATTTAAAAAATGGTAGGAAATTACCGTGACTTCAAGAACCTACCCTCTTGATTCTGCAAGATCAGTTTAACTATGGAAAAGCAGCTAGAAAGAATCACAAGGAGTTCCTGGACACATGATGGATTGCCATTGCTACCAAGATAACTGACACCTGGGCATCTTTTTGTATGTAATTAAGCTATTACATTTTTTTGTTAAGTCCTTGCCATGTGCTCAATGCTCCCTGAATCTATTTTGCTACATTTGCCGTAGTGGTCATCCTATTATAAAAAGGGTATTTTCTGTATTATGACTTTATATGTAAATTGTCTAATGCTTATATATTATAAAATTATTATGCTTCCTTAATTTAATTCTTTTATATTGGCTTGCATGCTGTTAGGCGGGCAAGCACGAGGCAAGACACGCTTTCCTACCTAGTAGTAAAAACTAGTCACGGGAATCACCAGCATATATGTACTCCCCGACCACCTACTCTACCCGTGGGCTTCTTCTATCTGCTCCTGTTGCAAGGTTTCACAAGAATGTTTATTCGGTCCCAGTAAGAACACAAAGCAGATATTATGCATGTGAAACGTCAAGCTCCTAAAATCAAGATGTTTCAGTCCAAGGAATTTAATACTATAGAACAACAAATACATTGCTAGTATGTGCTCACCACTGGAATG
This sequence comes from Dactylis glomerata, assembly GCA_007115705.1. Classification (NCBI taxonomy): domain Eukaryota; kingdom Viridiplantae; phylum Streptophyta; class Magnoliopsida; order Poales; family Poaceae; genus Dactylis; species Dactylis glomerata. The sequence continues at coordinate 7,255,514 of QXEO01000430.1, read as the reverse complement.
ATATAAAGTAAAACATCAGATCCTAGATCTCTAGATGGAGGATCTATAGATCCGGAGCAGCAATTCATCAGTGCTAGGACTAATACATGATGAGTAGTGAAAGCAAATCAAGGAGGGGAAAAGGTGCAGGGGATAACCTTGGTCAATCCCTACCGCCGATCGTCGTCGTCGTCGTCAAAGGGGACAGGAGAATCAGGGCGGAACAACAAATCTTGGGAGATGTAGAGGGACGACCGCCAGTGAGGAAACATGCGACAGAGGGAAGTAGCGAGGAGGTGAAGCTCTCGGGTGTTACACATCCTCATACCTAGAAAAAAAATTCAAAAAAGGTTTTAAAAATTGATTTTTTTTGAAATTAAAGATGAATACCGGTATAGTACTTATAAAAATATTTCCCTAGAAAATTACTTTTATTTTATTCTAGGTAAAAAAACAAACTCGAAACGCCCCATGACCAAGTATTATTCACTTTATATTTGTCATAATTTTGGTTTTTTGTCCAAATTACAATAAAAGTAATTTTTTAGAAGAAATATAATACACAAGTATAAAGCTGATTATCTTTGATTTTAAAAAAGTTCGATTTTTTAATTTTTTAAATTATTTTTAATTTTTTTAAGTATATGAAAATATGTAGCACGCGAGAGCCAAAATACGCGTTGGGGTCGTTCTCTTCTTAATGTGCCGAACCGGGTCGGACCAGGTCCCAGTAGTATCCCACGGGATAAAACGGACCAACCAACGAAACCCTAGCCAAACCTAGTAGAATCCGAGAAAAAGAGGAGGGATGGAAAGCGGCGGCGCACCAGCCAACGGGCCGGCGACGGCTCTGTGTAGCAGGGTGGCCGACTACGGTTCTCCGATCCAAGGGAAGAAGAAGATGACCAAGAGCTGTGGTGCAAAAGCGATCGGGTGGGCGACTACTCTGCGGAGCAGGGTGGGTGACGACGGGGCTCCAATCGAAGCCAAGAGGATGCCAAAGAGCGACGGCGGCGGGCAATCGGCCGCATCTTCGACGGATCTGCCTCCGCGCAGGAGTAGACAAGCCTCGCGCGCGTCCGGGGCTCCAGTCCAAGAGAAGAGGAGCGGCGCACAAGCAGTCGCATCGTTCACGGGTCTGCCTCCGCCGCCGCCTCCGCCTCCGCCTCCGCCTCCGATCAAAGAGAAGATGAGGACCAAGAGCGGCGGCGCACAACCGGCTGCATCGTCGCCGGCTCCACCTTCGCGCCAGAACAGAGTAGCCTTGCGCCCTGACGGGGCTCTTGTGGAAGAGAAGAGGAGGATCAAGAGCGCCGGCACGCATGTGGCTGCTTCGTCGGCTCTGCCGTCGCGTCAGAGCAGAGTAGCCTTGCGCGCCTACAGGGCTCCAAACCAAGACAAGGGGAGGCCCAAGAGTGGCAGCACACAAGTGGAGGCATCATCGACGGCTCCGCCTCTGCGCCAGAACAGAGAAACCTTGTCCTGCAAGGGGGCTCTTATCCAAGACAACAGGATGACAAAGAGTGGCGGCGCACAATCGCCAAAGGCTATGCCTCCGCGCCGGGGCAGAGTAGCCTTGCAGGCCAACGGGCTTCCCGTGGATGGCATACCACGTGCTGATGTCATCGAATATTACACTCATCGCGACAGATCCATCTACAGATGCACTGATTCCTTGGCCAAACTTTATCGTCTCCATGATACCAGTGAGAGTAAGCCTTTCCTTCTTGCTTGTTTAATGACTCGAGAGTCTAGTATTACCTACTCAAGGCAATTCAGCTCATAGTATTATTCATGCCTTTGCTCGTATCAAAATCCTAAAAGATACTTGCTTTATATTATTTATTACTAGTTTCTTATGTAATCTCAAGGTTTAAATGGCTTCTGAGCATTTGCAAGCACTAGAATCTCTGTTGATTATAAGAAAAAATAAATGCACAGGATGCTCATGTTTTATTAGGTTGTATCTCCCTTGTTTGTTTTCTTATATGCTACAGTAATAAATAGGAGCCTTCTTTATATCTAGTAGGATGGCCCAGTTCCAGATTCCAGTTCAAAATGATTTTTTTTCTTCTTCCCCTAATTACCAACAAATAAAGTAAAATATTATTACTACCTAACTTGTCCGGTTCCTTCTTTACTCTCCTTCCGTGCCGGCAATTGAGCACTTCTGTAAGTTATTCAAGTACAAACCAAATGTGTCCATCCTGCACTGTAGGGGCTTCCCCAATGGTTTCATGGCAAAAAAAAAATCCATTATCAATAATACTTTTACCTTATGGTGGTTGTTTCTCAAGATAGCCTTCATATGAACCTGTTTAATGTCGATGCATACATTATATTGCTTATCCATAATTTTCAAATGACAGTAGCTTCCTCAGTTTTGACACATTCTACTGCTAATCCTCAGTGGTGATATTTAAAATCTGATCAGCTATGTGCGCAGATTTTGCAACTACACATCAAATGTGCAAATAGTTAATTGTCTCGTCCTCATCACTCAAAACACACAGGAATTAAAATAATATTGATTTCCTCCGATTGTTTGTCTGTTGCCCATGAATTTATTATGTTACAGAAACTGCATGAATTTTTTCCATACTGTGCAAATTGCGATTATGGTTTACTGCATTAGTAATATGTTAGGCATAATCATATATTTAAGTTACGATTCCATTTTCTAGTTCTGGAAAACATTTTTTACATGTTTTTTATGTTCCTTTAGATTAAAGTTGGGGTTACAAATTTTCTAATGCATGTACAAATTTTCCTATTGCTGGTCAATCAGCTGGCCTGGAGCCAATGATGAGGTCGGAGCCAACGGAGTATTGCTCGCTGAACTGGAGATCATGCGAAACACACGGTCCTTCCACCATGATGCAAATATTCTCACTGAAGCTGGCATATCCTCCTCCGGCTGGTGACCAAGTTCAGGTGTATGGGTTCATGGCTGCCCGAGACACTCTGGACCCTCTGCGTAACTACATCTTCAACCGTAGCAGGGACGATCCGTTCATCGTGGAACAAGAGGATGGACTTATTCAAATGTCTGGCCCCAAGAGAGGCATCTGGTGGCACGACATGGTGCTAGTCGAGTTCGACATGCGGATCAGGAGAGGGGATAACGAGGAGGACGATCTGCAGCTCATTGACGGTGCCGTCTGGTTCAACGACATATCCTCTACACACGCTAGAGTGGCCACGAAACGCATCGACGGTGACTATGGCTCAGTGGACATATGCTACACGCTCCTACAGAGCGCGATGGAGGCCACTGTGCAGATTGCGGTGGCAGAGATACTCAGTGGCTTCAGCCTCTATGCCACAGCGTTTTATATCAGTGCTCTGGTGCACCAGGAGATGCAGCTGTTTGATGGCGTCATCCCTGGTCCTGATGTTTGTCAGATATATAAGCTAGATAAGTGTGTGGTTGGTAGTGGTGGTGCGACAGATGATGAATTCAAGTATTGTGTTTCTTCTGGTGGTCGTCGGAGATATGAGCCAGAAAACTGTGCGGTTGCTGCTGGTGGCGGTGGTCAGAGACATGAGGTAGGTAAGTATGTGATTGCTTTTCCCAGATCCACTAAGTTGGCTCTGAAACTGAAGATCTGTCAGAGTGGTGGCTCATCGGATTGTGATAAAGTTGTGAGATTCTGTATCAGTCCAGCTAGCACACATGAAAGTGACACCTTCGCTTTCGACCTCGGCTTCACGACCATGCATGTGAAGATCTCTTGGTCAACATTGCAATGGCGGCCTCGGCGAACGCCGTCGTAGGTTGGTTATACTCCCTGACTGATATATGTGACGAGGTCATGAGGGTGAGCGATGGTACAAATACAAAGCAGTTTCAAGATGTAGTGCCACTTTGTTTATGTCGTGCACTTACAATATTTAGGGTTATGCTGCCGAACTTACATCTGTGTATGCTGAAGAATTAACGCCAGCCTTGTGGTCTCCCGATTCATATGCTTGTACTCCTGAATTTGCTTGTGTGCATGTTTGGATGTTGTGTCTGGATATTTTGGTGATGTTGGTTTAGGACGATTCTCATTGAAAGGTGTGTGCGTGCTTAATCAGATTTTTACTCTCGCAATGGCTCTGACCTTTGAGGCACAGAACGACCCAGTTGCAGGTCCTGTCTGTCTCATCGTCGTTGAGGAACTGAGAAGCTTGCCAAGCTAATTAGATACTCCCTCAGACCCATATTACTCTTCGCTAGTATGGATATATCTAGCTCTAAAATATGTACATTCATACTAGCGAACAAGCGATAAGGGTCGGAGGGAGTACAAAATTGAGCATTTGTGACATGATTTAGTTCGATAATACTAGCCTGCTTTTTCCACCTCGTAACCATCTTTTAGTTGTTAGCATTAACATGATTAATTCCGCTATGTACGTTAACTCATTGGTGTAAAAGAATCATCATAGCCATCCCTACTTTTATTCAGTCTTCAGTCATGTACAGTGTTGGAATTGAGAACGACTAGCAGACGAGCGCCCTCACGGCACGAACCTGGCAATTCTCTCGTGCACGGACCTTCCGTGCACGCTTTCATGCTGTTTTGGTGTGTATCATTCAGTCTAAACATATTGTTGGAGGGGTGGTGGCTGGAGGCCAGAGCGGGTGTTACGGTCGCAAATAGAAGGAAATTTGATACGCTGGTTATTCTTGTGGCTAGAACACTGTAGAAACAAAGAAACGCGAGGGTTTTTGCCAATACCTCACAACAGTTTGGAGCGGAGCAAGTCATCCTAAGGATTAGGGAGGAATTCTCTGTATGGTTGTTTGCAAAGTTTGGAGGGAGTTATGCGACGACGGGAGAGTAGGCTTTAATCCCAGTGTGTGTGTGTGTGTGTTCCAGAGTGTCACCGATATGAGTTGCTTGCAACTTATTTCCGGTCTTGTATTTTTTTGGTCTCTTCTATATAGATATGGTACGCCTTTGGCGTACTCTCGGCAGTCTAAACATTTCACGAAACTTGGTAACACTAATCTTAAAGCAATAGATCCACGACTAAAATGTACCGTTGGATTGTTTCTTAGAAAAGCTTCAGCTGGGGACTGGGGTGGTGCCGCGCTAGGTGTGCACCTTGGCGCATGATTCCGTTGTCTTAAGCAAATATAACATTTATAGGTGACTCAAATTTGATAGATGTGAGATGAGATTAATAAACGATAGTTGAAGTTATATATGGTAGATCTATATCGTAAGCCTGATCTGCATCGAAGACAAAGTGTCCATAAGAACACCTTCAATTTGAATAAAAGAGCAAGAGGCAAAGTGAGGTGCGCGACTCCATCTTTCTTGTTTGCTATGTTTAATATGAACTAAGTGACAGGATGCAATAGTAAGTAACACATCATGAAAATCGATGAAATAGGTGGTTAACTACATAGTATTACAAAACCTTTAAACAGGTGAAGATACTACATGCTTAGGACATCAACTTTTTTCCAATAATATTCTACGTTCCTATAACTTATGGTGCTTCCTCGTTGTCGGCTTCTCTTCTAGTTGTTCCTGAAAGGAAGAGAAGCCAAATAAGCATATGGATCATATAAAGCTAGAGTTATGCTAAAAAGGTTGAAATTTTGAAGCTGACATCCAAGGTCATCCTCCCTTATAAAATTAACCCACTCTCCAAATTTTGGAGTGAGTGCCCGACCATCCAGTCCCTACAGCAGAGTAAATAAAATACAAGTTGATCAGTGATTCACGAGCCACTATATTCTTGGATCCCAAGTTAAATCTCTACACAAAGTAGAGCTCACCAATTAAGAGAGCCATACTTAAGAGAAAGAGCAATATAACATAGTATAAATGAAGAGCCCGTGACATGTTCTGCTAAGCATAGGAAAAGAATATATGAGACCATGTGTTGCAGGAAATGAGGGCTTAAGAATTTGCATATATCACTCTTATAGGTATGCAAGGCTCCACAACAACATAACGTAAATATTTTAGGTACAGAAGCATTTGATTTACCACAATTTTAACATGCTCCATTCTCTGTTCATGTAATCATAGATCATAGATGAAAAACAACTTAATAGCATGGAAGCGCTCTACATATGATGATGAGCAGTTATTGTAGGTTTGTATAAATGTAACACCACACTTAGTGGGTCAAAATAATGTAACGATGTGTCGACCATGGCTGTCATTCCATGTCTCTATTGGGTTACTTGAACTGAGAATCACATATCATGAGAAAATATAATGGAAATTGGCAAATAACAAGTGATCAAAAGCAGGGACCAATGTGGGATATCTATCAAACCAAAAGATGGTATGCAAGTGCAAAATTCAGTTGAGTCTGTGTGGCAGAAAGGGAGTGTAATATTACCTGATTGAGGGAGAATGTAAATAAGGAGGCATTGTAAATTGGATTTGGCAACAATGATGCTTCTATTGGCTTCCAGCAAAGCAGACACGCTGACCCTGGGGGGGACTTCCAGCAAGGTGCCATAACCTGAAACATGATAATAAGTAATCAGTAAGGTCTCACTTTGACTACATCTTAAGCAAATATGCTCCCATTTTTCAGCAGGAAGGCTCTCATTTTTAAGTAATCTAGATCTCTTTTTCACCACGTAGCTATCAACACCTGCAAGCAAATAAGCTCTCATTTTTACTACACAGTAAAAATGCCTGCATTTTAAGGAGCCAAGCTCCCATTTTTACTACACAAGAAAACCATAACAGAATCGAGCAAATAAACAAAGAACTGAAAGCAGCCCAAAACAATATACGAACTGATCACTGAATTTTGGGGAAAGGCAGATGCATTATTTGTGTAATTGGGCATACTTTGATCTTTGCTGCTGCAGCCACATGCCGTCCTTGATCTTGTTGGAGAGGTGAACAACCTGCTTGTGTGTGAGAGCTCCTTGTTGACGGTTCCACGGAGGTATGTCCGCTTCCTGTGCAATAAAATAGTAATGGTGTCACTCTGCTTCTAAATAATCTTGTGACAAAAAAATGTTTTCTGATGTTGGCATTGCATCTACCACCAATCATCCAAGCAGGACATTACATATTCCGAAGAGGGGTGTGAATCAATAAGATACTCTGGAAGTCTGAACACTGAAGCAAGATACTCTGAAAAGTCTGAACATTGTGCCATAGAATTATTGTTCAGGTGATTTTACCTTTTCTGCCTGAAGCTATGTTTTGTCATCTTGATCAGGTTGGATATGGGTGAAGCAAGCACATGAAGAACAGGTCAAACTTCTGGAATGCCACATTGTGTGTATGCCTTTCATTGTGAATGGTAGGAGCGGTCAGACAAATCAGAAATTTAAGATTAGGACGCAACATGATAACTGATCTAAATGTTTATAGTTACCTCAAAGCAATCAGGCCCATAAATTCGGTGTCAACCTGCACAAAACATCACGACAACAATGCATTCAGAATTAATCCTCATGAGGAAGATACAGAGAAAGGGCATTATGTTCCCACTGCTTGATTTCTTACCCAGATTTCCTCCTTGACCTCCCTGATAGCCTCTTTATATATTTCTTCAGAATGCAAGAAAAAAAAATTGCTTCAGTAACAGCGACATGCATCATGTATGATTTGTATCCTGGATGATCTTCACTATTTTCTTACCTCCTGAATGAACCCTGTTGGAAGTCTCCAAGCATCATCAAGAGCTGAACCGTGATGCTTGTCTTGCACCAAAAGGACCAATTCGGAACTGAATACAAATGTGTAGTACCATATCAAAAGCATTCATACTTTAGTCACTTAAGCTATACGTGCCGAATCACAATAATATTACATTCACATGATCTAAACAATTGCATTCACCTTTGCTAGACATCCTCATATTTCTCTATAGCGACATCAACCTACACTCCTCCTGTGATTAGATAAAGGTTAAATTGCATATATAGGGTCAATGTTAGGCAGTCATATAATTTATTCATGTTATAGAATAAAAAGTATAATACGGTTCAATAGAATTGGTAACCACAACTGTAAGAGATCATCAACATCCTCTTACAAAAAACAGAGCAACAAACTGATCCATCCTAGTTGCCGAAAATATTGTGTGTTGCTAACCATACAAATACACACATTCTGCAGTGTTGAGATAACGGCATGCGCCTACAAACGGTACAAACAAGACTTCTATCAACGTAGGATATAGAAATGAACCAGACAAACTTATTATATGTAATATTTATTCAATTTTCTTGTTTCTTTGTAGCAAGGATGCAGCCCATCGCGCAGCAATATTTCAGCCCCAAATTCATCATAAACAGAAAATTTGAATTAACCCGTATCATGGGAGAATCCATCTGATCTACACTCGTGTATCATCTGTCCTCCTAGGAGAACCTGTAGCACACCATATCATCAATCCTATGATGAGCATCTATTTAAATAAGATATCTTGTGAATAATTATTCACAACATAACTAATATTGCTAAAAAGCATCCGTCCTCCTGGGAGAACCTGTAGCGCACCAATGTTCATATCATCAATCCTATGATGAGCATCTATGTGAATAAGATATCTTGTAAATAATTATTCACAACATAACTGATATTGCTAAAAAGTAGAAATACCAAATGTATTTTATGAAGATGAACAAAGTGTTCCCTTCATCTCTGAATTTGTCTTCCAAGTTGCAACTCATTCCTCATCAATTTTCTGAGCAAAAAGAAAACAACAATACCATCTTTGACACAACTCCCAACGTGGATATACACCCCCTGAACATTGTCATGTGAAGAAAAAGTCACTAAGCATCAACAAGAAACATTCACAAAGAAAGTAAAGAAGACAATATTCATTAGAGAATAAAAATTTCTTGTAAGCTTTACCACAAGAATAAAGAAAATAAGAAATCTTAAATGCTAACTTAAGCATATGAGATTGTACACTGAAGAAGTGAGCTCACCTTATGGCTCAGCTTGCTACCATACTGTAGAAGGAAATACTTGCCAGATAACATAAATTTCTCATAAGCTTAACCACAAAAGACATATGAAATTGGATATTCTGAAATGGAATGCAAACAAAATATTAGAGAGCATCGGCGAAATAAGCGACCTATTAATCCATCATGTAGAAAATAACCTACAATTATGATAAAACGTACAAAACACCACAGAATAGCCAATGATCAACAGGTGAAATCCATAATTCTCCTATAGCTCATTTATCATATGCCAGAAACGTACATGATCAATGTCCTAGGTACGATTGCAACACTATAGAAATTTTCCAATAGTCAAAATTAATTAGAAAGTGTTGTGAACAGTGGTAAACTGAATTTAAAAGTAGGCTTGGATAGCAAGTAGAAAATAATACAAGGAAAATCTTAATCATACTAAGATGTATACTAACCAACTGTGAAAGAATTAACCAAACAAATCAATGCTCAGAACCCAAATATTATACATATGGTCAGAGAAGCCAAAAAATATCTATCATAATACAGAAAGTGTAGATTACATGCCCTCACCTAAAAGTGACTTCACTAATGTCTTTCAGATGTACTCGATCTCTAAGGTGATCGTTCCCTGTTGTTGATCATGAAAACCCAAAGTTAATCTTGTCCACTTCAGAATAACAATATCTAGCACCTATAAATAGGAAGAAAACATATATAAGTATATGACGTATAACAGGGATTAGTTTAAAAAGATTGAGCAGAGAGTGCATACCTTCTGCTTTACTAAGTGCATACCCTGGTAAGGTGCGAGCATCTCTCAAAGAAAAACATCCTGCATATGGGTATGGATCTCATGTCCTAGCACAGTTCGTTGTCATCATATCCAAAAGGAAGAGAACTCAAAATTAAAAGTGAATTATCAGCCTAAAGCAACTTCTTTCACCCCAATAATGGAAAGCGTGATTTTTATGTTAATGGCAAAGATCAAAAGAATAGGATATTTGATGCATGTTATAGGTTGGAAGATACGAAGACATCAAACATATAGATTGTCAAAAATCTCAAATTACAGTAGTGGAATTAATCATGAACATAAAGGCAAAAACTCAGTAAGCAATTTAGAAGAGGGCAAGGGATAAAAATATTTTCACAACATACCTTTAATTGGAAGCTACGAAAGAACACTGATTGCTGGATGAATGACCAGCCCGTTGGGAACCCCAAGAGAAAGGTGTGATGAATATAGCATCAAGATTTTCCCTCAGTTAAGAAACCAAGGTTTATCGTTCAGGACAAGAGCGGACAATACGACTGAAGGTGATGCTTGCTAGCTTGCGACAGTCTCTGACAATTTATATATGGCGCCTCATCCAAGCTTTGCTTGCTAGCTGCAACGCGGAACCTGCACACAACACAACCAAATACTTTGTTCCCAACTTGCGATGAGGTTGTCAATCTCACCGGTTTGCTTGAAACAAAGGGTATGAGCGTATTGAGTGGAAAACAGTAGAAGTATGCGAGTAAAGTAAACAGTACGAGAAAAGTAAACAGGTGATAGCAATATGATGGAAATAGGACCGGGATCCACAGTTTACTAATGGTGTCTCTCCATAAGATAAATAACACATGCTGGGTAAACAAATTACAGTTGGGCAATTGATAGAATAAAGATAAACATGATATGTCAAGAAGATCACTATGCGATTTACTCTGGGCATTACAACAAAATACATAGACCGCCATCCAACTGCATCTATGACTAATAATCCACTTGTGGCGAATCAATCTGAGAACTCCACAAGTATTAAGTTGCGAACAACAGATAATTGCTTTAAGCAAAGTGTGTAATGTAAACAAAGCATATGCCCTCGAGCATATGAATGTTGTTTTCTCCCTAGTAGCAATAGCACATCTACAACCTTAGAGGTTTCTGTCACTCCCCCAGGTTAAATAGAGGCATGAACCCACTATCAAGCATAAATACCCCCTCTTGGAGTCACTAGCAACTACTCGGCCAAGATAGCTACTAACAACGGAGAGCATGCAAGATCATAAACAACATAGAGATAACATAAGATATATTTTAGTATAGCAACTCAATCATAACACCAATATTCATCGGATCCCAACAAACCAAACATGTAGAATTACATAACGGTAATCTCAATCATGTAGGGCAGCTCATGAGATCTAAACATGAAGCACATGGTGGAGGAGACAACCATCTAGCTACTGCTATGGACCCATAGTCCAATGTAGACTACTCACTCATCGCTCCGGAGGCAAGCATGGCGATGAAGAAGACCTCCGGTGGTGATTCCCCTCTCCGGCAGGATGCCGGGAAGAGCTTCTGGACCCTCCCGATCTTCAGGTCGACGGCGGCGGCGGATCGCGATGTGTTCTGGAAAATTGATCGGGTACTTAGGTTTTTTCCGTCGGGGGGTCTTTATAGGCGAAGGGGCATCATCAGAGGTGGCCCGAGGCGACCTCACACATAGGGGGCGCAGCCGGGGGCTGGGCCGCACCGCCCTGGTGTGTGGGGCCCTCGTGGCCCCCCTCCAACTCCTCTTCAGATCTCTGAAAGCTTCCAGGAAAAATAAGACTTCAGAAACTTGTTTCGTCCAATTCCGAGAATATTTCCTGTGTAGCACTTCTGAAACACAAAAACAGCAGAAAACAGGGAACTGGCACTGTGGCGACTTGTTAATAGGTTAGTTCCGGAAAATGCATAAAAGTGCCACAAAGTGTAACGAAACAGTAGGCGTATCAAGCATCCCCAAGCTTAACTCCTGCTCGTCCTCGAGTAGGTAAGTGATAACAAAAGAATAATTTTTGAGGTGACATGCACGTACACAATCTTGATCATATATGTAAGCATTTGTGAGCTGGGATCATAAGAACTTAAAACATGGGCATGAGAGATATAATCTTGACAATAAAATAAACTTAGCAACCATGTTATAAACATGAAAATGAACACAAACAAAAGATTATGCAAATGAAACAATGAAAGTCAAACGTGTGTTCAAATCATAAGGAAAAACATACAAATGGTTTTCAGCTTGTCCTTCATAGAGAGCAAAACATAAATGCATAGGACACCTTCAAGTTTAAGAGGGCGACTAGATACAAATAATTTAAGAACAAGTGAAACCAACAATATGAATCAATCAAAACTTTGGGACAATGCACATTATACTAAGAATGACAACTATGCTCTCTTAATGGTGCATAAAGATAGAAGGTGGTGACTCAACATAAAAGTAAAAAAGAAAGGCCCTTCGTGGAGGGAAGCAGTGATTGCAAGTTTTATAGACCTTCAAAAATTATGGTACTTACCGGCTTTGAGCTCTCATTGCCCCCATCATAAGCATCTTGAATGGGTAGAGTTAATGCGAGAACAATTATGATGCATATGTTTGACAAATCATAAGTCGAAAACCTCGTGCCCCGTGAATACGAGTACCCAAACCTCATGCTACTTTACTTAGAGTCCCAAGCAGGGCTCTTGTCATTGTAAGTATATATGTATCATCGAGAACCGCCAACAGGGTACCTCCGTGTCCGATGACATGGAACAAGCCCACATCAAAATGACAGGACAAGCAGACAATGAACACCTCGACATCTCTTTTATTTGCCATTTGTTTAGCTTTTTATTTTGAGATGCATCGTCGGATGTCCACCATGGGTATGCTGCAAATTTCCACCATGAATTATGCATGGCTTAGATTGGCGGCCCAGGCGTTTCCCTAACACATATACAAACTCCATGATCCCCACAAGATTCCCAATTCATTTCACACCGCGGGCATCCATAAACAAAAGATCACGATATCAACTCAAATAAGAAGTGCAATGTTGAAAGCTTGCCCCATGACAGCATGGATGGGCTAGAATCCAACTTACAACTTGCAAGCATAACAACTCAACATAAAAGACCACAATGTCAAAAAAATTAAGAACAAGGAAAAAGTAAAGTGTGCCTTCTGGTTCGTGGGAGCTTTACTGACTAATTTTCGCATAACACTGGTAAGAGTTTAATTTGAAGAGAAGATAAAAGCAAGTCAAATGTACTTGGAATAGCAAATTGCTAATAGGTATGTATGGTGGACACTTTGGAAAACTTTGGTTTTTAGGAGTTGGATGCACGAGTAGAGCTCATACTCAGTACAAGGCGAGGGCTAGCAAAAGACTAGGAGCGACCAACTAAGAGAGCAATAATGGCCATAATCATGCAAAGCGACAAAGCGACATTAAAAGAAGCATAAGATGGCATCAAAAGTTAAAAACTAAATGATCATAGAGGCTATTGGCGACTTTGTAAGAGTCTAACATGTGTGAGCATGCGCCAAGTCAACCCAAATAAAGCATCAAGGAGAAAACCAAAATAATGCTTCCAAACAATTAAAACAGCGTATGATTTTTTCAAAGGCTCATTAAGCAATCTCAGTTATTTGAGACAAGTAATGCTACAGCAAAACCACTAAGCATACTATCAAAAAGACATCAAGCATGACATGAAAAAGCCTAAGCCGCAGTCTACACAAGCTCCTTCTTGTACCACTATTTTGCATAAAGCTTTTTCTCTTTTCCAACACCATTTGAAATTTTTATATCCACCTCTTTTGATGAAAACCAATAAAGATAAGAGGCAAAAATACACCTTGATGAAAAGATATGACAAGGTCTGAATGCAAATCAAGGCAAAAACGAAAACCAAAAGCAGTAACAGAAAAAGAAGAACACTCGGTTTTTGATAAGAGTGAAAACTAGAGCGTTCTTAGCAAATGAAAAGCAAGGCAACTTCTCCAAAGGAAATTTATTGGGGTCCAACCATTTATTACAGAAAACAAAACTAAACTAACTAAGAAAACTAAAACAACTGATGCTCCAAGAAAAACACATAGTGCATGAAGCAATAAAAATATAGTGTTTTGAAAGGTGACCTGATTTTTGCCGATGAAGAAGGGGTGCCTCGGGGGCATCCCCAAGCTTTGACGCTTGTACTTCTTGGATATTTCTTGGGGTGATGCATGGGCATCTCCAAGCTTGAGCTTTTGTCCATTCTTCAACTCATCTCATCATTCTCCAATCCCTACACTTGAAAACTTCCTTCATACAAAACTAAACACAAATCTATTAGCAACATTAGTGTAGGCATAACATATAATTAACCTCTTTTTGCTTCCGGTTTCAACCCAAAACCACCACATATAAAGTATATACTACTGTAGCAACTTCCCCAAAAGTTCCGTGATCAAAAGAACTAAAAAAGAAAGCGATAAAGCGGCAAAAATGAATAGTGGCAGAAATCTGTCAAAAAAGAACAGCTGATAAAGGTCGAATTTTTGAGGGGTTTTCTGTTGCTCAAATCAAAAAGTGTTCAACTAACGAAAGTTTGTATATAACCTGGGGCATATGCACAAGAAATTTCAGGTCCAAAAGATATATAGAGAATTTTCACAAATTTTTACGGTGCAGCACCGAAAACTGTTTCAGGACAGCAACATCCCCAAATCTTACCTCACTCAAATTAGAGGCTTCTCTTGGCACAAAAACGAAATAAAAAGGATAAGGAGAGGTCATTACAGTAGTAATAACTTCCAAGACTCAAATAAAAGAAAAAGAACTGAATGTAAAAACATTGGGTTACCTCACAAGAGTGCTTTTCTTTAACGCCTTTGAGCTAGGCGCAGAAAATTGCGAATCAAGTAACATCAAGTGATGAAGCATCAAGCTCATAATTTGCTCTAAGAATAGAGTCAAACACTAATTTCTTTATCTTTCCAGGGAAGTGTTTCATACCTTTCTTGAGTGGAAATTGATATTTGATGGTGCCTTCCCTCATATCAATGATGGCACCTACAGTTCAAAGAAAGGGTCTTCCCAAAATAATAGGACATGAAGCATGGCATTCAACATCCATAACGAGAAAATCAACGGGAACAAGGTTATTGTTAACCATAATAAGAACATCATTAATCCTCCCCAAAGGTTTCTTCTTAGCAACATCAGCAATAGGAACATCATAATAACATTTTTCAAGCGGTGGTAAATCAAGCATGTCATAAATTTTTCTAGGCATAATAGAAATACTAGCACCTAGATCACATAAAGCATGGAAATCAAAACCATTAACATGCATATCAATGATGGGTTCCCAACCATCTTCTAACTTCTTTGGAACAGAAGCTTTTTGCTTCAACTTTTCATCCCTAATTTTCATGAGAGCATTGGTAATATGCTTAGTAAAAGCAATATTTAAAGAACTAGCATTGGGAGTCAAAGCAAGATTTTGCAAGAAAAAAATTACTTCAGATATATTGCAGCCATCAACATCAAAATCATTAAAAGAAGTAGAGCTATCATCTCCTATACTCCGAAAAATTTCAACACTCTTTTGAGAAAAAGTTTTGGCAGTTTTAGGCTTTTTAACACAAGGAGTGGGAGTTTTCTCTACACCAATCAAAGTAAGAGGATTGCTAGCATTAGGACCAACATCATTAGAGGTAGTAATAGTACAAACTTTCATATTCCTAGCAATCTCATCCTCTCTTTCCCATCTAGCATGCAATTCTGCTAACAATCTAAGATTTTCATCAATTCCAACTGGAATAGCATTAGCAGTAGCAAAAACATTGTTCTCTTTCACATCATTAGGCAACACTTTTAATTTCAGAAGTTCAACATCATGAGCAAGGCTATCAACTTTAGAAGCAAGAATATCAATTTTGCCTAACTTTTCCTCAACAGACTTATTAAAAGCAGATTGTTTTACCATGAAGTCTTTGAGCATGACTTCAAGTTCAGAGGGCGCGACCCTAGTGTTGTTGTAGAAATTACCATAAGAATTACCATAACTATTACCATTGGTAGAAGGATACGGCCTATAATTGTTACTAGCAAAATTGTTCCTATAAGCATTGTTGTTAAAATTATTATTTCTAATAAAGTTCACATCAACATGCTCTTCTTGAGCAACCAAAGAGGTTAAAGGAACATTATTAGGATCAACATGAGTCCTATCATTAGCAAGCATACCCATAATGGTATCAATCTTATCACTCAAGGAAGAGGTTTCCTCAACAGAATTTACCTTCTTACCTTGTGGAGCTCTCTCGGTGTGCCATTCGGAATAATTTACCATCATGTTGTCGAGAAGCTTTGTTGCGGCGCCCAAGGTAAGGGACATAAAAGTGTCTCCAGCAGCTGAATCAAGTAGGTTCCTTGAAGAAAAATTCAGTCCTGCATAAAAAGTTTGGACAATCATCCAAGTAGTCAGTCCATGATTGGGACAATTCTTTATCATAGATTTCATTTTTTCCCAAGCTTGAGCAACATGTTCATTATCAAACTGACTAAACTTCATAATATTGCTACGCAAAGCTATAATCTTAGCAGGAGGATAGTATCTACCAATAAAAGCATCCTTACACTTAGCCCATGAATCAATACTATTCTTAGTCAAAGACAACAACCAATCTTTAGCCTTTCCTCTCAAAGAAAAAGGAAACAACTTGAGCTTAATAATATCACCATCAACATTCTCATACTTTTGCATCTCACATAGCTCAACAAAATTGTTGAGATGAGCTGCAGCATCTTCAGTACTAGCACCAGAAAATTGCTCTTTCATAACAAGGTTCAATAAAGTAGGCTTAATCTCATAAAAGTTTGCAGCAGGAGCGGGTGGTGCAATAGGAGTGCAGATAAAATCACTATTGTTCATGCTAGTAAAGTCACACAACTTGGTGTTTTCAGGAGTAGCCATTTCAACAAAACTAAAAGTAGACAAGTAAAAACAACTACCAAGGATTCTATTTTTTTGGGTTTTTGATAATAAACAATGCAAGTAAAATAAATAAAGTAAAGCAAAACTTAAAACAAAGTAAAGGATGTGTGTGCGAAAAAATCCCCTTGCAGAGGTCTTCCACTTCTTCCCCGACAACAGCGCCAGAAAAGAGCTTGATTGCTGGATGAAGGACCAGCCCGTTGGGAACCCCAAGAGGAAGGTGTGATGAATATAGCAGCAAGATTTTCCCTCAGTTAAGAAACCAAGATTTATCGTTCAGGAGAAGAGCGGACAATACGACTGAAGGTGATGCTTGCTAGCTTGCAACATCCTCGGACAATTTATATATGGCGCCTCGTCCAAGCTTTGCTTGCTAGCTGCAACGCGGAACCTGCACACAACACAACCAAATACTTTGTTCCCAACTTGCGATGAGGTTGTCAATCTCACCGGTTTGCTTGAAACAAAGGGTATGAGTGTATCGAGTGGAAAACAATAGAAGTATGCGAGTAAAGTAAACAGTCCGAGAAAAGTAAACAGGTGATAGCAATATGATGGAAATAGGAACGGGATCCACAGTTCACTAGTGGTGTCTCTCCATAAGATAAATAACACATGCTGGGTAAACAAATTACAGTTGGGCAATTGATAAAATAAAGATAACGTGATATGTCAAGAAGATCACTATGCGATTTACTCTGGGCATTACAACAAAATACATAGACCGCCATCCAACTGCATCTATGACTAATAATCCACTTGTGGCGAATCAATCCGAGAACTCCACAAGTATTAAGTTGGGAACAACAGATAATTGCTTTAAGCAAAGTGTGTAATGTAAACAAAGCATATGCCCTTGAGCATATGAATGTTGTTTTCTCACTAGTAGCAACAGCACATCTACAACCTTAGAGGTTTCTGTCACTCCCCCAGGTTAAATAGAGGCATGAACTCACTATCAAGCATAAATACCCCCTCTTGGAGTCACTAGCAACTACTCGGCCAAGATAGCTACTAACAACAGAGAGCATGCAAGATCATAAACAACATAGAGATAACATAAGATATATTTCAGTATAGCAACTCAATCATAACACCAATATTCATCGGATCCCAACAAACCAAACATGTAGAATTATATAACGGTGATCTCAATCATGTAGGGTAGCTCATGAGATCTAAACATGAAGCACATGGTGGAGGAGACAACCATCTAGCTACTGCTATGGACCCATAGTCCAAGGTAGACTACTCACTCATCGCTCCGGAGGCAAGCATGGCGATGAAGAAAACCTCCGGTGGCGATTCCCCTCTCCGGCAGGGTGCCGGGAAGAGCTTCTGGACCCTCCCGATTTTCGGGTCGACGGCGGCGGCGGATCGCGATGTGTTCTGGAAAATTGATCGGGTACTTAGATTTTTTTCCGTCGGGGGGTCTTTATAGGCGAAGGGGCATCGTCAGAGGTGGCCCGAGGCGACCTCACACATAGGGGGCGCGACCAGGGGCTGGGCCGCGCCGCCCTGGTGTGTGGGGCCCTCGTGGCCCCCCTCCAACTCCTCTTCGGATCTCTGGAAGCTTCCAGGAAAATTAAGACTTCAGGAACTTGTTTCGTCCAATTCCGAGAATATTTCCCATGTAGCACTTCTGAAACACAAAAACAGCAGAAAACAAGGAACTGGTACTATGGCGACTTGTTAATCGGTTAGTTCCGGAAAATGCATAAAAGTGCCACGAAATGTAACGAAACAGTAGGCAAATGGTGTAAAAACAAGCATGGAGCATCAAAAATTATAGATACGTTGGAGACGTATCACACACATCTGTTGTGCTTCTTTTGATAGGGGCACATATAAGGTACTTGAATCCTACAAAGTTCATCAGTAAGTAGGTAAACCAGGTAAAATCAAGGCAATACACACAAATAAATATATATATTAGAATATGTATGCTCATACAAAAATGCAGTTGTAAAGAAAGGGGAGGTTGTATGCCAAACAACATGGACATACGACCATTTCAGCAAAGGAAGAGCACCTAAAGGAATAAGCGAACATGCAGGAAACAACATGCGTTCATCTCAAAAAGAAACATTGCACCCTTTTCATATAATCTGCAATTTAAAGTATTAATTTCCAGGTAGGCATACATTGGTTCTACAAATATGATAGAAAACCACAGAAAGAACTTGACCGCTTCATGTAATAAAATCATTAGGGAGAGCATGTACCTTTTGTTGTTGTTTTGCTTCGATGCAATTTCCTCCTCAAAACCACATAATAGAGCAGCAAGAAAATGACACACATGGAGAGTTTCACCGTGGGGAGAGGCACTCCCACCTCCACCATGTCCATCCTCCTCAAATTCTCAGCTGAGCAAGCAAATAACACACTATACAAATCAGGTATGAGTGAGAGATTGAGAGAAGACAAAGAGAGAGATGGGATCAGGAGTCACAAAGAACGGAGAATGGCTCCAGCGGAGGTCGAGCTTCCTGGGAGAGAAAGGGAAAGAGAGAGAGGGACCTGCATCGGTGACCACCAAGAAGGAGGCAGCAGGGATTGCCACCTCCTCCTTCTGGTCCTCTGTTGGGCGATGTGAGGCACCGCCGATGGTTTGAGGCGGCACGCCGCTCCTCCAGCCGCCCGTGACTCTGTCGTTCTCCCATGCCGCCATCCTTCCCAGCCGTCGGCACCTCTGGCCTCCCCTGCCCGTGCGCCACTTCACAAGCCGCCCGAGCCGGCCCGCTGGCCGTGCCAGACGCATGTGCCGGCCGCACCGCCCGCGCCTGCTTGCTGGCCGCATGCACACGCGCCGCCCAGCCACCTCCTCCTCGTCCTGCCTTCTTGGAGAAGATGCACGATGCTGCGCTGCTCGGCTCTGCCGCTGCGAGGATGATGATTGGCCGAGGAGAAGGAACGGCTAGCTCTCGCAAGAACGGCAGTGGGAGCAGCGACGGGGAAGAGCAGGGGAACGTGGGAGACGAGAGAGGAGAGGATGGCTCGATCTAGGGTTTCCAGGATATTTTTGGTTGGGCCTGCTTTTTTGTCTCCTCATCCGATTGGGCTGGTGGGGACTCATCCGATTGGGCTGGTGGGGGCTATTGCATGCAAGTGGACGCGCAAGTGGGCATGCAAGTGGAAAAGGTGCCGCCCTCTGACCACTGGGTCCCCCGAGCACATGGCCGACCCATCAGCGACCAAAACACCGAAACGCCCGGTGAACAAAAAAGCATTATAGCGCGCAGTAAAAAAATGACAGCGAATGGAGGGCTGAGATGCTCTGAGGCAGCGATCCGACGGTCCAAAATGGCTAATCGTTGTGAATGTGAGTAGGGGTTGCACCAATTATATCTTTAGATGGGTGTTGCGACATCATTCCCTCGCCCGGTGGGTGCTACTGCTACCTCCTTCCCATGGCTGTCTGGGTCGTATAATTTTATTGCATTTAGTAAAAAAACACGGGAAATGCTTGAATGGTGTGATGTGCGTTTGAAGTAACACTTGGTGTCGGTTTGGTTTTCTTATGTACATCTTTGAAAGTGTGGCTCTTCCAATGATGCTACTCGGCTAAGCTGATATTCACTAAAAAATTATTTATAAATGTCTGCTTAAGTGCTTATTACAACATTTAATTTGTGTTGGTTACTGCTAAAAATGTGCTAATGTTGCACTGGTATTTACAACATATCACTTGTGCTCTTTCAAAACTACAGTTAAATAAACATCACAGGTTGGGTGTTAAGAAAATGTCAAGCTATAATCTCACGTTGTTGGTAAAATCAATGCAATTTTGTAGCCAGGTGGTCCCCTGGTGGCCCACTTTAGCTCAAAATGTTCGTCTTGAAATTTTTAAGCCGTGCTCCCCGATCTTGCCTTTTTCCGAGTCTCGTAGCTCCTGGAAAATAAAAACGCTAAAAAAACATGTTTTCTATCAAGGAGAGTTAAATTAAAAAATAGGGGATTAATTGGAAAATCTCCGAAATCAATGCAAATCATGATTATAACATCTCATAATATCTAAATATGTTAGAATATACATCAATAAACTACAAAGTTCGTGCATAACTTTTGTATGTATCATACATATATCTCGGATAAGGTTCAACTGAGTTGGTGATGATGAGGGAGTTACAGAGCTGAGCCGGTGAACTAGAGAACCGAAAGCAACATGGTAGTGAATCTAGAGGGTTGTGGGCCGTAGAGGTGAAGGGGATGTGTGGTGTCGAGAAATATAACAAAATAGATGCAAAATTACAAACAAAAAAAACTAGCGGAAAATATCAACATAAACAAGCTTCTTCCTC
This sequence comes from Dactylis glomerata, assembly GCA_007115705.1. NCBI lineage: Eukaryota > Viridiplantae > Streptophyta > Magnoliopsida > Poales > Poaceae > Dactylis > Dactylis glomerata. The sequence goes on along the minus strand of QXEO01000430.1, from coordinate 7,234,519 downwards.
TGTTGTGTTATGGGGGCGGAATTTTTTTTACGGTGTGTCATGAAGCCCAACATCTATGGTTTGACGTGCCAAGATAATTTGATTTATTGGTCCATAGAAACGCAGTGGAACCTATCTTATAAGTATGGTGTCAGATGGGATCCCACCTAAATTCAACCTGTGGTTTATTTTTTTTTTAGTAAAAAATAAAAAATTACACTAAGATTGACAAAATAAGCTATAAGTAGGTCTTAAATGAGATCTCACTTGACACCTTAAACCTAACAACTATGGCTTAACATACCAAGGCTTTTAAATCCGTAGCAATGCAGAGATATTTAGCTAGTACTTCCTCCATCTATAAATATAAGATGTTTTAGATTTGTGAAGCAAATGTATGTAGACAAGTTTTAGTGTAGGGACCGGCTAGGGCTCAATCGACTGAGAGCGATCGATTTTTTGACTGGAGCGATCGATTTTTTGACTACCTCGAGCGAGCGTTCCAGCGATTTCCAATCTTTGTCTCATAAACGTTGCGCATGCTATCGATAGCCCATGGGCCTTTGTCTCCGGGCTAACTAGTGGCTGCTTCTTTTCTGTTTTAATCTGTGCCAACTCATTGATTGGGGCAAACCCTATTTGACGCTCGTTGTGTTCGTTACGGACATAACGTTTACCTCTTCTTTTGTTGCTTCGTGTTTCCATTCTTTTCTGGGCCGAGCCCATTTACTGCTTCGCTTGTATCTCCGCAGGAGAAGATGACAAGGGTAGTCTTTTTTTTCTCATATCCGTAATGCTCCTGTAAGTTTGTCCTCTACTCCTACGATGTAGGACTAGATCTTGTTTTTTTTATTTTTTCATCTGTTCTTCTATTTTCTGTTTTTTCTCCAATTTGAACATTTTTTTAATTTGAACACTTTTAAAATTAAACAACTTTAAAATTTGAACAGTTTTCAAATTGAACATTTTTTAAATGGAACAAATTTTAAATGGAACAAATTTCAAATGGAACAAACTTCAAATGGAACAGATTTCAATTTTGAACATTTTTCGGATTTGAATATATTTTCGAATTTGAACAGATTTTTAAATTTAAACAAATTTCGAATTTTGAATAGTTTCAGATTTGAACATAATTTCGAAATTGAACAGATTCCAAATTTTAAAATATTTCAAATTTTGAACATTGGATTTAAAATCTGTTCACTAAAAGACATGCACCAGTACGTATAAGAAACAAAATGCAAGGAGCGATCAGCTGAGAAGACATAAGCGAGACATGAGCGAAAGCTGTCAAACAATAAATAGGCCAAGCCCAATAACATAAAAAGGGTACGCGCCGCAGCAGTGCTAACCGGCACAAAACGAGTTGAATAGGAGCACCCATTGATTGGTCGATCAATGATCACGTGAAGCAATTTCACAGTCTTTTTACAACAGAGAAAATACGAAAAATTATAAAAAAATGAAATAATGCAACTTTAATTTATAGTCTTATAATGCAATTTTAATTGTAGACATAATTCTGCTATAAGTGAGACCATGTAATCTATGTTTTTCTCACCTGGCGCCCCTTTTTGAAATTAAGTACTCTTGAAATCAAATAAATCAATGAGTGTAACTTTTTTACCAGGCCGCATTAACAACCTGTGTGTAGGATACAACGACAGATGGTCAGAAAAACCCACTTGCAAATGGTGAAAACTTTAGTTGCGACTAATTTAAACTCGAAAATTCACAATTGCAACCCACGTGCAATTTCCTGCCAACACGAATCATGACGCTAATGCAATGGCCGAACACATTATTTCTTAGATGCAGCCCACTATCATCTAGAAAACTAAGTTGCAATCAACTTGCAACTAAAAGCCTAGTTTTACCCCAGTTGTAACTCTTAGCCAATATAAATCACAATGCTACTCTAACGGTCATGGACATTTTTTCTCGGTTGCGACGCACTTACAACTGCAAAATCCCAGTTGCAACCTAGTTGCAGATCCAGCCCATATAAATTATGACACATGGGTCGCAACTGGACACCGAGTTGCACAAAGGGTGCAACCACATAATCAGTTACACTCGGGTTGCAACTAGCCTATCCTATTTGCACACGAGATTTAACTCGACACCTAGTTGCACACGAGGTGCAACCAAACACCGTACTCAGTTACACACGGCTTGCAACTAGCCTACCCCAGTTGCGCACGAGATGCAACTTGACACCTAGTTGCACACAGGGTGCAAGTAGACACCCAGTTACACATAGGTCGCAACTAGCTTACCCCAGTTGCGCACGAGATGCAACTTGACACCTAGTTGCACACACGGTGCAAGTAGTCACCCAGTTACACATAGGTCGCAACTAGCTTACCCCAGTTGCGCACAAGATGCAACTGGACACCTAGTTACACACGGGGTGCAACCAAAACACCTAATTGCACACGGGGTGCAACCAAACACCTAGTTGCACATGGGATGCAAACAAACACCTAGTTACACACGAGTTGCAACTAGCCTAGTCTAGTTGCGCACGAGATGCAACTGGACACCTAGTTACACACGGGGTGCAACCAAAACACCTAGTTGCACACGGGGTGCAACCAAACACCTAGTTGCACACGGGATGCAAACAAACACCTAGTTACACACGAGTTGCAACTAGCCTACTCTAGTTGCGCACGAGATGCAACTGGACACCTACGGGGTGCAACCAGGCACCCAGTTACATACGGGTTGCAACTAGCCACATGAGGTGCAACTGTACACCTAGTTGCACACAAGATGTAACTGGACAACTAGTTTCAACCGGGGTGCAACTAAACACCAAGTTGCATAGACATCCAGTTGCACACATGATGAACGAGATGTGATAAGCCCGACAACACATTTAGATGCAACTACTCCCCAACTCAAAATGATGTCACTATAAATGTGTTAAGGGTACATAAAGATAAATACAAGTACATATCCAAAAAATAAAAATATTTGACCAATTATATATTCAACAACTCATTTTTGACAAAAATTATAGTTTGAGTATTTTTTTTAAATGTGACACTAAATAAAAGAACATTTAAATAATACCAAGCACACGCACAACATCGCTGTAGGGGCTTCCCCTACCGCATTTCCTTTCAAAAAAAGCACACGCACAACACATTTGCACTCACGTGCCTTAGGTTTGGTTGTGTGGGAGAGATACGACAATGTCAGACACGATTAATGGCGCTGCAAACCTGTTTATCTTAGTGTTGACTAAGATTTAACCAATTCTTTGGCGACTAACAATAGATGATCTGAAACAAAGAAAAAAATCAATAACTTTGAAACTAAAGATGGAAAAGAATGAATGAAAATGGTATACAAAGAGTCCACATAAATGCAAACAATTGCATACATATTTTTAGAAAAAAACATTGGTCGAACATATAAAAACATTGAAAAGACAAAAATCTCACTTACATATCAAAGCCCACTAGCCCAGATCGGAAAACAAAACAGAAAAAAGACCCGCACAAGTCCCACGTTTGGACATACTACAGGCCTACAGCGGGTGTTCAAAACGAGAAACAAACCAAAAGTTAGACATACGTTGCTGTTAAGAAAAGAGTGGCGCACATATCTTTATGGACAGATCTAACGGACGTTGACTCGTGTGAGATTTATTAAAATCTCAGGCGACTGAGAACTAGCGATTCCGATCTTATATTTATAAACAGAGTAAGTATTTGTCTTGCAAAAAAGGTACTCCGTATTTAGCTAGTCGCCTAGTTTCAACCGGTTTTGCCAAACTTAAGAAACTTCCGTGCGATCTAGGGCTATCAAAATCTCTTGAAGAGACGAGGAAATCAGAACCAACGAGCCAAGCAAACCCTATCCGGCGCGCAAGAAAATAAGGATGGAGAGCGCCGGCGCGCAAGCGGGCGATCCGGCGACCCTTCTAGTAAGCTCGGACGGCGGTTCTCCGGCGGATGAGAAGAGAAGGACGGAGAGCGGTAGCGCATCGTCTTCTTCGGCTGCTCCGCTTCCGCCTCCGCCTCCGCGCCGGGGCAGAGTAGCCATGCTCGCCAACGGGTTTTCCGCGGACGGCATATCACACGCCGACGTCATCGAGTACTACACGCATCGCGACGGAGCCATCTACAGAGCCACTGATTCCTTGGCCAAACTGTATCGTCTCCACGATACCAGCGAGAGTACGTACTTGTGGGTTTTTTTATCCCAAATTTCAGTTACGACATGAGTACATGTTTAGATTAGTGATTTGTAGGGTTAATTTAAATTATGATTCTGCAACGCATCCTATAGTGGTGAATCGTCTCATCTCCATCACTCAAAACGCATTATGAGTTTCAATAATATTCACTTTTCCTCGGATTGTCTGTCTGTTGGCCCCTGAATTTTATCATACGACAGAAACCACATCAATTTGTCCATACTTGGTCAGCTAGTTCAAACCATGCTTATCATAGGATCTTTAAGAGAACCCAATTTGCGATTATCCTATTAGCACTGTATTAGTAACTTGTAGCTTCACACTAGCGACCATATTTAAGTCAGATTTGATTTTGCAAATTTGTGGGGATATTTGCACATCCATGACAAATAATATAACTCTATTAGTAAATTGTAAGTTAGCACTGTCATATTTAAGCCATGATTCGATTTTCTAGTTTTGGACAGCACTTTGGTAATATCATATTTTTTGTTCCTTTCGATTAGAGTCGGGTTACAAATTTTCTAATGCATGTACAACTATTGCTGGTCGATCTGCAGCTGGGCTGGAGGCAATGATGAGGTCGGAGCCAACAGATTATTGCTCGCCGAAGTGGAGGTCCTGTGAAACACACTATCCTTCCACCATGATGCAAATATTCTCACTGAAGCTGGCATATCCTCCTCCATCCGGTGATTACCTAGTTCAGGTGTACGGATTCATGGCTCTCCGCGACACTCTGACCCTCTGCGTAACTACGTCTTCAACCGCAGCAGGGACGATCCTTTGGTCGTGGAACAAGAGGACGAACTTATTCCAATGTCCGGCCCCAAGAGAGGCATCTGGTGGCACGACATGACGCTGCTCGAGTTCGACATGCGGCTCAAGAGAGGGGACAAAGAAGAGGACGATCTGCAGCTCATCGATGGCGCTGTCTGGTTCAACGACAGCTGCTCGACGCACGCTAGAGTGAACACGAGACGCATCGACGGCGACTACGGCTCGGTGGACGTATGCTACGCGCTCCTGCACAGCGCGATGGAGGCCACGGTGGAGATTGCGGTGGCGGAGCTGCTCGGCGGCTTAAGCCTCTGTGCCACGGCGATCTATATCAGCGCGATGGAGGCCACGGTGCAGCTGTTTGATGGCGTCATCCCTGGTCCTGATGGTTGTCCGATATATAAGCTGGATAGGTGTGTGGTTGGTAATGGTAGTAGTGGTTGGCGAGCTGATGATGACCTTAAGTACATGGTTTCTTCCGGTGGTCGTCGGAGATATGAGGCAGAAAACTGTGCGGTTGCTGCTGGTGGCGGTGGTCAGAGATATGAGGTTGGTAAGTATGTCCTTGCTTTTCATAGGTCCACTAAGTTGGCTCTGAAGCTGAAGATCTGTCAGAGCGGTGGCTCATCGGATTGTGATACGGTTATGAGGTTCTGTATGAGCCCAGCTAGCACGCATGGAAGTGACACCTTCGCTTTCGACCTCGGCTTCGCGAAATTGCATGTGAAGATCTCTTGGTCGACATTGGAAAAATGGCGGCCTCGGCGAACGCTGTCGTAGGTTGGTTATACTCCCTGACTGATATATGTGATGAGGCCATGAGGGTGAGCTAGTACAAATACATAGCAATTTCAGGATGTAGTGCCACTTTGTTTATGTCGTGCACTTCAATATTTAGGGTTATGCTGCCGAACTTACATATGTGTATGCGGAAGAATTAACGCTAGCCTTGTGGTTTCCCGATTCATATGCTTGTACTTCTGAATTTGCTTGTGTGCATGCATTTTGGATGTTGTGTCTGGATATTTTGGTGATATTGGTTTAGGCCGATTCTCATTGAAATGTATTACGTATATTATTATTTGCCATTCGTTTGTAGATAACAAAACGGTGTGTGCGTGCTTAATCAGATTTTTACTCTCGCAATGGCTCTGAGGCAGAGAACGATGCAGTTGCAGGTCCTGTCTGTCTTCGTCGTTGAGGAACTGATAAGCTTGCCAAGCTAATTAGATACAAAATTGAGCATTCGTGACATGATTTAGTTCGATAAGACTAGTCTGCTTTGTCCACCTCATAACCATCATTTAGGTGGTAACATTAACATGATTAATTCCGCTATGTACGTTGACTCATTGGTGTAAAAGAATCATCATAGCCATCCCTACTTTTATTCAGTCTTCAGTCATGTATAGTGTCAGAATTGAGAACGACTAGCAGAAGAGCGCCCTCACGGCACGAATCTGGCAATTCTCCCGTGCACGTTCTCATTCTGTTTTGGTGTGTATCATTCATTCTAAACATATTGTATTTCACGATAACTTGATGAAACTTGGTAACACTAATCTTAAAGCAACAGATCAACGAGTAAAATGTACCGTTGGATTGTTTCTTAGAAAAGCTTCAGCTGGGGACTGGGGTGCTGCCGCGCTAGGTGTGTAGTGCAGTGCTCTGGGCGAAAGTCATGGCGTCGATAGTGTTTATGGGTGTTGCGACATCATTTCCTCGCCCGGTGGATGCTACTGCTACCTCCTTCCCATGGCGGTCTGGGTCGTATAATTTTGTTGCATTTAGTAAAAAATAAACACGGGAAATGCTTGAATGGTGTGATGTGTGTTTGAAAGTGTGGCTCTTCGAATGATGCTACTCTGCTAAGCTGATATTCACTGAAAAGACAAAAAAAATTATAAATGTCTGCTTAAGTGCTTATTACAACATTTGATTTGTGTTGGTTACTGCTAAAAATGTGCTAATGTTGCACTGGTATTTACAACATATCACTTGTGCTCTTTCAAAATTACAGTTAAATATACATCACAAAGCAAAAGGTTGGGTGTTAAAAAAATGTCAAGCTATAATCTCACGTTGTTGGTAAAATCAATGCAATTTTGTAGATACATGCGTCTATATTCTACTATTTCTGTACTACGTACACTTTTTTTGTACAGCCACTGTCCATCTAAATGTGTGATCTACAACTGCTCACAGTTTATTATTCCCTATAAGATAGTGATGCGATGTCATCTGAAAGGTTCCAGCAGGGCCGTCTCTTCCAGAAGAACAGCCGTCTGAAAACATTCAGCAGCTTCTAGTGCCGATGAACTGCCCCCTTCATCTTGATAGATTAAACCGAGGTTAAACCATGCAACATGATTTGTTCCGTCCAGTCTCAGCGCATCAGTCAGGAAGCACCTTGCAGCATGCAGGGGCCTCACGCCAAGCTGTCGAAGAGCAACAGCGGCTGATATCAAACTCGGTACGTGGTTAGGTTCGAGGTCTAAAGCTGTGGAGTATGCCCTGAGAGCTTCCTTTAGAAACCCTCTCGCTTCATTTAGCTTTCCTGCATCGACAAACACCTTTTCATTAGTATTAAGCGAAGAATCATACTCCTTGTGAATTACTGAAATGATTTGGTATCAACACAATGCAAGGATTCTTAAGGCTAGGGAAGTTGGAGGAAAGAAAGAAGCACCTGTAGCATGATAAGCCAAGGGCGAATATGCATTGATAGATTTTATTTTCGATACGCAAAGCTCTGCATTACTCCACTGTGACAAGCTTAGGTACAAAAGGGCCAGATCATACCATGTCTCTGTTTCCATACTTCTATCATCCTTCTGGCCCTGCAAAAAAGGCAAGGCAGCATCAGAGAGTTCTTTTTGTTTCAATGGAAATTCGATAACTACATGTGACTAACAATCTAGGTTCTCCCTTACTAGGAAAACAATATTCTCAATATGAGCATTGCAATTTAATATTTCAACCAAATGGACATGCCTGGCATTCCTACATGATGCACATTATCCAGCTGTCTTAAATCAGGAGATGATCAAAGATGTACTGTCCTACCTTTTTCTTATACTTAACATATATTTTGTCCAACAGATACAGAATTTTAATTTCAGTTTGTCATGACAAATGCAAATAGATTTAGTACGGTATGATTTAGAAAAAAAACAAAATGAGTTTTTAAATAAGTAGCTACCTGTAACACCAAAATCCCAGAGCTGAAGTTTTTCGTCCTAAGTTCCATGACAGCAAGAAACTGTGTATAAGTTTCAATTGCCTTCTTAAATTGCCCGTTTGCAGCCTGAATCTTGGCTTTGGTTTGCAACAGATCTCCTTGACACCACTTTGCAGTCTGATCAATGGCAGCATTTACAATAGATTCAGCATCCCCATACCGTTTTTGAGCACTCATGATCCGAGCTATAAGGAGCCAAGTCCTTAATTCTGAACCATTCTCCAATTTCAGCAACTTCTTTGCATACAAAGCTGCTGCATCTAGTTTCCTCTGATCAGCATTTTCTAGGCTGAGATGGTACATTACCTTTAAATCTTTAGGTTGCATCTTCTTTTCAGCAACACGGAGCACCTCCAGTGCTTCACGCTGCTGAGAAGCTCTCTCTGTGTCACTCGAAGCATATCTAGCCTGATGGGAGAGTGAAATGCCAAGTAAAAGGTCCGCGACAACCTCTAACTGGTCACAACCTCCATGTAGACTAGCAAGGGCTCGGCGTGCATAGGAGGCACCTTCTTCAGCACATGCACCATTCTTGCTACAAATTTTTGAAGTAAGAAGAAGTTCTTTGATACAACTGGAGTCCTCTCCAAACTTCAGTATCATTTTGAGCAGATTGAAGGCAGTTAGATCATCTTCTTCTGCCAGGTAACACAACGCAACATTGTACATCCACTCTCTCCCGTGTAACACACTAGGTAATAGTTTTTCAAACTGGATGGCTAGAGGTTTTAACCGCCCTGACATGGACAATGCATAAGTAAGATGATGCATCACAGTTGGGTCTCTCTCAAGTCTTCCAAGGTTAAATTTCATCAATAAAATCATCAAGAGAAGAATAGCTTCTTCAATATTGTTTTCAGGTACAAATGAACCATACGATTGGGGTCGAAGGGTTGGAGTGCAGGCCTCACAGCCACTGTATAGGAGAAAAATAGCAAACTCCTGTTGTATTGTACCAATGGTCCTTGCATCGAGGTTCCAATTTCTAAGAAGAGCTCTCCTATATGAAGAGAGAGCTTCAGGAGGGAAATCTCCTAATTTCCATAGCTCCGGAAGCAACTTGACGGCACTGCATATTGTTGCATTCAAGTTACTACCATCTCCAAAATTGGTTGGTAAACCCTCAGGCAGTGCTGATTCCACAACGTCCAATATTGTACTGCACTCCTGTGCCGCTTCTGTAAAACGAAATTGAGTTGAAGTGTACCACCAAAATGAGGGAAAATATTGAATGATGGGCATCCATAGAAAATTTAAGAGAGGTGGAAGTTGTACCTTTCAACTTCCCAACATCACGAAGTGCTATAGTTTTGAGATATATGGTCTCCATTATTAGATTAACAGCATGCAAGGACATTGGAGGGTAACCGGAATGTGGATTAGTCCTTGCTAATCTGGTGATAGAAATTTTCAAGTCGGGAATCAATGCAGGCATATTTATCCCATTAAGCATATGAAGTGCTTCTTCAACATGCCCCCTTTGGTATTCTACTTTTGCTAGCAATGCCCTTGCTTCCTGAAAATTTGGCGATACTAACTTAGACATGCAATGAGACTTGAGAAGAAGTTAAAACTGCAGATTGATTGGGTTGTTATTTCACAAGGGATGCACATATTCTGATATTCAGTGTATGCACTGTATTGTTGTTGACTAATGAGAAGGTAATTCAGAACTAGCATAAAACACATCATATAATCATAATGAAGAAAAATGGCAGGCAGTGGCACATAATATTTCATAACAGCATGCCCAAACTGTCGAAGATGAATAGTTTCGACACATTATTCTACAGTAACGTATAGACAACAAGCCAGATAAATAGTCACACAAACAGCTCAAGAAAACATTATTAGGAAACAATAATATAGGCGCGGTGGGTAGAAATTCCAAACAATGAGCACGTCCCACAAAAGTGCTAAATTTGCCTCAGTTCCCATAAATGTACTCAATTTGATCATTGATGTGATAGAAAATTCCAAACAATGTGCACATTCGACAAAACTACACACTCGGCCCCATAGTACCATCTGTTGTCATGAGAAGTTTTATGTAACAAGATGAAGCACCAACCTCATGGTGAAGGGAACCGCCCTCCTGAAGGGACAGCTCGGCCTCCTGAATACCGACATTATTGGCACGCAACTCGATTTCTCCATTGTTGGCATGCAACTCGATTTCTCCATTCGATGGGGTCACCTCATCCACTCTAATGGCCTGCTCCCCGGAGCACAGGCACTGCATCGCCATCCGGCGGAACAGATTACGAGACCTCCCCCTCTCTTTCCTGCCCTCCATCATGCTCCATCATACCTTTCCTACCACATTTCCCTGGTACAATCATGTGTTAGCAAATGATTGATCATTAGTAACCATGGCATTGCATGGCTTGGTGCTATTTGAGCAATAATCCTACAGAAAGTACAGGATTATACATAACTGGATTAAAGACATCACATTTGGATGCTAGGATTTGGGGATCGCCCATCACGGTTTTACTTGTCTGTCAGTTCTGAAGATTTATCTGACGGACGAAGATGAGAAAATGTAGAGAGCAGACGAATGGTCTGTGCACTAGGACAAGATTTCACCTCCACCACTACAGCATCAGTATGGGAGATTCGAACAAAGACTCCAAATTTTGCTCATATGGTCGAAACGATAATCGTTCAGAATTACTCCTAAATTATAGGAGTACTAACAAATAAGAAAAAAAAATACAGGGAGAAGCCCCGCCGGTAATTCTACCAAACTAACCGCTTGGAGAACTCGCTCACCTTGGCCGCACGAGGAAGACGCGATTTCTCCCCCAAACAACTCAATTGGCCGATCAAAATCCAATCCCGCCCCCTTGCTCGATCGTTATGACCGCCAGTTCGGCCCGAATTCGGACCGAACTGGGGCGAATCGGGGGTCACGGGATCGGGGGAGTCGCGGGGAAGCGGCCGGAATGGCGATTGGGTCGAGATTCCGAAGGCCGCTCCGAGTTCCGGAGCCGAATCCAAGAGACGCGAGCCGCGAGCGAGTAAAATTTGGCTGGGTCACAGCCGATGTTTACGGAACTTTCGCTGGGGCTGGACAGCAAAGAACGGGTTCGGCGAAGAAGTCGAAGGGGGGCTTTTTTCCGGATAGAGACTGGTTGTTTTGCAATATTAGTAGCGCGCTATTTCAAGGATGGTTTTGCAACAGAATGCAGGAATTTACGTAAGACTGGACGGGCAGTGCCGTGAAATTCTGAAAGAGCAAGGAGTAGGCTGCAAAATTGGAATGACGCTTGACTTTCTTGGAACGTCCGAGTGTTGCTCCAGATTGTTAGGCCAGCAGGATCACGCGTGGCTATTATTTTATTTATCTTTTAAAGCAAAAAACATAAGATAATATAGGTCCACTTTCTGCCAGAATGACAGGCTGTGGTGTTCCGGGCCCACATGTCACCGACCGAACACTTTGAAACAAACATAAGGTACTGGGTCAACTTTGTACCAGAATGACAGGCTGTGCAATACACGGGCCCACATGTCACTGAAAGGGACCAAGGTCGTGGAGAACTGATTCTATAAAAAAAAAGTCGTGGAGAACTGGGCCCGTTTCAGTCACTCCCGCATACTTTCTAACGCGTGCCAAAGTGTCTGGGCCGCAAAGACGAGTGCTTTGGTCCTCACCAGCCGAATTGTTCATGGACCGCGCAATGGGCCAAAAATCCTGGTCGATTTGGAGGTATTGCCTTTTTCTCCTTCTTTCAGTTCATGGCAATGTATATCAAGCAAAAATGTTTTGCCATGAAAGGCGTGAAGCTGATATGGAAGCTCGTAGATTAACGAAATCCTTTACTTCTAGGGAGTCTCGAAGATATGTTTGGCTTTTTAAACCCCCTTGAGGGTCTGAATATTTCCTATAAACTTGTTAAGCCGGATTTAATAAAGCTTAGCCGTTCCGCTGAAAAAAGGCTACGTATATCAAGAAAAAATTGTTCACTCATGCTAGAAAATCAAATAAATGTCCTTCTTTCCCGTTTCAAAAATATAAGAAAGTACAATTTTCATCTATTACTTGAGATTATTTTTTTTGATCTGGATTAGTATGGAAAGGACCCTGAAGTCTTGGAAATGTCCTAGCCCATCAACCGGAAAAAACACTTGTGTGGAGGAGGTCTATAAAAAAAAGGTAAACTAAACATGAAACGAATCTAGATCATTCCATAAAGATAAAAACGTGTGAACCGATGTCAGTCTAGATATCGTCACTGTGCTCACCAGTGGCATCCCATCATCATCGCGCTCATCCGAATTTTTTGAACAAGGACGGGTGCAAGCACCCGACAAATTTGCTGCATTAATATCCGTCGCTGGAGACTTACAAAGAGGCCCTTACAAAGATAAAAAATAAAACAAGGCCTAAAAACATACAAGGAGGCCCTTTGACCAAAAAGCAAAACGCGATCCGGTCTACCTCCTTCCTCCAGCTCGACGGAGGAATCCAAACGCCGGCCTGCCGTCGCGTCGCCGGGGACGCACCACTTGGAGACGAGACGCAGAAGATGCAGACGAAGAGTTCCTGTGCAGCTTTGGAGCGGCTGCCCTTCAGCCTAAGAGTCCGGTGCGAAGGCGAGATGTCGCCGGAGAACCACCAGAGCGAAGCTCCACTTAGATCGAACAGACGCCGCAGCAACTCCCCACCAGCAAGCACTACCGCCACCAAGACGCCAACGCAAGCCAGAGCAAAGGTACCACAACGCGCAGGAACCGAACAGCACCAGCTCGAGTCACCCGAAGAGGAAGGCACTGTGGAGCTCTGGAACCCCCTCGCCGCCACGGCAGGCCGGGAACCAGGAGCAGAAACGCTGAAACCACCGGCAAGCTTCCTCTCCCGCCACCTCGGCCGGCCAAGAAAGCACGCCGGTCTCCAAAACCGGCAACCGAGCTAGCTCCTAGGCCCTTTATCTGGGGCGCCAGCATCAGATCTACCCACCACCAGCACCTCCGACCTCCGGAGCACGAGGCAGAAGAAGATCCGACCAGCCTGCTACCGACCTCGGCCGGCGGACGGCAACAACCCCGGCAAGACGCCAGAGAAACGGCGAAGAACTCGCCAGAAGCCTAACCTACCCTAGATCTACTCTGGCGCCATCCTCAGCAACCCTCCGACCGGCTATTCCGGCGAGGAGGAGACCGGGGAGGCCCGGTCAACGGAGGCCGACCCTCAAAGCAAAGCGAGCGGTGGGAGAGAGAGCGGTGGGAGAGATCGACTGCGAGCCTCTCGCGCTCATCCGAATATCATGGACGTTTCTTACTGCCATGTTCCTTGCTTCAAGTTAGCAGGTCACCTTCAAGAGGGTGACGTGATGCGGTAGTGCAGGTCTTCTCATGGTTAAACGGGATGTGAACTTTTTTTCAAGAGTTTGATCTTTCTTTTGGACGAAAATGATAATTTTAGGCTGAAATTAATTTTCGTAGACAAGTTCAAGTACTATTTATGGACTTTATTCTGCATTTTTTACGCGGGTGCAGTAATCTGCTGGTAGAATACAATGCAAGAGGACACTACAGTAAAAATGGGTAGGACTGATTGTTTTCTGATACATTAACACAAAATGAACTAGATTTGTACAAAAACTCACCAATCCTTTAGCATGGCCTTCCGCCTGCGGGACGCCATGCTTACATTATATGACGGGTTAGAACATCATGGTCGCATGATACTGTGACTTGTTGCAATTTTTGACTTCTTGCAAGATCACTCTACCCATGGCGATATACCTCATGGAGCCGTGCAAGAAGGGTTAGATTGTGAAATTTCTATGAATCTGGTTTATTTTATATTGAATTTTCAGAAAAGTGTTAAATTTGTCCATTTTCACGGCACTACAGCATGACACCACGCTGCTACGGAGTATAGCAGACCGATCCTACGATGCCTTCACCGCTAGGACAAACAAAAAACATAGATAGGCCTGAACTCTGAACCCCATGGTGGCAACGATGACGCAACGATGCCTCTGCAGCAAGAACACCAGAGTTTCAACGCTCCCGTGTCGTGTGTGATGATTGATCGGTAAGTAGCTAGGTAGGCACGCACGAGGAGGAGGAGGGCACAATCAGACAGGCAGAGGCAGTGCAGGCAGCAAATGTAACAATCAATGTGGCGTACTTTGGTTCAGGTTCTCAGGCAAGGCCCATGCCGCCATCCCGTCGCGGCGATGGCCATCCCGTCATCCATCCATGGCCATCGCCTCCCCCTTTGGAAAAGCACAGGGCTACGCTCTGCACGCTACAGCTCCATGGCCGCGAGCAGGGTAGAGTAAACGACGGCAAATTTTACTCCGGGAGGCTGGAGCCGATAGCTCTAGCTTCTTTCAGAATCCTCCGGCAAGAAATGACGCGCTTGTAAACAATTTCTTCTTTCAGAATCCACGAGCTTGTAGACAAACTTGTTATCCAGACAATTCTTCATGTGTTCCCTATTCTTTTTTCGATAAACTAGTAGGTCTGGGATCCACTGAAGTAGTAGAGTTGTCTAGTTAATCGGCGAAAACCTCGAAATTATTTCCCTTTTTTTCCTTTCTGTAGATACGAGTGTCCCTCTTTCAGTCTTGCTGTGAACCATTTTGTCCTCAGGCTTATGAATTACCACAAGGTTAGGCAAATCATAAGTGATGAACTTTGATCGTGTAAATGCACTGTCCCTAGTACCTATAATTGGTACCGGAGCACTGTCTGCAAACAAGAAAACACCAAGAGAAAGGATGTGCTATCCAGCCACTGCTCATCTGAAGCTCGTTTTAAATACCTCTGTACCTCTTCCTGTCAGAATAGTATCCCAGGCCTTGAATGCAGGGCAGTATCCAATTTCTTCAGAAGTGAACGCTTAGTGTGTAAAATGTTAGGATCAGTAAAATATTTTGTTTCGGAAAGATTATACATCGTCTTAAAATGACTTCGCTCTTGGGTTGCTACTGGCCTGATGCTTCAGTGGGTCATACTCACAATAATGATTTCAGGTTTAAAATTTGTCGGGCACCAATCAGTGCCCTATTCAGATATTTGTACACTCCTAGTAGCTAGTACAGTAGTAGTTTGTAACATCTAAAGACAGTTCCAATAAAAAAGACAGTAAAATCTAAATACAAGGAGTCAACTTTTGTCTGGTCGCAAATGGGTTAGAGGTCTTTGGATGCAAATTCTCAACTCGTCAACTGATGACCAACTTCCTATACCAGGAACAACGACGCATAATCCTGACTCCGCTTCTCTCGGTCCCAGACAGAGACAGAAATTGTGAGCTTGATTTCTAACCAGTCTCTTGCAGCGTTGTCACTTAGAGTTAATCATCAGCTGAACCCCACTGAATGATCAGTTATCGATGGCTTCAGTACAGAATCTCACTATCTCAGCTCGCCCCACTTCACAAGGCCGCTGGCACTAATTATAATGATTATCCCCAGGTACAGTACACGCTCGGCGTCCAAAAGCGGGAGCAGCTCCACCTGCGAGCCGTCTTGTCACCTGACGGAGATCGCATAATTAAACAGCGCAGCACAGCTCGCTCGCATCAGGCCGGAAGGATTCGATCCCCCATGTTCTGGTACAGCGTCTCGACTGTTTCGGATAGCATACGGTAGGATTCGCTGATCCGCTGAAGAACTGGCTATTTGCCTGAGACTCAGCTTACTATCTGTGATCGGATTCGATCCCCCATGTTCTGGTACAGCGTCTCGACTGTTTCGGATAACACACGGTAGGATTCGCTGATCCGCTGAAGAACTGGCTATTTGCCTGAGACTCAGCTTACTATCTGTGATCATTCTTGGCTTGCCTCAGTCGAACTGTTGTTTGTTATCATTCTTGGAGATGTTTTCGCCAGGTTTTGCTTAATTAATTTAGCAACAGTGCTGCATTTTCTACTGTAATGGTTTTGATTTGCAATTTTGCAGTGCCTATGGGAGGTTCCTCGAGGGAAATAAAAGCTCAAATAAAATGATGATATACCACTTGGAAGGAAAGGCAGTGCAAACGGATTGGCGCAGTGATCTTTGCAGCGACGGACTGTACCGGACAAGAGTTGAGCAGCAGCGTTTGCATCTTTCAGGATCAGTTGTCGCCAAGTGCTGCGGTCCGCGTGCTCTGCGCACTGCTGACTGTGCTGCGGCTGCGGCTGCGTACACGGGCACTGACAAATTCACGATAACCCACAGTAAGCTAGTGTGATCCGCAACGAAAATGTTGCAAACAGAGTTTCTGTTTTCCTGTTGCACCTTGCAGAAATGGTCGGTCTACTCAAGGGAAAACATATGTAAACTGACGTAATTGTCAAGTCCAGTTCACTGCGGAATCAGTGGTAGTGTTTCTTCAGCCAAAAAATAGTGGTACACTAGCTTGTGCAGATATAAGCAGAATGTGGCTGAACATGCATTGCTAGCTTGAAGTATAGCTATGTGTGTGCGAGAATAAACAACAGGTGCACGACTGCTTGCCCATGGTCTCCTGGATGCTTTATCGTCAGTATCAAACGTTCTTAGTAACTTGTGCAGGTTTTGTTTGGAAGAAAAAAATATTAAACATTGCAGAAAGGACTGCAAGCAGGACAAAGTTAAGCGCTCATTAGCAGCAGATTTATCTGAAAACAAAGAGTCAGACAAAAACAGATTACCGGCAACAAGCAGCAATTCCAGGCAGCAATGCTGCTACTGCTGCGCGCTAACTTTGACTAAGCTAGTAGGATGCAGATTATAAAATGGCAAGTGAAAAGGACAATTTTACTTGCTCCTGAAGCTGGAGACTTGGACGAGAGGTATAGAAGTGGCAGAATTATTTTTTTACTCCTGCAGTTGGAGACTTGGGGGAGGTAAAGAAATGCAGCCAATAAAAATACATGTAAAAGTAGCAGATTGGTAAACCTCTCCCCACGGCGAATTTTTTTTATTGCACTTTTTTACAGCTTTTTGAAATGTAGCATTTATTTATACGTAATTACAGAATTAGGACACTGTTATACCCGCCGGACTCGATTACCCGAAATAGTATCCGGCGGGCTCGACTGGCGAATTTCGAGGGAACCGGCGGACAGGATTTCGCACCTTTCGAGGCGGGCACGCACGCCAGCGCACCTGTCGAGCCCGGCAGATTCGAGTGGAGGGGCGGGGCCACGTCCGCCTGCTGTCGAGGCCGCCGGATTCGACACGCTGCAGCGAAAACGGTGCGCGCACCCCGCGGCAGCCGACTCCCCACTCGCCCCTTCTCTTTGCTCTTTCTCTCTTTCTCTTCTCAGCTGCCACTCGCCCCTTCTCTTTGCTCTTTGCTCTTTCTCTCTTTCTCTTCTCAGCTGCAGCTCAACCCTCTCATGCTCAAATCTTATTTCTTTGATTCTGAGAACATTTCTTGATCAAAATCAGTGAAATTTGTTGCAAGAAGTAGAGGATAGCCCGATCTACAAATGGGTTAGCTTTAGGAGAAATTTCGTTGGTTCATTTCGTCGCATTTTGGTGTAGTTGGTGTTAGTTTTCCTGTAGCTGTTCATCAGTTCTTGATATTGTTCTTGTTGTTCTTGTGTTCTACAGGTTGATTTCGTAGCTGCAGAAGAGGTGTGACGTGAGGATGTTATAATGTGGTGATTTTCAAGCTTCAAGGGTAAAATGTTAATATCATACGGTGGTTGTGTATTTTTTGTTGATATAGTTTAGAGGTGTAGAGATATGAGCTTAATTATGTAGATGTAGTTTGTGTAAAAAAAAATTGTAGGTGTTCTAGTGTTCTTGTTGTATTATGTAGCGTTCTTGATGTTGTTTATGTATTCTCCAGGTTATAGTGTTCTTGTTGATTCCGGTGCGTTGGAAGTGGTGTGACGTGAGCAAGTTTTGAGGTGGTGGTTCGCACGCTACGAGGGTAAAAATCTTATTCTCAAATGGTGGTAGTGTAATTTTGTGTATATATATTATAGCGGTGTAGTTGACGGAAGTAGAATTTTTTATGTAGCAGGAGTCATGTCTGGATTAGTTAGATTTGTTATTCATTATGGGTATGGTACAGTCCGTAGCAGTGATGTTGGAGCTGATCTTAGTGACTTTGAGTATCATGAGGTGGAGTTAACTGATCCTCAGAGTATCCGTATTGGAGAATTCAAAAGGATGTTAATGGTGTTCTTAGAATGGGATCAGGACTTCTACACTGTCAGCTTACAAGCATTGTGGAGCAACTCAACTAGCAATATATATTGTCAGTTGAAAGAGATAGAGCGTACCTCTCAGTGGGTGGGCTGGTTGAAAGGGTGTGAGCGGCGGCAAACATCCCCGATCGCCCTTGTGGTTGCGAAGCCGATTACTATCGGAGGGGAGGCCGAGTCAAGCCACAGCAACCAGACAGTTGGTTTTGGTTCTTGGCAGAGCATGCAACCAGCTGATGAGCCTGTTGTGGCCATGTCATATGCCGACGACATTGGGTATGAAACAGGGCAGAGCAGTCATGCATTAGGTGCAGCGGCAGATGATGCAGGTGGCGAGATATTTTCAGACGATGAAGATGAGATTTTGCAGCAGCAGATGGAAGCTGAAGATGTTGATGGAGATGCTGATGATATTAATTCATCTGACTCAGATGAAGAAGATGATCAGGATGCGGCCCCGATTCCGAAAGAATGGAATCAGGACTTCTCAAATTTAATGAGAGTGAACGAGGGGCACGATTCGGCATGGGAGTATCACCCGAACAGCATCTCAGTCGGTTCATTATATCCCGACAAGCAACGTCTTCAGGATGCAATAACTAGTTGGGCAATGTCCACGCAGAGGGTATTTAAAACAGTCGCGTCAAATAAGAAATATTTGACAGTGGAATGTACCAACGAGAGATGTTCTGCTAGGGTGCATGGCTACCTGCGCAAGAATGACACCTTCTGGGTGGTGAGCGACCACGTGCAGCACACATGTATTATTAGAAACCAGTTGGTGGATCATAAGAACCTGAGTTCCACTCTCGTAGCTCGACTATTTCATACACAGATAGTCGAGGGCAAAGCTATGGAGGTAAAGGCTATCCAGAAGACAGTGAAGCAGAGATACAAGTATAACATATCTTACGGTAAGGCCTGGAGGGCTAAGCAGAAGGCGTTGGAGACGCGATTTGGGTCATTCTTTGACTCGTATGACTCGGTTGTCCGTATGTTGCACACATTGCAGGAAAGAAATCCGGGCACCTATGTTGACATCCAAGACTCATGGTTTGCGGAGGACTCCACTGTGAAGGTTTTGGAACGAGTGTTTTTCTCGTTTAACATATGCATCGAAGCATTTAGATACTGTCGACCGGTGATATGTGTGGATGGAACATTTTTGACAGGCAAGTACAAGGGTCAGATTTTGACGGCCATTGGACAGGATGGAAACAACCAAATCGTCCCACTGGCATTTGCTTTTGTGGAGAGCGAAAACACGGAGAGCTGGTTGTGGTTCTTCAGACAGTTAAATAGCAATTGTGAAGGAGAGGCCGAATGTTTGCATCATTCATGATAGGCATGCTGGTATACTGAGGGCGGTGAAGACGCTGAAAGAGGCCGGTCCCGAAGAAGAAACACCATGGCTTGACTTGCAGAGCCGGTGGTGCATGAGACATCTAGGTGCCAATTTTTTCTCACAGTTCAGGAGTAAGAATCTTATGAACCTATTCAAAAAGTTATGCAAGCAAAACCAGCAATGGAAGTATGCATTTCTCAAAAAGAAGCTGCATGAACTAACTGGAGAGCATGTTAAACATAGAAAAGCAGCCCGCGCAGCCGCAGTAGCGGCTCATGCAGCTCTAGTAGCAAGTCAACAAGAAACAACATTACCCCCAGAGGAAGAACCAATTGGACTTTGCGATCTGCCAGGATTTGATCCCCCCCCCCCTCTTAGGAGGCGTCCTGGGTCTCGCATAAAGAACTTTGCACAATGGATAGAGCATGAGACTGTGGAGAGGTGGTCATTGCTTCACGATGCTCATGGAGCTAGGTTCGGCTGTATGACCACTAACCTAGCTGAGTCATACAACTTTGTGCTTAGAGGAAATAGGGCACTCCCACTAACAGCAATTGTGGAGGGAATTTTCTATTGCACACTGAAATATTTCAAAGAGAGACGGGAGGAGGCTGAAATGCATAATTTGAGAAATCCAAATACACCATACTGTGAGAAGATAGCAAAATACATGGAGAAGAAGATAGGAAAGGGTAGAGGACACATGGTCGTTGCCACCGGAAATGAGGAACTGAGGTTTGAGGTCCGTTTACAAACGGACAAGTTTGGTACTGGAAACATCATGAGGACTCATGAAGTGAAAATTGGAACTGGGGAGTTTCCAACTTGTGAGTGCACATGCAACAAACCAAAGTTACTTCACTTACCTTGCTCACATGTTTTGGCTGCGTGCGGGATGCTTCAAATGGACCCAATGTCCTTCGTGTCCCCCTACTATGGGAGCATGGCTGTGGTTTACACTTGGACTGGCGAGATGCATGGATATCGTGCTATCGGTAATTTCAACACGGTAGATCCAGGAGAAAGGAAGTATATCCCAGATCCTAGTCTAAAGCGCACGAACAGGGGTAGAAGACAGTGTAGGCGCATCCGAAATGACATGGATGAATCTGAAGCCGGTGGACCAACTCGACAATGCTTCCTATGCAATACATGGGGACATAAGGATGATAAATGTCCCACTTTCTACCCTAACCGAGCTACTCGAGGACGTTCGACCCGTGGAAGAAGAGGTCGCGGAAGAGGAAGAACGTAGATAATATGTGAGGAACTATATTTTTATTAGAATTATGTGAGGAACTACGTTTTTATTTGTAATATGTGAGAAACTATATATTTATTTGTAATATGTGAGGAACTCCGCCGTATTTGTAATATGTGAGGAACTATGTTTTTATTTGTAATATGTGAGGAACTACATTAATATTTGTAATATGTGAGGAACTATGTTTGTATTTGTTACTTTGTTTATGTTGTACTAATATTTCGTGTTCATATGTTCAGGTATGGATTATCCATCTTTGCTTAATGATCGCGTTGAATATGATCATCGGGGCAGATTGCTGAAATATTATGGATTCCACGATAATACTCATCGTATCGAGCCTCTACAGTGTCGCACTCCGAATGAGTACTGGATGATACACCCTGCTTGGGTAGACAGGTACAAAGTCATTTGTATTGATATTACTATTAATTCTTGCCTTTTGATTATCTATTACTAATATGTTTAAATTTGTTTGTAGGTTGAAGTGGGCTGGACTTCTACCTTTCGCACGACTAGTAGAGTCAACCCGCGAGGACTTGGAGGAGCATCCTCGTCATGAGGTGATAGAGACCGAGAGGAAGATAACCTTGGACAGGGCTTTGCTCAGTGGCTTAGTGGATCGGTGGAGACCGGAAACCCACACGTTCCACTTCCGTTGGGGTGAGATGGCTCCTACTTTGCAGGACGTCTCATACTTATTGGGACTTCCGTTGGCTGGTCATCCCATAGGGCCATTGAAAGCACCTAGAAATTGGGCGGCGGATCAGATTGCTCGTTTTAACGGAGTCCATGGAGACGTGGCATATCCGGATATAGATTCCTCGCATGGGCCTAAATATGCTTGGTTGAGAGAGTTTCAGGTATATTACTGCATTGTTATTTCATGCAATCTATTTCGAAATTCGGTTGCACTATAATTTCATATGTTTTCTCATTCTTATCTTTGCAGATATGGAAGTTTCAACAGACTACTGAAGAACATATTACTCGGTCCTTGGAGGCATACCTGATGTGGTTGTTTGGGAAGATTATGTTCATAGATAGTCACGGAGACACTATTTCTGCGGGTTTCATCCCTATTGCACTTGAGATTGCTAATGCAGTGACTCCGGATGATATTACACCGAGGAGTTGGGGTTCTGCCTTGCTAGCATGCATGTACAGAGCTATGTGTATTAGTTGCCACAATATTAAGCCAGGTTCTATCCTCCTTGGATGCCCACTTTTTCTTCAGCTATGGTCGTGGGAGAGATTTGCAATAGGACGACCAGACATTAAAGTGAGTGACCCATTTCCTGCTGACGAGATGGTGGATCCTGATGACATCGATATGCCAACTATTGCTACACTTTGGACACGTCGAAAGGTACATGCGTAACGATATTGTTTTCATTTTGCATTGCTAAAATACGTGTTTCACAAACTAACTCTTAATTTTTACATACAGAGACGGTTTGCCTTTGACCAGGTTAGAGGCTGCTACCAGTCGATTACCGAGGCATTTGATTTTTACCCCGGCGATGCGGTAATCTGGGACCCATATTCTCCTGCAAGTATCGCAGCTAGATATCCTGGTGGGCTTTCTTATTTGTGCACAAGAGATCGCGAATACTGGCTTACAAAGTCCAAGATTGTGTTTGATATATTTGTGGAGGAGATGTCTCAACAGAGGGTTATGAGACAATTTAATCTTCTTCAGGATATAGTTCCACCTCCAGCGGATGAGCCCTTACTAGCAGAAATCCACGAGTAAGTATTGTTGACTGCTGCTATTTTTTTTAAGATACATACCTGCAGACTCCATCTAATTTTTATAAGATACATACGTGCAGACTGCTGCTATTATGGTGCTAATATTATAATTTGCAATAACAGGTTAAAAAAGAAGGGCACAAATAGGACCGTGGAGAAGTGGCTCACATTTGTTGGGAAATATATTAGAGAGTGGGAATATGCGCAGAATAATGTTTGGTCCTCAGATGTTCCATTCGATCCTCAACTCTTTGAGGAGTATTGTAGGAGGTACAACAGATGCACCCGCACATGTCTCACTAAGGCAAGAGACCCCAAGGGATATTTTGAACCAGCACTATGTGATATGTATGATGCAGGATCGTCGGCAGGCTCAAGAATACAAGCTGTAAGTTATTACAATTAAATGTTGATATGGTAAACTCTCTATTTTGTAGCTAATCGTACATATTATTTTTTGTTCAATTTTTATAGGCCGATGAGGTTTACGGAGCCGTTCATGATATTTACAACTTCACACGCTCTCAGTCTACGTCGTCTCTAATTCCACGCCAACCTGTTGTCACCTTTCTGGGCAAGCTGGAGAAGAAGCTACGTTCTATTTACTCCACTCTCATTTGTCGGACTACTGATGATGTTCGTCAGAGAAGTGGACAAATGGACCCTCATACTTGGACGCCGCGTCCACCGCGGTATCCAGAAGTGCCTACGCCTCCAGCCCCTATCAGGCATGCTCCACGTCCACGTCTTGATCCACAGGGGAGTATGAGGCCACCTTCTACTGTTGAGCCTAGACGTTCAGCTTCGCGGCGCTCCACGTCGAGACAGAGGCCACCTCCTCCTGATCAGGCTGGAGGTTCAGCTTGGCAGCATCAGCAGCAGCCTGATCCTTACCAGGCTGGAGGTTCAGCTGGGCCTTACCAGCAGCCTGCTCCTGATCAGGCTGGAGGTTCAGCTTGGCAGCATCAGCAGCAGCCTGATCCTTACCAGCCTGGTGGTTCAGCTGGGTCTCACCAGCAGCCTGCTCCTGATCAGGCTGGAGGTTCAGCTTGGCAGCATCAGCAGCAGCCTGATCCTTACCAGGCTGGAGGTTCAGGCTATGTGCAGCAGCCGGAGTATGACTACATGAGCCAGCCGCAGTATGGAGACATAGCGTCGCAGATTTTTGGTTATACTCCACAGATGGCCATGTCAGAAGGTACGTGTAGTTCACAGTTGTTGTATTTCTTAAGTTATACGTAGCCGTAATTTCCTAATATATTTTGTTGCATTGCACGCTACAGCACAGGGAGGGACGTCGCCTATGCAGGGATCGACTTGGATGACTGGTGACATCGATATTAACTCGGACCCTATGGGTGGTTATCTGGCCTTGCTTACTACTCCTCCACCTGATCCCACACAGCAGTCACAGACCGACAACCAGGAGGTCGAGAGCACTCAGTACTATCGAGCGGCCCCTAACAGGTATGGATGGACGACGCCTCCACCACGAGGACCACCACGTGCTCCGCGCCGCCGATGATCTTTGTGATCTTTGTATCATAATAATTTGTATGCACCTATGATGTATGAGACATATATATTTGTCACAATTTATTTCGGACGATTTGTTCCCGCCTATTCTTTCCCGCTCGTTATTTCCTGTCTATTATTTCCCGCTTGTTGTTTCCCGCCAACTCCATTCCCGCTCGTTATTTTTAGCAAAATTTTCCCCCCTCGTTCTTTCCCGCTCGATTTCTCCAACTAACTTCTTTCCCGCTCGTTTTGCTTGTTCTTTTCCGCCAACTCTCGCAAAATATTACTCATAGATAAAACATCCGAAATATTTGCCGTGACTACAAACTAATATAAATAACGAGTTCTCGGGTGCGCATTAACAAATTTCACTGATTTTGATCAAGAAATGCTATCAGAATCGAAGAAACAAGATAGCAGAATAAGAGGTTAGAGCTGAAGCTGAGAAGAGAAAAGAGAGAAGAGCAAAGAAAAAGAGAAGCAAAGGCGAGTGGGGGCGTGCGCTGCCGAGCGGGGGGCGCGCACCGTTTTCTGCTCGCAGCTGTCCCGGTCGACGTGGCCCCCACGCTCCTAGTCGAAACCGCCGGCTTCGACAGGTGCTGCCCCGCCTCGAAAGCCGCAATCGAATCCGCCGGGCTCGACAGGTGAGCCGGCGTGCCGACAGCTGCCTCGGAATTCGCGAGTCGAATCCGCCGGATAAAATTCCGGGTAATCGAATCCGGCGGGTATAACAGTGCCCTACTTTCGTAAATACTAAACTAACCATACTATTTCTGAAATAGCTGAAAAAAAGTGCAATAAAAAAAAAATTCGCCTCCCCACGGGCCAAAAAGAGGAACTTTACCAGTTTACCTGAGGAGTAAAAGAAAAGGGTAACAAAGTGGCTGCATCCAGCAGCTACCTGCAGAATGCCAAGAAAAGGATTCAGTGAGACCATGATGAGCACCATCATGATGGCTATCACCATCCAGTCACCAACACAGTCCAACCATTGGCAGCATCGTCGATTTTTTGACGCATCAGACCACCTGTGCGAGTGAAATGCTAGAAAAGACCACCTGCGAAATTTTTTGTCAAAAAGGACCCCCTGCGGGTGGCGGCACGTTTGGCCAGGCGACACGTGGCACGTGCCGCCTGGGCCAACGCCGGCATGGGGGTGCCGCCATCCCCAAGTCCGGCACGTAGGCTGGCAGGTGACGGCGGTGGGGCATGCCGCCTTAGCCGTTGCCAGCAGGGTGACGTGGCGCATGCATGCAGGATTTGGCAGTGGCGGCAGGACCCACCTCTTCGAATGGCCGTCGACGGCAGCAGACGTGCCGGCGTTGGCTGTGGCGGCACCCCCATGCCGGCGTCGGCCCAGGCGGCACGTGCCACGTGTCGCCTGGCCAGACGTGCCGCCACCCGTAGGGGGTCTTTTTTGATAATTTTTTTGGCAGGTGGTCTTTTCTAGCATTTCACTCGCGCAGGTGGTCTTATGTGTCAAAAATTCCAGCATCGTCATCATCATCCAGTCACCGCGATGGAAATGAAATGAACACACAGGTGCACAACAGTAACCTCAGGAGTCCCATCACACGATGGTATCTCCGAGTGGAATCCATCCAAGCTCGCATCATCAACTTGCTGATTAGAAAGCAGAGCATGGTAGTGGCCTCTCGCCAGCTTTTCAGCCAACTTTTCCCCATAGATGGACACAAAGGATCAGTCAAAGCAACGGATATGCAGAGAAAATTTAGCTCTAATTCACTGAATCGAGAACTGCATACAGAAAATTAAGGTGCTAAGCTAAGCCTAGAGCAGATGGTTCAGTTACAGAATGAGGTGTTAACGGTTACAGTGAGACTAGGGAACTCAGCCAGGCGGCCGTCGTTACACGGATCACTGAGAGCTACTACGGGCTAACTCTAATTTTTTACAGCAGGTGAAATTAAGAAACCCTAACGCTATTGCATTTGCATTGCGCCTCCTCCAGCAATTGATACGCTGCTAGTCATTTGGTCTACAGAGATCAGTGGAGCTCCTCTGCGGAGGATAATCCTAGCAGTCTATCCTCGCCCACTCGTACCGTCCGGGAAGCGGGCATTCATTCGCAGGACAGAAGTTATACCTGGTTAAACAGAATAGTTAAGTGTTAGCTTTTCTCCAGGTAATATGTAGAACAAGGAAAAAGATTACAGGCATGCTTAAGTGACGATGACAGGAGATGGGAGCAAGTTCTTACTTCTCCCTGAAAGCCTGATGTTGCTGTCGCTCGGCAGCGTCAAAGAACTCTTCCATCTCAAGAGAACTCGGAATGTAACGGCAAATCGGCGTTTGCGTCCTGCGACGCGAAGGGTTGCTGGTTCTTGTTGCGGAGCCAGGGGTGCTTATCATCTCGGAGGTCCTGATCAGGCTGCAAGGCGTCGTCTCCCTGGTACTCCTGCAAGCGACAGAAGTATATGAAAACCAACCCACAAAGGAGAAAGTTCAGAACAAGAGTTGCATAAAACGTCTTGCAAATTACAGGTGGTTCAGCATAACTCATTTGTGGGAAGATCTTGAGGCACTGCTAACAAATGCCCCACAATGAGGTACCTGATTATTGGTGGTGCACCTCACTGAATGACTGAATACTGACAAGCAACAAGTTGGCCTAACAGAGACAAACCAACTAAATGGAGCGTTGAACAAGCAGATGCCGGAGAGAGGGTCCACGTCTACCAGATGAAGAAACATTTATCTCAAAACAGAGCTACAGCAATTAGAACACTACACCAAGGCTTGAACTAGTATAATCTTCCCTCCAGCGGCTGATACATCAAGTTAAAGGAATGGAGGGAAATCCCTTTGACTCCAAACATTTGAAGAAATGTGGTCCGGTTTTGTCCATTCAAGGCCCAGCAATCCCAAGCAGCTAACAGGCCAGGAGGCATTCAATGGTGTGACACTCTGGTACAAAGACTGACTAATGATGAGCATCTCGGCAGCGCCATGCCATTTTACCCAGGGGCGGTGGCAAGCAACTGGCGCCCGCGCGCGCAAGAAATGGGATCTTGATTCTTGACGGCGACAGGAGTGTCGCTTTTGGGGATTGAAATTTCTGGCGAAAGATTGGTAGAAAAGATTGGGGCGGGGGGGAGTTGAGGTCCCTGCCAGCCCCACCACAACAACCAGCAACGAGATAACACAAGGCCAATGCTGAAAACAGAGGGCGGCTATGGCGGGGAGGGGGAAAGGGGCCAGCTTTCCCCCGCCACTATGGGAAAAAGGACAGTGGAGGGAGGCTCCACTGGTTTAGAGGGCCATCAGTGCAAACACCACTTTGATTGGGAGCTTGGAGGAATCGGAGGTGCGCCTTAATGCGTCTTTATTCGAACAAAAGAATATGCCTTTTCTAGAGGGGGGAAATTTTGGGGGCTTTTTACCGGGTCAACAGGCGATTCTTGGATTCTTGCACGGTCCTGCCAACGGCTAAAAGTGGTGGAAATTGGGCTGGGTTAATTAATTAGGTCGCGGCAAACGATGATTCCTGCAAGGTTCAGTCCAGGGGATTGCTACGAGCTCGACTTCAATCTTCAGAAGAAGCCGCTGAAGCTGTAGCCTGCTGCCTAGGGAGGATTTTTGAGCTTCCAGGCGCTCGTTTGAGACCAGGCCGCAGCGCTAATGGAGGGGAACGAAACAACAGCAGGCGCGGCGCCAAGTACAAGATAAACCCTAAACCCCAATCCAATCCCCCCGGAGGAGCGCGAGGATGAATTACTGGACCGGCGAGCAACGATTAACGGAAGAGGAGAGGGGGGAAAGATTACCTCTCCACGGCGTCCCAATCCAGGACGTTGTCCCCGAACGAGGCCTCGAGGTCGGCCTCGAATCCCTCGGCCGCGAACGCCGCCGCCTGCTCCTTCCACCCGGCAGAGGCGGCCGGCGCGTCCTTGTCCTTGTGGCCCGGCGGCGGCGGCGGCTGCTTCTCGAGCCTCCTGCTCCTGAGCTCGAGGTAGTCCCCGGCCGCCTCCTGGTCCGGCGCCTGGTCCCGCTTGAGCGGGGAGGAGGTCCGCTGCTGCAGCGCGAGGGTGCGGGAGCGCGTGCGGACGCCGAGCAGCGCGCCGCCGACCTCCATGACGGCCACCTCCCCCGAGGCCTTGCTCTTGCGCATGTACTTCCCCATGGCCCCGGCTTCGCTGGTTGGTTGGTGGGTGGGCGCGGTCGCTCGCGGCGGCGGCGCAGGGCAATCCCGGGAATAATGGGGAGCAAGGCAAGGGAGCGAAGCGAGAGCGCGCTGTGGTGTGCGGTGCGGCGCGGCGCGTAGCGGGAAAAGGGCGGGAGAGGCGGATTTGGCGGGCTCGGGCGGGCGATGGCGCTGTATTTAGAGAGAGAGAATCGGCTTAGGTAAGAGAGAGAAAGGAGGATGGGATTCTTGTGTCTCGGGGAAGGCGATGGAGGGTCGGGCATTGCTGGTGTCGCCGCGTGGGTTTTCGGTGCGGGCTCGGGGGTTTCCGATGCTGGCAAGGTTGAGTGGAAGAATTGGACCGCGGCGTGGTGTTGAGCTTAAATTAACGTGGCAACAACGAAAAGAAATGTACACAAACCACATATAGTTTGGGGGATTAGGAGTAGAACAAACAAAGGGTTGTATTCGCAAAAAAAGTCATGACATTGTTCAAATCTACAGCATCAAAAACACTCAATAGTTAACACCGAAATTTGTCTTTTTCACGCGGGGCATAATGTTCTTTTTTACTAAAAACTTGTGCGGATATTAAATTTCTAGATATACATGCGAATGTTTTTCTAGTGTGTTTTTACATTTTGAAATGTGTTTTTAAACAAAGAGGTGTGCTCACGACAGGTGACACACGATATTTTTACCCCTCATGGATGGCGGCATAGTCTGCAGATTGCTGCAACTTCACCATGGACTATCCCATGTCTTTTTTAGCCATGTATTTTGCCTCATGCATTCTATTTCTTCTATCTTTATTCTGCATCTTTTTTTTGCGGTTATGTGCACCGCCGTTGTGCACAGGACGGATGGGGACTCTTAGATTGTCTCTCTTCGTTGTAAAATATTCCCGTTATCCCAAAAAATGTATACATGGGCCAAATTGGATTTTGTTCGTTATAAAAACCCAACATAAGTTGTATGGTCGCATCATAAGAAAAAAGTGGAAATTCTTCAACAACTATATGTTTGCTAGATGTTTTATAAATGAATAATTTTCTTTTGACGATGTTGCATTCTCTCCCAAGAAGATAATGCTTAGACAATATTCCAAATAAAAAAGAATGTTGCGACTTTGAGTCCCCACAAATAAAACAAGTTTCACAACATATATTCTTGAGTAGTTGAGTATGATAGGGCCTTGCATATGGAGAGCATGTTAATTTTGCGATGGTTCTTACTAAGAGCGTCTCTTGCATAAGAAAAAACTCACTCCCCAAACGCAATTCTGGAGAGAAGATAGAATTTTTGGAGAAACTCACAGCATGAGTCTCTAGCACAAAGGAGATAACTGGGACCATAAACATTGTGTTGTACAAATTTTTATCTACCTATATATGCACTCTATGTTTAAGCAACCAACTTAGATACAAATAGGGCATTGTTATGGCAATACAATATATAAGTCCACAACATTTCAAAATACATAGTCACATGATTAAATAAAATTTAATTTCAAGCAAATAACATAATGCATGACACAACACTAAGTTTAGGAAACAAGTTCAACAAATAGATTAAGCCAAGAAAATATCAATCACTTTTGCCATGGATATCCCATAGTATGTCATCTTAGAGTTGTACAAGCATCTTATAGTGTTTGCCTTGTTGGTGTGTTCTTATAAACACCTTGATATGGGTTCATCCTATCTTTTTGGTCAAACTCTTCTATCCACAAACTCATTAACATATGAGACCATCTTGGGCATATTCTTCCTAGATTATCATGTTGTGCATAATGATGGTCAAAAGTCATGATCCTCCCAACAGTCTTCTCGTCCCTAAGCTTAGTCGGTTCTCACGCAATGGCAGAAGCGGGATTGCAATACCACAAATGCTCGTTCCACATCTCTCTAATGTGCATCTTGCCTAGTGGTACAGTGAATGTTCTTCTTACCTTGGGAATTTGATATTGGCTTCACACATGTTGCCCACTAAGGGTAGATTCCATCGTCAAGATAATATAGTTGCGCTCATTGAGCAGAAACTCAAAGGGTGTCCCTCTCCATGGGTTAACGTAGAAAAGAGTTTTGAGCGGTGCAATACACTAATATGATTGCAAGACCTGGGAATGCCAAAATATGCATGCACAATTAATTTGTAGCTCATATTTTGTAACAACTTTAAGAATAATGGTAGGATCACAAACATGGCTGATGATTATTCTGTGTTTCACTATGGGTTTCACTAGCACAAGCTCTGGAGTAACCATCTTTGAGGACGCTCTAGGAGATCTAAGGTATCAGGGTTGTCAAGCCGATACGAGTTTTCAACCCTCTATGCAGCCTCAATGCTTTAACTCTTGGGGTACTAGATTGGATGAACTAGGATCTCGAAAGAGACCATTTGTAATTCAACATCGAAAACATCACATTCTTCCTTGTGATTATATTATGAGATCTGAGGTACCATAGCTATTTGGCGGAAACCTGGCCATATAATTTTCTAGCCGGACTTAAGTAACTGATCACTTCCAAAAATGAGGCACTAGATCGGTTAGGACAAAAAATGGCCAGGTAAGCATCTAACCGAACTAGATTCACCCTCAAGTTGACACGATTTGGATTTTAGATTGGTTAGGCAAAATCTCGGTCAAGTAGCCATCTATAGCTTGACTCAGCTCCAAAATTACACTCGGAAAAGTAAGGAGCCCTTCATGATCTCTCCTCGAGGTGGTGTTCCTACCGAGGAAAAGAAAAAATCCTTTACTTGATGAGGATGAGATACCATTCAGTGACGTCAAGTCCAGTTGAATCTAGAATCACTCAGGGGGCTACTGTAAAGTGAAAAGTGTAAAGATCATGCGACTCCGATACCCTTATGGGGGTTGCACGAGGACCATCGGCTCTAGGGCAACCCAACATGATGACTCGGTGTGTTGGGAGACCAACATGCTTCATCAATTTGGATTACAAGACAAGTCAAAATTGCTTGATCTATCACGGGGCCTCAAAGTAACCGACTCGAATCACATTCAGGTGTAATCGACTCAACGCCTTGTATTCCAGGATCTTCATATGTGTTTATAAGAAGGGAAGGGGACCTGCCAAATCGTCTCTCTCTAGTTATCATTCATATCACAATCTATCTATCATTGACCACCACCATAGAGATATTGAAACCCCTCTTGATATCACATCTGAGCATAAAAAATTATGATAAAGAAGAATAGGGTCTTAACCAAATGATTGTTTCCCATCGCCCGAACTTGTTTAAATTTGCATCCAAGTGCTACCATTGGTATCTTCTAAGCACACCACCCTACTTTTCAATTGTCAGTAAAATTCCTTGACAGGTGATACGTCTCAAACGTATCTATAATTTTTGATGCTACATGCTTGTTTATACACCATTTGCTTTGTGTTTTGTTACACTTCGTGGCGTTTTATGCATTTTCTAGAACTAACCTATTAACGAGATGCCACAGTGTCAGTTCCCTATTTTCTG
The DNA here is from genome assembly GCA_007115705.1 of Dactylis glomerata. Lineage (NCBI taxonomy): Eukaryota > Viridiplantae > Streptophyta > Magnoliopsida > Poales > Poaceae > Dactylis > Dactylis glomerata. The sequence goes on along the minus strand of QXEO01000430.1, from coordinate 7,202,623 downwards.
CTATTTTTGTGTTTCAGAAAAGCTACACAGGAAATATTCTCAGAATTGGACGAAACAAAAGCCAGAGTTCCTATTTTTCTTGACACGAGACGAAGTCCGAAGATGAGACGGAAGGGGACCAGGGGCCAGGCGCACCATAGGGTGGCGCGGCCCAGCCCCTGGCTGCGCCACCAGGTGGTGTGGCCCCCTGGCCCACCTTCTGACGCCGCCCTTCCGCCTATATATTCCCCTCGACGGGAAAACCTAAAGGGCCCGATCACTTTTCCACGAAACCTATTGTAAGTCGCCGCTGTCGTCAACGCGAGATCGGGAGGGTCTAGAAGCTCTTCCCGGCACCCTGCCGGAGAGGGGAATCACCGTCGGAGGCTTTCTTCATCACCATGGTCGCCTCCGGAGTGATGTGTGAGTAGTCTACCTTGGACTACGGGTCCATAGCAGTAGCTAGATGGTTGTCATCTCCACCTTGTGCTTCATGTTTAGATCTTGTGAGCTGCCTATCATGATCAAAATCATCGTTGTGTAATTCTACATGTTGTGTTTGTTGGGATCCGATGAATATTGGTACTATGTCAAGTTGAATTGTTGATTTATCATCTTTATGTTATCTCTATGTTGTTTATGATCTTGCATGCTCTCCGTTTCTAGTAGATATCTTGGCCGAGTAGATGCTAGTGACTCCAAGAGGGGGTATTTATGCTCGATAGTGGGTTCATGCCTCTAGTAATCTGGGGGAGTGACAGAAACCTCTAAGGTTGTATATGTGCTGTTGCTACTAGGGAGAAAACAACAATCTTGAGTTCAAGGACATTCGTATTGTTTACATTACACACTTTGCTTAAGGCGATAATCTATTGCTTGCAACTTAATACCCAATGGTTGCTCGGATGATATCCGGAGGGTGGATTATTAGTCATAGATGCAGTTGGATTACGGTCTATGTATTATGTTGTAATGCCCAAGTGAATCTCATAGTGATCCTCATGACATTTGTACGCTTGCTTTATTCAATTAATTGCCCAACTGTAATTTGTTTACCCAGCATGTTGTTATTTATCTTATGGAGTGATACGTCTCAAACGTATCTATGATTTTTGATGCTCCATGCTTGTTTTTACACCATTTGCTTAGTGTTTTGTTACACTTCGTGGCGTTTTTATGCATTTTCCGGAACTAACCTATTAACAAGATGCCATAGTGTCAGTCCCTGTTTTCTGCTGTTTTTGTGTTTCAAAAAAATTACACAGGAAATATTCTCGAAATTGGACGAAACAAAAGCCGAACGTCCAGATATTAAACGAAGCTTCCAGAACACCGAAGAGGAGTCAGAGCCGAGCCAGAGGCTGGCCTCACCATAGGGCGGTGCGGCCTGCCCCTGGCCTGCACCCCCTATGGGTGAGACCACCCTGGTCCACCTCTGACGCTGCCCCTTCGCCTATAAAGACCCCCCGACGGGAAAAACCTAAAGGCTCGATCAATTTTCCAGAAACACATTGCGATCCGCCGCCATCGTCGACCCGAGATCGGGAGGGTCCAGAAGCTCTTCCCGGCACCCTGCCGGAGAGGGGAATCATCACTGGAGGTCTTCTTCATCGCCATGCTTGCCTCCGGTGCGATGAGTGAGTAGTCTACCTTGGACTATGGGTCCATAGCAGTAGCTAGATGGTTGTCTTCTCCACCATGTGCTTCATGTTTAGATCTCTTGAGCTGCCTTACATGATCTAGATCACCGTTATGTAATTCTACATGTTGTGTTTGTTGGGATCCGATGAATATTGGTGTTATGTTGAGTTGATGTGCTGAATCATATATCTTATGTTATCTCTATGTTGTTTATGATCTTGCATGCTCTCCGTTGTTAGTAGCTATCTTGGCCAAGTAGATACTAGTGACTCCAAGAGGGGGTATTTATGCTCGATAGTTGGGTTCATGCCTCTATTTAATCTGGGGGAGTGATAGAAACCTCCAAGGTTGTAGATGTGATGTTGCCACTAGGGAGAAAATAACATTCTTATGTCCAAGGGCATATGCTTTGTTTACATTACACACTTTGCTTAATGCAGTTATCTGTTGTTCGAAACTTAATACTCAAGGGGTCCTCGGATGATTCCCCACGAGTGGATTATTAGTCATAGATGCAGTTAGATGGCGGTCTATGTATTTTGCTGTAATGCCCAGAGTAAATCTCATAGTGATCCTCGCGACATATACACGTTATCTTTATTCTATCAATTGCCCAACTGTAATTTGTTTACCCAACATGTTGTTATTTATCTTATGGAGAGACACCACTAGTGAACTATGGACCCCGGTCCAATTTCCTTTATATTGCTATCACTTGTTTACTATTACTAACATTGTTTACTTTCTCGCATACTACTACTGCTTTCCACTCGATACGCTCATACCTTTGTTTACAGCAAACTGGTGAGATTGACAACCTCATCGTAAGTTGGGAGCAAAGTATTTGGTTGTGTTGTGTGCAGGTTCCGCGTTGCTACTAGTTGAAGATGCACTAACAAGTAATCGTTAACGGCGCCCTTGTTGGAGTGTCACTAAGCTAGCAAGCATCACCTTCTTAAGTTTGGCTTTCTCCTACTGGACTGACAAACCTTGGTTTCTTACTGAGGGAAAACTGCTACTGTGCTTATCATACCTTCCTCTTGGGGTTCCCAACTAGTCGGTGATCTACATATCCACCGGCGCCATCATGGAGAGACATCACTAGTGACCTGTGGACCCCGGTCCATTCTTTTACATTGCTATCACCATTTACCTTTTACTTGCTTTATTTACATTCTTGCAAACTACTATCTTTTATCACTCGATACGCTTAATCCTTTGTTTACAGCTGACAAGGGTGTAGATAATAGAGCCCGTCAAGTACCCCTGAGGCCCGTTAGGCTAGGCCCAATTGTAATACTAGTGGAAATACGAGTTCATGTCGTATGTGGATGTTGTAATCTATGTTGGACCCCTCCCGATCCTTGAGACCTGGCCACCTATATATAGGGGCCAGGAGAGGACGGTAAGGGATAGATTGGAAGCAAGTCAAGTTTACTCTTACGTTTACTTTCGATACACACCTTGTTTGACTGATCTTACCTTCGAGTTCATCCGACGCCCTACTCCCCCGATCCTAAGTCCTTCATCTAGGACATTTGTTGAGTTAACCCTTGTCAATTGGCGCCGACCGTGGGGACTCTGGGCATTGGAATCATGAATTTGATGGCTTTTTCGCTTTTAGCCAATAGCAATCCAACAGTCGATGAAAATCAAGAGATAGAGTTGACGATCAGAAGTCTGAGCTTTTACGTCGGACCTTCGGGTTCGACTCGTTTTTTGGATCCGGCGAAATCAGGTCCGTCGGCAAGCAAAACCAAGACAATCACCAAGTCTGGATCATCTGTGGGCTCTTCTAGCGAGGTAAACTCACCGGTCAGTCTCGCAGCAACAGAAAATTTACAAAAGAAACTCGAGGAATTCGACGAAACTCAGAGAGAGCCCGACGTGGAAGTAACAGTGGATAAGCCACACGATAGTTCAAGGGATTTCGCCACCAGAAGCAGCGGCGTCTCCAGAAGCATACCCTAGTTATACGTCATTATTACTGAAGCAGCAGAAGAGAATAATCACGCAAACAACGAAGAGGTCGACATGCAAGTCGACAAACTAAGGAGCAACGGCAAGAAGGAGAAGGAGAAAGTTCACATCTCCGCCGGAGAATGGAGGATGATCATGTCAGCCATTAATCTTGGTATGGATGTGCCTGCAGATTCAAGAAGAGAAGTTCTAATGGGGTATCAATATGCACTACACCAGCGCAGAAAGAAGTTGAGGGAGGAAAAAGACATGTTTATGAGAAGCCAAGACAACAACAACACATCAAGTGGAGGATACTGGGATGAATATAGTGATGCATCAGAGTCCAGCATAGAAAGGCGCAGAGACCAAAAGCACAGCAGGAGGACAACAGCACGGACAAGAGAAGAAAGTCATACGAAAAGTGAAAGTGCACACCCATCAGATGAGGAAGAGGACTTTGTGCAAGAAACACCAGAAGCAGCACTGGTAGCAGCATAGGCTTATCTACTAACTACACAACCAAAGCCCGGAGATCCGCGGGAGCACATGCATCAAGCCGCAATACAAAGCCTCGGGTTGGTAGAAGACAAGCTAAGGAAACATCTTCCAAAGGAAAAGATGACATATCGTAAGGAGAAGCGAAAGGAGGGACTCAAGCGCCAACCTTCGCAAAATGAAACAAGCGAGTCGTCAGGCGATGAAAAGAGTCAAACACGGTGAGAAGACGCAAGGAATATAATAGCACAAGCAAGAGTAAATAAAGCGCGCCATGCGTGGAAAGAAGAAAACTATGAAGATGGCGAAAAAGAGATGGGCGCATTATGCTTTACCCGCAGGGTTTGCAGAATGCGAGTACCCAAAGGATTCAAGTTACCACACAATCAACAAAAATATGATGGGTCACAAGAACCCAAGCTATGGTTATCAGACTATCTGCAAGCAGTACAAATACTCGGGGGAACAAGAGCAACGGTGATGCAAAGTTTGTAGTTACACCTCACCGGCGCAGCATGGTCCTGGTTGAACACCCTACCCAACGATTCCATTGGGAGTTGGGGAGAACTAGAAAGCCAATTTGCAAGAAATTTTTGCTCAATGTACAAACGCCAAACATCACTGGAAGAAGTTAAGTCGTGCGTGCAGAGGAAAGACGAAACTCTTCGCTCTTATATACAGCGCTGGAGTGTAATCAAAAATTTTGTAGAAGACGTCTCCGACGAGAGAGCAATAGATGCTTTTCCAGCCGGCCTTCGTCATTCTGACCTCGTGGAAGAAGTAGGGAGAACAAAGCCGAGGATGGTGTTGGAGTTAATGGAAGTAGCCAACAGATTTGCCGATGGAGAGGACGCATACAACAATAAAAAGGGACGTTCACCAAAAGTCGACAGAGCGAGCAAGCAAAGGCAAAGATACCACAACGGAGAAGGCCACGCAAGGCGAAATCAGATAGCCGCGGGATATGACAGAAGGGACCAGGAAGGCCATGAAAACAGGGAATCTTAGACAAGAGACAATCGAGGAACATGAAAACCAAAATACTCTGGCCCGTCGGCAGAGGACATGCTATATGGACCTTGTCGTATCCATTATGCGTACCTAGATGGGAAAAGAGTTTCTAACCACCAGATGAAGGATTGCAGAACCTTCTTGAGATTGCAAGGTGCCATGGACTTGAGCTAAGGAACACGACAGGGAGGAAAAAGCATGAGTCAGGGATACCAAATACAACGACTCGCAAAACATCTGGAGTCAAAAATATATATATCTGCAATGATCCAACCGGTGCCAAAGTCCAAGAAAGAGCGGAAAAGCATATCCAGACAAGTAAACCTGACAATATCATCACCACCAGCTACTACATAATACCTGCAATGGTCCGATCAACCAGTCAGGTTCAGCAGAGCAGACCACCCGAGGAAAGTGCCCAGGCCGGGGCACGCGCCAATGGTGCTAAAGGCGCAAATAGGGGGATACGACATCGGGCGAGTATTCATGGACGCAGGAAGTGGCATAAACCTAATATACGCAAGAACTCTGAAGGCAATGTGCATTTCGCTTGAAAGTCTAAAGCCAACAGATTGTTCTTTCCATGGAATAGTACCAGGAAGCGCAAACTACCCTCTCGGTAAAATAGAACTCGACGTTTGCTTCGGCAATAGCAGCAATTATCGAAGAGAAAAACTGGAGTTTGGAGTCATGGACTAGCCGTCACAGTATCATGCAATCCTGGGGCGCCCAGCATTTGCAAAGTTCATAGCAGTACTCCACTATGCATACCTCATGCTCAAAATCCTAGGACTTAAAGGAACAATTATAGTTCAAGGCAGTTTCGAAGTATCCAACACTTGTGACAAAGAATTCAACAGTTTGGTGCAAACTTTCGGCATGACAGCAGAATACGCAAGGTTGAAAGGTGAAACCGATCATAATGTGCTACCCGACGTTGGATGATCCCTGCCAGATCAGGATTTCGACGCAACCCAAGACTCGAAGAAAATCCAAGTCCATCCCACGGACCCGAACAAGACCACCTCCATAGCAGTAAACTTGGATCCCGCATAGGAAAGAGCGCTCGTCGAGTTCCTCCATGAGCGCTGGGAAACCTTCGCCTGGTGTCCTTCAGACATGCCAGGGGTTCCCAGGGAACTTGTCGAGCATGCACTAAACGTGGATCCCAAAGCAAAGCCAGTCAAGCAGCCACTGAGAAGATTTGACGAACCCAAAAGGAAAGCAATAGCGTCCGAACTACACATGCTAGAAAACGCAGGATTCATCCGAGAAATCGAAACATCGACTTGGGTATCTAATCTAGTTATCGTCCCCAAGAAAAATACAGATGTATAAAGAGTATGTGTCGACTACACATCTCTCAACAAGCACTGCCCGAAAGATCCCTTTCATCTACCTCGCATTGATCAAATAATAGACTCAACAGCGGGGTGTGCAAGGCTTTTCTTCCTAGATGCATACTCTGGTTATAACCAGATCAAGTTAAAGAAAGAAGACGAGGAAAAAACAGCTTTCATCACACCATACGGCGTGTTCTGCTATCAAGTCATGCCTTTCGGCTTAAAAAACGCAGGAGCAACCTACCAGCGGATGATGCAAAACTGCCTCAGAAGTCAAATAGGACGCAACATTCAAGTTTACATCGATGATGTGATCATCACCACAAGAAAAGAAGAGTCTCTAATTAGTGATTTGGCAGAAACATTCGACAACTTAAATAGGTATAAGCTCAAGCTTAACCCGACAAAATGCTCTTTTGGGGTATCTGCAGGTCAACTTCCGGGATTCCTGGTATCAGCAAGGGGAATAGAGGCAAACCCAGAGAAGATCCAGGCAATACTAACGATGGGGAAACCAACAAAGCTGCACGACGTACAGAAGCTCGCAGGACGCGTCGCGGCACTAAGTCGATTCATCGCATGATTGGGAGAAAAGGCACTTCCTTTCTATGCTCTGATGAAAAAATCAGACGACAAATTCGAGTGAACAGAAGAAGCGGATACAGCCTTTGCACAATTGAAAAAAGTGCTTTCCACACCGCCGGTGTTGGTCGCGCCAAAGGAAAAGGAGCCGCTACTACTATATATTGCAGCAACACATCAAGTGGTGAGCACAGTATTAGTAGTCGAAAGAAGCGAAGAAGGAAAAGCTCACGGAGTCCAAAAGCCGGTATATTTCATTAGCGAAGTGCTATCTCCAACAAAACAGAGGTACCCGCACTACCAAAAACTTGCATATAGTGTATTCACAACAGCACGAAAGCTACGACAATACTTCGCGGTGCACCCAATTATAGTGGTTAATGAAGCACCACTATCCAACATATTGAACAATCCTTCAGCGACAAAATGTGTCTCCTTATGGGGAATTGAATTATCACCCCTGGACATCACGTTTGAAAAGCGAAAGGCGATCAAATCATAAGTTATGCCAGATTTCAGAGCAGAGTGGCTAGAGTTACAAAACACAGGATCGCCGGACCTATCAAGCGTATGGACAATGTACTTCGATGGATAAAAAAGAATCCAAGGCGCAGGAGCAGGAGTAGTCCTGATATCACCACAAGGCGACAAATTGAAATATGTTTTAAGGATGAGTTTTCCCCAAGCTTCTAATAATGAAGCCGAATATGAGGCTCTGCTCCACGGAATGAAAATGGCCAAAGCATGCAGAGCAACTCGACTGAAAATATTCGGGGACTCGAATCTTGTCATCCAACAAGTGATCAACTGATACGTCTCAAACGTATCTATAATTTTTGATGCTCCATGCTTGTTTTTACACCATTTGCTTAGTGTTTCGTTACACTTCGTGGCATTTTTATGCATTTTCCGGAACTAACCTATTAACAAGATGCCACAGTGCCAGTTCCCTGTTTTCTGTTGTTTTTGTGTTTCAGAAAAGTTACATAGGAAATATTCTCAGAATTGGACGAAACAAAAGCCAAACATCCAGATATTAAACGAAGCTTCCAGAACACCAAAGAGGAGTCGGAGCCGAGCCAGAGGCTGGCCTCACCATAGGGCGGCACGGCCTGCCCTTGGCCCGCACCCCCTATGGGTGAGACCACCCTGGTCCAACTGCGACGCTGCCCCTTCGCCTATAAAGACCCCCCGACGGGAAAAACCTAACTACCCCGATCAATTTTCCAGAAACACATCGCGATCCGGCGCCGTCGTCGACCCGAGATCGGGAGGGTCCAGAAGCTCTTCCCGGCACCCTGCCGGAGAGGGGAATCGCCACCGAAGGTCTTCTTTATCGCCATGCTTGCCTCCGGCGCGATGAGTGAGTAGTCTACCTTGGACTATGGGTCCATAGCAGTAGCTAGATGGTTGTCTTCTCCACCATGTGCTTCATGTTTAGATCTTGTGAGCTGCCTTACATGATCGAGATCACCGTTATGCAATTCTACATGTTGTGTTTATTGGGACCGATAAATATTGGTGTTATGTTGAGTTGATGTGCTGAATCTTATATCTTATGTTATCTCTATGTTGTTTATGATCTTGAATGCTCTCCGTTGTTAGTAGCTATCTTGGCCAAGTAGATACTAGTGACTCCAAGAGGGGGTATTTATGCTCGATAGTTGGGTTCATGCCTCTATTTAATCTGGGGGAGTGACAGAAACCTCTAAGGTTAGAGATGTGCTGTTGCCACTAGGGAGAAAACAACATTCTTATGTTCAAGGGCATATGCTTTGTTTACATTACACACTTTGCTTAATGCAGTTATCTGTTGTTCGCAACTTAATACTCATGGGGTGTTTGGACGATATCCCCGTGAGTGGATTATTAGTCATAGATGCAGTTGGATGGCGGTCTATGTATTTTGTTGTAATGCCCAGAGTAAATCTCATAGTGATCCTCGCGACATCTGCACGTTATCATTATTCTATCAATTGCCCAACTGTAATTTGTTTACCCAGCATGTTGTTATTTATTTTATGGAGAGACACCACTAGTGAACTGTGGACCCCGGTCCAATTTCCTTTACATTGCTATCACCTATTTACTATTACTTGCACTGTTTACTTTCTTGCATACTACTATTGCTTTCCACTCGATACGCTCATACCTTTGTTTACAACAAACCGGTGAGATTGACAACCTCATCGTAAGTTGGGAGCAAAGTATTTGGTTGTGTTGTGTACAGGTTCCGCGTTACTACTAGTTGAAGACGCGCTAACAAGTAATCGTTAACGGCGCCCTTGTTTGAATGTCACTAAGCTAGCAAGCATCACCTTCTCAAGTTTGGCTTCCTCCTACTAGTTCGATAAACCTTGGTTTCTTACTGAGGGAAAACTGCTACTGTGCTCATCATACCTTCCTCTTGGGGTTCCGAACTAGTTGGTGATCTATATATCCACCGGCACCATCAAGATGTTTTCTGGCGCCATTGCCGAGGAGGAAGAAGACTTCTGCAAGGGGAGTTTCGCATGCACATCCTTTACTTTGTTTTAGTTTTGCTTTTACTTTATTTGTGCGTGCATCGTTTTATCAAAAATACAAAAAAAATTAGTTTCCCTTATAGTTGTTTATTATGTCTAGTTTAGTTGCTACTACTATGTCGCCCGAGGATATGATCTTCACTTTCAAACAAAAGAGTGAGGAAAGTTTCAAAGAAGCTTGGTCTAGAATTTATGATTGGCATGGAAAAACTGAACCGAAAATGACTTTGAGTTTGCTTCTTAGTTGCTTTTACTTTGGACTTGCTCTTCGTTATAGATATGCTTTGGATGCTACTGCAGAAGGAGATTTCCTTCATTGTGATGGAGATCAAGCTTTCAATATTATAAAAAAGTTGATTACAATTGATGGCTGGCGTGTACTTGATGATTATTATGGCCAGGCAGTTTGGAAACTCCAAGCGGAAAGTATGATGAGCACAGCGGCAAGTCTTTTCCCTCAGTAAGAAACCAAGGTATGTCGGTCAGGAGAAGAGCAGACAAACAACTGAAGGTGATGCTGCTAGCTTGCGACAGCTTCGGACAATTTATAGGGCGCCACGTCCAAGCTTTGCTTTGCTAGCTGCAACGCGGAACCTGCACACACACAATCAAATACTTTGTTCCCAACTTGCGATGAGGTTGTCAATCTCACCGGTTTGCTTGAAACAAAGGGTATGAGCGTATCGAGTGGAAAGTGATAATAGTATGCGAGTAAAGTAAACAGTGCGAGTAAAGTAAACAGGTGATAGCAATATGATGGAAATAGGACCGGGGTCCACAGTTCACTAGTGGTGTCTCTCCATAAGATAAATAACACATGCTGGGTAAACAAATTACAGTTGGGCAATTGATAGAATAAAGATAAACATGATATGTCAAGAAGATCACTATGCGATTTACTCTGGGCATTACAACAAAATACATAGACCGCCATCCAACTGTATCTATGACTAATAATCCACTCACGGGGATATCATCCGAACACCCCATGAGTATTAAGTTGCGAACAACAGATAATTGCATTAAGCAAAGTGTGTAATGTAAACAAAGCATATGCCCTCGAGCATATGAATGTTGTTTTCTCCCTAGTAGCAACAACACATCTACAACCTTAGAGGTTTCTGTCACTCCCCTAGATTAAATAGAGGCATGAACCCACTATCGAGCATAAATACCCCCTCTTGGAGTCACTAGCAACTACTCGGCCAAGATAGCTACTAACAACGGAGAGCATGCAAGATCATAAACAACATAGAGATAACATAAGATATATTTCAGTATACCAACTCAATCATAACACCAATATTCATCGGATCCCAACAAACCAAACATGTAGAATTACATAACGGTGATCTCAATCATGTAGGGAAGCTCATGAGATCTAAACATGAAGCACATGGTGGAGAAGACAACCATCTAGCTACTGCTATGGACCCATAGTCCAAGGTAGACTACTCACTCATCGCTCCGGAGGCAAGCATGGCGATAAAGAAGACCTCCGGTGGCGATTCCCCTCTCCGGCAGGGTGCAGGGAAGAGCTTCTGGACCCTCCCGATCTTCGGGTCGACGGCGGCGGCGGATCATGATGTGTTCTGGAAAATTGATCGGGTACTTAGGTTTTTTCCGTCGGGGGGTCTTTATAGGCGAAGGGGCATCGTCAGAGGTGGACCGAGGTGCCCTCACACATAGGGGGCGCGGCCAGGGGCTGGGTCACGCCGCCCTGGTGTGTGGGGCCCTTGTGGCCCCCCTCTGACTCCTCTTTGGTTCTCTGGAAGCTTCCGGAAAAAAGAAGACTTCAGGAACTTGTTTCGTCCAATTCCGAGAATATTTCCTGTGTAGCTTTTCTGAAACACAAAAACAGCAGAAAACAGGGAACTGACACTGTAGCGACTTGTTAATAGGTTAGTTCTGGAAAATGCATAAAAGTGCCACGAAGTGTAACGAAACATTAGGAAAATGGTGTAAAAACAAGCATGGAGCATCGAAAATTATAGATACGTTGGAGACGTATCAACAATTTATAGCATGCCAACTGATTTTGATTCCTCTCTTGTGAGCATTTTTAATAGACTTAACACTCTTGAGACTCACACTGCTAGTTTGAATACTTGCTATAGTACTTTGCGTCGGCATTTTGATTATGTGCCAACAAATTCAGAACCTTCGAGTTGGTACCCCATGGTAAAAATCACCATTAATGGTGAAACTTTTCATGCTCGTTGTGATATTATGTCTGAATTTTGTCTTATGCAAAAGATGTTTATGAATCTTTGAGTCTTTGGAAACTTTCTGAGGGAGAAGAAATTTCTCTTACTAATAATTTCCCGTTGGAATAGCTGAAGGAGTTTATACAAAAGTCCTAGGAAGCATAATATCTACTGATTATCTTGTTATTGAATGTGTAGGAAAAGGACAAATCACACTTGGAATGTCTCTACTGAAGCTCCTGGGTGCCCTTATAGATGTGGGAAAAGGCAATATAAGATTCATCTCTCCACCTTGCAATAGTCACATCTTTCCTAGAGTCAAGAGAAAAGGTAAGAAAGGAAGACGTAAGGCACCCGTTGACCCTAATGCTTCATCACTTGATATTACTTGATTTGCACCTTTCTGCGCCTAGCTCAAAGGCGTTAAAGAAAAGCACTCTTGGGAGATAACCCAATGTTTTACTTTTAGTACTTTTTCTTTTATTTGAGTCTTGGAAGTTATTACTACTGTAATAACCGCTCCTTATCATTTTTATTTTGTTGTTGTGCCAAGAGAAGCCTCTAATTTGAGTGAGGTAAGATTTGTGGATGTTGCTGTCCTGAAACAGATTTCGGTGCTGCACCGTAAACATTTATGAAAATTCTCAGAATATATTCTTGACCTGCGATTTCTTGTGCATATGCCCCAGGTTATATCCAAACTTTCATTATTTATACACTTTTTGATTTGAGCAACAGAAAATCCTCGAAAAAATCGACCTTTGTTAGCTGTTCTGTTTTGACAGATTTCTGCCACTATTTGTGTTTGCCTCTCAATCGCTTTCTTTTTGAGTTCTTTTGATCACGGAACTTTTGGGGAAGTTGCTACAGTAGTATATGCTTTATATGTGGTGGTTTTGAGTTGAAATCTGAAGCAAAAAAGGGTTTGATTCATTATTATGCTTACACTAATGTTGCTAATAGAATTGTGTTTAGTTTTGTATGAAGGAAGTTTTCAAGTGTAGGAATTGGAGAATGATGTGATGAGTTGAAGAATGGATAAACCTCAAGCTTGAGTATGCCCATGTCACCCCAAGAAATATCCCAGAGTTACAAGCGTCAAAGCTTGGGGATGCCCCCGAGGCACCCCTTCTTCATCGGCAAAAATCAGGTCACCTTTCAACACACTATATTTTTATTGCTTCATGCATTATGCGTTTTTCTTGGAGCGTCAGTTGTTTTAGTTTTCAGTTTTGTTTAGTTTTGTTTGCTGCAATAAATGGTTGGACCCCAACAAATTTCTTTTGGAGAAGTTCCCTTGCTTTTTATTTGCCAAGGACACTCCGTTTTTCACTCTTATCGTTCAACGAGTGTTCTCTTTTTCTGCTACTGCATTTAGTTTTCATTTTTTGCCTTGATTTATGTTCAGATCTTGTTATATATTTGTATCAAGGTGTATTTTGACCTCTGGTCCATGTTGGTTTTCATCAAAAGATTTGTTTCAAAAAGTTCGAATGGTGTTGGAAAAGAGAAAAAAATTCATGCAAAAAAGTGGTACAAAAAGGAGCTTGTGTAGACTGCGGCCTAGACTTTTGCATGTCGTGCTTGATGTCTCTTTGATAGTAAGCTTAGTGGTTTTGCTGTAGCATGACTTGTCTCAAATGACTGAGATTGCTTAATGACCCTTTGAAAAAATCATGCGTTGTTTTTATTATTTGGAAGCATTATTTTGGTTTTCTCCTTGATGCTTTATTTGGGTTGACTTGGCGCATGCTCACACATGTTAGACTCATACAAAGTCGCCATAAGCCTCTATGATCATTTAGTTTTTGACTTTTGATGCCATCTTATGCTTCTTTTAATGTTGCTTTGTCGCTTTACATGATTATGGCCGTTATTGCTCTCTTAGTTGGTCGCTCCCAGTCTTTTGCTAGCCCTCTTTTTGTACTGAGTATGAGCTCTACTCGTGCATCCAACTCCTAAAAACCAAGTTTGCCATTGTGTCCACTATAAATTCCTATGCATGGTATTTGCAAGCCATTCCAAGTAAATTTTCATGTGCTACCTTTGAAAATAAACCTTCAAAATACTTCTCGTTTTGTGACACTGTTTTCAGCTCATGGGGACGTAGTGGTCGGATTTGCCATCTTCCATATTGTTTATTCCAAAAATGAAAAAAGAAAATAAAAAAGGTACTTCTCCATGGTATGTGAATGTTGGTGGGCATCCGATGGAATCGGTTAGCCATGGTTTGAGAAAGGAAAAAGGTGGGGAGGAGTGTCAAGCTTTATAAAAAGAGCACAAAAGTGCCAATCTCTCTCTCAAAAACTCGCTTTATTTTTGTATGGAAGATAGTAAGAACCCCATTGCCAGTCGTTGACAAAAACAACCACCTCTCAAAACCTAATTTTTATCTCTCTGTTTTACAAATGAAAAGCTCTAGCACATGTTTAATCACTGCTTCCCTCTGCGAAGGGCCTTTCTTTTACTTTTATGTTGAGTCACCACCTTCTATCTTTATGCACCATCTAAGAGAGCATCGTTGTCATTCTGAGTATAATGTGCATTGTCCCAAAGTTTATCATTGATTGATTCATGATTTTGGTTTCACTTGTTCTTAAATTATTTGTATCTAGTCGCCCTCTTAAACTTGAAGGTGTCCTATGCATTTATGTTTTGCTCTCTCATGAAGGACAAACTGAAAACCATTTGTATGTTTTTCCATATGATTTGAACACACGTTTGACTTTCATTGTTTCATTTTCATAATCTTTCATTTGTGTTCATTTTCATGTTATAACATGGTTGCTAAGTTTCTTCTATCAAGATTATATCTTTCATGCCCATGTTTTAAGTTCTTTTGATCCCAGCACTCAATGCTTTACATAGATGATCAAGATTGTGAAGGTGCATGTCACCTCAAAAATTATTTCTTTGTTATCACTTACCTACTCAAGGACGAGTAGGAGTTAAGCTTGGGGATGCTGATACGTCTCAAACGTATCTATAATTTTTGATGCTCCATGCTTGTTTTTACACCATTTGCTTAGTGTTTCGTTACACTTTATGGTGTTTTTGTGCATTTTTCGGAACTAACCTATTAACAAGATGCCACAGTGCCAGTTCCCTATTTTCTGCTATTTTTGTGTTTCAGAAAAGTTACACATGAAATATTCTCGAAATTGGACGAAACAAAAGCCGAACATCCAGATATTAAATGAAGCTTCCAGAATACCGAAGAGGAGTCGGAGCCGAGCCAGAGGTTGGCCTCACCATAGGGCGGCCTGCCCCTGGCCCGCGCCCCTATGGGTGAGACCACCCTGGTCCACCTCTGACGCTGCCCCTTTGATACGTCTCCAACGTATCCATAATTCTTGAAGTTCCATGCTTGTTTTTACACCATTTGCTTAGTGTTTCGTTACACTTTGTGGCACTTTTATGCATTTTCCGGAACTAACCTATTAACAAGTCCCCACAGTGCCAGTTCCCTATTTTTTGTTGTTTTTGTGTTTCAGAAAAGTTACACAGGAAATATTCTCGGAATTGGACAAAACCAAAGCTAGTCGCCCAGAATTTCACCGAAGCTTCCAGAGAACCGAAGAGGAGACGGAGTGGGGCCATGAGGGCCCCACACACCAGGGCGGCGCGGCCTAGGCCCTGGCCGCGCCCCCTATGTGTGAGACCACCTCGGTCCACTTCTGACGATGCCCCTTTGAAAGTGCAAACTTTGTTTCCCTCAGATTTTGTGTGTTAGATAACAACATTAGGGAGATTAAGTGTGTGCTAAGATTGTGCAGATCATCAAATGAAGAATTGCCAGGCCGGATATTCCGGCCATGGGTGGCCGGATAATCCGCCCCCTCGGGGAGTGGCCGAAAAACGGCTAAGGACCTGGCGCGGCGTCACCCAGTATAGGGGGCCGGATATTCCGGCCAGGGGCCGGATAATCCGCCCCCCCCGGAGACGACCCCAAATTCGGCTAAGGACCAGACGCGGCGTCACCCAGTATAGGGGGGCGGATAATCCGGCCAGGGGCCGGATATTCCGGCCAGCCGGATAATCCGGCCCAACTTTGGCCGGATTATCCGCCCCTCCAAGACAGCAACGGCTACATTTTGGGAGGGGGTATAAATACCCCTCCCCTTCTTCCACGTCAAGCTGCTCGAGCTGGATAGGAAGAACACCATTTTGGAGCCACCAAATTCGCAAGATCTCCTCCCTCAACCCACCAAAGCTCTTGATCTTTGGAGAATCGAAGGAGAAGGCCTTGATCTACATCCTCACCGAAGCGATTTGATTTCCCCTCTCATTTGCTAGAGGGCCCTTTGGTCTTGGGTTCCCTTGTGTCCCTTGACCTTGTTTGTGTGATTGAAATCTTGATACTTGTTGATTGAGATCTTTGTGGTGCTTGGGAGCCTCCAATTCAGTTGTGGAGTGGTGCCCCAAGTTTTGTAAAGGCCGGTTCCGCCTTGAGGAATCCCTTAGTGGAAAGTGAGCTAGGCCTTTGTGGCGGAAGCTTGCACCGGAGAATAGGGTGAGCCTTTGTGGCGTTGGTTAGGCCTTTGTGGCAACCACACCCCTCCAACGTAGACGTACTTCCCCTAAAAAGGAAGGAACTACGGGAATTACATCCGTGTCTCCGTGTGCTCCACTCTCGGTTACCTCTATCCTTTATTGCCTTTACTACTTGTATCTTTCTTAGCTTATTTGTTGTCATATAGGTAAATTCACCATAGTTGCATATCTAGAGAATTTACCTTTGTGTCAAGCCTAAATTGAAAAAGAATTAAAATTTGAGTAGCACCTATTCACCCCCCCTCTAGGTGCCCATACGATCCGTTCAATTGGTATCAGAGCCTCGGCTCTTTATTCGGGCTTAACCGCCTAAGAGTATGGACACCTCACCTAGTGAGGGCTCGGGTCAAGTTTCCATGGGTGAGTTCAAATCTTTGGAATCATCCATGGCCTCCATGACATCTCAAATAAGTGAGTTGCGTGAAATGATGGCGCAACTCATGCAAGCTAAAACTACTAATGCCTCTCCACCTCCGGAAAACCCGCTACTCCACAAGTGGAGAATGTGGGGATAGATGAGGAGGGTGCCGACAAAAATGGCGATGCTAAGTCGTCCTCCAAGGCCGACGGGAAAGGTGAATACCCGCATTGGTATTCACCCGACCCGCCGGTTCCTCATCCTCATATTAACCATAGAGGTGATCCGCCTAAGCTTGATGCATTAAACTTTGGTCAATGGCAATATCAAATGATCTCTCATATGCGCAGTTCTTGCATCGAGCTTTGGAGGATCGTTGAGGAAGGATTCAAGGCCGTGGATCCCCACAACATGACAAGAAGAGAGACGGTCGATAGCCAACTCAATGCTACCGCTCTTCACATGATTCAAGTCGCCGTGGGATCCAAGGACTTGCCTCACATCCAGCACTTCTCCACCGCCAAAGAAGCTTGGCAAGGACTCTCCGACATCTTTGTTGGCAACGAGAGCATGAAGAAAACAAGATATATTGCCTTCTCAAATCAAGCGGAGGGTTTCTTCATGATGGATGGTGAGGATCATCAAGAGATGTATAGAAGACTCAAGGCTATTGCTACCACCTTCAAGAATCTCGGTGCTCACCATATTGATGATGAGTGGATCAAGATGAAGTACATTCTTGCTCTCACTCCATATGAGCCCGCGGATGTGAAGAGTGTTCAAGGAAAGCACAACTTCAATGAGATGACCTCCAATCAAGTGATGCAAGAGATTCAAGCCTACAAGGTTTCCGCACAAAATGCGGAAGATGCCCGTGCCCGTGCCATAGGAATGCAAAGAAGCTCTAATCTTGCATTGAAAGCAAGTGTGGTTGATAAAGAGGTTCCTCTTCAAGCGAATATTGAAGCAAGACTAGAGATGTGTCCCGAGGACATAAGGCATGAGTACAATGAGCACATGGCCTTCTACGGAAAAACCTTTTGGGTTGATCCACACAAGGCTAAAGAAGACAATCAAAGAAGAAGCAAGTCAAGTGGCTATCAAAGGAATGACAACAATGGTCAAAGGGTGAGGACTTGCTACAATTGCAATGATAGATTTCACTTTGTTGCCGAGTGCCCTTATGAGAAGAGAGAAGACCATGGTGGAAAGCTCATCTTCAAAAGCAAGACCAAGTCACCATCCAAGAAGCCATTTGTGAAGAAGGGTGGACCAAAGAAGAAACATCCAAAGTTTGTGTTCTTGACTCAAGAAGAGTACTCCGCAAGTGAGAGTGAAGAAGAAGAAACTACAACTAGTGAGATGGCCGCAATGGCAACCACCTCAACTTCCTCCACATCACTCTTTGAATCCCCCAATGAGGACTCTCTTGTCAAGAACGTCAAGTGCCTTATGGCCAAGTCTTCCGAGGTATCACCCACATCTTTCTCTTCCTCTAAGACAAATGATGCTTCCATGAATGATCTTGCTAGTCTTAGAGTAAAGGAAGAAATTGTTGCTTTTGATAATTATGTGTCTAGTGTAGATGGTGTTCATAAGATTCACTTTGAACGTCTATTGAGTCAATATGGTAAAACTCTTGAAAAATTAGATGAACAAATGAGGCTTGAAAGAGAATATGCTCAAGATATTGCCTCACTAACCGAGTCTCTTGAAGAAGAGCAAGAGGAACGAGCAACTCTTGAAGAGAAGCTCGATTCCATTGAGGAATCTAATAATGAAGTTGTTTCCAAACTCACTAAAGAGCGAGATCATGCTCGTGCTAAAGTAAAAATGCTTAAAAAGGAAAAGGTTGAATTTGGTGTTGGTCATGATATACTTGTTAAGGATTTAGAAGATCTTGACAAGGCTCACAAGGCCTTGAAAAGTGAACACTCTATTCTTACCAAGTCACATGAACAACTTCAAATTCAATTGACTGAGAATAATATGCCTAGTTCTTCTACTTCTACTTGTGATCATGCAAATGTTATTGAAGAAAATGCTAGGTTGAAAGATGAGCTTGCCAAGTCCTCCATTCCCATAGGTGAGAAAAACTTGAATGACCTTTTGAGTAAGCAAAAGGCATTCGGTGATAAAACGGGGATTGGCTATGTCTCAAAGAAGAAGAAGAAGAACAACAAGAAAAAGAAGGCCAAGCCCGCTCAAGCAAAGAATGATCCTATTGTGGGTGGCAAAGCCACTCATGATGATCATGCGGGAATTGCTAACCCTCACTATGTTTTATTTTGTGATTATTATGGTGATGTTTATGCAAAATATGTTGGTCCAAATGATGGTTATGTTGCTTGGTCTATTTGGGTTCCAAAGACCCTTGTTGCTAACAAAAGAGGACCCATTGAAAAATGGGGACCTAAAACCAAGCAATGATCTCTTGTAGGGCTATGCTTCCGGTGGATCAAAATGGGCGCTTGATAGTGGATGCACAAGTCATATGACCGGAAGCAAGAAGATTATGATGGAGATGAGACCAAATGACAATCATATAACCGTCACTTATGGAGATATGTCACAATCCGAGGTATTGGGTCTTGGCAAGGTGGTGGTCGCACCGGATATTTCCCTTGTGGACGTCATGCTTGTTGAGACCCTAGGTTATAATTTACTTTCAGTTCGTGCACTTGGTAAGATGGGCTTTGCCGTCTTCATTGATAATGATATTGTGGTACTCTTGTGGAGCAAGTCTCTAAAGGTCGCTTTCGTTGGACACATTGAAAATAACTTGTATGTGGTGGACTTTTCAGGGAAAACCACTACAAGTGCAATGTGTTTATTTGGAAAGGCCGATGTGGGTTGGCTTTGGCATCGCCGTTTATCCCATGTCAATATGAGAACTTTGCAAAGCCTTCACAAGGGTGGCCACATACTCGGACTAAAAGAGAATGTTTCTTTTGCCAAAGATCGTGTTTGCAGGGCTTGCGTTCTAGGAAAAATGCATGATTCTCCCCACCCAAGCAAGACTATCATTTCTTCCAAGAGGATCTTGGAGCTCCTTCATGTGGATCTTTTTGGTCCTCCCTCTCATGCAAGTCTTGGTGGGAAGAAATATTGTTTGGTGATTGTTGATGACTATTCAAGATATACTTGGGTTTACTTCTTCAAGCATAAGAGTGAGACTCAACAAACCGTCATCGACTTTGCCAAGGAAGTTGAACGTCAACATGGGCAAACTATTTTGGCAATAAGAAGTGACAATGGCTCGGAGTTCAAGAACTACACCTTAAATGGATTTCTTAGTGATGAGGGGATTCGTCATCAATATTCCGCTGCATATACCCCTCAACAAAATGGTGTAGCCGAAAGGAAGAACCGGACTCTTATGGATATGGCTAGGTCCATGTTGGCGGAGTTTAAGTCTCCATACAACTTTTGGGCCGAAGCTATCTCTACGGCTTGTCATTCTTCAAACTGGCTCTTCCTCCGCAAAGGCCTAAACAAGACTCCATATGAAATACTCAACGGAAGCAAGCCCAACATCTCCTACTACCGGGTTTTTGGGTGTAAGTGTTTCTTTAAAAGAAAAGGAGTTCGTTTAGGTAAATTTGATCCAAAAGCAATAGAAGGTATTTTTGTTGGTTATGGTGCCGAATCCCACACTTATAGAGTCTTCAACAAGTCCACCGGACGTGTTGAAGAATCTTGTAGTGTGGTATTCGAAGAGAATGACGGCTCCCAAGGGGGGCGAGATGTTGTTTCTTGTGATGTAGATGATGAAATACCTCGAGAAGCCATAGGAAGAATGGGCGTGGGATTTTTCCGCCCCATTGAGGGACACCTTGTGGCCGACCGGGAAGGACTATGCTCTACACAAGTGGAGCCTTCATCTTCACAAGCTCAACAAGCCTCTCCCAAGGAAGCAACTAATGCATCCACCGAAGAACAAGACAAGGACCTTCATGAAGAAGAAGGGGCATCACCATCCTCTCCGGTTATCTCAACCGCCCCCAATTCTTCACAAGACCAAGATCAACCTACTCATGAAGATAATGATGATCAAGGTCAATTTGATGGTCAAGACGGGGACCAAAATGATCAAGATGATCAAGTGACTCCTCCAAGATCAAATGAGGAGATCGAAGCCCGTCGCAAGAGAAGAGTTGAAAGAGACTTGGAACTTAAAGGTCATACCCTTGAGAGGGTCATTGGAGATTTAAGAAGCAAAGTGTCAACCCGGCGTCAATTGGCACAATTTAGCTCTCATCATGCTTATATCTCCATGGTTGAACCCAAGAAAGTATTTGAAGCTCTTGAAGATCCGGATTGGTTGGATGCTATGCATGAAGAACTCAACAACTTCAAGCGCAATAATGTTTGGGTGTTAGTAGAGAAGCCAAAGGAGTGCCGCAATGTGATTGGCACAAAGTGGATATTCAAGAACAAGCAAGATGAGCATGGAATTGTTGTGAGGAACAAGGCAAGATTGGTTGCTCAAGGTTTCTCTCAAGTTGAAGGCATTGACTTTGGAGAAACTTATGCTCCCGTGGCTCGTCTTGAGTCCATCCGTATCCTTCTTGCATATGCCACTCATCATAATTTTAAGTTGCAACAAATGGATGTTAAGAGTGCATTTCTTAATGGTCCATTGAAAGAGGAAGTGTATGTTAAGCAACCCCCGGGGTTTGAGGATCTCAACTTTCCTAACCATGTCTACAAACTCCATAAGGCACTCTATGGCCTTAAACAAGCCCCACGTGCGTGGTATGAGCACCTTAGGGAGTTGTTGGTAGACCGTGGGTTTGAAGTTGGGCAAATCGATCCTACTCTTTTTACTAAGAGGGTCAATGGGGAGCTTTTCGTATGCCAACTATATGTTGATGATATTATCTTTGGCTCTACTAACAAAGCTTTTAATGATGAATTTTCAAAGCTTATGACCGATAGGTTCGAGATGTCTATGATGGGCGAAATGAAGTTCTTTCTTGGTTTTGAAATCAAGCAATTGAAAGAAGGGACTTTTATTTATCAAGCAAAATATGTCCAAGACATGCTCAAGAGGTTCAAGATGAAGGAACTAAATGGGGCCGCCACACCAATGGCCACAAAATGCCATCTTGAGCTTGATCCCAATGGTAAAGATGTGGATCAAAAGGTATACCGTTCTATGATCGGTTCGTTGCTTTACCTTTGTGCATCTAGACCCGATATTGTGTTGAGTGTAGGTGTGTGTGCAAGGTATCAAGCCGCTCCTAAAGAAAGCCACCTTATGGCGGTTAAGAGAATCTTTCGATATTTGGTTCATACCCCAACTTATGGTCTTTGGTATCCCAAAGGCTCGGATTTCTCTCTTTGTGGCTTCACGGATTCGGATTGGGCCGGTGACAAGGATGATAGGAAATCAACCTCCGGAGCTTGCCAATTTCTTGGAAGGTCTTTGGTGTGTTGGTCCTCTAAGAAGCAAAATTGTATATCTCTCTCCACCGCCGAAGCCGAATACATTGCAGCCGCAAGTGGATGCACTCAATTGTTATGGATGAGGCAAACTTTGAAGGAATACGGTGTCAATTGTGACAAAGTGCCTCTTTTATATGACAATGAAAGTGCTATCAAGATCGCCTATAATCCAGTGCAATATTCAAGAACCAAGCATATTGAGATCCGGAATCATTTCATTAGAGATCATGTTGCCCGTGGTGATATTGAACTTGCTTATGTTGGCACCAAGGATCAACTTGCCGATATATTCACGAAGCCTCTTGATGAAGCAAGATTTGGATATTTGAGGAATGAGCTAAATATCATCGATTCAAGGAGTGTGGCTTGAACATCTTGCAAATACACCTATATCTCAATGCATGTTTGGTTTAGGTGTGGGCATGGAAATAGG
Organism: Dactylis glomerata; assembly: GCA_007115705.1. NCBI lineage: Eukaryota > Viridiplantae > Streptophyta > Magnoliopsida > Poales > Poaceae > Dactylis > Dactylis glomerata. The sequence continues at coordinate 7,180,082 of QXEO01000430.1, read as the reverse complement.
GGGAGTGCGGTCCTAATTAATTGGGCTATCCCTCCCCCCATAATGCCGATAGTAATCATATCATTCTGTTAATATCATTTTATGATTTTTGAGCTTCAATGACGAGTAGTGGTTATGGACTCAAGATACATCTTCGTGGTCCAATGCCATAACACTCAAACATGGTGGCTTCGGCCACCGACCTCTTCTTTTCGAAGAGTTGTTTCATTGCATATCTTATTTGAGGTTTGGTGTTCTCTCTCGATTTTATTATTTTTTCTTATATGGGAAGGCACTTGCATTGTTTTTTTTTGGTCAATTTGCTCTTGCAATGTTAAGTGCCGAGAACCACTCCGTGTTTGCTTTCTCACCTAAGCCATCCTCTCTCAAGACATCTATCTATGCACACGAGTTCAAATTTTTCATCAAAACAACATCTGTTTTTTGAAAATTTCGAGTTGGCCAGTTTTCTGGTTCCAGGCCGGAATATCCGCCCCCCTGGGCGGAATATCCGGGGGGCCGGATTATCCGCCCCCTCCTGGCCGGATAATCCGGCCATAGTGGCACCTGGGTATATAAGGGGCGGGTCGGGCTGCCCTAGGGCAGTTCCTCCCCCACCCCTTCCAGGTGTTCCCTGCCGCCGCCGCCTCTTTCCAGCCGCCGCCGCCGGAGCTCCGGCCACCCCCCTTGGCCGGATTTCTTAGGAGGTTGCTCTCCTCTCCCTCTAGAAGGCTTTCACCAAGCCGTTTTCGCAATGGATGCGGGTAAAGTTCTTTCTCTTGGATGTGTTTTGTTTACCCTAGCATGTTCTTGGTGATTTAGTCTTCTAGGTGTTGTTTTCCTCTCCTATGAACTATGTTGTATGATTGTCTTCCCCGATCTATCGAATTGAAAGTTGCAGCAACTGTTAGAAAATTTCTCGGGGGGGCCGGATTATCCGCCCCCTGGGCGGAATATCCGGGTGACCGGATTATCCGCCCCCTGGCCGGATAATCCGGCCTGGGAGTGCATTTTTTTCATTTTGCTTCTTTCACTTTGATACTTTGGTGAAGATTGTTGTTCATACTACATAATTCATTGATCTTTTCTGTAACTCGTGTGCATACGCTTATCCCCTTGCTATCCTTGCACCTCTCTTTTTCAGGTGGTTCGAGTGTGCCGAAGCGCAAGCGTCGGTTTATTCCGGATGAACACGGAGTCTTAGTTGATGAGGTTGTGATCCGTCAGCGCCAGAGGGAGGCTGCTAGAAAGGCTGAGAAGGAGAAAGCTGCCAAGGTTGCCAGATGCTCCAGATGCTCCCGCAGGAGGTGCTCGTGCAGAGGCTGAGGAGGACTTTGAGGCTGAGGAGGACTTTGATGATGAGGATGAAGATGCTGGAGATGACGAGGGTGATGGCGGAGATTATGATGATGTGGACTCCGGCGACTTCGATGGTGGGGAGGAGTGATTCCTCGGGACGAGTAGCATCGCTCTTCTCCCTTTTTGGTGTCTTGATGCCAAAGGGGGAGAAGTAGTTCTATTAGGAGTGTTTCGGGATGTGCATGGGTGGAAACACAAGCTTGCACGCTTATCATTCTTTGGCGCTTGTGTTTCTTCTTATTTCGTTCGTCTTAAGTTGAACTTTGTGTGTGGTTGAACTTCGTGTCGTGCTACCGTGTGGTGTATGAGACTATGTTATATGTTCTTAATGTGCCATGTGGATCTTTATGCATTGTTCACTTATTGTTTATGAGCTCATGATTATTGGTGAAATGGCTATGGAATTATTGTCCGGTATATCGTATTATCATATTCGGAATTCCATAATGTTTGTGTTATCTATGCAAAGGTATGTCTCCTCTAAACTTATTGGTGAAGATGCACACATCTAGGGGGAGCCTTTTTTCGTGCTCAAATATTTGTTGATTGAAATATTCAATCTTTCTTGCAAATCCTATTGTTGTCATCTAACACCAAAAAGGGGGAGATTGAAAGTGCAAACTTTGTTTCCCTCAGATTTTGTGTGTTAGATAACAACATTAGGGAGATTAAGTGTGTGCTAAGATTGTGCAGATCATCAAATGAAGAATTGCCAGGCCGGATATTCCGGCCAGGGGTGGCCGGATAATCCGCCCCCTCGGGGAGTGGCCGAAAAACGGCTAAGGACCTGGCGCGGCGTCACCCAGTATAGGGGGCCGGATATTCCGGCCAGGGGCCGGATAATCCGCCCCCCCGGAGACGACCCCAAATTCGGCTAAGGACCAGACGCGGCGTCACCCAGTATAGGGGGGCGGATAATCCGGCCAGGGGCCGGATATTCCGGCCAGCCGGATAATCCGGCCCAACTTTGGCCGGATTATCCGCCCCTCCAAGACAGCAACGGCTACATTTTGGGAGGGGGTATAAATACCCCTCCCCTTCTTCCACCTCAAGCTGCTCGAGCTGGATAGGAAGAACACCATTTTTGAGCCACCAAATTCGCAAGATCTCCTCCCTCAACCCACCAAAGCTCTTGATCTTTGGAGAATCGAAGGAGAAGGCCTTGATCTACATCCTCACCGAAGTGATTTGATTTCCCCTCTCATTTGCTAGAGGGCCCTTTGGTCTTGGGTTCCCTTGTGTCCCTTGACCTTGTTTGTGTGATTGAAATCTTGATACTTGTTGATTGAGATCTTTGTGGTGCTTGGGAGCCTCCAATTCAGTTGTGGAGTGGTGCCCCAAGTTTTGTAAAGGCCGGTTCCGCCTTGAGGAATCCCTTAGTGGAAAGTGAGCTAGGCCTTTGTGGTGGAAGCTTGCACCGGAGAATAGGGTGAGCCTTTGTGGCGTTGGTTAGGCCTTTGTGGCAACCACACCCCTCCAACGTAGACGTACTTCCCCTAAAAAGGAAGGAACTACGGGAATTACATCCGTGTCTCCGTGTGCTCCACTCTCGGTTACCTCTATCCTTTATTGCCTTTACTACTTGTATCTTTCTTAGCTTATTTGTTGTCATATAGGTAAATTCACCATAGTTGCATATCTAGAGAATTTACCTTTGTGTCAAGCCTAAATTGAAAAAGAATTAAAATTTGAGTAGCACCTATTCACCCCCCCCTCTAGGTGCCCATACGATCCGTTCACCCTTCGCCTATAAAGACCCCCCGACGGGAAAAACCTAAAGGACCCGATCAGTTTTCCAAAACACATCGCGATCCGCCGCCGCCGTCGACCCAAAGATCGGGAGGGTCTAGAAGCTCTTCCCGGCACCCTGCCGGAGAGGGGAATCACCACCGGAGGTCTTCTTCATCGCCATGCTTGCCTCCAGAGCGATGAGTGAGTAGTCTACCTTGGACTATGGGTCCATAGCAGTAGCTAGATGGTTGTCTTCTCCACCATGTGCTTCATGTTTAGATCTCATGAGCTACCCTACATGATTGAGATCACCGTTATGTAATTCTACATGTTTGGTTTGTTGGGATCCGATGAATATTGGTGTTATGCTTGAGTTGAAGTACTGAAATTTATCTTTTGTTATCTCTATGTTGTTTATGATCTTGCATGCTCTCCGTTGTTAGTAGCTATCTTGGCCAAGTAGTTGCTAGTGACTCCAAGAGGGGGTATTTATGCTCGATAGTTGGTTCATGCCTCTATTTAATCTCGGGGAGTGACAGAAACCTCTAAGGTTGTAGATGTGCTATTGCTACTAGGGGGAAAACAACATTCATATGCTCGAGGGCATATGCTTTGTTTACATTACACACTTTGCTTAATGCAATTATCTGTTGTTCGCAACTTAATACTCATGGGGTGTTCGGATGATATCCCTGTGAGTGGATTATTAGTCATAGATGCAGTTGGATGGCGGTTTATGTATTTTGTTGTAATGCCCAGAGTAAATCTCATAGTGATCCTCTCTTCATATGCACGTTATCTTTATTCTATCAATTGCCCAATTGTAATTTGTTTACCCAGCATGTATTATTTTATCTTATGGAGAGACATCGCTAGTGAACTGTGGACCCCAGTCCTATTTCCTTTATATTGCTATCACCTGTTTACTTTACTCGCACTGTTTACTTTACTCGCATACTACTATTGCTTTACACTTGATACGCTCATACCCTTTGTTTCAAGCAAACCGGTGAGATTGACAACCTCATCGTAAGTTGGGAACAAAGTATTTGGTTGTGTTGTATGCAGGTTCCACGTTGCCGCTCGCAAAACAAAGCTCGGACGAGGCACCCTATAAATTGTCCGGAGCTGTCGCGAAGCTAGCGGGCATCACCTTCAGTCGTTTGTCTGCCTCCTACTGGATTGATAACCTTGGTTTCTTACTGAGGGAAAAACTTGCTGCTATATTAATCACACCTTGCTCTTGGGGTTTTCCAACTGGCCGGTCATTTACTATACACATTCAAGCTTTTTTCATATCATCATCACCGCGCCATCACCCTTCGCCTATAAAGACCCCCCGAGGGGAAAAACCTAAGTACCCCGATCAATTTCCAGAAACACATCGCGATCCGCCACCGTCGTCGACCCGAGATCGGGAGGGTCCAGAAGCTCTTCCCGGCACCCTGCCGGAGAGGGGAATCGCCACCGGAGGTCTGATGTCTGCACACACTTCTGTTCTTGTAGACAGTGTTGGGCCTCCAAGTGCAGAGGTTTGTAGAGCAGCAGCAAGTTTCCCTTAAGTGGATCACCCAAGGTTTATCGAACTCAGGGAGAAAGAGGTCAAAGCTATCCCTCTCAAACAACCCTGCAATTACGATACAGAAAGTCTCTTGTGTCCCCAACACACCCAATACACTTGTCAGATGTATAGGTGCACTAGTTCAGCGAAGAGATAGTGAAATACAAGTGGTATAGATGATTATAAGTAGTAAATGCAATCTAGAATAAAAATGGCAGCAAGCAAACATGTAACAAAATAGCAAGTAAACGATGTGCAAAGCTTGGAAACAAGGCCTAGGGATCATACTTTCACTAGTGGACACACTCTCAACAAATATAACATAATTGGACAAATAAATAACTTCTCTTCACTATGCTACTCTGAATTACTCTCCTATTGAATAACACTAATCATTGCATAGTGGCTACATAAGCACCCCTTAAAGTTCATCAAGTACTTGACAAACACCACTCATAGAGATATCCAAATCAAATCACAACTCAAGATAAATATTATTGCAACTTAGACCAAGTACTAACACGGTGCACACACTGTCAACATTACACCATGAAAGGAGGAATAGATCACTTCAATACTATCATAGTGATAATTATTCTCATAATCCATAAGAGATCACAATCGTAGCCTAGACCAAGTACCACCACGATGCACGCACTGTCACCGTTACACCATGGCAGGAGGAATAGATTACTTTAATAACACACTAGAGTACACATAATGAAGAAGAGTAACATCTACTTATTCAACATGATACAAAGCTCACGATCACATAAAGATCACATCATGGGAGAGAGAGGTGAACCACATAGCTACCGGTAGAGCCCTTAGCCTCGGGGAAGAACTACTCCCTCCTCATCATAGGAGACAGCAAGGTTGATGGAGATGGCGGTGAGGTCGATGGAGACGGCGGAGACGGCGATGGAGACCGATGGAGATGGCTCCGGGGGCACTTCCCCGTCCCGGTAGGGTGCCAGAACAGAAACTTCTGTCCCCCAAAATTTGGCTTCGATGGCGGCAGCGCTGCGGAACTGTTCTGGAAATTTCGCCCACTCCTTTAGGGTTTTCCATCCCGAGGCTTTATATAGGCGAAGGGGCGTCGTCAGGGGGCTGCCAGGGGCTCCTCCCACATAGGGGGCGCGGCCAGGGGCTGGGCCGCGCCGCCCTGGTGTGAGGCTGGCCCCTGGCCCTCCTCCGGCTCTCTTTCGGTCCTCGTCCTTCGTCCGAGAAAAATAGGAGTTCTGGAACTTGTTTCGTCCAATTCCGAGAATATTTCCTGTGTAGCATTTCTGAAACACAAAAATAGCAGAAAACAGGGAACTGGCACTGTGGCATCTTGTCAATAGGTTAGTTCCGGAAATCACATAAAAACGCCACGAAGTGTAACGAAACACAAGGCAAATGGTGCAAAAACAAGCGTGGAGCATCAAAAATTATAGATACGTTTGAGACGTATCAGCATCCCCAAGCTTAACTCCTGCTTGTCCTCGAGTAGGTAAGTGATAACAAAAGAAATAATTTTTGAGGTGACATGCACCTACACAATCTTGATCATGTATGTAAGCGTTATGCGCTGGGATCAAAAGAACTTAAAACATGGGCATGAAAGATATGATCTTGATAGAAGAAACTTAGCAACCATGTTATAACATGAAAATTAACACAAACAAAAGATCATGAAAATGAAACAATGAAAGTCAAACGTGTGTTCAAATCATAAGGAAAAACATACAAATGGTTTTCAGCTTGTCCTTCATGGAGAGCAAAACATAAATGCATAGGACACCTTCAAGTTTAAAAGGGCGACTAGATACAAATAATTTGAGAACAAGTGAAACCAACAATATGAATCAATCAATGAAAACTTTGGGACAATGCACATTATACTAAGAATGACAACTATGCTCTCTTAATGGTGCATAAAGATAGAAGGTGGTGACTCAACATAAAAATAAAAGATAGGCCCTTCGCGGAGGGAAGCAGTGTTTGCAAGTTTTATAGACCTTCAAAAATTATGGTACTTATCGGCTTTGAGCTCTCATTGCCCCCATCATAAGCATCTTGAATGGTTAAAGTTAATGCGAGAACAATTATGATGTATATGCTTGACAAATCATAAGTCGAAAACCTCGTGCCCCGTGAATACGAGTACCCAAACCTCATGCTACTTTACTTAGAGTCCCAAGCAAGGCTCTTGTCATTGTAAGTACATATGTATCATCGAGAACTGCCAACAGGGTACCTCCGTGCCCGATGACATGGAACAAGCCCACATCAAAATGACAGGACAAGCAGACAATGAACACCTCGACATCTCTTTTATTTGCCATTTATTTAGCTTTTTATTTTGAGATGCGTCGTCGAATGTCCACTATGGGTATGCTGCAAATTTCCACCATGAATTATGCATGGCTTAGATTGGCGGCCCAGGCGTTTCCCTAACACATATACAAACTCCATGATCCCCGCAAGATTCCCAATTCATTTCACACTGCGGGCATCCATAAACAAAAGATCACGATATCAACTCAAATAAGAAGTGCAATGTTGAAAGCTTGCCCCATGACAGCATGGTTGGGCTAGTCTCCAACTTACAACTTGCAAGCGTAACAACTCAACATAAGAGACCACAATGTCAAATTTTTAAAAGCAAGAAAAATAAAGTGTGCCTTCCGGTTCGTGAGAGCTTTACTGACCAATTTTCGCATAACACTGGTAAGAGTTTAATTTGAAGAGAAAATAAAAGGGATTTCTATTTTCGTGCCGTCAGGTCGTTAGTTGTACTCAGTTTTCCCCAGTCGTTTAGTTTTTCCTCAGTTTTGTCGAAGCCCTTGTCTGAAACCCTCAGAAGGAGCTCGGACGGGAGGATTCCCGTTTAGTTGACCGTTCCGTGCTGACGAGTGGGGCCGCGCCATGTTGGGCCGCGTCGTGTGGGGCTGGTAGAAAGGGACCACGTGGGACAGGACGAGACCGTGTTTGGTCATATGAGCGGAGCTGGGGCCGTAGCGTGTGGGGCCATAGCGTGTGGAGCCGTGTGGGTCCCGGACATGGGCGCGAGTGGTTTCGGTCTCTTTCGCCCAGATTAGCAGTTTTCAATGCACCTTTTTCCTCTCTCTCGCCCGATCTCATTCATTCTTGATTGCCCAAATTGGTAGCAAATCTAGAGCAGCTTCTCCTTCTATTTTTTAACGCCATTCATTTCTTTATGCCTTCGTTTTTACCCAATCAGGTACTCCCTCCGATCCATATTACTCTTCACTAATACGGAAGTATCTACCACTAAAATGTGTTTAGATACAACCACATTAGCGAAGAGTAATATGGATCGGAGGGAGTAGGAAATCTAGGGCACAAATCCAGAGAAAATATACGATAAGCTGCATACAGCAGCCAACATAGCATAGATATATGGGATCACGACAGATCCAACAGTACTACCGAGATCCAACATAAGCTACTCCTACATTTTACATGGGATTAAGCTTGGAGGCTGTGCAGGTGAATCCCAAGTGCTTTGTGTTTGGCCATGAACGCATACACGTTCACGGTCGTTCCAACTCTAGCGCCACCTCTGCCAATGGATTCAGCATGGTTCACCATGCAGTTGTAGTCGGTGGCGCAGAGCCTCCTGTTGCAGAATGGGCACCTGTAAACGCCTCCAGCAAAGTGGCGATCGTAATGGCCGGACTGCAGCCTCCCGAGGACGTGACGAGTCTTGGTGTGGAAGGACTCATCGTCGCTGTCGACATCGCTGCTCTGCACCTGTCACGTAGCACGAAAGATCGAAAAACACGGAGTCAATTGCAGCGATGATGGAACAGAGAGTGAACAAAAGATCATGCATGATAATATGGGCACGAAAAAAAGAGGTAGCCTCAGTTACATTGGACACACTTATATCCAGGATTTGGGTCAGTGAACCAAAGATCATGCACAACAAATTTGTACACACCAATTGTTCACAGACCAAACCCTGAATCAATTTGTGCCCAAATATTCATCATCATCGGCACAAATTAACCGGATGGGATTGATTAGTTAACCGAATCTTAAACAAAAGCAAATCACAAACACTAATAACGCAAGATCTAGAACTAGGAACAGACGAACCCTAATAATGCAAGATCTAACACGCAAGATCTAGAACTAGGAACAGACGAACCCTATTAACGCAAGATCTAACACAAAATGATAGAACTAGGAACAGACGAACCCTAATAACGCAAGATCTAACACAAAAAGGATTGAAATGGAATAAGAACAAGGGAACAAAGGGTTACCTCCTCGTCATCGATGATGTTGGTGTCATAGGGGTTCTCCGGGGCGACGTACGGCTCTTGTTCGTACGGGTCCCAATCGACGAGGAACTGGACGGGGGCGGCGGCTGATGCACCGGCGGCTACGTCAGAAGCAGCGACAGGGGCCTGGACGGGGGCGGCGGCCGATACGCCGGCGGTCGATGCGCCGGCGGCCGATGTGCCGGCGGCTACGTCGGAAGCGGCAACGGGGTCCTGGACGGGGGCTGCGGCCGATGCGCCGGCGGCCGATGCGCCGGTGGCCGATGCACCGGCGGCCGATGTGCCGGCGCCTGATGCTACGTCGGAAGCGCCGACAATGGGCATGTCATTCTTCTCCATCGCCGGGGTTTTTTCTTCGGGGTTTTTTCGATGCGAAGTGGAGAAGATAATGGGACAGGAGAGGCGGTTGCAGTGAGAATGAGAGAGTGGGCGATCGTCGAGGGAGAGAAAGAGGGGCTCTATAAAGACAAAGGTGGCGTTTGGTGTACCGCAACACGCGTCCGCAATAAAGACGGCTGCAGCGTGCACCGCGACACGAGGCTAACCCTTCGACGTTTGGTGTACTCAGTTCTAACCTCGGGCCTTATACCGAAATTTTATCTGTACTCAGTTTTCCCCTCGAGTACTTAGACTGGCAAGTGCAATATACTCAGTTCTACCCTCAAGTAGCTGGTCAACAGAGAGTCAACAAATGAGATTAACATAGCTAATTGAGTCATTTCATGTGCAAAAAAATCCAAAGAAAATAAAAACATAGTGGCACCTACTCATGGAGTCTTCCTACGCAACCTGCCACCTAGGAAACCTTAACAAACATAGATAAATCAAGTTTTACCACAAATTGCCACTTCTCAGAATCACTAGTAGCTATGAAGATGCATGATTTTCCACTCAAACCCTTTTGCAAAACATCTTCCCCAAAACATAGTTTGTCTAAATGAGGCCATAATTGTCACACTCATGTATATTTGAATTGCAAATAATTTGATGTAGCCCAATATGAATTATATTGTACAAAACACGCATTTTTCATTTTGTAATTCTTTTATTTGAATCCCTTAGTCTATTTACTATTTACGTGCCCTTGGTTTCTTAGTACTACTCATTTTTGCCCTCAAGTACTGTCACAAATGCTCATAGAAGCCCAAACTTATCCTGATTGGTTGAGCCGTTGTCACACGGATCGACTCCACCAACCGTTGATCCACTGATCTAACGGGCAGTATACCCCTATCCATCTCTTCGTGGCCACCCCTCTCTCTCTCTTCGTGGCCACCCCTCTCTCTCTGTCGGTGGATCAGCGGTTGGTGGAGTCGATCCGTGTGACAAGAGACATGCATTTATGGATTATTTTGCCACGTAACTATATTCCCTCTATTTATGCATTATTTTCCACGATTTAAAAATGTTAAACTAAAAAGTGGTATAATTTTGGTGTAAACAAGAGACATACATATTTGCGGATTTTGGTGAATGGATTATTTATCACCCCTCTAAATATTATCAACTATCTTTAGCATTCCTTTTCTTTTAGGGAATATAGTTTTGGTAATTTGAAACGGCCCAAAAGTCGTACTCCCTCTATTTCAAAATATAAGATGTTTTAGGTTTATGAAGCAAATGTATCTAGACATGTTTTAGTGTGTATATTCGAGTGAACCTACACACTAAAAAAAAATCTAGATACACTTGCTTCACAAACCTAAAACATCTTATATTTTGAAACGGAGGGAGTATAATTTTGGTAGAAACATGAGACATACATATTTGGCATATTTGGGGGATTTCGATGAATGGATTATTTATCACCCCTCTAACAATTATCAACTATCTTTAGCATTCCTTTTCTTTTAGGGAATATAGTTTTGGTAATTTGAAACGGCCCAAAAGTGGTATAATTTTTGGTAGAAACATGAGACATACATATTTGGCATACGCGTGGGATTTCGGTGAATGCATTATTTATCACCCCTCTAACAATTATCAACTATCTTTAGCATTCCTTTTCTTTTAGGGAATATAGTTTTGGCAATTTGAAACGGCCCAAAAGTGGTATAATTTTTGGTAGAAACATGAGACATACATATTTGGCATATTTGGGGGATTTCGGTGAATGGATTATTTATCACCCCTCTAACAATTATCAACTTTCTTAGCATTCCTTTTCTTTTAGGGAATATAGTTTGGGATATAGTTTTGGTTATTTGTAACGTCCCAAAAGTGGTATAATTTTGGTATAAACATGAGACATACATATTTGTGGGATTTCGGTGAATGCATTATTTGTCACCCCTCTAACAATTATCAACTATCTTATTCTCTAACACTTTTTTTTGGTAATTTCGGTGAATGCACACACTTACTTTGAAAACAACTACAAGTACATGTAACTGACTAATGGATTTGTAACAAGGGATCCCTTGTAACAATTTCTAGCGCTTGTTGAGCAATGATAAGAATCCGATCGCAATTATAAAACAAAAAAAAAACAACCAGCCATCAGATTAGCTTGCTTCTTCAACTCGATCAGCTGCTTTAACTGCTTGTTCATTTTCTTCAGTTCTCCCTTCACTTCCACCAGTTCTGCATTGGGAGCATTAGGCATAATCGGAATGGCTCCTCTCTCCGCCGCATTCTCTACAGCAAGTCCCCCCTCCCAAATTGCGCTCCCCAATAGCGCCAATTGATTCCTGCAACTTAAGCCTCTGAACGTACACATTGATCCACTCGAAATACTTGCATTTCTTCAGGATCTGAAAACAACAACGTGAACCCTAAATCCCAAATTCGAGGGAATAACAAGAAAATCGAGAGAAAACAGAGCAATTGGAGCGAGATCTAACCTTATCCCCCTCTCTATATGGCAAGCTCTCGCATGCAAGGAACTCACGTCCACGGTTGTCGTTGTCATCCGTCTTACAGATCGACCGCTTCAGAGGCTCCTGGCGTGGGCAGTCAGGGCATCTTGTCAAAGGCACGGGTCCATACTGTGGCCATGAAGAACGGGAGGTCGAAGAGAAACTAGACATCACCCGCCTGCCGGAGAAGGGCTGCCGCTGGCGGAGAAGAAGAACAATGGGGCACGGGGAAAGAAAGGGGAAGCAATGGCATGGGCACGGGCGCGGGGCTGGCTCGGGCTCCCATTTTGCAACGGTCACCTGGGTAAGCTGTGGGTCCGGCGCGCTAACGTGGACAAGTTGTGGGTCCCACGATGATCTGGATAAGTGGAGACGTGTCCATTGCGGGGCACCAACGGCGGCCCCACTTGCCAGCACCAACAAACGGTCAACTAAATGGGATTCCTCCCGTCCGAGCTCCTTGTGAGGGTTTCAGACAAGCGCTTGGGAAAAACTAAGGAAAAACTAAGCGGCTGGGGAAAACTGAGCACAACTAAGGACCCGAGGGCACGAAAATAGAAATCCCAAAATAAAAGCAAGTCAAATTTACTTGGAATAGCAAATTATTAATAGGTATGTATGGTGGACACTTTGGAAAACTTGGTTTTTAGGAGTTGGATGCACGAGTAGAGCTCATACTCAGTACAAGGCGAGGGCTAGCAAAAGACTGGGAGCGACCAACTAAGGGAGCAATAATGGCCATAATCATGCAAAGCGACAAAGTAACATTAAAAGAAGCATAAGATGGCATCAAAAGTCAAAAACTAAATGATCATAGAGGCTATTGGCGACTTTGTATGAGTCTAACATGTGTGAGCATGCGCCAAGTCAACCCAAATAAAGCATCAAGGAGAAAACCAAAATAATGCTTCCAAATAATTAAAACAACGTATGATTTTTTTCAAAGGCTCATTAAGCAATCTCAGTTATTTGAGACAAGTCATGCTACAGCAAAACCACTAAGCATACTATCAAAAAGACATCAAGCACGACATGCAAAAGCCTAGGCCGCAGTCTACACAAGCTCCTTCTTGTACCACTTTTTTGCATAAAGCTTTTTCTCTTTTCCAACACCATTCAAACTTTTTATAAACACCTCTTTTGATGAAAACCAATAAAGACCAGAGGCAAAAATACACCTTGATGAAAGGATATAACAAGATCTGAACGAAAATCAAGGCAAAAAATGCAAGCTAAACGCAGTAGCAGAAAAAGAGAACACTCATTGAACAATAAGAGTGAAAACTAGAGTGTTCTTGACAATGAAAAACAAGTTCATCTCCTCCAAAAGAAACATGATGTGATATAACCATTTATTGCAGCAAACAAAACTAAACTAATACTGAAAACAAAAACAACTGACGCTCCAAGAAAAACGCATAGTGCATGAAGCAATAAAAATATAGTGTTTTGAAAGGTGACCTGATTTTTGCCGATGAAGAAGGGGGTGCCTCGGGGGCATCCCCAAGCTTTGACGCTTGTACCTCTTGGATATTTCTTGGGGGTTGCATGGGCATCCCCAAGCTTGAGCTTTTGTCCATTCTTCATCTCATCTCATCATTCTCCAATCCCTACACTTGAAAACTTCCTTCATACAAAACTAAACACAATTCTATTAGCAACATTAGTGTAAGCATAGTAATGAATCGACCCTTTTTGCTTCAGGTTTCAACTCAAAACCACCACACATAAAGTATATACTACTGTAGCAACTTCCCCAAAAGTTTCGTGATAAAAGAACTAAAAAAAGAAAGCGATAAAGTGGCAAACACAAATATTGGCAGAAATCTGTCAAAAGAGAACAGCTGATAAAGGTCGAATTTTTGAGGGGTTTTCTGTTGCTCAAATCAAAAAGTGTTCAACTAATGAAAGTTTGGATATAACCTGGGGAATATGCACAAGAAATTTCAGGTCCAAAAGATATACAGAGAATTTTCACGAATTTTTACGGTGCAGCACCGAAAACAGTTTCAGGACAGCAACATCCCCAAATCCTACCTCACTCAAATTAGAGGCTTCTCTTGGCACAACAACGAAATAAAAAGGATAAGGAGAGGTCATTACAGTAGTAATAACTTCCAAGACTCAAATAAAACAAAAAGTACTGAAAGTAAAAACATTGGGTTATCTCCCAAGAGTGCTTTTCTTTAATGCCTTTGAGCTAGGCGCAGTAATTTGCAAAGATGCTCATGTGGGCGCGAGAAAAGAGCTTGAGGCAAAGGCGCTATATAAGAACTTAAAGCAATAGAGAGCATCAAAAAGCAAGTATGGAACACATTTAAATCTAAACCACTTCCTATGAAAAATAGTCTTGTAAAGATACAAGTCATAAAAGCGCAAAGCAAAAAGCATAGGAAGGCAAAACAAGTACAACTTCAAGAATTGCAACATAAAGAGGGGAAACTCAATATTGTTGAGATCCATCAAACCATGTTTCCCTCTCTCATAATAACTTTTAGTAGCATCATGAATAGAATTAACCATATAATTATCACATAAAACATCCCTATCATGAGCCACATGCATAAAAGAATTCATACTCCCCACATGAACAATAGTAGTAGGAGCAGATTCAATAGAATAATTATTCTCATCACCATAATCATCAAAAATAGGAGGCATATTGTAATCATAACTATTTTTCTCCTCAAAAGTAGGTGAACTGAAAATATTATACCCATCATCATAACCATCATAAACCAGAGGTTTAGTATCATCACAAGCTAGAGAACAACTATTCCGCAAAGCATATTCTTCAAACGTATCATCATAAGAAGGAACATGGATAGCACTAATGGTACAACAATTATTAACCTTAAAATTGGTACCAAAAAGATTTTCAATATCAAAAGTAGAGTGTTTTTCCCAATCATGATCACTAACATAGGTAACAGGCATAGGAACATCATCCCAATCAGAATTATCATAATCTATAGCAGGATCATAACGCTTAGGGGAAGATACCGTGTCCTCTCGCCTCTTACTCTTCTTCTTCTTCTTCTTCTTCTTACTCTTCTGACTCTCTCCTTTAGGAGGGAGAGACTTGAAGGGCATCTTCTCCACATATTCTTTAGGAGGGAATGGCATCTTCTCTACATAATCTGGTTTGCTGACAGGAACAACAGAAGAAACTTTGGAGGATTCCTCCTCTCTATTAATAAGATCAAAACATCTATTAGTCCTGTCATAGCTTGGCAAAACATCATGTTTTATAAGATCTTGTAAGTAAGTATTTGCGAGGCAATCTTTAGCACAATAGAGACGACAACCACGAAGGATGCTATTAATATCAACATTTCTCATATCAACCAAAGAAATCTTTCTAGATATCTCTTCACAATTCAAAAACAAAGTAAGCTCATCATATTGATTGAGAGTAATCTTATCATCACAATACAAATCTGCGGTACTCACTTGATTAATTGGGCATTGAAAATTAAAGTGACCCTTTTTACCGCAAAATTCACAAAGAAAATGATAAAGTTCACAAACCTTTTCACCAAGCTCATCTAGATCCTTAAGCCACATACTGGTTTCTTCATTTGTGTGGGTGATGCAATAATCTTCCTTGTTGTAACTCTGTTCACAAGGTCTATGTATTCCACAAAAATTAACATGCTTATAAGAAATAGGACTTTTAGAAGTTTGAGCATGTTTATTGCAATTATCAATAACAATATCACTTTCTATGCAAGTGTCCTTAAAAGGTTCATGATACACGTCCCCATTTCCTTTAGGAACATTCATATGGGAAGCAAAGGCTTTAAAGCAATCAACCATAATTTGAGGATCAAGACCATATTTAGCACTAAGCTCTTGAAAATTAGCAGTTTCAGCGAAAGACTTAATGCAATCAAACTCGTAATTCATACCTGATCCTTTACCTTTGTCGCTATCCCAACCTTCAATATTGTTTTGAATTGTCTCAAGCAGACCCCACTTGGTGTCGACATCCTTGCTTGTGAAAGACC
The DNA here is from genome assembly GCA_007115705.1 of Dactylis glomerata. Taxonomy (NCBI): domain Eukaryota; kingdom Viridiplantae; phylum Streptophyta; class Magnoliopsida; order Poales; family Poaceae; genus Dactylis; species Dactylis glomerata. The sequence continues at coordinate 7,164,286 of QXEO01000430.1, read as the reverse complement.
CATCAAAGCATGCATCTAGATAGTCCTTGTAATATCCTGAAAGCCTTGCATAAAAATTATTAATAATAATATTACGGGGAAGATCATGAATAGGACATTTGAGTATTAGTGACTTCAATCTTCCCCACACTTGGGCAATGCATTCTCCATCATGAGGCCAAAAATTGTATATCTGATTACGATCTTTATGAATCTCACTTGGAGGATAGAATTTAGAATAAAAGAGAGGTACAATTTCCTCTCAGCCAATAGATGGACCATCTTTAAGCAGCCGATACCACTCCTCAGCTCTGCCTTTCAATGATAAAGAGAATAGCTTCTTCTTAACTTGGTTCATTGAAATGCCTGCACACTGGAACAACTCGCATAATTCATGTATAAAGAGCAAATGATCACCAGGATGGACAGTTCCATCTCCTAAATAGCAGTTATCCCTAACACGTTCAACAATCTTCGTAGGTATTTTAAAAGGATGAGGAGCACAAGCATCATTAGAAACATCACATATGGAAGATAAAATATCATCAGAGCAAACTTTCTCCACTAAAGCTGGGGAACTAAAAATATCATACTTAACAAAACCAGCTTCCCCAAGCTTAGACTTTTCTATAGCATTAGCATTAACGGTATTCAAAGCATTCGTACTAACAACACTATTAGTATGCAAATTAAGCTCCAAAGGTTTTTCAATTTTCTCTTCAAATCTAAACTCAGGAAAAAGACTAAAGAACTCTTTATTTTCCATTAAGCCTAACTAGTGAAAATAAAAACAAGAAACAAAAAGATGTAATTGCAGAATCTAAAGGAAATAACTTTGAGCACTCACACAGGAGGATGAGAGTACCTTTTACCTTACCTCCTCGGCAACGGCGCCAGAAAAGAGCTTGATGTCTACACACACTTCTGTTCTTGTAGACAGTGTTGGGCCTCCAAGTGCAGAGGTTTGTAGAGCAGCAGCAAGTTTCCCTTAAGTGGATCACTGTAACACCCCGACCACCCCATGGCTCGGGCCTGTTACCCCTGGCAGCTCTCTAGGATCTCTAGACTAGCCCCACAGACCAACACTAGTCTTTCCTGCGCACTTTGTCCTCACTCGTGCGCACCCGGGACGGACTTCCCGGTCGGTCACCCATCCTCAAATCGCTCCAGGCCCAGCACGCTTAACCTAGAGTTCTTTTCAGATGAGCTTCCAGAAAAGAAGGTATACCTTTTTGATATGAGTATCCTATCAATCCTATTAAGCCCTGAGCCAGGATGTCACACACTTACCCTCTTAGAAGACCGACGTCCTCGTCGGTCAGCCCCAGGCCAGGAACTTCCCCTATTGGACACGTCCATGCGTCCAGTGCCGACCCATGTGTCACGATGGGCCACATGTCCGCGCACCTGACCCGCACACGCCCGTGTTACCGCAAGGGTCGGCTCTGATACCAAATGTAACACCCCGACCACCCCATGGCTTGGGCCTGTTACCCCTGGCAGCTCTCTAGGATCTCTAGACTAGCCCCACAGACCAACACTAGTCTTTCCTGCGCACTTTGTCCTCACTCGTGCGCACCCGGGACGGACTTCCCGGTCGGTCACCCATCCTCAAATCGCTCCAGGCCCAGCACGCTTAACCTGGAGTTCTTTTCAGATGAGCTTCCAGAAAAGAAGGTATACCTTGTTGATATGAGTATCCTATCAATCCTATTAAGCCCTGAGCCAGGATGTCACAATCACCCAAGGTTTATCGAACTCAGGGAGGAAGAGGTCAAAGCTATCCCTCTCAAACAACCCTGCAATTACGATACAGAAAGTCTCTTGTGTCCCCAACACACCCAATACACTTGTCAGATGTATAGGTGCACTAGTTTGGCGAAGAGATAGTGAAATACAAGTGGTATAGATGATTATAAGTAGTAAATGCAATCTGGAATAAAAATGGCAGCAAGCAAACATGTAACAAAACAGCAAGTAAACGATGTGCAAAGCTTGGAAACAAGGCCTAGGGATCATACTTTCACTAGTGGACACACTCTCAACAAATATAACATAATTGGACAAATAAATAACTTCTCTTCATTATGCTACTCTGAATTACTCTCCTATTGAATAACACTAATCATTACATAGTGGCTACAGAAGCACCCCTTAAAGTTCATGAAGTACTTGACAAACACCACTCATAGAGATATCCAAATCAAATCACAACTCAAGATAAATATTATTGCAACTTAGACCAAGTACTAACACGGTGCACACACTGTCAACATTACACCATGAAAGGAGGAATATATCACTTCAATACTATCATAGTGATAATTATTCTCATAATCCATAAGAGATCACAATCGTAGCCTAGACCAAGTACCACCACGATGCACGCACTGTCACCGTTACACCATGGCAGGAGGAATAGATTACTTTAATAACACACTAGAGTACACATAATGAAGAAGAGTAACATCTACTTATTCAACATGATACAAAGCTCACGATCACATAAAGATCACATCATGGGAGAGAGAGGTGAACCACATAGCTACCGGTAGAGCCCTTAGCCCCGGGGAAGAACTACTCCCTCCTCATCATAGGAGACAGCAAGGTTGATGGAGATGGCGGTGAGGTCGATGGAGACGGCGGAGACGGCGATGGAGACCGATGGAGATGGCTCCGGGGGCACTTCCCCGTCCCGGTAGGGTGCCAGAACAGAGACTTCTGTCCCCCAAAATTTGGCTTCGATGGCGGCAGCGCTGCGGAACTGTTCTGGAAATTTCGCCCACTCCTTTAGGGTTTTCCATCCCGAGGCTTTATATAGGCGAAGGGGCGTCATCACGGGGCTGCCAGGGGCTCCTCCCACATAGGGGGCACGGCCAGGGGCTGGGCCGCGCCGCCCTGGTGTGAGGCTGGCCCCTCTCCGGCTCTCTTTCGGTCCTCGTCCTTCGTCCGGGAAAAATAGGAGTTCTGGAACTTGTTTCGTCCAATTCCGAGAATATTTCCTGTGTAGAATTTCTGAAACACAAAAACAGCAAAAAACAGGGAACTGGCACTGTGGCATCTTGTCAATAGGTTAGTTCCAGAAATCGCATAAAAACGCCACGAAGTGTAACGAAACACAAGGCAAATGGTGCAAAAACAAGCATGGAGCATCAAAAATTATAGATACGTTTGAGACGTATCAAGGTCTTCTTCATCTCCATGCTTGCCTCCGGTGCGATGAGTGAGTAGTCTACCTTGGACTATGGGTCCATAGCAGTAGCTAGATGGTTGTCTTCTCCACCATGTGCTTCATGTTTAGATCTCGTGAGCTGCCTTACATGATCGAGTTGACCGTTATGTAATTCTACATGTTTTGTTTGTTGGAATCCGATGAATATTGGTGTTATGTTGAGTTGATGTGCTGAATCTTATATCTTATGTTATCTCTATGTTGTTTATGATCTTGCATGCTCTCCGTTGTTAGTAGCTATCTTGGCCAAGTAGATACTAGTGACTCCAAGAGGGGGTATTTACGCTCGATAGTTGGGTTCATGCCTCTATTTAATCTGGGGGAGTGACAGATTCCTCTAAGGTTGTAGATGTGTTGTTGCCACTAGGGAGAAAACAACATTCTTATGTCCAAGGGCATATGCTTTGTTTACATTACACACTTTGCTTAATGCAATTATCTGTTATTCGCAACTTAATACTCATGGGGTGTTCGGACGATATCCCAGTGAGTGGATTATTAGTCATAGATGCAGTTGGATGGCGGTCTATGTATTTTGTTGTAATGCCCAGAGTAAATCTCATAGTGATCCTCGCAACATATGCACGTTATCTTTATTCTATCAATTGCCCAACTGTAATTTTTTTACCCAGCATGTTGTTATTTATTTTATGGAGAGACACCACTAGTGAACTTTGGACCCCAGTCCAATTTCCTTTACATTGATATCACATGTTTACTATTACTCGCACTGTTGACTTTCTTGCATACTACTATTGCTTTCCACTCGATACGCTCATACCTTTGTTTATAGCAAAACGGTGAGATTGACAACCTCATCGTAAGTTGGGAGCAAAGTATTTGGTTGTGTTGTGTGCAGGTTCCGCATTGCTACTAGTTGAAGACGCGCTAACAAGTAATCGTTAACGGCGCCCTTGTTGGAGTGTCACTAAGCTAGCAAGCATCACCTTCTCAAGTTTGGCTTTCTCCTACTGGTTCGATAAACCTTGGTTTCTTACTGAGGGAAAACTGCTACTGTGCTCATCATACCTTCCTCTTGGGGTTCCCAACTGGTCGGTGATCTATATATCCACCGGCGGCATCATGAACAAGTGTGACGCCATAAGTGACAATATGACAGCATACAGAAACTTAGACTATTATTTAGAGGGAACGTTCGATGGATGCAAAGTCTCGCACGTCAGCAGAGCCAGCAATGAGGAAGCCGACAATCTAGCAAATATCGGGTCCCAATGCTTACCCATACCACAAGGAGTCTTTTGGGAAGAAATCGTAGAGAGATGAATAAAGAGCAACAAAACTTCGACTACAGAAGAACAAGCCCAGCACCAAGCAACAGGCTCGGGGGCTGGCAAGCATGGCCAAGGAAGCACGGCAGAACCAGAAGAAGTTATGATGATCGAAGAAACCTGGATGCAGCCATATTTGGCATACATGATAAACAAGTCACTACCCGAAGACACAGTAGAAGCAAGGAGGATAATACGACGATCCAAGGCCTTTGTCGTACTACAAGGGAAACTATACAAGAAAAGCATTACAGGCGTCCTGCAACAATGCGTCACTCCTCAAGAAGGACAAGAAATATTAAAAGACATCCACGCAGGAGTATGCGGACATCACGCTAGCAGCAGAGCCATCGCAGCTAAAGCTTTTCGCGCAGGGTTCTACTGGTTGATAGCAATTGAAGACGCGAAGGATATAGTAAGGAAATGTGAGGCTTGTCAATGCTTTGCATCTCAACCACACACACCAGTAGCAGAATTGCAACCAATACCACTGTCCTGGCCCTTCGCACAATGGGGTCTCGATATGGTAGGAAAATTGCACAAATCTTGGCCAGGAGGATATGTCTACATGCTGGTGATGACCCACAAGTATAGGGGGTGTATCGTAGTACTTTCGATAAATAAGAGTGTCGAACCCAACGAGGAGCAGAAGGTGTTGACTAGTGGTTTTGATCAAGGATTCACTATAAATACTAGCAAACGGGTTTTCAGGGGTATTTGGTAATGCAAATAAATAAAGTGCGATTAAATAAAAGATAGTAGTAATAATTGCAGCAAGTGGCCCAATCCTTTCTTCAGCAAAGGACAAGGCGGTTGTGTAACTTATGATAACCAAACGTTCTCGAGGACACATGGGAGTTTCTGTCAAGAGCTTTCGCTTCATACCGCTAAGTAGTCTTTATTGGTTTGATAAGTGTTATGGGGGTGAACCTGTGCTAGCGCACTACCCTTACTAGGATAAATACACACTTGTGATTATACCCCCTACAAGCATCCGCAAATACAAGAAAGTAATTAAGATAAATCTAAACACAGCCTTAAACTCTAAGATCCTACGCTCCCTGGTGCAATGGTTTCCCAACGGAGGTTTAGGTTTCTGTCACTCCAGCAACCCTACAATTGGTAGCCAAATACACAATGCATCTCACTAGGCCCATAAATGGTGAAGTATCATGTAGTCGACGTTCACATGACACCACTAGTGAAATAGCACCACAACAAATAAATATCAAACCATTAAATATTACTCAACAATAATTCACTACTAACGTCTGGACTTCTCCCATGTCCTCAAGAACTAAACGAACTACTCACAAGACATCATATGGATCATGATCAGAGGTGAAATAATGGCAAATAACAATCTGAACATAAACCTTGATTCAACGGTTCCACTCAATAGCATCAACTACAAGAGTAATCAACACCGGGAAAGTTTCCCCTAAGAATATAACAAGATCCAACTCAAGATGTTACAGTGGGATGGCGTGGTGATTGTGGAGATGAAGGTGCTGGTGATGGAGATGATGATGATGATCCCGATGAAGTCCGGTGCGATGGTGATGATGATGGCGATGATCTCCCCTCTCCGGGAAGGAATTTCCCTGGCAGATTTCTGCCTGCCGGAGAGCTTTTCTCTCTCTGGTGTTTTCCGCCCCGCAGAGGCGGCGGTGTCTATCTCTGAGCCCCCCCTTGACTTAGGTTTTTGGGGACGATGAAGTACGCGAAGGGGCGAGACCTGGAGTGGGCCAGGGCGCCCTCACACAGGGCCGGCGCGGCCAGGGGCCAGGCCGCGCCCCCTATGTGTGAGGCGGCCCTCTGGGTCCTCTCGACTCCTCCTTCTGGCTTCCGGAGTCTTTTGGTAAAATATAATTTTCTGGTATTTTTCTGGAATTTTCCTGATCTTCCGAAATATGGTGTCTTGATGGTCCTTTTTCAGCAGAATCCTGACTCCGGCAGTAAATCTTCCAATGATCATCAAACATGTAAAAACAGAGGAAACAACATAAGTATTATCTCTAAATATGAAATACATCAATGAATAACAGCAAATTATGATACAAAATAGTGATGCAAAATGGATGTATCAGCTGGTGGCAGTCGACAAATTTACCAAGTGGGTAGAGGCAGCCCCCGTAACAACCCAAGATTCCACAGCCGCAATCAACTTCGTTAAGTCTATTGTTTTTCGCTTCAGAGTTCCACATAGCATCATCACGGACAATGGGACAAACTTCACGTCAAAAGAGTTCAAGAGCTACTGTGAAAGTATGGGAATCAAACTGAAATTTGCATCCGTAGCACATCCAAAGACAAATGGACAAGTCAAAAAAGCTAATGGCTTAATATGCAACGGGATAAAAAAGAGGCTGTTAGCACCTCTCGGAAAAGCCAAACACGCTTGGGTAGACGAACTACCCTTCATGCTATGGAGTCTCAGAACTACACCCAACGTGGCTACTCAAGAAACCCCCTTCTTTTTGGTCCACGGTGCAGAAGCCGTGCTTCCAGTCGAGATTACCCATGAAGCCCCAAGAATCACGGCTTACGACAAGACAACCTCTACTGAAGCACTTCAAGATGATGTCGATGCACTTGATGAAGCAAGAGATGTAGCACTTGCCAGAGCAACGTAGTACCAGCAAAATCTACGAAACTACCATAGTAGTCGAGTTCGTCCATGATCTTTCGTGGTGGGAGATTTAGTCTTGCGATTAAAGCAAGACGGTCATGGCAAATTAGAGTCCCCATGGGTGGGACCTTACATCGTAACAGAGGTAATACCAGGAGGAGCTTATCGACTACAAGACAAGAAAATAGGGAAAGACGAGAGCAACCCGTGGAACGCGGAGCAACTTCGGCGGTTCTATGCATAAAAGGAATATGGCGACAAGAAACTTTCGAGATATGACCCGCTGAACCCAGAACATGAGGCCATAGGTCGGGTTCTTTGGGTCAACTCGACAATATGTATGAATATTTTTCCTTCCACTCGGGGGCTCAGACCCTCGAGTCGTACAAAATAAAATAAATAAGTTATTGAAGATTCAGTATCTGCGATTATTCGAGACACATTACTAGGTTGTTCGCAACCCGATATTCGACAAAATAAGTACGGTTCCAGGTAACCCGATAATATATCAAAAGAACACCTCGGAACGACGATTCGTTCCCATGGTCTATCAATAAGGAAGGCACAAGATAAAAGTTTGTTACTTATTACAGATAAACAAACCAAAGGATAACGAGAACATGAGATTACATAAGGAGATGACTAATGGAAATGCACTTCAACTTCGTACTCCTTCTGGTATTGAGTTCCATCGTAGATCTTCACATCAAACTTTGATGTACCGATGTGGTAGTTGAAGATCATGAAGAAACCCTGATAGAGGTCATGGTCTTCTGCAAACTGAGGCCAGCCGCCCTTGAAGTACATCTCGCCGTCCCCGTCATACCAGACCTCTACTTCATAGGGAGTTCCTCCCCAAGAGTGTTCGCGAAGAACTGCTTCTCGCAGCTCTCGCCCGTCCATGAACTTGGTAAACTTCAGCGGCACCCGCTGAATCTCGCGGCATTGAGCGCCGGCAATGCAGAAGAAGGAGTATATCCTGCGAGAAGAAGGAGGAGAAGCATTACGTGGCGGAGCGCTTGGACTTGGAGCAGTAGTAGACATCTTGGTCTTGTTCCTGCTTCCCAGAGGGCGGCCAGGGCGCCGCTTAACAGGAGCAGATGGCGAGGCTGCTACAGCCGGGTCCTTGGATTTATTTTTACTACCGCGAGGGCGGCCATGACCGCACTTTTCCACCGGCGCATCGATGTTCAGCTGCGATCCACCTGCATTGGCCATGGAAATATGTGCTGGGAGGAAAAACCCTTGATGAGATGAGGAAACGAAAGATGATGCGGCGGAGAAAGATAGTAATGAAGGAATTAGGGTTTTTACCCTCGCCAAGCATTCTTTATTTATAAGCACATCTTAATGGGCCTCCGCAGAGACAAGGTCCAAAGTACATTTATGGGCTTTTATATTCTGCCCAGAGCAGACGATAAGGAAGAAACAACGTATCAAATACAAAGATACGTGTAAAAAGTGAAAAAGTATACATCAAAGGAGCACAATGCACCTCGTCATGGACTCGGGGGCTCAAGGCATGAGAAGAAAAGAGACAAATAATTAAGCACAAGTTGTGTCGAAGATATCACAAAAGGACAATATGCTAGGTAAACACTTTTATATTTTGAGTCTATACCCAAAAAAATTTGGCTATAGCCTCTGGGGCTACTCCCATCGGGAGCGCTGGTCGCGCACCCGATAAAAAGAAGTCGACAGAAAGAAGACGAAGAAATTGAAGCCTATGATCGGCTACAAATAACTGCCCATAGCTTTGGAAGTTCTTACATCAGGAGCACTGGTGGTACACTCAATAATAAAGGGCTAGATGGTCGTCGACCGGTACAGGCGCAATCGACTACTTTTCATCGGCAACGAAATTCGACTTCATTGTCGACAAAATAAAGATCGATTACTCCCATCGGGAGTTATTTATGAGAAGTCTAGAAAATAAAAGAAAATTAGACTTGAATATTTTGCACATTCTAACAGTCAAACAAGGCTGCGACATATAATTCTCGAATTGCGTCATCGCGACAAAATTTAGAATGCCATGATTAAAATATATCGTGAAGGTAAGACCCTAGGATCTGTCCTGTGGCCTGGTATACGCACATGGATGCGCTCTGCTAGAAATTATCCGTGTCTACGACGTGAAGAAAATCCTGGTGGACGCACTGGGTACCCTGAGAACCACTGGGATTCATTCTGTGTAAGTCCTAAATGCGGCAAAAGAATGGGTTTGACCGGTTTCCCGAATTCAAGTCCAAGGGGATTGAATTCGAAATAGGTGACAAGTATCTGTTCCGGCAGTTAACTGGCCTCTTGACCCGTCAGAGTTGTCAGGCTTGTTCATCAAAACCCCTTACAAGACAGTATAATGAAAGATATTCGAAGTCGAAGATTTGAAGTTATGAAGAAGTCAAAGATTGGTCAAGTCAAAGAAATAAAGATCTGAGATTCAACCCGAATCTGCAATTTTGGTAGAATCTCGAGGGCTACTGACAAGGGTGTAGATAATAGAGCCCGTCAGTTAAAGTACCCCTGAGGCCCGTTAGGCTAGACCCAATTGTAATACTAGTCGAAATACGAGTTCATGTCGGATGTCGATGTTGTAATCTATGTCGGACCCCTCCCGATCCTTGAGACCTGGCCACCTATATATAGGGGCCAGGAGAGGACGGTAAGGGACAGATTGAAAGCAAGCCAAGTTTACTCTTACGTTTACTTTCGATACACACCTTGTTTGACTGATCTTACCTTCAAGTTCATCCGACGCCCTACTCCCCCGATCCTAAGTCCTTCATGTAGGACATTTGTCGAGTTAACCCTCGTCAACAGCAAACCAGTGAGATTGACAACATCATCGTAAGTTGGGACAAAGTACTTGGTTGTGTTGTGTGCAGGTTCCACGTTGCTGCTGGTGTAAAGCTATACCCTGGACAAGTTTCTGGCGCCATTGTTCGAGACTGTTGCAAAGCTAGCGGGCATCAACCTTCTAAAGTTTGGTTCTTTCTCCTACTGGTTCGATAAACCTTGGTTTCATAACTGAGGGAAGACTTGCTGCTGTGCTCATCATAACCTTCTCTTCGGGTTTCCAACTAGGTGGTCATATATAAAACTCCTACATCAACACCGCACCACCAACAGGTTGAGATTGCCAAGAACAAGCTACAAGAGATGGAGATGAAAATGCTTGGAGTCTTTGGAAACGATGAAGGGGAGGTTGAAGAAGCAATAGGTCGTACGAGGCTCATATGGATGCAATGGAGGACATGTTGGATTTCCTTTGAAGATCGCAGGCTTGTGCTTGAGGAGATGAGGTTGAAGCAAGGTACCTAGGAGATTAAGTTAGAGGCCCACAAGGAGATGAGGTGCAAGAGACTCAAGAAAAATAAGTCATGATGGTAAATCCTAGGAGATAAGTGAGTAGGCAATAGCCTTTTGGTAGATCACCCGTTCATATATCCTGGCTCCAAGGAGTGCATGGGCTTCCGGTGGTGACGTGTGATGCCCATGGGAGTAACTTGATAAACTATCTTTATCGTATATATATGTTATTTGTGATTTTGGATGCGCTATGAAATGCTCAGTTACATTTGAGATGTTGGTAGAACTATATTACATATGATATGGTGCTAAAAATTTATGATCATATTTCGTTCTCTTTTGGTTGATGAATTTTCATTTTGATGGCAGTATGTCAAAAAATGGATATTCCAAAAACTGAAAGCGACTTTGTGCACAGTCGCAGAGTATTCTAAAACTGTGAGAAACATGGAGAGCATTATTTTTGTGGTATGCGGGGATGTTTGGCGTGTTAATTGTGTTTGCAGTGTGCTACATACTAGTCTGAACATTTTCGCTAATCCATGCCGTGTGATATTTTGTTTTGACTAAGTTAGATTTTAGAACATGCGACTTGAGTTTGCTCAAAAGTGCAACCTGACACTTTGGAAAGTGCATTTAAGGGCTTGCTTGATTCCTAAGACTCTTAGGAATAGGACAAACCGCGGGATTATGATGCCATATTTTGTTGAATCCTATGGTTTTTGGAACCTATGAGATATTTCTTCAAGTAGCCTTTAACTTACATGAAAACCATAAATATTGTAACATGAGGTTTGAGTGGATGGAAACTTTCCTCCAAAACATAGAGCAATGCAATCCTACATGAAAATCTTTCCTAATGATTCTCCGACGAATCAAACGTTACACATAGAAAAAATTCCAAAGAACAAAAATCCTACAAAATTCCTATGGCCTTCCTTTAAATCAAACGAGGCCTTAGTAGGTCGAATTCCTGAGCATAAGAAAATCTCACTCGAGCTAGATATACACAAACCCTTATTTAGGGCCTCTTTGATTCATAGGAAATGGAAATCACGGGAATGGCATATGCATAAGTGCATACGAAACAAAGCATGAGGTCTAACTTCATTTTCTGTTCCTGTACGTTTTAGCTTGCAAATGAGATCTGTAGGAAAAATTTCTCTACTTTTCATTTCCATCATTCCTATGAATCAAAAGAGTGAATAGTGTCATCTAGAAAAAAAATCCAGACCCTCTACTTTTCCTTTGTATTTCCTCCAAATCAAAGGAGCCCTTAAAGTAGTAATCTGTACTAGAGTTTTGCCAGTAGGTTTTGGCCACATAGTGAACTCGTTTGGCGCATGAGAATATATAGACATCAGATGAACTCTATATTTTCTCCGTTAATTCGCATGCCTTTTCCAGATGTTGTGAACAAGAACAACGCCTCTATATTTCGTCCAATCTGCTCAAGAGAGAGAGAGGGGGAGAGAGAGAGATAAAAACACAGAAGTGACGACAACTATGAATATACATAGGCGAGTTCAATCATGGACGAATGATGGATGTGTACGCGGTGAGCACCTTAATACGAGCTCCACAGTACAAAGCCGAATCGCGAGCCAAAAACATATCAATACAAACAGTGTTCTGAGTGGACCATAATTGAACCTTTCGCGTCACCAACGTCGATCAGAAGACAGTACCCAGACCGAGTTCAATTGCGCGATACGACGCCTGGGCAGGGCTAAGCTACGCGGTAGCTGCCCTACCACGCCGGAGTACCCACCTCTCTTTCTTCCCCGGCCAATAACTCCATAGCTGCGCACCTAGAAAGAGCACTGTGCACGCGCGCAGATGTACGCTCGCTCGCTTCAATTGCAGGGCGCAGAAGCCAGTGAGCCGTAGGACGGGCAACTTCTGCTCGGAGCCGCGGGCGCGCCTTCGATTTGCACGTACTTCTGCTCGGAGCCGGAGTACATGAAAGGCGCGGCCGGGGAGGGATCCTGCCTGCCGGCGCATGCGACGAAGCGCACGGTCGCTCCAGGCCGGCCGGGCCTACGGTGGATTTCCGGCTAAAAATCCACTACTAGGGGAGCTAGCTAGCGCGATGCCATGCACAAGACACAGGAGGGTCCGCGCGCTATAGTTCTCTTTTCTGTGGCGGACTCTGCTCGATCAGGTGGCGCTGTGGCCAACGTGGTTGGATGAACTAGAAGTTTTAGCAAGACGTGCAGGTGAAAAGCAACCCTGCGTGGCATTTGTCTCATACACTACGGGATGGTGCGAGGAGATATATTTTGGGCGTGTCTAGGGCTCAGTTTACTGAGCAATAGCTTATGGCTCACTAGAATGATGTCATCATATATCAGTTGCAACTCATGTTGCAACTCACTATTAGCATGAATCACGAAGCAATCCAACGGTCCAGATGTATGGTTCCTAGTTGCAACATCACTTGACTTGCAACTGAAAAAATCTCAGTTGCAACTTAAATTGCAACTCAATTGCATGAATCACGATGCAAATTTAATGTTCTAGAATTCTACTGAGCCCTAAGCTATTTTTTAGTCTATTGAGAAATAGCAAAACCGATATATTTGACATCCTAGAGGGGCTATAATTAGAGATACTATTGTTTCCGACACAAAAGTTCCATCAGTGGGATTATGGGAAATGCCCTACCTTTGAGTGTGGTTTAAACTATTGATTTACGTAATTGGAAGTAACTAATTAGGTTTACAACGAAACCAGGAAATCGATCACTGATCCAATTTGACTACCTCTATGGGATAAACCTCAACAGAAAACTGTTGAGTAACCGCATCAAGTGATTGAGACTCTAGAGATATGGTAATATGAAGAAGACAAAATTATTTGACACACGCACAGAATCGGAAGCGCCCCTTATTTTAAAGAAAGGGGAACAGGTTATTCACATTTAATTTGATGGTCAGAGGCAAATTGAAAGCTAAACAATGCTAATTAAGACCCCCCCCCCCCCGGGTTGAAATAGAGATGTCTCCTACACTACCCATCATATCAGTTGCCAGTTGTCGTAGGTTCAGATATATCTATACCCAAAATGTGTCTATATACATCTAAATATGAGATAATTAATATGGAACGTGAGAAAGTACATATCTATTTTGTCATCACAATACCTACTAATAAAAACCTTGGTATGGTCTTTTTTTTGGAAATGAGGAACTACCTCAGCCTCATGTATCCAAAAGATGCATACGACCTTGTTTATTTTATTTATTCAATAAAGACTAGCGTAAAACCTTGCAACAAATATACAAACGAAAGCCGCCAAACAAGATGACAAAGCACCACAACTAGCACAACGATAGAGTAAAAACTGGAACTGGGCCTTATGTCCCGGCCATAGCCATCACCAGCTCACCGGCAAAATCAGAGATAGCCCCTTAATTGTGCACATGCTCCGGAGGTTGCCACTGCCATCTTCTGCGAACCCATCTCCCAAATGTAGAACGGAGCATTGACCCTCGCTAGGCCTGCCCGTCGACGCCGCCACGACGACAGACAACGCCTTCACCATGCGCGTCCATCATCACGGGCCATCATCGAGACCCCACTGCTCCATGCCACCAGGTCTTGTCGGCGAAGATGCAACACCGCTCATCCGCCACTGATATCATCCACTTGTCCCTCTGACCGATGCACAACTGCAAGAATGATTCCTCCATGGTAGAAATGATGTAGGAGCGCCTCCATCATGTGATCCATAGATCTAGGGTTTTCCCCGGAGTTAGCAGCATGAAGTCTGGAGCGTCACCTCGGCGATGCCTTCATGAAGGGGACGACATAGGAGTTACTTCGGTGTTAACAACTACCTCTTGTTAGTTCTAGGTTTACCGAGAATTTAGTTAGTTCTAGGTCGACGTGATTCGTGAACATAAGAACTGCACATGTTGTGCAATTACATATCATTTCTTCCGGTTGCACATGGATAACACATGAAACTGTGTGCCATCATCTGACCGAGAATTCAATTAGTTCTAGGTCGACTGGGAACTAGCCGCATCCTAACAACTAAAAAAATTTCTTCTCTAAAACACCGAGTACAATATAGACACACACGCATAGATACCACTGTCACAAGTAGACACTAAAACAGTGCCCACAATAGTCCTGCTTCAAGCAAAGACATCAATTCCTTTAGCAAGGAAGGGAGGAATAGATAATTAGATTACGAGAAACTGGAAATCAAAGTTAACATTGAGTTAACACATGCATAGAATTAATGTTTGACACATATCAGACATGATTTTTTTATATCGTTATATCTTCCAAAAGGTATAAATTGCATAAGTTTGAAGATTTGCCAACTTGACTTTGTTTAGATCAAATACCACCGGGGCGCTAGCTTATATTGAAAGCCGACCCATTTGACTTTTGAATAATCTATTGGTCATTTTGCAAAATGGATTGACCATTTTGATGAAGAGGCTATTGTGATTCTCTAGAGGTTTGAATTTCGAGGCAATGTTAATCCATCATTGCTAGATTACTTATATGCCGATATGATATAACGACAAAAATTGATACATCCTATGATTCCGATAGTATTTAGGGAAAAAAGCCCAATATCATGAAACTAACAACCCCGAAAATTTGCCACATTATTTTTGCTATAATGAAAGACTCAACAAATTTTAGGAATCCTCATTCTTTTTTCTTTCTTTTTTGAAACTTAGACCCTCTAGATGAATTTATAGCATTTTACTTGGAGCCTCAACTCTCTACCGAAGAAACTGGAATTTTCTTAGTGCTGGTGGGACAAGTCAGTAAGCTTTTCGATAGGAGTTTAAAACAGGTTCCGAAGTACTAGTCCTACTTTAGGATGTGTTCGGTTCCAGAATTTGAGGGAACGGAATGGAACCGTTCCGTCCCTAGGAGTCATTCTCGTGTTCGATTTTAGCACGGAATGGAACCAACTAATTCCTCAGAAGGGAATATACCCCTAATATGCGGAACCGACCGGTTCCTCCAAATCGGCCGGATGGGGTGGAATTGCACAGTGTCTTCCTCTAATTTAATCAAGTTTAGCAATAATTAAGCAAGATTAATTATAATTAATCAAGATTAGGAATAATTAATCAAGATTAGGACTAATTAATCAAGATTAGGAATAATTAATTAAGTTTAGCAATAATTAATCTAGTTTAGGAAATAATTAATTGAGTTTAGAATAATTCCATTCTCATTCCATTCCATTCCATTCTCATCCCATTCCAAAACCGAACATAGGGATGAAACCGTTCCGTTCCTCGAATTTTTCCGAACCGAACACAGGGTCGGAACCATTCCATGCCCTAGGAATGGAACCATTCCATTCCGTCCTCCCCGGTTCCAGAACCGAACACATCCTTAATGTGGCCGCGCGTGTCTGCCGGCAAATTCTGAAACTCCAATTCAAATGTATGCCACCTCTCTTTATTTGCACCCACTCCGTATCTTTACCCATACTTGGACGATCATTATTTCCAGAGGACACCCTTCTCCCCCCAAAAATGCTTTCAATTTGATTCAGGCAATCCATACGGTCTCGACAGCGTACGTACCCGAAGTTGACAGGAGTAATTATTCGTTTGAAGTTTGAATGAGGAGATCTGTGTGTCGTTTATATTAAGCTTGAAAAGGAGAATTTTGTTACAAGCCTGAAGACTAGACCCACGGTGATACAAATCTAGGTTACATCTCTCGATAACCCACGTCGTCTACAGCTCGTCCAGAGCGTCCACTGCTATTTCCTAATTCATGAAATAGGGTGTATTTAGTATTTACTAGGACTACTAGTGTACAGTGGAAATAATTAGGGTTAGGGACTGCATAATTAGATTGGCACACGTACACAATCTGATCATGGCACATCACTAACAAATGTGAGCTAGGGACTAGTATATTTCAGACTAGGACTCCGGCATGTCTCATCGTGGTTGGTAACATTGTTTAGGAGTCACGTAAGGTTTTCTTTCAACGTGTGAGATATTTATGAACACGTCGAATTCGGTAGCTTCCTACCCTCTAGATCACTCACTGTGTATCGCATGAATGACATCACACATATGACATATCAGTAGAGGGTAGATCTTACAACCCATGAATTCCAACAATGTTTAGGTTGACAAAAAATTTGATGGTCCACTCAGCATACAATTTTGATGGTTTGAAGCCTTGCCCAGCATGTAAAGCTCTGAATATGAATATCGAATTTAACTAAACAGTTGGTTAGTTTGAGCTGAAATTTTAACATTTCAATAGAGGTTTGGATTTTTTAGCCAGTGTTAATTAAACCATGTGTATTAATTAAAAGCCTACAATACTAGGATTTTACAATAAGATACCGGTGGGTCCTAAGATTCTGATGCTATATATATACACAAAAACAATGTTGGCTATCATTAAACTGAATAGCTCGATAAATATATCTTGATTTTTTTCCTACAATATCAATGATATCTCGCCAAAATTCTTCCACCAGACATTCCTAAGAGAAGAATATTTAACTTAGATCCTTAAAATAAATTCACACCGTTTTCGTTCAAGCCTAGGTACTCTTTTGAAGAAAGTGGAGTTTTATCGAGGGCAGGTGGGACAAGTCGCTAATCTTTGTTTGTAGAAAGCCAGTTTAAATCATGGAAAAAAAATTATTAGCCTTCCTACTTTAAGGGTGTGACTAGTTCTCAACTTAGTTCTGAGTAGAATGACGCCATTATATCTCAATTGCAACTCACCATTAACATAAATTATAAAACAAATCTAACGGTTTGGATGATTTTTTAGTTGTAACTGAAAAAAATCTCAGTGACAACCAAACTTATAACTTGGTTGCATGAATCATAATGCAAATCTGATGGTTTAGTTCTTTACTAAGAATAATGTTAGTTTCAGAACTAGCAAAACAGTTGCTTTAGTGTGTCGGCGCATGTCCTCCCGGCAAATACTGAAACTCGATCGTACTGAACCTGTAAACTCCCATTCAAATCCTGCATGCCATGCAACCTCTCTTTATTTGCACACAGTACTCCCCGTATCTTTTCCCGTACTTATAGACGACGCCACGCTCATAATTACCAAAGGACAGGATTCTCCCCAAATATGCATGCTTTTAATTTGGTGCAGGCAATCCATACGGCCTCGACCGTGTCAGCGTACGATGTGGCTGTACGATGTGATTAATTAGCAGGAATTTTGAATGGGAGAAGATACGGCACTAGAGCCACAATTAACCAAGTGTTTTTTACCATCTTTGTTACAATTCCGTATCTCTCTCTACCTAAGGGCAACCACTGTTTGCTAATTCATGCGAATAGAGAGTGTATGTACTACTCTTTCTCCAATCAAAAATAAGTGTCGCTGATTTTGTACTAATTTAGTATAAAGTTTGTGCTAAATCATCAACAGTAATTTTTTATGGAAGGGAGTAGGAGTATACTGTACATTAAAACTCATTTGGGAGACTATAGAGGGGAGAGAATCGCCGGCCGGCCAGTACAGTTGAAGGAGGAATAGTTGGTGCAGAGGCCTTCGTTCTCGCCGTGTAAGACAAAATATTTTGAGGCAAGGGCTGGATATCCTAAATGAGTTTTCCACTCCTTTTTTTAAATAAAAGGCGCTTTACTCCCTTCATTATATGGGGGTAAACATAGTTACAACAGGTTACAGCTTATAATACAGTCCGTATAAGACATAACACAACATATCTAACAGACCAGACTAGCCCTCCGACGAGAAGTACCATGAGATCGTCCTATAATGGTGCCGTCTCAAATACTCGAACTAGGGTTGTGTATGGTGTGTGTATGCAACCCCATGGAATGGCCATGCTCACCTTGGTACCCGTTGCAGTGAGTAAACTACCAACGTCGAGATGCCAATCGGCGGGTCAAACAATACGGATGCCGAACTTAATTTAACTTAAGAGGTACGGAAGGCTTTCTAATCTATGGAATATACTAATTGCACACACGTACGGATGTAATGCCTGCAGCGCGCGTTCGCATATGCGGGCAGAACAGCTTTCATGCTTCATGCACATCTCGGAGAGGACTTCAAATATTGACAAGGGCCGCCCTAAATATTGTCCACCTAGGGTTTACAGGACAGTGTGAGGGTGCACCAAAAGGCACCTCCAAACTGACCGGCCCTTTTGTTATTTTTTTAAAACATTTAAATTCCCCACAAATTTGAATTCGAAAAAATTCAAGTAATTAAACACTGGGTAAATTTAACAAAGTACGGAAATATAGGAAAAATTAACTAAATTAGTCCTTAGACTTAGCCTGACCCTCTAACTCCACCCATTCATGGACCAGTTGTCGGAGGCCTTGGCTTAGGCCTAGGTAAGGAGGCGGTTTGCACCGAGGCATGCAGGGTGTCCCCCAAACCCGACCCCTTGGTTTCCTGGGATTATGCATATAAACGGCGTCTGCAAGGGTGTGTCGGTGCGGTTTGTTGGGAACCTCGCGCGACACCGTTGTGTTCAAGCGCAACTAGTCATAGGTGGCGCGAATTGAGTCAACCTACATCATTGGACTGCCGCTTCGACATATTCAGATCCGGTGGCGCATGATATATGAGTTGTGGCGATGTCAGGTAGAGAGGAGCGACGATGCGAGCTGGAAAGACAACAAAGTGGCAACACATTGTGAATAGGGACGGGTGGTAGTAGGGGTACGTGGGGGTGGCTAAAAAAACACCCACAACGGTCTCTAATGGGTGTGTTTGTGTCCCATGTGGATGCGCGAGTTTGGATGTGTTTGGATACCCCTAGCCGACTTCGAAAGATGGTTTGGGGCCTTCCGGTTGTCCCGACACTTTGGGCCGAGTTTTCGGTGGATGGATAGGCCCGTTATAGCCTGATTTGGTGTCCATGAATTTCTAGGGAAACAACAACTCGTGTAAAATTATTTGATGGAAATTTCATGTTTTGAAAAGAACTTGATGGAGGCAAACATATGCCGCTAGTATATGTGAAGTATCAATCGCCGGCACAAATTTGATTCGGGACATGGGAGCATATGCTCCCACCATCGAAAAAAGCATTTAAGAAAATTGAAACAAAAAAATTAGCATGTAGATCTCGACATTCTATTTGCATGTGCCAAGTGTTGCGAAAAACCAATATTTTTTATGTCTTGTGTAAAAAGATAAAAAATATCTCGTGCAAACGCCTATTTTAGCACCAGAACTTTTCTTTCTATACACAACACAAAAAGTATTGTTTTCTCGTGAAACAACTTTGTGAGAACACAAAATGTCGAGATCTGCACGTCAAATTTTTCATAGGAATTTTTTAACATTTTGAAATTTGATTAAAACATATTTCAAAAACCGGGAGCACAAAAGGCCACCCCCGCCCGCCGGCCACTAATGTCTCGGTAATCTGTTCGAAAAGAAAATGTGATTATATAACGCGTCAAATCCAGAACATGTTCGTTCATGCACTCTACAGCAGTCCACACGTGATAATCCAGTGCCCAAAGTTTATCCACACATATATGCATACATCTTACTCCGATAACACCGCGCAGAATCTTAGGATTCGTAATCTTTTGGCCTAAACATCACAGGTTTCCCTCGTCACACGCGCGTCTCGAACCGCCCCGATCGATGGCGCCATTGCGCCAAGCTCTCGCTACTTTGGCCCGGAAAAGAAAAGCAGCAGTAGATCCGATGGAACCACGCAACGCATATGCCCGGCCATGGGGATCACTCGTTGAATAAACCATTGGCGCGCAGGCCCCGGACGAGAATCTCCTGAGCCGCCGATCGAGCAATTATCGCCGCTCCGGCTAGTAGAAACGTGCACGGTTCCCGAGACGTCAGGCAGGGGGTGAATGTACCGGCGTCCGGCGGGGACGGCCGTCCCTTCCATCCGCGTCACCACCACGTGCGGCGTCGCCGCCGTCGTCAGGGGCCGAGTATCCAATGCCATCACCACGCGCGTTTTCCTGCAGGGCTCGTTTTGCTCTTCCATTTTAACCGCGCGTTCCGTACGTTCCCGCCAAGATGCTGCCTGCGGCTACATCTTCGCATCCATGGCTCAAGTCAGAATCGAACGTTGGCTCGTCGCTTCCCTTGCGTTTTCCGCCGTCGATTACTTGCCACAAGCCTGCAACACCATGCGTGACCTGAACCAAGTACGAAAGCATATGTTCCCAGCCCTCCGCTCCACCCCAGAGCTAACCTTACACACCGTGTGGCGGCCACCGTGCCGCACCGGGGTGTGCCCGCCCGCGCGCCTCCTCCAAGCCCTCACCTTCGTGCGCCTCTCATGCTGCCACCGCCAGGCGTCGCTGGACAAAGCCCGTGTGGCGCGGCAGCGGGCCGCGAGGTACAAGCGGGCTTGATCTCGGGCTGGATGGGCTCGGAGTGTTGCGGCCTGCACAGGTGCCGCATCCCGACGTCTCCGATTGCGACGCCCGGTGGTTCTCCTCGGCTTGGCCGCACCATGACAAGCCGGAGGCTCTGGTCTCGAGCACGGCGGTGATGCCCTCCACCGTCAGGGGCGGCCGACTGGCTAGATGTCCTTTGGTCAGACATCTAGTCTCGGCGATGAGTTGGGGAGGCGTAGATGCATGTGAAAATCGACACTAGTGGGGACGGGGCCTCCAGTCCCGGCCCGTAAGGGGCTTTTGTCCCGGTTTGCAAACCGGGACCCCAGCCGCGGGACTAAAGGCTGAACCTTTAGTCCCGACCCGCTTACCAGCCGGGACTGGAGGGTGTCCACGTGGGCACCTCGGAGCGAATCAGGGCCAGGACCTTTAGTCCCGGTTTGTAACACAGACCGGGACTAAAGGGCATCTGCAGTTTTTTTTTTTTTGCTTTAGGGTTTTAGGGTTTAGGGGTTTTAGGTGTTCGGGGGATTAACGTGATGCCTCGTTTGGTGCCTTGGTGTTCGGGAATTAGTTTATGCATATATATAAGATTAACTTATCTTACAAGCGAGCATATATATACAATTATATGGAGATCAGAATTATCGGGACAAGAGCCCGTCTATTCGATTACATGGACCAACATCAGTAATGGCCCCTAGCTACACTAAATCGTCCTTTGTCGTCTATAGCTTCTATCCTCAGAAAGGCTGCTAGCTCCTCTGTAACAGCAATCGCGCGTTGCTCTGGTAGGTACTTCTCCCGCATGGCCGTGTACTATATAAGAAGAGGAGATGAATATGAATATCAATCATGATAACAAAGAATGACGAGTAAAAATAGAGGTGTGAATGTTTATTGCTTACATCGTATCTGTAATCCTTGTGCTCAGAGGTAAACGTGCGAATGGTCTCGCAAACATAGTATCCACATAGATGCGTCCCCCGTGGCTGCTGATCGCACTTTACGAGAATAGAATATATATAATCAAAATAATAATCTAGCATTACAAATGTATTGAAAATAGAAGTATATCATACTACTACTTACCTGAGCCGCTCTAAAGGTCAGCTTCTCATCCCGGATACCGGGAGTCACGTAGTTGATCCGCTTCCAAACCCTGCCCGACAAGGAAAATGATTTGCTAAGTTTTTCATTAATTGATATATAAGAAAATTATCGAAAGAGACCGATAGAGCGCAAGAATGATAAAATTACCCTTGGAGCATGTCCTGCAGGCTTTGGAACTGTTCCAAGGGTCTCGATAATGGGTCGAAGGCATCAACTCTTCCCTTATCAATTTGAATGTCCAACAGAATCCAGTGGAAGCTGCACATATATATATATATGTGTCAGTAACTTATCAATAACACTCATAAGTGAATGGACACAACAGAGTAAGACCCTCACTTGAAGTTGTATGGAAACAGTATGTGGTCACAGAAATTTTGATCTGTTAGAAACCTTAGAAGGTTTTCCTCTGTCTCCTTGGGGTTATCAGTTAGCGTCTTTATATGTATTTTATCTGGGTCAATAAACCCAATATTTAGGATGTTCCTACTTTTACATTCCAGAATCTTCATTCTGCATAATAGAGTACAAGTCAGAACGGAACAAGTTATATGTAGACAATGAATTGAAATAACTGATCAAGTTATATGTAGACAACGAATTAAAAAACTTACAGACAATAGCAACTCATAAGCGATTTGTCGAGGGCGTCGGCATTGTACATCTGGAAGAGTTCATCAAAGTCGATATGGATGTCTTCGGGGCGGCCGTAGTACTCCCGTGGGACACGCGCCACGATCATCGTTCTCCCATTCTTTGATTCACTTAAGTACCATGTATGCAAGTAACGCATATTTGTTGGGAGATCATCCAACTTATCTTTGCTGACCAAAGGCGCTCCCATGACAAACTGTGGCTTAGGGGCTACCACAGCCTTGGGTAACCTGTCGTCTTGGGAAGCCAGAACGTCTTCAACCGGGATACCCCATTCAGCCGCCCACTTCTTTGCTAATTCCAAATCTTGCCCCTGCACCAGAGAGGGAACATTCTCGGGTAACACCCTGAGGGGTGGGATCGACTGTTTGGCCTGTTGTCCAAGCTGAGGAACGTCTGATCTTTTTTTGCTTGTAGTTGAACTTGATTTGCTCCCACTTGCACTTGCACGTGACTTGCTCTTTTGCCCTTCCTTCTGCAATGTGCGTGTATAGTCGTCAGGCTTATGGTGTAAGTCATACTGTGATGGAAGGGTCATGAAGTATTTTGCATATGCTATTTGCTTCTCGGTGTATTCCGGGCGGGGCTCGGGTTCCTTCTTTTTCATCTGCGCATCATAATGTTCCTTTGCTATCCTGGCGTTTTCCTCGTCGGTACGATCATAAGGTCTGATAGGAAGATTAGCATGAGGTACCTTTGGGAGGGGCGACAGTTTGCGCTTTGGGGAGCTCCGTCGCTTAGAACTCATCGACGGAGCGTTCTTGCTGGCACGCTTCCGCTTAGTATCCTTAGCGGGGGGCGGCGGAGACGGCCGACCCAAGTCCGGCGGCGGTGATCGAGATGGACTCGTGTTGTGGTGGCCGTCGTCATGTGGAGGGCTTGGAGGTGATGGAGGTGTAGGTGACCTGCGACGACTCGGAGGCGGTGTTGTCCTTGGGGCCGAGCCTGGAAGCTTGATGTAGTTCTTGTCCCATAGGATGACTCCACCCAGTACTTCTCCGAGTGTCCTCTCATCTTCGGGTCCAGCCATGTCGAGCTCCATATCATGAAACCCCGCCATGATTTCATCCACCCCGACTTTAGCAAAGCCAGCTAGAATCTCACGGCCATGCCAGCGTGCATCAGGGCCAGAAGGTAAAGCTTGTCCGACGGCCACCTTCATGGATATGTTCTTGAATTTCTGATGGAGTTCACATGATGTTGACTCCTTGATTCCATCCACGGGGTAGCCGGGACCGCCCTCTATCATTCTTCGTGCATCGTCGGGCGGGGCCTCAGATTCAGCCACGCTGCTTTTCCGCTTAGATGGGGCGCCGGTAATATCGAGTGCAGGATCTTCCTGGCGCGCTACTCCTCTAAGCTCGTCAATCTGCTTCTGTTGCTCGTTAAGCCTGGCAAGCAACTGGTTGAACTTGTCATTCTCCTCATCCTGCTGTCGCTTCTTTGCTCTCGCTCGGCTTCTGTAAGTGTCTTGGTCTCTGGCAAACCCAAGCCACCACGGGTAAGAAGGACCGAAGCCTCGCGTTCGTCCTCCATGTTCGTCATTGCCGAGGACCAGTGTGAGCAAATCTTTCTCTCTATCTGCAGTGAACTGTCTTTTCCCTCTTTAATTTCTTTCACTATCTTTTTCCAATTCTCCCTGGGTATCCTAAGACCGTCACTGCAGATGAGGTCCCCTGTTTCTTCGTCGTACGAACCACCATGCGCAAGGAACCAATTCCTTGCTCTCAATTCCCACTCATCACGGATGGGTTCAGGTACGATGCCTTTAGCTAGCAGATCTTGCTCTTTCTTATCCCACTTTGGGATGGCAGTCTCATAGCCCCCTGGCCCCAGCGTGTGGTGATATTTCTTCTTGTCGGCATTTTTCTTGTTCTTTTCTGATAATGCCTTGGCATCTTCTGACTGCTTGTACTCCTGAAATGCCTTCCAGTGATTCGCCTGCTTGGCTAGATACCCCTCGAATACTGGCACTTTCTTTGTCTTCAGATAGTCTTGCCATAGCTTCTTCTTCCAGCTACGGAACAGTTCGGCCATCTTCTTTAGAGTCCACTGCTTGACTTTGGCCCTCAGTTTATTTGCGACGTCTTGATTCTCACATTCTGGCAGGTTGAAATGTGACATGATATCATTCCAAAGATTATCTTTGTACCTTTCGGCGACATAGTCACTATCGGCTGCCCCTTTGCGCTTGTTCCACTCCCGAACGCTGATCGGGACGTGATCCCTAACGAGAACTCCGCATTGCTTCTTGAATGTGTCAGCAGCATTCTTAGGAAGCTTTGGTTCGCCCGTAGGCAATATCACCTCAAAGGTGTAATGCGTCCGTGCGTCCAACTTTTTAGTCGGGCCTCGTTTCGTAGCTTTGCTCGATGTGGAGGCCTAAGAGGGAGAAACATTCGTCAAATGAATGTATATGTATACAATATAGAGCTATCTCCAATATTTTTCACATATTACAAGTGATTGTCGAACTTCATATGTATACCTCGCCGGACTTTATTATTTCTCCACCGGCTTCTCCACCGGCTTCTCCATCAGTGGAGCTATCACCTTCTCCGTCATTGGAGCTATCTCCGGCCCCATCGGCTTCATCTTCGTGTCGATCGACCTCCATTCCATCTCCGGAGGGGTTCAGAAATGACGACGGAGATTCAGCTCGTTCAATGTCGGGGGCGTCTTTGATTATATCTTCGAGAAGTTCTTCCTCTTCGAGGTTCCTGCTATGTGGATCCATAGTTTCTGCAAAATACCGACATTTGATTAACTAATAAATTCTATTTCTATTTGCAAAGTAATTCTATTTCTATTTGCAAAGTAATTCTATTTCTATTTGCAAAGTAATTCTATTTCTATTTGCAAAGTAATTCTATTTCTATTTGCAAAGTAATTCTATTTCTATTTGCAAAGTAATTCTATTTCTATTTGCAAAGTAATTCTATTTCTATTTGCAAAGTAATTCTATTTTTTCTAACTTATTTGTATTTGCAAAATAATTCTATTTTTAATTGCAAAGTAATTCTATTTCTATTTGCAAAGTAATTCTATTTTTTCTAACTTATTTCTATTTGCTATTTTTTCTAACTTATTTCTATTTGCTATTTCTATTACACACTAACAAATAATAAATCTAACAATTCTATCTAAAAATTCTATCTAAAAATTCCTAACAATTCTATCTAAAAATTCTATCTAAAAATTCTATTTGCTATTTGCTATTGCTATTTTTTCGAACTCTAAAATGAACTTCTATTTGCTATTTCCTATTGCTATTTTTTCTAACAATTCTATTTGCTATTTGCTATTGCTATTTTTTCTAAAAATTCTATTTGCTATTGCTATTTGCTATTTGCTATTTGCTATTGCTATTTTTTCTAACAATTCTATTTGCTATATGCTATTGCTATTTTTTCTAAAAATTCTATTTGCTATTTGCTATTGCTATTTGCTATTGCTATTTTTTCTAACAATTCTATTTGCTATTAGCTATTGCTATTTTTTCTAAAAATTCTATCTAAAAATTCTATTTGCTAACCTAGCTAACACTAACAATTATATCTAAAATTTAAAAAAACCTAACCTAACACTAACAAAGGGGCGGCGCGGCGGGCGGGCGTCTCACCGAGGGGTGGCGGCGGTGGTCGGAGGGTGGCGGCGGTGGTCGGAGGCGTGCGCGGCGGTGGTCAGAGGGGTGGCGGCGGTGGTCGGAGGGGTGGCGGCGGTGGTCGGAGGGGTGGCGGCGCGCCGGCGAGTTTTCGCGCAGCCGCAACGATCGGCGCAGAGCTCTCCTCGCGCGCGTCGTCGACTCCTGCAAAATGCTAAGTGTCCGGGGAGGAAGAAGAGGAGGAAGGGGCGGGCTTATATACCCCAACCCTTTAGTCCCGGCTCGGGGCTTAAACCGGGACTAAAGGGGGGCCTTTAGTCCCGGTTTAAGCCCCCAGCCGGGATTAAAGGGTTTTGGGGGGGCGGTTCCAGTTCGCGCCCGAGCCCCCCCCTTTAGTCCCGGCTGGTGACTCGAGCCGGGACTAAAGGTGAAATAAATGCGCGCCAGTTATGATTTTTTTCAGATTTCATTTCAAAACTATTTTATTTGAAATTTGAATTGAATAACTTCTGTATAGTTTAGAATTTGAAAAAACTATGAAAATGAAAAGTGTTTGAAATTGAATAACTAATTCAAAACTATTTTCTATTTTCAAAATTAATTATTTTAACTATCCAAACTATTAACTATTTTGCCATTTTCAATTAAAAATTATGTTTATTAATATTCTTTTTGTATAGTTTAGAATTTGTAAAAACTATGAAAATGAAAAGTGTTTGAAATTGAATAACTAATTCAAAACTATTTTCTATTTTCAAAATTAATTATTTTAACTATCCAAACTATTAACTATTTTGCCATTTTCAATTAAAAATTATGTTTATTAATATTCTTTTTGTATAGTTTAGAATTTGAAAAAACTATGAAAATGAAAAGTGTTTGAAATTGAATAACTAATTCAAAACTATTTTCTATTTTCAAAATTAATTATTTTAACTATCCAAACTATTAACTATTTTGCCATTTTCAATTAAAAATTATGTTTATTAATATTCTTTTTGTATATTTGAGAATTTGAAAAAACTATGAAAATGAAAAGTGTTTGAAATTGAATAAATAATTCAAAACTATTTTCTATTTTAAAAATTAATTATTTTAACTATCCAAACTATTAACTATTTTGCCATTTTCAATTAAAAATTATGTTTATTAATATTCTTTTTGTATATTTGAGAATTTGACAAAACTATGAAAATGAAAAGTGTTTGAAATTGAATAAATAATTCAAAACTATTTTCTATTTTAAAAATTAATTATAAAGAGCGGTGATGACCGATCCATACAATTGATTTGTTGTTGCGCAGGACGAGATTCAACAAGGGATACGCCTTCGTAAACATGACGACGCCGACGGCGGCGCGGCGGCTCCACGCGTTCCACCACGGCCACAGCTGGGCCGCCATCGGCTCCGGCAAAGTCTGCCAAGTCGTGCACGCCGACATCCAGGTACCAACAGACACGTGCTACTCGTGTGATGGCGCCAGAAAAGACTGTGGCGTTTAGTTGACGTGGGAGCAGTATGTCCTTGTGCATGGTGATGACCAGCCCGTTGGGAACCCCAAGAGGAAGGTATGATGAGTGTAGCGGTTAGTTTTCCCTCAGTTAAGAAACCAAGGTTTATCGATCAGGAGAAGGGAGACGATGACGACTGAAGGTGTTTGTGGAACCTGCACACACACAGACAAATACTTTGTTCCCAACTTGCGATGAGGTTGTCAATCTCACCGGTTTGCTTGAAACAAAGGTTATGAGTGTATCGAGTGGAAAACAGTAGTAAAATGCGAGTAAAGTAAACAATGCGGGAAAAGTAAACAGGTGATTGCAATATGATTAAAATAGGACCGGGGTCCACAGTTCACTAGTGGTGTCTCTCCATAGATAAATAACATGCTGGGTAAACAAATTACAGTTGGGCAATTGATAGAATAGAGATAACGTGATATGTCAAGAAGATCACTATGAGATTCACTCTGGGCATTACAACAAAATACATAGACCGCCATCCAACTGCATCTATGACTAATAATCCACCCCCGGGGATATCATCCGAACACCCTAGAAGTATTAAGTTGCGAACAACAGATAATTGCATTAAGCAAAGTGTGTAATGTAAACAAAGCATATGCCCTTGAGCATATGAATGTTGTTTTCTCCCTAGTAGCAACAGCACATCTACCACCTTAGAGGTTTCTGTCACTCCCCCAGGTGAAATAGAGACATGAACCCACTATCGAGCATAAATACCCCCTCTTGGAGTCACTAGCAACTACTCGGCCAAGATAGCTACTAACAACGGAGAGCATGCAAGATCATAAACAACATAGAGATAACAAAAGATATAATTCAGTACAGCAACTTAATCATAAACACCAATATTCATCGGATCCCAACAAACCAACATCATAGTATTACATAACGGTGATCTCAATCATGTAGTGCAGCTCATGAGATCTAAACATGAAGCACATGGTGGAGAAGACAACCATCTAGCTACTGCTATGGACCCATAGTCCAAGGTAGACTACTCACTCATCGCTCTGGAGGCAAGCATGGCGATGAAGAAGACCTCCGGTGGCGATCCCCCTCTCCGGCAGGGTGCCGGGAAGAGCTTCTGGACCCTCCCGATCTTCGGGTCGACGGCGGCGGCGGATCGCGATGTATTCTGGAAAACTGATCGGGCCCTTAGGTTTTTCTCGTCAGGGGGTATATGTAGGCGAAAGGGGGCTGTCAGAGGTGGAGCCACGCGGCCTCACAAGGGGGTGGCGCGGCCAGGGGCCAGGTCGCGCCGCCCCTGTGTGTGGGGGCCACGTGGCCCCCCTCCGTCAGGTCTTCGGATGTTTGGGAGCTCCCCGGTGAAATATGACTTCAGGAACTTGTTTCGTCCAATTCCGAGAATATTTCCTGTGTATCACTTCTGAAACACAAAAACAGCAGAAAACAGGAAACTGGCACTGTGGCACTTCGTTAATAGGTTAGTTCCGGAAAATGTATAAAAGTGCCACTAAGTGTAACGAAACAATAGGCAAATGGTGTAAAAACAAGCATGGAGCATCAAAAATTATAGATACGTTTGAGACGTATCAAGCATCCCCAAGCTTAACTCCTGCTCGTCCTCGAGTAGGTAAGTGATAACAAAAGAATAATTTTTGAGGTGACATGCACCTACACAATCTTGATCATATATGTAAGCATTGATGAGCTGGGATCAATAGAACTTAAAACATGGGCATGAAAGATATAATCATGACAATAAGAACTTAGCAACCATGTTGTAAACATGCAAATGAACACAAACAAAAGATCATGATAATGAAACAATGAAAGTCAAACGTGTGTTCGAATCATAAGGAAAAACATACAAATGGTTTTCAGCTTGTCCTTCAAAGAGAGCAAAACATAAATGCATAGGACACCTCAAAGTTTAAGAGGGCGACTAGATACAAATAATTTAAGAACAAGTGAAACCAACAATATGAGTCAATCAATGAACCTTGGGACAATGCATATCACAGTAAGAATGACAACTATGCTCTCTTAATGGTGCATAAAGAAAGAAGGTGGTGACTCAACATAAAAGTAAAAGAAAGGCCCTTCGCAGAGGGAAGCAGTGATTGCAAGTTTTATAACCTTCAAAAATTATGGTACTTACCGGCTTTGAGCTCTCATTGCCCCCATCATAAGCATCTTGAATGGTTAAAGTTAATGCGAGAACAATTATGATGCATATGCTTGACAAATCATAAGTTGAAAACCTCGTGTCCCGTGAATACAAGTACCCAAACCATGCTAGTTTACTTAGAGTCCCAAGCAAGGCTCTTGTCATTGTAAGTATATGCATATCATTGAGAACCGCCAATGGGGTACCTCCGTGCCCGATGACATGGAATAAGCCCACACCAAAATGACAGGACAAGCAGACAATGAACACCTCGACATCTCTTTTATTTGCTATATTGTTTAGCTTTTTATTGTGAGATGCGTCGTCGAATGTTCACCATGGGTATGCTGCAAATTTCCACCATGAATTATGCATGGCTTAGATTGGCGGCCCGACGTTTCCCTAACACATATAAAAACTCCATGATCCCTACAAGATTCCCAATTCATTTCACACAGCGGGCATCCATAAACAAAAGATCATGATATCAACTCAAATAGGAAGTGCAATGTTGAAAACTTGCCCCATGACGGCATGGTTGGGCTAGAATCCAACTTACAACTTGCAAGCATAACAACTCAACATAAAAGACCACAATGTCAAATTTTTAGAACAGGAAAAAGTAAAGTGTGCCTTCTGGTTCGTGAGAGCTTTACTAACCGAGTTTCGCATAACACTGGTAAGAGTTTAATTTGAAGAGAAAATAAAAGCAAGTCAAATTTACTTGGAATAGCAAATTGCTAGTAGGTATGTATGGTGGACACAATGGAAAACTTTGGCTTTTAGGAGTTGGATGCACGAGTAGAGCTCATACTCAGTACAAGGCGAGGGCTAGCAAAAGACTGGGAGCGACCAACTAAGAGAGCAATAATGGCCATAATCATGCAAAGCGACAAAGCGACATTAAAAGAAGCATACGATGGCATCAAAAGTCAAAAACTAAATGATCATGAAGGCTAATGGCGACTTTGGAAGAGTCTAACATGTGTGAGCATGCGCCAAGTCAACCCAAATAAAGCATCAAGGAGAAAACCAAAATAATGCTTCCATACAATAAAAACAACGCATGATTTTTTCAAAGGCTCATTAAGCAATCTCAGTTATTTGAGACAAGTCATGCTACAGCAAAACCACTAAGCATACTATCAAAAAGACATCTAGCATGACATGAAAAAGCCTAAGCCGCAGTCTACACAAGCTCCTTCTTGTACCACTATTTTGCACAAAGCTTTTTCTCTTTTCCAACACCATTTGAAATTTTTTAAGACACCTCTTTTGATGAAAACCAATAAAGTTCAGAGGAAAAAATGCACCTTGATGAAAAGATATGACAAGATCTGAACGCATATCAAGGCGAAAACGAAAACCAAAAGCAGTAGCAGAAAAACTAGAATGCTCGATTAATAAGAGTGAAAACTAGAGCATTCTTTGCAAATGAAAACGAGTACATCTCCTCCAAAGGAAATTTGTTGGGGTCCAACCATTTATTGCAGCAAACAAACAAACAAACTAAACAAACTAAGAAAACTAAAACAACTGACGCTCCAAGAAAAACACATAGTGCATGAAGCAATAAAAATATAGTGTTTTGAAAGGTGACCTGATTTTTGCCGATGAAGAAGGGGTGCCTCGGGGGCATCCCCAAGCTTTGACGCTTGTACTTCTTGGATATTTCTTGGGGTGATGCAGGGGCATCCCCAAGCTTGAGCTTTTGTCCATTCTTCAACTCATCTCATCATTCTCCAATCCCTACACTTGAAAACTTCCTTCATACAAAACTAAACACAATTCTATTAGCAACATTAGTGTAAGCATAAAATATATTCAACATCTTTTAGCTTCAGGTTTCAACCCAAAACCACCACATATAAAGTATATACTACTGTAGCAACTTCCACAAGAGTTCCATGATAAAAAAGAACTCAAAAGAAAGCGATAAAGTGGCAAAAACAAACATTGGCAGAAATCTGTCAAAACTGGACAGCTGATAATGGACGAATTTTTGAGGGATTTTCCGTTGCTCAAATCAAAAAGTGTTCAACTAAGAAAAGTTTGGATATAACCTGGGGCATATGCACAAGAAATCGCAGGTCCAAAAGATAAACAGAGAAGTTTTACGAATTTTTACGGTGCAGCACCGAAAACATTTTCAGGACAGCAATAACCCCAAATCTTTACCTCACTCAAATTAGAGGCTTCTCTTGGCACAAAAACGAAATAAACAAGATAAGGAGTGGTCATTACAGTAGTAATGACTTCCAAGACTCAAATAAAAGAAAAAGTACTGAAAAGTAAACAATGGGTTATCTCCCAAGAGTGCTTTTCTTTAACGCCTTTGAGCTAGGCGCAGAAAATTGCGAATCAAGTAATATCAAATGATGAAGCATTAAGCTCATAATTTGCTCTAAGAATAGAGTCAAAAAGTAATTTCTTTCTTTTCCTAGGGAAGTGTTCCATACCTTTCTTTAGTGGGAATTGATACTTGATAGTGCCTTCCCTCATATCAATGATAGCACCTACAGTTCGAAGAAAGGGTCTTCCCAAAATAATAGGACATGAAGCATGACATTCAACGTCCATAACAAGAAAATCAACGGGAACAAGGTTATTGTTAACCACAATAAGAACATCATTAATTCTTCCCAAAGGTTTCTTCTTAGCAACATCAGCAATAGGAACATCAAAATAACACTTTTCAAGTGGTGGTAAATCAAGCATGTCATAAATCTTTCTAGGCGTGATAGAAATACTAGCACCTAGATCACATAAAGCATGGCAATCATAGCCATTAACATGCATATCAATGATGGGTTCCCAACCATCTTCTAACTTCTTGGGAACAGAGGCTTTTTGCTTCAACTTTTCATCCCTAATCTTTATGAGAGCATTGGTAATATGCTTAGTAAAAGCAATATTTAAAGAACTAGCATTGGGAGTCAAAGCAAGCTTTTGCAAGAACAAAATAACTTCAGATATATTGCAGCCATCAACATCAAAATCATTAAAGGAAATAGAGCTATCATCTCCCACACTCCGAAAAATTTCAGCACTCTTTTGAGAAAAAGTTTTGGCAGTTTTAGGCTTTTTAACACAAGGAGTGGGAGTTTTCTCTACACCAATCAAAGTAAGAGGGTTGCTATCAGTAGGAGCAACATCATTAGAGGTAGTAATAGTACATACCTTCATCTCTCTAGCCATCTCATCTTCTCTTTCCCACCTGGCATGCAATTCCGCTAACAATCTAATATTTTCATCAATTCTAACTTGGGTAGTATTAGCGGCAGCAACAATATTGCTCACATTTACATCATTAGGAAACACTTTTAGTTTCAGAAGTTCAACATCATGAGCAAGGCTATCAACTTTAGAAGCAAGAATATCAATTTTGCCTAACTTTTCCTCAACAGACTTGTTAAAAGCAGTTTGTTTACCGATGAAGTCCTTGAGCATTACCTCAAGCTCGGAGGGCGCGGCCCTAGTGTTGTTGTAGGAATTACCATAAGAGTTACCATAACCATTACCATTGGTAGAAGGATACGGCCTATAATTGTTACTAGCAAAATTGTTCCTATAAGCATTGTTATTAAAATTATTATTTCTAATGAAATTCACATCAACTTGCTCTTCTTGAGCAACCAGAGAGGCCAAAGGAACATTATTAGGATCAACATGAGTCCTATCATTAGCAAGCATAGCCATAATTGTATCAATCTTATCATTCAAGGAAGAGGTTTCCTCAACAGAATTTACCTTCTTACCTTGTGGAGCTCTCTCGGTGTGCCATTCGGAATAATTTACCATCATATTGTCGAGTAGCTTTGATGCGGCGCCCAAAGTAAGAGACATAAAAGTGCGTCCAGCAGCTGAATCAAGTAGGTTCCTTGAAGAAAAATTCAGTCCTGCATAAAAAGTTTGGATAATCATCCAAGTAGTCAGTCCATGAGTGGGGCAATTCTTTACCATAGATTTCATTCTTTCCCAAGCTTGAGCAACATGTTCATTATCAAACTGAGTAAACTTCATAATATTGCTACGCAACGATATAATCTTAGCAGGAGGATAATATCTACCAATAAAAGCATCCTTACACTTAGCCCATGAATCAATACTATTCTTAGTCAAAGACAGCAACCAATCTTTAGCCTTTCCTCTCAAAGAAAAAGGAAACAACTTGAGTTTAATAATATCACTATCAACATCCTTATATTTCTGCATCTCACATAGCTCAACAAAATTGTTGAGATGAGCTGCAGCATCTTCAGTACTAGCACCAGAAAATTGCTCTTTCATAACAAGGTTCAATAAAGCAGGCTTGATCTCATAAAAAGTGGTAGCAGGAACAGGTGGTGCAATAGGAGTGCAGATAAAATCACTATTGTTCGTGCTAGCAAAATCACACAACTTGGTGTTTTCAGGAGTACCCATTTCAGCAAAGCGAAAGTAAACAAGTAAAAACAACTACCAATGATTCTAATTTTTTTGGGTTTTTGATATAAAAAGCAATGCAGGTAAAATAAAATAAAGTAAAGCAAAACAAATAACAAAGTAAAGAATGTGTGTGCGAAGAACTCCCCTCGCAGAAGTCTTCTCTTCCTTCCCCGGCAACGGCGCCAGAAAAGAAGCTGCTACTCGTGTGATGGCGCCAGAAAAGACTGTGGCGTTTAGTTAACGTGGGAGCAGTATGTCCTTGTGCGTGGTGATGACCAGCCCGTTGGGAACCCCAAGAGGAAGGTATGATGAGTGTAGCGGCTAGTTTTCCCTCAGTTAAGAAACCAAGGTTTATCGATCAGGAGAAGGGAGACGATGACGACTGAAGGTGTTTGTGGAACCTGCACACACACATACAAATACTTTGTTCCCAACTTGCGATGAGGTTGTCAATCTCACCGGTTTGCTTGAAACAAAGGTTATGAGTGTATCGAGTGGAAAAAGTAGTAAAATGCGAGTAAAGTAAACAATGCGGGAAAAGTAAACAGGTGATTGCAATATGATTAAAATAGGACCGGGGTCCACAGTTCACTAGTGGTGTCTCTCCATAGATAAATAACATGCTGGGTAAACAAATTACAGTTGGGCAATTGATAGAATAGAGATAACGTGATATGTCAAGAAGATCACTATGAGATTCACTCTGGGCATTACAACAAAATACATAGACCGCCATCCAACTGCATCTATGACTAATAATCCACCCCCGGGGATATCATCCGAACACCCTAGAAGTATTAAGTTGCGAACAACAGATAATTGCATTAAGCAAAGTGTGTAATGTAAACAAAGCATATGCCCTTGAGCATATGAATGTTGTTTTCTCCCTAGTAGCAACAGCACATCTACCACCTTAGAGGTTTCTGTCACTCCCCCAGGTGAAATAGAGACATGAACCCACTATCGAGCATAAATACCCCCTCTTGGAGTCACTAGCAACTACTCGGCCAAGATAGCTACTAACAACGGAGAGCATGCAAGATCATAAACAACATAGAGATAACAAAAGATATAATTCAGTATAGCAACTTAATCATAAACACCAATATTCATCGGATCCCAACAAACCAACATCATAGTATTACATAACGGTGATCTCAATCATGTAGGGCAGCTCATGAGATCTAAACATGAAGCACATGGTGGAGAAGACAACCATCTAGCTACTGCTATGGACCCATAGTCCAAGGTAGACTACTCACTCATCGCTCCGGAGGCAAGCATGGCGATGAAGAAGACCTCCGGTGGCGATCCCCCTCTCCGGCAGGGTGCCGGGAAGAGCTTCTGGACCCTCCCGATCTTCGGGTCGACGGCGGCGGCGGATCGCGATGTATTCTGGAAAACTGATCGGGCCCTTAGGTTTTTCTCGTCAGGGGGTATATGTAGGCGAAAGGGGGCTGTCAGAGGTGGAGCCACGCGGCCTCACAAGGGGGTGGCGCGGCCAGGGGCCAGGCCGCGCTGCCCCTGTGTGTGGGGGCCACGTGGCCCCCCTCCGTCAGGTCTTCGGATGTTTGGGAGCTCCCCGGTGAAATATGACTTCAGGAACTTGTTTCGTCCAATTCCAAGAATATTTCCTGTGTATCACTTCTGAAACACAAAAACAGCAGAAAACAGGAAACTGGCACTGTGGCACTTCGTTAATAGGTTAGTTCCGGAAAATGTATAAAAGTACCACTAAGTGTAACGAAACAATAGGCAAATGGTGTAAAAACAAGCATGGAGCATCAAAAATTATAGATACGTTTGAGACGTATCAACACGCGCAGCGCAGCTCCCCAGACCGGCGCCTTAACTCAATGCATGAACACCTGCGCTAATAAATTTGTTTACGAAGGCTTTTTTTCTAAAGAGCGGTGTAACCGTGTCTGTCGTAGCCATGGAGAATCTTCATCATGCATTACATAAAAGGTTTAATACATTATTACATTATTGCACCAACATTCCTATCTATTATTTCTGTTTTCTTCTGGGTCGTAGCCATGGAGAATCTTCATCATTCAGTAGGATGCTTGGGTCAGTTTTCACTTTGAAGGGCGGAATTTCATGAAACTTATTATAATCTACTGACATGTCTGTCTTGTCATCTACTCCCACAATGTTTCTTTTCCCTGAAAGAACTATGTGGCGATTTGGCTCATCGGACGATGTCTTCTTTTGCTGATTTCTTTTTCTCGTTTTTGTAGACATGTCCTTCACATAGAAAACCTGAGCGACATCGTTGGCTAGGACGAATGGTTCATCCATGTACGCAAGATTGTTGAGATCCACTGTTGTCATACCGTACTTTTGGTCTACAACTACCCCGCCTCCTGTCAGCTTCACCCATTTGCACCGAAACAAAGGGATCTTAAAAGTAGGTCCATAGTCAAGTTCCCATATCTCCTCTATGTACCCGTAATATGTTTCCAAACAGTGCCCATTCTCGTCTGTTGCATCAAAGCGGACACCACTGTTTTGGTTGGTGCTCTTTTTATCTTGGGCAACCGTGTAAAATGTATTCCCATTTATCTCGTACCCTTGGAAAGTACATATAGTAGAAGATGGTGGCCTGGCCAAACAGTACAGCTGATCTCCAACGGTGTCATCATTCATGAGATGTGTCTGCAACCAACTGCCGAAAGTCTTCTCGTGTTTCCCTTTAATGCAAGAGTCAGTCTTCCCCGGGTTTTCGGAGCGTAGAATATTCTTGTGTCTCACGATATACGGAGCCACCACGGTGGAATTATGTAGAACTGTGTAGTGTGCTTGAGAGAAAGAATGCCCGTCCATACATACTTTTGCTTTCCTTCCTAGTGTGCCTTTTCCTGTCAGCCTACCCTCATACCGAGATTCAGGAACACCAATCGGCTTAAGGTCAGGAAGAAAGTCCACACAAAACTCAATGACCTCCTCCCGTGCTTCCGGTGTATCTTTTGACTTCCCATACAAGCCCAGGAAGCCTAGAATATTCACGCAGAGATTCTTCGTCAGGTGCATCACGTCGATTGCGGAGCGGACCTCATGGACTTCCCAATAAGGTAGCTCCCAAAATATAGATTTCTTCTTCCACATGGGTACGCGCTTATCAGGGCCGTTAGGAACAGGTTGGCTGCCAGGACCCTTTCCAAAGATTACTTTTAAATCTTTGACCATATCAAATACTTCAGCACCAGTACGGATGACAGGCTTCCCCCGGGGTTCTGCCTTGCCATTGAAATGCTTGCCTTTTTTCTTTAAGGGATGCTTGGGCGGAAGAAAACGACGATTGAACGGGTACACATTCTTCCTACATTTGTCCAGATATATACTTTCTGTCTGATCTAAACAGTGCGTGCATGCATTGTATCCCTTGTTTGACTGTCCTGAAATGTTACTAAGAGCAGGCCAATCATTGATGGTTACGAAAAGCAACGCTCGAAGGTCAAATTCCTCTTGTTTGTGCTCGTCCCACACACGTACACCTGGTTTGGCCCACAGCTGTAAAAGTTCATCAACTAATGGCCTTAGGTACACATCAATGTCGTTGCCGGGTTGCTTTGGACCTTGGATAAGCACTGGCATCATAATGAACTTCCGCTTCATGCACAACCAAGGAGGAAGGTTGTAGATACATAGAGTAACGGGCCAGGTGCTGTGACTGCAACTCTGCTCCCAAAAGGATTCATGCCATCTGTACTCAGACCAAACCATAAGTTCCTTGCGTCACCTGCAAATCTCGGGAACTCTCTCTCGATTTTTCTCCACTGCCGACCATCAGCGGGGTGCCTCAACTTATCGTCTTTCATACGATCTTCCATGTGCCATCGCAACAACTTCGCATGATCTTTATTTCTGAACAGACGTTTCAACCGTGGTATTATAGGAGCATACCACATCACCTTGGCAGGAACCCTCTTCCTGGGTGGCTCGCCCTCAATCTCACCAGGGTCATCTTTTCTGATCTTATACCGCAATGCAGTGCATACCGAGCATTTATCCATTTTCTCATACTTCTCACCGCGGTAGAGGATGCAGTCATTAGGGCATGCATGTATCTTCTGCACGTCTAATCCTAGAGGGCAGACAAGCTTCTTTGCTTCGTACGTGCTGGCGGGCAATTCGTTCTTTCTTGGAAGCATCTTGTTCATCAGTACCAGCAACTTTTCGAATGACGAGTCAGTCACACCAGTCTCTGCCTTCCACTTCAGCAATTCCAGTGTGCTACCCAGCTTCTTCTGGCCATCTTCACAAGTTGGGTACAACAATTTGTTGTGGTCCTGTAACATCTGCTCGAACTGCAACCTCTCCTTTTCTGTGTCGCAGCCTCGCCGTGCTTCAGAAATGACCCGGCCAAGATCATCAGCGGGCTCATCTGGTTCCAGTTCTGCACCCTGATCTTCTTCTTCATTGTCTTCTATTGCGGTATCAGCATACTCAGGGAACATAGATCGGTAGTTGTCATCATCGTTCTCTTCTTCTTCATCGTCGTCTTCCATCATAACCCCTCTTTCCCCGTGCTTGGTCCAAACATTATAGCCCGACATAAAACCGGACCGAAGCAGGTGGCTCTGAATGACTCTTGAGGAAGTGTAATCCTTCTCATTCCGACATTCAACACATGGACAAAACATATAGCCACCACCATGCTTGTTCGCATCGGCCGCATCTCGAAAAGAATGCACGCATTCTCTGTAAGCGGCTGTGCGTCGATCACCGTACATCCATGGATGGCTCATCTGCGTCATACGACAGTATATCAAACACAATCACGATCCTAAAAATTAGTACCGCACGGTCTAAACGAGAAAATATAGTTGCTAACCTTTTAGAATAAGTGGAAATAAAGAGGAAGAGGTTTAAGCGTGGCGTGGGCATCGACTATATTGTAGTTGTGTTCTGTGAACTGAAGCGGCATCGCTCTAACACACATTTCAACAAACACCTCTAGTGCATCCAAGAAAAAAGGAGAGCTAGCACACACCCACACTCTTTCATCCAAAAAAATGCAAGGAAGATGGGAGAGAGGGGCTGCGGCCATATATATAGGCAGAGGACTTTAGTCCCGGTTTGAGACACAAACCGGGACGAAAGGGTGCGCACATGCGGGCTGCACACCGCGTAGCCCTTTAGTCCCGGTTTGTATCTCAAACCGGGACTAAAGGCTTGTTACGGGCCGGGACTAAAGCCTCCCGGGCTGCTGGCGAATTTGGGGCGACGTGGCCGGGCCTTTAGTCCCGGCCTAGATGGAGGCCGGGACTAAAGGGTCCAGGCCAAAGGCCCTTTTTCTACTAGTGCGAGCTCCAATTAACTTAGGTCTTAGCGAGAGATGGCGACGTCTAGGAGTTGTTAACTTGTTAAAGACATCACCGTTGCAACCCGTGTCTACTTACTCGTGTTGCTTCCAGGGAAACTCGGGTCTAGGTATCCCAAATCAGACAATGAAGATGCTTTTGGCGTCGCTCTACCTTTTGAGGGCGTCTTTTTTGAGTAGCTGTTGGATGGTGGATGCAAGAGGTGGAGTGGTGTGCATCTACCACGTTGACAACAGCGTGTCTTAGCAGCGTGGTTCAATTGGGCCTCGTTGACGAACATGACATGATGGGCCCGTGCAAGCTGGAGGCATTGTCTGGCGCCATGGCGGATCTGCCAAGGGCTATGCGGATCTCTATCTTGAAAATGGACTAGCGGTTGATGGCGACGATGGCTTCTAGAGCGACTTCAAGAGGTACTCGCCAAGGGTCGTCTAGACGGGATGCGTGCTCCTGTTTTATCATAGGATGATTCGGTAAAGCCCTCGGTAATTTGCTTGTGGGGCATTATTTATGTTTTTAGGGCATATGGCTTGACAACTTGTTTTTCCCCGTTGTTAGATTTGTAGGTGTTGTGTGGTGGCTTCAAATTCTGTGATTGGAAGCTTTTGACGGATCTTTATTGGATAAAATCTAAATAAAGGTTATACGCATTTTTTTTAATGCAGAGGCCAAGTCTCAACCTTCTTTTTCGAAAAAAAAAGGACGACCGCCCACGGTGAAAACTAGCTGGCGCGACTGACAAAGTGAACGCCCGCCTCTTGTTTGTTTCTGTTGGTTTCATGTTCAAAAGCAGTAAGCTTTCGCGTTGAAGCCGACCCCCGTGCGCGTAAAAGTGGCAACGTTTTGGCTGGCATAGTAGCATTCGACTTCTACCGTTGCGCGAGTCGCCCTCTACAGTAGTCCATCGTGCAAGAACGAGTCTGCTTATGCAGGCTTTGCACGCGGAATCCTATGTGCAGCTATCACAGCATGCATACTCGTGCAGCAACCAGCTGCGTCTGCGTACCTGCTACTGTATATAACGTTAAGAAGTGGCATTGTTACGCCACAGTTTGAAGGCCAGTTGAACAGGGAACATGCCATCGAAAACTTTGGGAGAGATGTAAGCTATCGGTGCCTCATGTACCACAAACAGGAACTAGGAGTATCTAAAAAATGTGCAGGCTTGACAATGCAATGGCCAATGGATGCTTTTCTGCAGTGTGCTACAGCATCGTACAACCAACATACGTTGTAGCTTAGTAGAGTACCTGTTTGTGGTACAGACAGCGGCATGATGACACATTTTAATCAAGTGTCCAGGATGATTAGAGAGATACTACTGTATCTCCAGGCAGTGAACCTGTGCAGTTGTAGTGTGAACTTTGCAGAGGATAGCAAGGAAGCAGGAGTTAAACGAAGCAGTCTAACCAGAGAAGATTTCAGGTAGAGAATCTTTCGGCTATATTCGGCCTAACTCTCAGCTGGCTCGGTTGCATCGCCAAACAAATTATCTTTCCCGCCAAAACTTGGCGCCAAGGTCCCGCCAGCAGGCCAGACGCGTGCGGCGCGGTCGGCGGCCGGAACGGCGATACGAAATTGGTCAAACGCCCTACTTATTGGCCCGTTGGCCGTCGCTTCCTCACCATATCGAAAACGAAAATCGTGGTTGCAGTAGCTCGTCCGGAACAAAAACAAAACCACCAACTTTGATCCAGAAGCTGAGCCGAAAAAAATCTCTGTACTGGGTGCCCAAATTTCACATGATCCCAAGCTCCCAACCCATGGGCCGGCAGACAAACTGATGCCCAAAAACTCACAGTTTTTTTTTTTGAGAATTTGAAACTGCACCTGGCGGGCCTGGTTGGGATTTAAGCATGCTACCGAACATGCCCCCTTGTGTTTCCTATTCTTTCCTAATTCCATAGCGCCTACTGTCTAGAATTATTACAAGAAGCGAATATTTTATCTCGAGTTTGACCTATTGGCACCCGCTCTATGTTTTTGTTAGGAGGTGCTATGCACACATGCAGCCAAGTCCACCGGCATTACCCGTTGATGGCTTAGCCTCATTCTCTGTTAGTGCAACCTTCATCCGCTTCACCCAAATCCCGATGGAAGAATTTTTGGTGACCTACACACTTTCACTTATTTTCTGTGGGACATCCACACCCTGGATGATCGACATCGACACCTAACCACCCAAGAGATACCAAATCTCCGAGGTTAACAAGTAGATCTTGGCGGCCACAACCCGCTCTTGTTTGGTGCTCAACCAAACCCAAACGCCGACTCCCAAAAGTTCTCTTGAAAGAACAAGAGGGAATGAGAGGTAAAATCAACATGGTATATCACGAGGATCTAGAAATGATCTTAGTTCGCTAACCCTAACCACTAGGGAACGGGTGCTAGTTATAGGTGGGCCGCAAATTTAGCCGTTATCTCCAGAAATTTGTGTCTAGGCCAAAGGTAACGGTCTAGGCTTAAAGTGACGATGTCCTGAACTCGTGTTGCGCACGGATTTGCGTCCATCACCTAGAGAGCTTCAATCATGGCCTTGAAACTCTAACTCGTACAAACCAGTCTTCAATACATATGGCGCAAGACTTAGCACATGCTATATTTGGGTCACATCCAAGAGTCAATCAAGTTTTTAAAATTTCGGCTATAGCCTCTGGGGCTACTCCCATCGGGAGCGCTGGTCGCGCACCCGATAAAAAGAAGTCGACAGAAAGAAGACGAAGAAATTGAAGCCTATGATCGGCTACAAATAACTGCCCATAGCTTCGGAAGTTCTTACATCAGGAGCACTGGTGGTACACTCAATAATAAAGGGCTAGATGGTCGTCGACCGGTACAGGCGCAATCGACTACTTTTCATCGGCAACGAAATTCGACTTCATTGTCGACAAAATAAAGATCGATTACTCCCATCGGGAGTTATTTATGAGAAGTCTAGAAAATAAAAGAAAATTAGACTTGAATATTTTGCACATTCTAACAGTCAAACAAGGCTGCGACATATAATTCTCGAATTGCGTCATCGCGACAAAATTTAGAATGCCATGATTGAAATATATCGTGAAGGTAAGACCCTAGGATCTGTCCTGTGTGGCCTGGTATACGCACATGGATGCGCTCTGCTAGAAATTATCCGTGTCTACGACGCGAAGAAAATCTTGGTGGACGCACTGGGTACCCTGAGAACCACTGGGATTCATTCTTTGTAAGTCCTAAATGCGGCAAAAGAATGGGTTTGACCGGTTTCCCGAATTCAAGTCCAAGGGGATTGAATTCGAAATAGGTGACAAGTATCTGTTCCGGCAGTCAACTGGCCTCTTGACCCATCAGAGTTGTCAGGCTTGTTCATCAAAACCCCTTACGAGACAGTATAATGAAAGATATTCAAAGTCGAAGATTTGAAGTTATGAAGAAGTCAAAGATTGGTCAAGTCGAAGAAATAAAGATCTGAGATTCAACCCGAATCTGCAATTCTGGTAGAATCTTGAGGGCTACTGACAAGGGTGTAGATAATAGAGCCCGTCAGTTAAAGTACCCCTGAGGCCCGTTAGGCTAGGCCCAATTGTAATACTAGTCGAAATACGAGTTCATGTCGTATGTCGATGTTGTAATCTATGTCGGACCCCTCCCGATCCTTGAGACATGGCCACCTATATATAGGGGCCAGGAGAGGACGGTAAGGGACAGATTGAAAGCAAGCCAAGTTTACTCTTACGTTTACTTTCGATACACACCTTGTTTGACTGATCTTACCTTCAAGTTCATCCGACGCCCTACTCCCCCGATCCTAAGTCCTTCATCTAGGACATTTGTCGAGTTAACCCTCGTCAGCAGCAAACCAGTGAGATTGACAACCTCATCATAAGTTGGGACAAAGTACTTGGTTGTGTTGTGTGCAGGTTCCACGTTGCTGCTGGTGTAAAGCTATACCCTGGACAAGTTTCTGGCGCCATTGTCCGGGATTGTTGCAAAGCTAACGAGCATCAACCTTCTGAAGTTTGGTTCTTTCTCCTACTGGTTCGATAAACCTTGGTTTCATAACTGAGGGAAGACTTGCTGCTGTGCTCATCATAACCTTCCCTTCGGGTTTCCAACTAGGGTCACATATAAAACTCCTACATCAACACTGCACCACCAACAGGTTGAGATTGCCAAGAACAAGCTACAAGAGATGGAGATGAAAATGCTTGGAGTCTTTGGAAACGATGAAGGGGAGGTTGAAGAAGCAATAGGTCGTACGAGGCTCATATGGATGCAATGGAGGACATGTTGGATTTCCTTTGAAGATCGCAGGCTTGTGCTTGAGGAGATGAGGTTGAAGCAAGGTACCTAGGAGATTAAGTTAGAGGCCCACAAGGAGATGAGGTGCAAGAGACTCAAGAAAAATAATTCATGATGGTAAATCCTTGGAGATAAGTGAGTAGGCAATAGCCTTTTGGTAGATCACCCGTTCATATATCCTGGCTCCAAGGAGTGCATGGGCTTCCGGTGGTGACGTGTGATGCCCATGGGAGTAACTTGATAAACTATCTTTATCGTATATATGTTATTTGTGATTTTGGATGCGCTATGAAATGCTCAGTTACATTTGAGATGGTTGTAGAACTATATTACATATGATATGGTGCTAAAAATTTATGATCATATTTCGTTCTCTTTTGGTTGATGAATTTTCATTTTGATGGCAGTATGTCAAAAAATGGATATTCCAAAAACTGAAAGTGACTTTGTGCACAGTCGCAGAGTATTCTAAAACTGTGAGAAACATGGAGAGCATTATTTTTGTGGTATGCGGGGATGTTTGGCGTGTTAATTGTGTTTGCAGTGTGCTACATACTAGTCTGAACATTTTCGCTAATCCATGCCGTGTGATATTTTGTTTTGACTAAGTTAGATTTTAGAACATGCGACTTGAGTTTGCTCAAAAGTGCAACCTGACACTTTGGAAAGTGCATTTAAGGGCTTGCTTGATTCCTAAGACTC
Organism: Dactylis glomerata; assembly: GCA_007115705.1. NCBI lineage: Eukaryota > Viridiplantae > Streptophyta > Magnoliopsida > Poales > Poaceae > Dactylis > Dactylis glomerata. Next base: position 7,119,723 of record QXEO01000430.1, on the reverse strand, counting down.
TTAGGAATAGGACAAACCGCGGGATTATGATGCCATATTTTGTTGAATCCTATGGGTTTTGGAACCTATGAGATATTTCTTCAAGTAGCCTTTAACTTACATGAAAACCATAAATATTGTAACATGAGGTTTGAGTGGATGGAAACTTTCCTCCAAAACATAGAGCAATGCAATCCTACATGAAAATCTTTCCTAATGATTCTCCGACGAATCAAACGTTACACATAGAAAAAATTCCAAAGAACAAAAATCCTACAAAATTCCTATGGCCTTCCTTTAAATCAAACGAGGCCTTAGTAGGTCGAATTCCTGAGCATAAGAAAATCTCACTCGAGCTAGATATACACAAACCCTTATTTAGGGCCTCTTTGATTCATAGGAAATGGAAATCACGGGAATGGCATATGCATAAGTGCATACGAAACAAAGCATGAGGTCTAACTTCATTTTCTGTTCCTGTACGTTTTAGCTTGCAAATGAGATCTGTAGGAAAAATTTCTCTACTTTTCATTTCCATCATTCCTATGAATCAAAAGAGTGAATAGTGTCATCTAGAAAAAAAATCCAGACCCTCTACTTTTCCTTTGTATTTCCTCCAAATCAAAGGAGCCCTTAAAGTAGTAATCTGTACTAGAGTTTTGCCAGTAGGTTTTGGCCACATAGTGAACTCGTTTGGCGCATGAGAATATATAGACATCAGATGAACTCTATATTTTCTCCGTTAATTCGCATGCCTTTTCCAGATGTTGTGAACAAGAACAACGCCTCTATATTTCGTCCAATCTGCTCAAGAGAGAGAGAGGGGGAGAGAGAGAGATAAAAACACAGAAGTGACGACAACTATGAATATACATAGGCGAGTTCAATCATGGACGAATGATGGATGTGTACGCGGTGAGCAACTTAATACGAGCTCCACAGTACAAAGCCGAATCGCGATCCAAAAACATATCAATACAAACAGTGTTCTGAGTGGACCATAATTGAACCTTTCGCGTCACCAACGTCGATCAGAAGACAGTACCCAGACCGAGTTCAATTGCGCGATACGACGCCTGGGCAGGGCTAAGCTAGCTACGCGGTAGCTAAGCTGCCCTACCACGCCGGAGTACCCACCTTTCTTTCTTCCCCGGCCAATAACTCCATAGCTGCGCACCTAGAAAGAGCACTGTGCACGCGCGCAGATGTACGCTTGCTCGCTTCAATTGCCGGGCGCAGAAGCTAGTGAGCCGCAGGACGGGCAACTTCTGCTCGGAGCCGCGGGCGCGCCTCCGATTCGCACGTACATGAAAGGCCCGGGGAGGATCCTGCCGGGGGTGCATGCGAGGAAAGCGCACGGTCGCTCCAGGTCCAGGCCGGTCCTACGGTGGGTTTCCGGCTAAAAATCCACTCCTACGGAAGCTAGCTACCACCAGGCCAAGCACGTGAGGGTCCGCACGCTAGGCCTCATTGATTCATAGGATTTACATAGAAATTATGTAAAATTTAAATTTTATGAGAAGATTTCAACACAGGTTTGATTCATAGAAACTTGTTCTATAGGAAATAATTTTATAGGAATCTACTAATGTAAATCCTATAGAAAAAGCATTAGGTTATACCTCATGAAAAATTTCTTTTCTACAATCAAAGATACTTCATTTTTTATAAAATTTAAGTAGGCATGACATTCCAATCATATATGTTTTCTATTCTCATGATTTTCCTATCCTACGAATCAAAGAAGCCCAAAGTTTTTCTTTTTAGAGGCGGAGTCTGCTCGATCAGGTGGCCCTGTGGCCTCCGTGGTTGGATGAACCGGACGCCCTTTATTAAGACGTGGAGGTGAAAAGCAATACCCTGCATGGAATGCAATTTCTTCATCCATACTGATTACAGAATTCGTTAATGATGTAAAGTGGATTTGTTGCACACATGGATACCTACACATCCCCGTCAACTTCTGATTCAAGACGTATTAACCCATTTTAGCCTATTTTTCTAGTAGAATATGAGACTCTGGTGTAGAAAAGTGGTTTTAGAATTTTGGTTTGAAATTTTTTCATCAAAGTCAAGTCACAAACATTTTTTCGTTCACTTTTTGATTTTTAGTTGACTTTGACCAAAAAAATTATACAAAAATTTTGAAACCACTTTCGCACAACGATATTCCATGTTCTACTAGAAAACCAAGCTAAACTGAGTTTATACATCTTGAATCAAAAGTTGATGGGAGTGTAGGTATCCATGTGTGCAACAAGTCTTTTTCGATGACGTAAAATTTAACAAATACTAACCTCCATTCCATGGCAGTCATAGATTCAGATATATCTATATTTAAAATGTGTCTAGATACGTCCAAATCTAAAATAAGTAATATGGAATAGAGGCAGCATGTAGACAGGTAGCACGTATCTATTTTGTCAGCAAAATGCCACCTTACAAAAACCAAAAGAGTGGCTCGCGTAAGTTGCTCTGGTGTTTTTTTCTCAAATGGGGAAATTACCCAGCCTCTGAATCTTTTTAGATGCATACGCCATCGTTTATTTTATTTATCCACAAAGACATGCGAAAAATCTTACAACAAAAATAGAAACCAAAGCCGCCAAACAAGATAACAAAGCACCACCTACTAGCACAACAATAGAGTAAAAACGAGGCAGATGGCTCTCTAGCAAAATCGGAGATAGCACCTTGTGGACATGAAATTTCCACCGCCATCTTCGACGGATCCATCTACCGGATGTATATCAAAGCAAAGACACTCTTCTGGCCTGCCATTGATGACGCCACGACGCCAGACAATGCCTCCACCCTGCAGACGTCCATCATTGCGCGACCAACGGCAAGACCCCGTTGCGCCACGTCGCCAGGACTCGTCGACGTAGATGCACAAGATGCAACACTACTCAACTGCCGCCGATATCATCCACCGTTCCCTCTAACTGACACACAATCCATGAAGGATGCCCCCACGGGGGAAACAACGTAGAAGCGCCGTCATCATCTAACATCTGCTCAATACATGCAGAGAATTAATGTTTTACGCAGATCAGCCATGGGTTTTGATAAGTTTGAAGATTGGCCAATTTGGCATTTTTTTATATCAAAGACCACTGGGGCCTAACTTATATTGAAAGCTGGTCAATTTGAGTTTTGAATAATTCATTGGTCATTTTGCAAAATGGATTGGCCATTTGATGAAGAGGCTATCGTGAATCCGTTGAGGTTTGAATTTCCATGCAATGGTAATCCATCATAGCTGCATTTCTTATATGCAAATATGATATTGCGACAAGAATTGATACATCCTACAAATCTTATAATATTTAGAAAAGCCCAGTATCATGAAACTAACAACCTCGATAAGTGTGCACATTATTTTTGCTATAATGAAAGACTCAACAAATTTCAGGAATCCTCATTCTTCTTTTCTTTTTTAGAAACTTAGGTCGTCCGGACGATTTATTGGATTTTACTTTGAGCCTCAATCTCCATTGAAGAAAGTGGAGTTTTCTTGATGGCTGGTGGGACAAGTCAGTAAGCATTATTTCAATAGAAAACCGAAGTTTAAAGCATGCATGTTCCGAACTAGTCCTACTTTATTGTGGCCGCGCGTGTCCTGCCGGCAAATTCTGAAACTGCAATTCAAATGCATGCCTCCTTGCTTTTTTTTGCACCCCAGTGCTCGGTATCTTTACTCGTACTTGGACGATCTTTATTTCCAGAGGACATGCTTCTCCCCGGAAATGCTTTTAATTTGATTCAGGCAATCCATAAGGTCTCGACCGTGTCAGCGTACGTACCAGAAGTTGACAGGACTAGTTATTAGTTGGAAGTTGGGGGGGAGAAGATTCGGCGCTTGAGCTAACTTCCCTTCCCTTTCCCTCTAACCCTCAGGGAGAGGTGTCCGACCAAAAACAGATCTCGGATCATATTTATGCGTTCTACCGAGACCTAATGGGGTCTGACGGGAGGGGAGAGCGCTTTCCGTCTAGGGGACGATCTTTGGCCGGAGCAGGGCCGCATCTCGAGAGATGAGAACGAGGCTTTGGAGCTCTCGTTCACTGGGGACGAACTTGATGAGGTGCTGGCTAGTATGAAGGTAGACTCGGCTCCGGGACCGGACGGTCTTCCGGTGGCGTTCTTTAAGAGATTTTGGGGAATCCTTAAAGGACCCATCTTAGGTCTACTTAATGATTTCGCCCTAGGGAGGGTGGATATTGCCCGACTTAATTTCGGGATTCTAACTCTTATTCCCAAAGTCCGAGGAGCAGACAGCGTCAAACAGTTTCGCCCTATTGCACTTATCAACGTTATTTTTAAATTTATTGCTAAGGCGTATGCGATTAGACTTGCTCCGCTTGCGAATAGGACTATTGATCGTAGCCAGACGGCCTTCATCAAAGGGAGGGCCCTACACGAGGGAGTGTTGGCCTTGCATGAAATTGTGCATGAGCTTGCGCAGAAGAAGCTAGGGGGCTTATTTCTCAAATTGGACTTCGAGAAAGCATATGATCAAGTCAGTTGGGATTTCCTCAGGGAGGTGCTCAAACGTAAGGGCTTCTCGGCTGCTTTGGTTCAATGGCTGATGCAGCTTGTCTCGGGGGGACAAACCGCGATTAACGTGAATGGGGAGATTGGTCCCTATTTCCGCAACGCTAGGGGTGTGAGACAAGGGGACCCACTATCCCCGATCCTCTTTGATTTCATGGTCGACGCCCTGGCGGCAATGATCTCACGGGCGAGCTCTGCGGGTCACATCCGGGGGGTTGTGAGCCACCTTATTCCCGAAGGGGTCACTCACCTGCAGTACGCGGATGACACAATGATCCTGCTGGAACCTTGCGATGAGGGGATCTCGAACCTCAAACTCATTCTTTTATGCTTTGAGGACTTGTCGGGACTCAAGATCAACCTCAGCAAGAGCGAGGTGGTTGTGGTTGGGAGACCCATAGCCGAAAAGGTCAGGATTGGCCACCTTTTGAATTGCAAATTGGTGGACTTTCCAGTCACTTATTTGGGTCTTCCAGTAAGTGACAAGAGACTGCGTGTGTCAGATTGGGATTTTCTGACTGGGAAGGTGGGTCATAGGGTTGATCCATGGCAAGGTCTTTTCTTGTCCTCGGCGGGAAGACTGGAGCTTACTAACTCCTGCCTGTCGAGCCTTCCGATGTTTGCGATGAGCCTCTACATGCTGTTTGAGGCGACTCATGAGGCGATGGATAGGGTTAGGGCCAGATTCTTCTGGGAGAGAGTCGGTGACAGACGGAAATACCACATGGTAGACTTGGCCACTGTCTGCAAACCTAAAGACTTTGGGGGTCTAGGGATCCTCAATACTAGGTTCATGTACATCACCTTACTTCTGAAATGGATTTGGAAGCTTTACCAGGGAGCGGAGGGTCTATGGGTGGACCTCCTCAGGGCAAAGTACTATGGAGAGAGGGATATCTTTGCGGCAGAGACCCCGACTCGAGGATCACAGTTCTAGACGGCTCTCCAGGAGATCAAGTGGTATTTTAAGCTGGGCGCCAAACACCATGTGGAGAATGCGGGTAAAGCCTACTTTTGGTTCGATTGGTGGCTTGGGAGCGCACCTCTTAAGGATCGTTTCCCATCGCTTTTCGATATCTGTGCTCTCCCCAACATCACGGTCAGAGATGCATTCCAAGGGGAGGAATGGGGGATAGTCTTTAGGAGATCGTTTGTTCTTTCAGAAGCGGTCGATTGGGATAACCTAACTAGGGAGTTGGACGGGGTTAGGCTGACACCGGCGGTGGACAAAGTCTCTTGGATGTTAGATCCTTCCGGGGTCTTCACTACCAGCTCGATCTACGGCAAGATGTCACAAGGGGCGGCGGTCTCCCACTTTGATGAGGTGTGGCGCACCAAGGTTCCCCCTAGGGTCAGAATCTTCCTTTGGCAGCTTATCTGAGGAAGGCTTCCTTGATGCGAGCAAGTGGCGAAGAGGAGAGGTCCTTCTGATGGGAACTGTGCTCTATGCGGTGATATCGAGGACTGTAATCATATCTTCTTCTCCTGCCCTATAGCCAAGTTTATGTGGGCTGGGGTGAGAGAACTGCTGGATAATGCTTGGAACCCCACCGGGGTTGGGGATTTCTTGGCATTGGCTAACGGCCTGTCTGGGACCATGCGGCGAGTAGTGTGGTTTACGTTCGCCGCCCAATCGTGGGCACTTTGGATAGTACGCAATAAGCTTACGATTGAAGGCAAACTCATTAACAAGCCTGCTGATGTTATGGTACAAATGATGATTTTTATGCAGCGATGGCGAGCGTTGACGAGGAGGCGGGATAGGGACCTCCTTGATGCGACAAGAGAGGCAGTCAGAAGGCTCCATGCGAGGATGGCGGGATGACCATGCGAGGGGCTTATGATGGGCGTTTATTTCAGTATCTTGAGCTTTTTGTATGTAATGTTGGCTGCCAGGACTTCTGTTATGTCGCCTGTGACCGCGGGTATGCGGCCTGTTTGTGAACCGTGATTTGGCATGAGTTTGGCGGGTGTTGTATGAACCTATGCCAGTTGGCTTTATTAAGTTAAAGCAGGGCCAAGAGGCCTCCCCTTTAAAAAAAACTCCATCCATCTTTTTACTAACTTCTATATCCTTTTCACTCTCTAGCTATGGTAACTCCATCCATCTTTGTTTCTTGGTGAGTTGCTTAATTTGGCAAAGGATAATCCATACCCAATTTTAATTGGCGGAGATTTTAACTTGCTAAGGTTTCGTCACGGAAAAAGTAAAGGCCGGTTCGATGAACATTAGCCTTTCCTATTCAACGCTGTCATTGACAGCTTGGATTTGAGAGAGGTTTCAATGATCGCAAGACAATTCACCTGGGCTAATAGCCTTCCGGAACCCACTTATGAGAAACTCGATAGAATACTTATGGATGCTAACTGGGAATCTAAATTCCCCATGGTATCTGTACGTGCTCTCGAGCGGATCGAAGGAATTTCCGACCATGTTCCCATACTACTGTCCACTGGAACACCTAAGTTGTCTCGTAACCATCGTTTCAAGTTCGAACTTGGATGGCTACATCGAGAGGGTTTTCATGATATGGTCAAATCGGTATGGGAGAGACATGTTGATGCTATGTCGCCAATACAAAGGTGGAACTTTAAGATACGTGCTTTACGTAGTCACCTGAGTGGTTGGGCACGACATGTAACGGTATCCTTAGAAAAGAAAACTTGAGGCTTTCTTCTATCATTGATGATCTAGAAGTTTTGGCTGAAGTGGGCCCCTTATCCACACAACAGATTGATTTAAAAAATTAGTCTAATGCAAAGATAGCAAGCCTACTCCGCGAGGAGGGACTCAAATGGTACCAATGCTCCAAGAGCCCGTTTATTCTTGAAGGAGATTCGAATACTCGGTACTTCCATAGTGTTTCTAATGGCAGACATAAGAAGAAGCGTATTCACACTCTTATTCAAGATGAAGGTACAACTGAGGGTCAGGACAACCTCAAACAGTACATTACCAATTACTATAAAAACCTATTTGGGGCACCAGAGGAAGGTAACTTCTCTATGGATGAGTCTCGAACGGATGATATTCCCCAAGTTCCCGTTGAGGAAAACAATCTTCTTACGGCAGAGTACTCAGAAGAGGAAGTAAGAAAGGCTATTTTCCAAATGGAACACAACAAAGCACCTGGTCCTGATGGTTTCCCAGGTGAGTTCTACCACACTTTTTGGGATACTATCAAAATGGACCTTCTAGCCTTGTCCAGATGTCTTCATGCTGGACAATTGGAGTTGTTTCGTCTAAATTTTGGTGAGATAATTTTGTTACCTAAGATTAATGAAGCAGAAAGGATCCAACAGTATAGACTCATCTGTCTTCTTAATGTTAGTTTCAAAATTTTCACGAAAGTGGCCACCATAAGACTAAACACAGTTGCTGATCATGTAGTTCGACCGTCTCAAACTGCGTTCATGCAAGGTAGGACGATACTAGATGGAGTCGTTACGTTGCATGAAATAGTTCACGAACTGCATTCAAAAAATTTGAATGGGGTAATTTTAAAATTAGATTTCGAGAAAGCCTATGATAAAGTCAAATGGTCTTTTCTCCAGCAAACAATTAGAATAAAAGGTTTTTCTGATGAGTGGCGTGCTTTGATCAATTCCTTTGTGTCAGGAGGTAGTGTGGCCATCAAAGTCAATGACGATGTTGGCAGATACTTCTAGACACTAAAAGGTCTGAGGCAGGGCGACCCCCTGATACGTCCAAAACGTATCTACTTTCCCGAACACTTTTGCTATTGTTTCTCCTCTAATTTGTGTGTTTTGAATACAACTAACACGGACTGACGCTGTTTTCAGCAGAATTGCTCTGGTGTCTCGTTTTTGTGCAGAAATCCAACTTCCAGTAAAAATTCGGGAAAAATCATGAAAAATCCTATTTCACCAGAAGACCCACGGAGCCAAAAGACAGGAGGGAGAAGAGGCTCGAGGGGCCGTCACGCATAGGTGGCGCGGCCCAGCCCTGGCCGCGCCACCCTTGCGTGAGGGGGCTCCAGCACCCCTCTTGACCTCCCCTCTCGCGTACATATACCCCCTGACGACATAATATCGGGGAGACGGCGTTTTTCCCAGATAGACTTCCGCTGCGCCGCCGCCATTAGAAACCGCGATTCGAAACCAGAAACTCCGTTCTAGCACCCTGCCGGGACGGGGATTCGGAGGAGATCTTCATCGCCATCACCACCGACGCTCCTCCATCGACCATCCATGACTCCCCCATCCATGTGTGAGTAATTCCCCCGCTGTAGGTGAGGGGATGGTAGGGATTGGACGAGATTGTTCATGTAATTTGATATGAGATTGATAGGGCATAGTGCCTAGTATCTTTATTTAGTGCCTATGATATTGTTGCAACTTGTTGTGCTTAATGCTTGTCACTTTGGGCCCGAGTGCCATGATTTCAGATCTGAACATGTTATTATTTCTATGATGATACTTGTTGTTTATGGTCTTACCTACAAGTTGTATACACATATTGTTATCTGGAACCCGAGGCCCCAAAATGACAGAAATTGGGATAACCGGAGGGGATGGCTATGATGTGAGGATCACATGTATTCACCGAGTGCTAATGCTTTGCTCCGGTACTTTATTAAAAGGAGTACCTTAATTACCAGTAGTTTCCCTTGAGGCCCTGCTGCAACAGGCTGGTAGGACAAAAGATGTCGTGCAAGTTTCTCCTTGTGAGCACGTACGACTATATACGGAACACATGCCTATGATTGTTTGTACTAGGATGCTTTACCATTATTTATCTGCAATGCCCATGTCTCATTGATTTCATGAATTATCTTATCCATGCAACGCCCGTAATCCATCCCTATGCCTACAGTATTTATTTCTACTGTTTACAACCGTTACTATTACTGCTGCTATTTTACTACTGCTGTTACTGTTTTACTACTGTCACCACTATAAAACTGTTGCTACTGATAAACCTCTGCGAGCGAGACTGTTTCCAGGTGCAGCTGAATTGACAACTCATCTGTTAAGGCTTACATATATTCTTTGGCTCCCCTTGTGTCGAATCAATAAATTTGGGTAATACTTCTCTCGAAGACTGTTGCGATCCCCTATACTTGTGAGTCATCACCCCCTATCACCAATGCTATTTAATATAGTGGCTCATATGCTCGCCATCATGATCGAACGCGCAAAGACTGATGTTCTCATTGAAGGAGTAATTCCTCACCTTGTGGATGGGGGCTATCTATCCTTCAATATGCTGACGATATGATTCTCTTTATGGAATATGACCTAGACAAGGCCCAGAATTTGAAATTGATACTTTCAGCGTTCGAGTTTTTATCTGGTCTCAAAATTAATTTTCATAAGAGCGAGTTGTTTTGTTTTGGCGAGGCCCAGGACGAGGTCAATGCTTATGCCGAGTTGTTCGAATGTGGGCAAGGACAATTTCCTATGAGGTATTTAGGGATTCCGATTCATTATCGGAGACTTACACTTGCCGAATGGAAACTCGTTGAGGAGAGACTACAAAAACGCCTTAGTAGTTGGAAGGGTAAATTGTTGTCCCTAGGAGGAAGACTGGTACTCATTAATTTGGTACTGACTAATATGGTACTGCATATGATTTCATTCTTCCTCTTGCCTAAAGGAATCTTACACAAACTGGATTATTACCGGTCTAGATTCTTTTGGCAAGGGGACAGCGAGAAAAAGAAGTACTGATTGGCTAAATGGAGTGTCGTGTGTTCTCCTAAAGACCAGGGTGGGCTTGGTATTCATGACTTTGAGGTCAAAAATACAGCCTTACTGGGCAAGTGGCTGTTTAAGCTACTCACTGAGGAGGGAACGTGGCAAACCATCCTTAAGAGGAAATACATTGGTCCAAAAGCATTATCTCAGGTTCTTTGGAAACCTGGTGATTCGCATTTTTGGGCTGGACTCATGGCAACAAAGAAATATTTCTTTGGTCTGGGTTTCTTTTTCAATTAAGGATGGTTCGAGATAAGGTTCTGGGAAGATAAATGGCTTGGTAATGCCACTCTTCATGAACAGTATCCAACGTTGTATAGCATTGTGTGCCACAAAGGTGATACTATCGCCAAAGTAATGGAGACATCTCCACCAAATGTGGCGTTTAGAAGGGATTTGTCCGGACAACGACTTGTAGCTTGAAATGCCTTACTCCAGCGTTTGGCAAGCATCCAACTACAAGATGGGCATGACGAATTCAGCTGGAACTTGCATGAAAATGGCAAGTTTTCAGTAGCTTCTATGTATAATGCACTTATTTTACCCGATGTGCCAATCGACAAAATTAGTAGTAATAAGCTTTGGAAGTTTAAGATTCCATTACGAATAAAGGTATTTGGATGGTATCTACGTAAAGGAGTTGTTTTAACTAAAGATAATCTTGCAAAACGGAATTGGCATGGAAGTAAGAAATGTGTTTTTTGTCATCACGATGAAACAATAAAACACGTATTCTTTCAATGTCGTTTCGCTAGATCTATATGGTCAGTCATCCAAGTAGCTTCAACCTTGTTTCCACCATGTAGCATTCCCAATATTTTTGGGAATTGGCTAAATGGAATTGATAGTAGGTTTAAAAAGCATATTAGGGTGGGAGCGATTGCCTTTATTTGGTCGCTATGGGTATGTAGAAATGATAAGTGTTTAACGATAAAAAACTCTTCCATCTTGCAGATTATCTACAGGGCTATCAGTACATTCCGTTTGTGGTCGTCTCTGCAGCGTATCGAGGATCGCGACCTCTATACGAAGGTTTGTGCACGATTGGAAGCTATAGCGAGGGATACTTTTCCCAACATGGATGACTGCATAGCTTACATATTGGTGCTGTTGTGACTTGGATTTGGGCTGTGTGCATCCTAGTTATGCAGATGCCAAGTGTAAGCTTAAAACTATAAGTAATAAAGCGCTCTTTATAAAAAAAAACTATGATAACCCGTACTTTTTCCTAAATCATGCAAATAGAGATTATTAACTAGGAGTACTAGTTACAGTGAAATTAATTAGAGAGACCGCAGAACTAGATTTGCACATACACAATTTGATCATGGCACATCACTACAACATGTGAGCTAGGGACTAGTATATATGTCAGACTAGGAACTCCGGCATGTCTCATCGTGGTTGGAAACATTGTTTAGGAGTCACATAAAGTTTTCGAAAACACGTACGTGAGATATTTATGATCACGTCGAATTCAAAGTATACAAATAGGTTCTTACCCACTAGACTCATTATGTATCGCATGAACAACATCACAAATATGTCATATCAGTATAGGTAGGTCGTACTACCCATAATTCCAACGGTGTTTAGGTTGGTAGAAATTTTGATGGTCCACTGGACATACCATTTTAATGGTGTGAATTCTCAGCCAATGTTTGAAGCTCCGAATATGAATATCGAATTTGACTAAACGGTTAGTCAGTTTGAATAAAACCTAACTTATGTGGCTCTCTTGATGGTGTTTGTACTATTGATACAAGGAATAGATCACTGTAGCGGGACTTTTTTTTTCAGGAACGCGCGAGAAAGCATGCCTTTTTCATTTAACTTTTCTTTTTAATAATTTTTCTTACTTTTTTGGCTAAATGCATCCGTAGGGCAGTGTTTGTTGCTGGGTGTAATTGGTATCTTCATAGTATTAATATATACTCCTTATAAAAAATAGAATCTACAATACTAGGAATTTGCAATAAGATGCCGCTCCTCCCACCCTCATGCTATATTCAGAAAAACAATGTTGCCTATCATTACACTGGCTACCTCGATAAATATATCCTGATTTTTCTCCTAGAGTATCAATGAAATGCTACCAAAATTCTTCCACAATACATTGTAAGAAAGAAGATATTCAACTTAGATCGATCCTTCAAAGTACTCTTTGAATAAAGTGGAGTTTTATCGAGGGCAGGTGGGAGTCACTACTCTTTGTTTGTATAAAGCCAAGTTTAAATCTTGTCCGAAATTTACTACTCTAGTCCTTCTTACTTTAATGTGTCGCCGCAGGCACATGTTCGTCCCGGCAAATACTGAAACTCGTACTGAACCTGTAAACTCCCATTCAAATCCTGCATGCCATGCAACCTCTCTTTATTTGCACGCAGTACTCCCGTATCTTTTCCCGTACTTACGACGCCACGCTCATAATTACCAAAAGGACAGGATTCTCCCCAAATATGCATGCTTTTAATTTGGTGCAGGCAATCCATACGGCCTCGACCGTGTCAGCGTACGATGTGGCTGTACGTACCCGAAGTTGACAGGAGTGATTACTTAGCAGGAATTTTGAATGGGAGAAGATACGGCACTAGAGCCACAATTAACCAAGTGTTTTTTACCATCTTTGTTACAATTCCGTATATCTCTCTACCTAATGCCATTAGGCATTTAAATTTTGAATGGGAGAAGATACGGCACTAGAGCAAACAGTGGTTGCCATTAGGCTAATGGCAACCACTGTTTGCTAATTCATGAGAATAGAGAGGGTATTTACTATCCCTTCTTTGATCCAAAATAAGTGTCACTGATTTTATACTAATTTAGTATAAAGTTTGTGCTAAGTCACCGATATTAATTTTCAATCAGAGGGAGTGGGAATATACTGTACACTAAAACTCATTTGGAAGACTATAGAGGGAGAGAATCGCTCGCCGGCAGGGACGAAGCTAGAAATAATTGTCACTAGGTCAGCTCTATGTTATCTCAATTTTACGGGGGTCATCTTGCTAAAATGGACACTAATTAGTATTACTTAAGTAAGAGATTGCTAATTTTCACTGGGATCAGCTGACCCCAACGCTTACATGCCAGCTCCGTCCCTGCCGGCCGGCCAGTACATATTCCAGTTGAAGGAGGAATAGTTGGTGCAGAGGCCTTTGTTCTCGCCGTGTAAGACAAAATATTTTGAGGCAAGGGCTGGATTATCTAAACGGGTTTTCGGCTCCCTTTATTATATTTTTTCAATAAAAGCCGCTTTACTCCCTTCATTATATGGGGGTAAACAGAGTTACAACAACAGGTTACAACTTACTCCCTCCGTTCCAAAATATAAGATGTTTTAGCCCATTATTGCCATACATGTATGTAGACATCTTTTAGTGTAGAAGTTAGAAAAAAGAAATAAATCTATATATACTAAAAAGCATCTAGATACATATGTGACAATAATAAATTAAAACATCTTATATTTTAGAACGGAGGAAGTACAATACAGTCCATATAGAACATAACACAACATATCTAACAGACCAGACTAGTCCTCCGACGAGAAGTACCATGAGATCGTCCTATACAGTGGCGGAGCCAGGATCAAAAACTTGTGATGTCAAGCTTTAGACTGTGACAAAGAAAATTGAAAAACAAACTTGTGTTTGCATAGAAAAAATAAACGAGGGCACAAAAAGATCACACTTCATTACAAAATATTTATGGTAGAATTCCTTTTGCGATCATGGACTCCCTGCTGAATTGTATTTCAAGGACGAACTGACGACAAGACGGCGAATCGACTATGTCATTTCGTCTAGTCGCCAAAGGTTGCCGTGCCTGACCGGAGATTGTCGAGCCACTGTCCCGCCAAGGTGGCCGTTCGCGGTTCACCTGAACTTCGGAGATGGGTGTTCGCTTGAAGGCTGGAGGTGGCCATGAGCGACGAATTTCGGGCGGCCCCTCGATGGGATGGCCGCCCAACCTCAATTTTGAGTCGGCATCGATCAGATCATCAGAGAATTACCGATTTCGAAAGGAAAGATTTTAGGATTGATTATACGGGATTACAGGCGGGTGGAAGAGAAGAGAAGAAGTCCACTGGCGACTATGTCGAGAGATACAAACAGACTGATCGTGGAATCAGCAGTGATCGGGAAGTTACGAGCTAGTGCCTTCCGTTTTGCTTTGGCACAGCCCAATTACCCTTAACAGATAACACATGGGGTATGGTCAATTTTCTAGATAGATATTTTACGTTTAGCCAGTGAGTACTCGTACCTGGGACATAACAGATAATACATGGGGTATGGTATAGATATTTTACGTTCAGCCAATGAGTACTCGTACCTCGGAGTGTTTGGTTTGCAAAAAACCTGTGCTGTCGCTTGACAGCACTGCCATAACGTGGCTCCGCCACTGGTCCTATAATGGTGCCGTCTCAAATACTCGAACTAGGGTTGCGTATGGTATGTGTATGCAACGCCATGGAATGGCCATGCTCGCCTTGGTACCCCTTGCAGTGAGTAAACTACCAACGTCGAGATGCCAATCGGCGGGTCAAACAATACGGGTGCCGAACTTAATTTAACTTAAGAGGTACGGAAGGCTTTATAATCTATGAAATATACTAATTGCACACACGTACGGATGTAACGCCTGCAGCGCGCGTTCGCATGTGCGGGCAGAACAGATTTCATGCTTCATGCACATCGGAGGACTTGAAATATTTGACCGGCCCGCCCTAAATATTGTCCACTTGAGGTCTCGTTTGGCACCAAGGATTTCCAGTGTATTTCTGGGTATCATACACACGAGGATTGGGTGTAAACACTTTGTTCACCCAATTCCCCTTGCTGGCACGAGAGTAACAAACACGAGGGGTATCTCGCGCCTCGATCCCCTTATTATCTGACGAGTTTTGAAAAAAAAAACTCGTCCTTACCCGATTCAATACTCTGTTGCCAAACAGCCTATATAACAGATCCGAGTGTATTGATTTGGGCTGGGAATAATACAGTGAAATAGTGAGGTAAACTCTCTAACCAAACGAGGCCTGAGGGTGTACAGAATACTTGTGACGGTGCACCAAAAGGCACCTCCAAACTAACCGACCCTTTTTATTTTTTCTGAACATTTAAATTTCACACAAATTTGAGCATTGAAAGATTCTAGTAATTAAACATTGGGTAAATACAACAAAGTATGAAAACATAGGAAACATTAACTAAAGTGTAAGAAATGTATTAATCGCCGTCGAAGTTGACAGCAATCTCATGGCGGCTGCTGTGTGTGGCCCTTGACGTTGTCCTCTCGCTCGGATTGCGACTGCTCGACGTAGTCCTTGGCCCCAACCTGACCCGGTATGGATTTTTGTAATGTAAATATCAGTGATTTGTTCTTAAAACTTAATCAAACTTTACTTTTCATAAAAGTTATAAGCCTTGTTCATTAAAACAGAGGTAGTATGTGCGAAGTATCAATCGCCGGCCACTATTGTGTCAGTTATTTGTTCGAAAAGAAATGTAACTGTATAACGCGTCAAATCCAAAAACGTGTTCATTCATGCATGCACTCCGCGGCAATCCACGCGTGATAATCCAGCGCCCAAAGTTTATCCACCCGTATATGCATATCTCCGATAATGCGGCGCAGAATCTTATAAGATTCGTAATCTTTTGTCCTAAACATCACAGGTTAGCCTCATCCCACGCGCTTGCCGAAACCGTCTGCCACGTACGTACGTCTTGGCCAAAAGCAGAGCAGCATATGCCCGGCCATGGGGATCACTCGTTGAATAAACCAAACACGTCACCACGCGCGTCACCACCACGTGCGGCGTCGCCGCCGTCGTCGGGTATCCAATGCCATCACCACGCGCGTTTTCCTGCAGGGCTCGTTTTTGCTCTTCCATTTTAACCGCGCGCTCCGTACGTTCCCGCCAAGATGCGCCTGCGGCTACATCTTCGCATCCATGGCTCACAAGTCAGAATCGAACGTTTGCTCATCGCTTCCCTTCCGTCGATTACTTGCCGCAAGCCTGCAAACCACCTGCATGACCTGAACCCCGTATGAGTGCATAGCCGGCCAAAGCCCGTGTGGCGCGACAACAGCGGATTTCCTTCGACGTAGGAAGATGGCGGCAGATAGAAGGGCTCGACGGTCCGCTAGCAGGCGGTGAGGTATAGGTGGGCCCGATCTCTGCCAAGACCGGGCACAGACGGGTTGCCACCTGCACAACTGCTGCATCTTGATGTCTGCAACGACGGCGCCCGATGATTTTCCAGGTCTAGGCCTGCAACAAGTGGAAGCCGGAGGCTCGATGTCATGCTCAGTGTCAGGCTCGGTGGCGGTGGCCTCCTCCTCCGCCAAAGGCGATCGGACGAGTGGGTGTGGCAAATCCTTTGGTCCCACATATAGTCCCAAGAGTCGGGGAGGCACAGCTGTCAGTGAATATCTGGCTCGGACTTCAGTCTTGGAGGGTGATGGCGGCGTCTAGATGTCAGTTGAAGGCATCACCGTCACAGCCTGCGTCTAATCACTCGTGTTGCCCGGGTGAAAACCCCAGATCTGGGTATCCGGGATAAAATGCCAAAAGCATATTTGGGATCGCTCTACCTCTTATGTGCATCATTTTCTGGAGTAGATATTGGATGGTGGATGCAAGAGGTGGAGCGGTGTGCATCTACCGCATTGACAACTGCGAGTCTCGATGTTATGGTGCAGTGGAGCCTCGGTGAAGAACGCTATGTGATGGGCTCGCGTAGGGTGGATGCGTTGTCTGGCTCTATGGTGGTGTCAATGGCGGATCTGCCAAGGGATATGAGGATCTCTTCCCTGAAGATGATGGACATGCGGTTGATGGCGGTGATATATAGCTTCTAGAGCGAGTTCATGAGATACTTGCGAATGGTGTGCTGGACCTGATGTGTGCTGTTGTTTCATCATAGGATGATTCGGTGAAGCCCTCGGGAATTAACTGGTGGGGCGTTGTTTGTGTTCCATCAGAAAACCTAAATACACGCCGTATGCATCTCTTTAATATAGAGGGCGTCATCTCAATCCCCATTTCGAAAAAAAGTATGAGCGGCTCGGTGAAAACTTGCGGGAGGACCAGCTGGTTTGGAAACGAGAGAAAGGCAGCTAAACCCTGAGCAGATCAAAAGCTTGAAGCCCGGAGGAGGCACACAGCGAGCGGCCCACGGTGCATGATCAGGCCCCTCGATCGAGCACCTAGCTGGCGCGCCTGAGAAAGTGCGAACGCCATTGGCAATGTCAGCTGCCCTACTCTTTATGAACACACGCCCTTGTTTGTTTCTGCTGGTTTCTTTGTTCAAAAGCAGCAACCTTTCGCGTTGAAGCCGACCCCCGTGCCGCCGTGCGCGTGAAAGTGGCAACGTTTTGGCACAGT
Organism: Dactylis glomerata; assembly: GCA_007115705.1. Taxonomy (NCBI): domain Eukaryota; kingdom Viridiplantae; phylum Streptophyta; class Magnoliopsida; order Poales; family Poaceae; genus Dactylis; species Dactylis glomerata. The sequence continues at coordinate 7,102,067 of QXEO01000430.1, read as the reverse complement.
AGCGTTGGACTTCTACCGTTGCGCGAGTGTGAGTCGTCCTCTACAGTGGTGGTCGTGCAATAAGGAGTCAGCTTCTGCAGGCTTTGCACACGGCCGGAATCCTATGTGCTGTGCAGTATAGTATCAGCTAGCACAGCATGCATATGCATAGGCGTGCAGCAACCATCGTGCAGTATCCTATGTGCTGTGCAGTATAGTATCAGCTAGCACAGGCTTTTCGTTAAGAACTGGCATTGTTACGCGTCAGTTTGAAGGCCAGTTGAACAGGGAACATGTCATCGAAACCTTTGGCGTCGATCCATGGATGTACACAAACAGGGAATTGTGTGTGTTTTTGCTGCAACTACAAGTAATCGGTGTCTCAGGACATCTTCAACGGCTCGATGCATTTTAGCCTTAAATTATGTCTGATTTAAACTGTTTGCGTCGAGTCATTGACAGCAAAGATGCATTGTCCTCTCCCCTCGGGTTGGGAGTGTCCCAAGTGGGGCAATGTATTTTGTCATCTTTTGCCCTACAAAGCAATCCAGTTATGGATCTTCTATGCTTGCTTGTTTGTGGTGATGTGGGGTGGCCATTTTTTTTAGATAAAAGGCATCCTGCCCGATTTTAAATTAATAAAGCCGTCACGAGTTCACACCAAACAATTCAGTACAACAACACTTACAAAGGCGAAATTCACAAGGCAACACTTGCCTTGCGCGCCACACATAGAAAGCTAGATTTTAACAAGTTTAATCACGCAGCTACAGGTTGCCCTTGAGGAGTGATAACCCTAGTCTGACGATACAAGGAGCGTAGAGCTCCAACCATGGCGTCCAGCTTGTCAACATGTTTCTCCTTCAAGAGTGGCCTCCACAGCTGTAGAAACATTGCAGTTTTGAAGAAGCACTCATCACGTTGCTTGGGGAAAGATTTCTCAATGGTAAGCTTGTTACGAATGACCCAAAGGGCCCAACTTTGTGCTGCAAACAAAACCCAGAAAGATTGACGCACACTAGGGGTAAGCTGATTTAAAATTGAAAGGAATTCAGGAAGGTTTTCAGGGTTCCACTGAACTCCAAAAGCTTCTCTGATTCCACTCCACATAAAGCTTGCCAAAACACACGAGAAGAAAATGGGGCTGATAGATTCCACATGGCCACATAAGGCACACTGCCCATTAGAATTACCATGACGGCGTTGAATCTGCTCGTTAGCTGGCATCTTCCCTTTAGCCATCTGCCAAAGAAAGATTTTGATTTTTTAAGGGAGTTTCGCTTTCCAGAGTAGTTTTTCTTGCGGGAGGCTGGGGCCTTGATTGATTTTGTGGTAAAGCGAGGAGACAGAAAATTTCCCCCCGGCTCCAGAGCCCACTTGACCTGATCCGCATTGGTAGAAAGGTGGACCTGCCGGAGATCCTGCACTAGGAGCTCCCAGGCACCCACTTCTTTCGGCCCAAAGGAATGTCTGAATTGAAGTGAGGCTGGGGAAATTGGAAGAGCTTGAGCTACCAGAATTGTTTTTGAGCTACAAATGTCAAAAAGTCTCGGGAATCGGATGGCCAGGGGGCCCTCCCCTTGCCACCAGTAAGTCCAGAAAAAGATCCTCTCCCCAGAACCAAGATGATATTTCGCTACCAACTTAAACAGATGTTTGATTTTATTTATACTACGCCAGAATTGTGAGCCGCCCTGGCTGGTGCGAACAAAGATATTGTCCACATTCATATATTTGGCCCGCAGCAACTTGTACCAGAGATTATCTTGCTCAGCCGGGTAAAAAAATTCTCCAAATCCATTTAACCATCAAGGCAGCATTGAAATATCTAGACTTGATGGTTCCAAGCCCTCCCTGGTCTTTCGGTTGGCACACTTCCGGCCAGTTTACCCAGTGATAGCTGCGTTTGTCCGAGACACCTTCCCAGAAAAATCTAGCTAAGATCTTGTCGAAAGATGCATGGATGCCATCAACTAGAAGAAAGAGCCCCATCGCATACATAGTTAGGCTGGATAGGGAAGAGTTTATGAGAGTCAATCTAGCAACTGAAGACATGAAACGGCCCTGCCATGGGTCGACTCGATGTCCCACTTTGCCAACGAAGCCTTCCCACTCGACCATGGTGAGCGGTCTATCAGCCATAGGGAAGCCTAGGTAGGTGAAAGGAAAAGCTCCTTGTTTGCAATTTAGGACATTCGCCACTCTGGCTTGCTCCTCCTGGGAGGCTCCCATAACAATTACCTCACTCTTGAGGAAATTTATTTTAAGACCAGATAGTATTTCAAATGCTATCAAGAGGAATTTCAGATTGGCTAATGAGTTGTCTTCCAGTTCCAGAAGGAGAATTGTATCGTCTGCATACTGCAGGTGAGTCACTCCTCCCTGAATCAAGTGAGAAACCACCCCTTTAATGTGCCCAGCTCTACTAGCCGCATCAATCATGGCAGACAACGGTCAGCCATGAAATTGAAGAGCAGGGGAGAAATGGGGTCGCCCTAGCGAACCCCTCTCTTATTGTGAAAGAAAGGGCCAATCTCCCCGTTAATTGCAATCGCAGTTTGGGCCCCTGTAAATAGCTGCATCAGCCTATGAACATTGCCTCCCTCGAAACCCTTTCGAGAGAGAACAGTTCTCAGAAAAGCCCAACTCACTCTATCGTAGGCCTTCTCAAAATCAAGCTTCAGAATTACTGCTCGCTAGCCACTAAAATTTATTTCATCGAGGATTTCATGTAGAGCCAAAGCACCATCGTGGATAAGCCTTCCTTTGATAAAAGCAATTTGAGTAGGAGAAATCACCTAATGCGCTATCGGGGATAGCCTAATGGCAAAAGCTTTAGAAATGAATTTAAAAATTACATTGATCAACGCAATCGGACGAAACAGTTTAATGGAATCTGGGCCAGGCACCTTGGGTAGAAGAGAAAGAACACCAAAATTCAACCTAGAAATGTCCAATCTACCCAAGGCAATTTCATTGAGAATACGCAGAATAAGAGGTTTTAACATTGGTCAGAAAGCCTTGAAAAATGCCACTGGGAAGCCTTCTGGCCCAGGGGCAGTATCAAGCTTGGTTTGGGCAAGGACCTCGTCGAGCTCGTGATGGGAAAAAGTTAGGGCAAAGGCCACATTCTCAACATTCGAAACTCGAGAGCCCTCATCCCACAAATTGCTAACAAGAGTATGGAGTTGGGGGTCTTCCGTACCCATCAACTCACGATAGAAAGCGTAAACATGTNGTGCTGGCGGAAGCAAAGGTCCCAGACGCGAGTGCGGCAAGGTTCCGTTACTGCCAGAGCTGCCGGTGGCTGCCGTCGAGGCGTGGTGGCAGTGGCTGTGGACGAGCTGCTGGAGCTCGGCGAGACGGAGAGCTGCCGGCGAGATGGGGAGCTGCCAAAGCTTTCCTCGTCTACCAGGACGACGAGGTGCTTGGGCCGTTCTGGGAGGCGACCTGCCGAGCCTGGTGGGACGACGAGGTGCTTGGGCCGTTCTGGGAGGCGACGACCTACTGGCGGACGGCCAGGTGCTGGGCCGGCGAGGTGAGACGGAGCGTGCTACCGGCCGGAGACCGGGAGACGGCATCGTGAACGCCCGCCCGCGCGGAGCAGCTAGCTGGATCGTGGGATCGCGCAGGCGCAGATTGCAGGATCTCCGGCGAGGAGCTCGGTTGCAGGGCGCAGCGGAGCTCCTGTGGGTGGTTGGCATGGGATTAGGAGCGAGCTGATTGTGGGATCACGAGCTCCTGCGCATGGTTGCGCCGCTGATCGCGGGCGGGCGGACGGGGATTGCGGCCGACGAAAATCGTGGCCGGAATTTGGGATTTTTAATCTGGATATATTTGTACAGGATTGAATCTACCTGGGTTTATTTGCAATTTTGAAATTAAACAGAGCCCGCTCAGGTTATTCCTGGAAGGAGGGAGTATATATTATATTGTTATGTAGATAGTAGATGGTAGGTCGGTTGAGTGGTTCTGTTCTGTTGCTTTGTATCATGTAAATTGCTATATATTTTTTTGTCTGTCGCCAAAAGGAAAATAATAGGGCAGGTGACTTTGTTCTGGACCATTGAATAATACATTGGAAAGTAATGATCTGCTGCGGTCTATCCTTTCTAGTAGTTTGCCTGTCTTGATGGGAGGAGAACGTTCTTGTGAACTGCCATTATTTTCTCTAGTTTGTGCGCCATCAATTCTCTCTAGTTGATGTAAACAAATATTTTCGACTGAAGCAAAGGAACAAAAAGAAACCTCGGTTAAAAGTTTCACTTTTTTTGTGAAGAAGCACTTCACTTGGGAAAGGAATGTATGAAAACGAATTCGTGGGTTTTAAGGATACAAAGGCATGAAAAAAAATCATGGACTAACAAATTTAGCCGCATACCACAGGATGGAAACAAGTGTATTTTGATCCACTTTAATTTGTTTAAAGCTCTGATAAATCCACCATCGTTTTAGTTTTCTTGAAATAAACCTAGTGCTCCGTGTCGTTTTCTATAGTATTCCCTCTTATAAATTAATTGACTCGCTTTTTTGTGTAGGTACGTATACTTGTATACATCTGGACACTAAAATATAGGTATGTAGACAAAGTTAATTCAATAAATTTGAGACAGAGGAAGTATATAAGCTCTCGTGATACTTTGTGTATCGGGAGGGAGTGCACGTAGGTACTAGAAAACACAGGTCTCCCTATTCATATTCAAAGCACCCTAGGTGAGAGACCTTTTAATGTTCTGGTATTGGCGACCGAGTCCCACGCATGATTAGTGGCGGTAGAATAGTAGATCCGCAATTACCTGAACGATTAATGCCATGATGACATAATTAATGAGGGGCAATGCATGACTACCATCCACGTCATTGATCCGTGGGACATTGCATCTTGGCCGTGTGTCATATATGTTGATCTAACGGGCCACCTCTCATCCTGCCTCTATTTAGTCGTGCACCTCGTCACAAGCCGCGTGCGGGTAGCGCGTGACTTGTGACTTGGGCTTGGCGAGGCGAGACGAGGGGAGGGGAGGGTGTGGCACTCCCGATGAGATCGCTTAGCCGGAGGAGGCGAGGCGAGTAGCGCGCATGGCGGAGGATCGTCTTCTTCACCGGCTAGCCTCTCGGCCTGATGCAATAGGTAATCCGTTGTTCTGTTGACATATATCGATGGATTCCTTCTTCTGCGGTGGATGAATTTGCAATCGACTTCCCGGGTTTAGGGTTATTATTGTTTAGGATGGATCGATATGGTGGGAGTGGCCGGGCTAGATTAAACATGCATGCATGCGCGTTTTGTGGTGTTTGTTTTGTTTGGAGCAACGAAAGAGATCCCGATCCGGACCAGATCTGTTTGGTGGGCGAGGCGAGAAGGGGGCGTGGTGGGCACTCCGGAGCAGATCGCTTGGGCGGGCGAAGTGCGATGCAACAACACTACAACAGGTAATCCATTCCGTTGGATCAGGCAACGGAACAGATTGTATGTACGCGCAGGAGGCGTCCGGGAACGCGCGGTGCCACCGCGCAGGAGGACGGGACGCGCCGTTTTACAAGGAAGACGGGTCGGTCGGCAGGTCTGGCGCGGCCTGGTTCGGTCCAACCTTATCTCCCCGGCCGCGCGTTCTTTGCTCCCCAACAGTAGCGCGTCAACAACAGTAATCTTCATACGTCGCTCCCATGCAAAACGCAAAATATGTGCACGGGGTTGATGAATCAAGCACCCAATAGTTCGGCCGCCACCATTGCTCGTTTGGAATTCGATTGCTGACAGGCTGAAGCGCCTTCCATTCCATCCCCCGCCCTAGGTGCTCAACGCGGCGATGCTGTACTGGCCGATGCCCAATACGCTCTACGTGGAGGGATACGCCCTCGACAGGTTCGCCGAAGGCGCCTGGGCTCTTCAACCTGTCCACCAGAACAAGGTCAGTGGTCAATTTGACTGGCTCTGGAAATCAATCGTATCAGTCTCACACGCGCACACAACATGTTTGATGCAACTTGTGACTTGTTTTACCTAGGTAGGCCTGGTGTTGGACTCTGGAATCGAGGAGGAGCTCCGGCTCCGCCACCTGCAGGTCGCGGATGCCGCAAGGGCTTCGCTTGGCCTCCCCGTGGTCGAGTACGTTGTCACGGATGCTCCTTTGGAGGTGCGTATTCTATGCCGATGTAGTAGTGTTTTCAGAACACAACTTGATTTCTCGGGTGAGTACCAATCTTCAGTGTTGATGTGTGTACTGCCTATGTACGGCGTAGATCAAGACGTGGTTCGATCCGAAATGCGGGAAGTCAACGGGTAGTGTTGGGAACTCTGCTTCTCTGCTACGAGCGGTTGACGCGCTAGTGAAACATTCAGGCGTGAATGCTGTGGCGGTTGTTGCCCGCTTTCCAGATGATGATCCAGAAGATTCGGATTGTTATCGTGAAGGGAAGGTATTTCTTGTTTGCTCAAGTAGTTGTTTACTTTTTAATGATTTTAGTATCTGATATGTCCACGAAGCATCACTATCCTTCTGTAAATGTTTGGAAATTTGGTTTGCTTTATAAATTTTGGTAGGTTGTCTCTTACTAGTTGTGACTACACCCTTAAGATGCACACAAAAATTTAGGCATATATTGTAGTATGTGTATTCTCCAAATGTTAGAATTGTTGCCCTCTTATTTCGCTGAAATATGTTAAGGATATATTTGTCAGAATTACTTCCTATATTTCACGGATCATTTCCTAGCGAGAACTTAAATATATCTCTCATTGCAGGGAGTTGACCTGTTAGCAGGAGTTGAAGCAATCATCAGTCACCTAATTGTGAAAGAATTCAAAATCCCTGCTGCTCATGCTCCTGCCATGGTACCCCCACCACTCAGCCCATCATTGTCCCCAAGATCTGCTGCAGAAGAGGTATCTATGCCCTTGTCTCAATTGCTTGCGCAAAATTAAATTACATATTTACAGGTGATATTCCAAACTAAGCAGTTGGTAGTGCCGACTATTCTTATAGCTTGTTTCTTCACTCTTGTTGACCTTTTATAACAGATTGGTTATACCTTTCTACCTTGTGTGCTCGCCGGGTTAAGCAGTGCTCCTCAGTATGTGACGAGGAGGCAGGGAACCTTGGACAGTGGCTGCATAGTGGCTAGTGATATTGATAGTGTGATTATTCCAAAAGACGCCTGTGGAGGTGATGGTACTCTTGCTTTTGCTCGTACTGCAAGAAAGAACAAGGTAGACTTCTTCTGTTCATACCGCTGACTATGTATTTTGCAACTTGGATTAAAAATCACGCGTGAAACTGATCACAGAACCAAGTTCCCTTGAATTATCTATTTATTTATTGTTATCTTGCACAATTGGGTAATTCCTTCTTGTGATTCTGCAGCCCTTGATCATTACCGTTCAGGAAAATGAGACGGTGCTTGATGATACCCCAGATAAATTCAGTATAGAAGCGGTATGTAATATATCTTGATAATTATTATTTAAGTCCTATTTCTGATATACCCTAGCAATGTCATTTGTTTTTCTCCCCAGCTGAATGTTCAGAACTACTGGGAAGCTATTGGAGTTGTTGCTGCTCACAAGGCAGGCGTCAATCCATATGCTCTTAGAAGACATGGAATTGATCATCTTAAGAGGCATGAACTGTTGTACGCTGCCCGATCTTCTGGTCCCCGGCCATATGCCTCTTCTCCAATTCAGGACAAACTATATGTACATCAGTTAGCTTGATAATTTGGTAGAGGAGAAATCAGTTTCCACAAATAGGAGGCTCCGAATTTTGAAGTCATAGCACAGGTACATATTCCACAACAATAGTAGCCTATATATATCTAATACCAATTTATTTAGTTGTCACCTCGTGAGGAATTAGGTGGGTGACATGTATGGGCAGATCTTTCTCTGTAGGCTTTGTGCCTCCAGTCTAACAATCTGATCATATATTATAGTTATGTTCATTAAAATTGCTTTACTCGCAACCATTTCACAGAAATTAGCTGGTTCTATTTATGAGACAGGGGCAATGTCAACCTTGGGCAGTGTTGCTCCACTTTCACTAGACAAGTGCTATGCTGATTTCCGTGACCATTTATGTCATGATGTGTTGTTGTCTGCTCTAAATTGAATGGCTTAGCACATTTGATCATCATAGTATACGTTTTGAGAGTGAGTGGTTGCTAATTTCGCTTCCTTGTTATCAGTACCAATCAAAGCTGTACCTTTACCTTTCACATGCAGCTTATGACTTGGCCCTGTGTGTGTGTGTACTACTACCTGTTTGTTTATGCTTATGTCTTCTTGTTGAAGCATTTCCGTGACCATTTATGTCATGATGTGTTGTTGTCTGCTCTAAATTGAATGGCTTAGCACATTTGATCATCATAGTATACGTTTTGAGAGTGAGTGGTTGCTAATTTCGCTTCCTTGTTATCAGTACCGATCAAAGCTGTACCTTTACCTTTCACATGCAGCTTATGACTTGGCCCTGTGTGTGTGTGTACTACTACCTGTTTGTTTATGCTTATGTCTTCTTGTTGAAGCATTGTACTTACTTCTGTGCGTATATTTCCTGTTTTAGTATGGTGGTGTTATTATTCTGAACTGTAGTGTATGTTTTTTAATGGTTATGTGATTCTAAAAATTGACATGTTTATTCTCGATTCTAGAAGTTTGAAGTTATATTCTGGTTGGTGACTGTCCTTCCTGCAATTATTCAAAACTATCTTGGTGGAGCAGGTATGAGGACTGAACATGTAGTTCTCAGTTATTTTATTTTCCTCGCATCGATCTATCATTGAAACTTATCTTTGAAACAAAAATAACCATGTACGTACATGATTAAACCACGAATGTAAGCATTTTTGGCGAAAAATCATGAACTGAATACTGATGACTGAAGAATGGCAACCCTTATGATTGCAACATTAATACATTAAGTTACTTTACTTCATTCCATTAAGTTGTGAAGCATCTAATTTCGTTCACACTTAATACATATTGAATTTGAACATGAGAACTTAAAGAGATGCTTGATGAATTAATGGCACTTAATCATCTTTTCTTGCCAAAATCGAGCTACCTAGGTGATCCTACCTTGGGTCTTTGCTACTGGATCAATTACCTTAGGTGATCTAGATGAACCAGCAAAGTAAAGATCTGTGTTATGTCTAGAAAAAGAGGCATTGTCCATTGGGCACCCATCGTTGGTTCTCCACGATTGACGCCACGAGGATCGCGACGGGAATGATCAACAACAACACCATGGTAAGATCGAGAACTACAGAATCACGGAGTTGATAATCCATTTTACGGTTAGTTATATTTTCAGGAGATGGCGTTGGGATCGCAATACCTTCATTGCCCGTAGTGCATCGAATGAGCCCGTGCTCTCCCCTAGGCGCGGCAGGCAAACAAGACAGGTTTTCAGTACTCCACCACGACAACACACGGCTAAAATCGCTCTTCGCCGTCCCCGTCACCGGCACCACTCCCGCGAGCGCATCCGAGCTTGGAAAACTTCAGGGTCACATGCTTGGAGATGGGTGCTAGAACGACTGACAGCTCTTCCGGCATTCTGGATCTTAGCCGGGATAGAAACTCGCTTGCATCTCGAGCTCCTTCATCTCCAGACACAGTGGCCTTCTCCTACTGCCTACCGTCTGAACTAGCGGTCCACCCAGGCTTCCTCTCCATCGGCCCACCACGCCCTGAAGGCAACGTGAGCTACATCTCCCTACGGAGCAATGCTGCCCTTCCTAACATGTACTTAGTCCACCTTGCCGGACTAGAACTTGGCCTCGGTGGGCCATACATCCCGATCCCCGCAGGTGATGCGGTGATCGCACTGCACACCACCTTCACCTACCTGAAGCCGGAGACTTATGTTGCTCTCCGTGACCAGTTCAAGACGCAGATGACACGGTACCCCACTGCACCACCAATGGGTGTCCTTGACACATGCTACAACTTCACTGGTCTGAGGTCCTTCGGAGCACCGCCGATATATCTCAGGTTTGACAACGGGGTGAGCATGGCCCTTGGAATCCCGACGGCAATGTACTTCCAGGAACGCGGCAACCCCTTCTCTGTTGGGTGCCTTGCGTTTGCTTCGCCGGTGTGGGCCTTCCCACCCGGTGTCTCGGCTGTCATCGGCACCTTGGCGCAAGAAGGACGGGAGGTGGTGTATGATGTTCGTGCAGAGAAGGTTGGGTTCACCACCAACCGCTGTTGATCAAACCGTCAGGACCAACTCATCGAGTTTACATGTTGTGTCGATGTAATAATTAGAGTGTGTTTTTTATGGTAGGTGCATGCACCCTTTATCAAGTCCGTCCAGTGTTGAAGATCCACATTTTACTTCTATAGAAATGTATCCTTTTGTTTTATCCAAATGAAAAACATATTTATTTCAAACTCTGAATATTGCCACACATTGGGACTATATAGAATGTGCAAGAGAATCTTGATGTTACCTTTTTTTTATGAGATTGGGTACATTTTTTTCTACTCGACTTATCATCATCCTGAAGTCCTGGTAAAATATTCTACAACAGTAGTGGTACACAGCTCACACAAAAATTATTTTTGTCATAACCATGGGAGAAATTAGGCGTGTGCTACACGTGACACAATTTTTTCTGTCTCTGTTCTGACAATTTGGTCATATGTACCACCTCATCAGTGTGTTCATGGAAGCTTTAGTACTCGTAGCTGACTATTTTCATAACAGTTACTCCAAATTTTTAAATACTTTTCTACACATTGGATTGGACCATCACTAGTATGCAACATATTTGGGAAACAAGGGAGCATTATTTTCAATTTCTGAGACATAAGAAGCGCTGCTCCCCTTCCACCGCACGAAGAGCTATCTGATTTAGGAGAGGATTTAAGTTTGATGTGACGCTCTGTGCTCTCAACCGATCAGTTGTGATGTTGCTGTCTCGCTTGACAGACCTATATGATCTGATGTTGCTGATTCTGCTTCCATGTACTAACTACCGATCAAACTGATCCTTTAGTACCGTTGACGTGCAGCTTATGACTTGCCGTTTGCGTATGCTTGTTGTTGGAGTATAACCTGAATTGTACTTCCCAAACAGATTTATGACTGCATATAGGTACCAAGATCATGTTTCAGCGTAGTTGTTTTCTGTCCTTTGCGTAGCTTATGCATCTCTACCGGTGACCCCTAAAAAACAGCCGGCAGCACCTATGCCGGACAGCTTTTGAGGTCAACAGGCGCACATGTCGGAAATTTTTTGTTCCATCCCCACACAGGTATGCGGCTCCCAATAGCAAAAAGAGCATCTTCTGTCTTGATGCCGTCCCTGATCAGGCGGATGGGGGTTTCAGGAGGATCAATGTTGCAAGCAACATTACTTGCATGTACTCCCTCCGTTTATAAATATAAGATGTTTTATCTTTATGAAGCAAATGCATCTAGACAAGTTTTAGTGTGTAGGTTCACTCGAATATACACACTAAACTTGTCTAGATATATTTACTTCAAAAATCTAAAATATCTTATATTTATAAATGGAGAGAGTAGTTCCCTAACAAAATGATAGTTGACTAGATACATCGACACAAGGCGTTACGTGCCTGCATGGTGCATAAATCGAGGGATCAATTAATGAAGTCAAATGTATTTCCCTATACTGTGGTACTCTATCCTTACCAAAATGCAGTGTATATAGGATTTTAAAAAATTCCAGGATATATACTTTGAAGTGTGTAGAAAAATCAACCATTTCTAGAATTAATGCCAATTCAATATCGTTAGATTCACCACGATGTATGTTCCATATGGTATACAATAGATATTTTAGATATAAATAAATTTCTCAGTAAATTTGGTCAAAATTTACATTGTTTGACTTTTCAGAAATCTTAATACGCACTACATTGTAGTAAGGAGGGAGTATGTCATTCAAAATTCATCGATTTGATTGCTAGTGTGTCGCCGGAATAGACATTTATAATAGGGGCGCGTCTTTTGGGTCAGGCGACTGAGATTTAACTAAATCTCAGTCAACTCCCCTGCCGCCGATGCCGGCCATGCCGCCTCCTTCCGCCGGAGCCCCTCTTGGCCGCCGGAACCCTAAACGCACCCCCTTCCCTAAGATCTGCACCCCCTCCCCTAAGGTTTTCTTCCTCTCCTACACCGGCGACGCCCCGGCCTGGCCTAACCTTAGGGCCGGCCCTAGGGCAGGGCGAGCGGGGCGGCCGCCTAGGGCCATAAATATGGGGGGCCCCGAGCAGATATTTGCCTATGTATTCCTACTTTATAGTGAAGGGCTGAAGGCTCCTGGTCCAAATTAGTATATACCTTTTTGATAAAGAGCGCTTTATTACTTAATAGTCATTAATCTTACACCGGCCTCTGCATAACTAGGATGCACACAGCCCAAAAATAAGTCTCAAACGAAAGTATGAAGGCAAAATTACATATCATGTTAAGCAATTGTAATAATGCCTAACTAGAAGCACCAATCCGTAAGCTATGCGGCCATCCATGTTGGGAAAAAGTATTCCTCGTCGTAGCTTCCAGATGTGCACAGACCTCCATATAAAGGTCACGATCCTGTGGACGTTGCAGAGACGACCACAAATGGAGTGTACCAACAGCACTGTAGATAACCTGCAAGATGGAAGAGTTTTTATCGTTAAACACTTTATCATTTCTACATAGCCATAGCGACCAAATAAAGGCAATCGCTCCCACCCTAATATGCTTTTTAAACCTATTGTCAATTCCATTTAGCCAATTCCCAAATACATTGGTAATACTGCTTGGTGGAAACAAGGTTGAAGCCACTTGGATGACTGACCATATAGATCTAGCAAAACGACAATGGAAAAACAAGTGTTTAATTGTTTCATCCTGATGACAAAAAACACACTTCTTACTTCCATGCCAATTCCGCTTTGCAAGATTATCTTTTGCTAAAACAACTCCTTTACGTAGGTACCATCCAAATACCTTTATCCGTAATGGAATCTTCAACTTCCAAAGCTTATTATTGCTTATTTTATCGATTGGCACATTAGGTAAAATAAGAGCATTGTACATGGAAGCTACTGAAAAATTGCCATTTTCATGTAGGTTCCAACGGAATTCATCGTGCCCGTCTTGTAGTTGGATGTTTGCCAAACGCTCCAGTAAAGCATTCCAAGCTACAAGTCTTTGCCTAGACAAATCCCTTCTAAACGCCACTGATGGTGGAGAAGTCTCCAACACTTTGGTGATAGTATCGCCTTTGTGACGCACAATGCTATATAAGGCCGAATACTGTTCCCGAAGAGTGGCATTACCGAGCCACTTGTCTTCCCAGAACCGTATCTCCGAACCATCCTTAATCAAAAAAGAACCCAGACCAAAGAAAAACTTCTTCGTTGCCATGAGTCCAGCCCAAAAATGCGAAACCCCTGGTTTCCAAAGAACCTGAGATAAAGCTTTTTGACCAATGTATTTCCTCTTAAGAATGGTTTGCCAAGTCCCCTCCTCAGTAAGTAGTTTAAATAACCACTTCCCCAGTAGAGCTGTATTTTTGACCTCAAGGTCATGAATACCAAGCCCACCCTGGTCTTTAGGAGAACACACGACACTCCATTTAGCCAATCGGTATTTCTTTTTCTCGCTGTCCCCTTGCAAAAAGAATCTAGACCGGTAATAATCCAGTTTGTGTAAGACTCCTTTAGGCAATAGAAAGAATGAAATCATATGTAGTACCATATTAGATAGTACCGGATTAATGAGTATCAGTCTCCCTCCCAGGGACAGCAATTTACCTTTCCAATTACTAAGACGTTTTTGTAGTCTCTCCTCAACGAGTTTCCATTCGGCAAGTGTTAGTCTCGGATAATGAATCGGAATACCCAAATAACGCATAGGAAATTGTCCCTGCCCACAGCCGAATAAATCAGCGTAAGCATTGACCTCGTCTTGAGCCTCACCAAAACAAAACAATTCACTTTAATGGAAGTTAATTTTTAGACCTGATAGTTGCTCTAACGCTGAAAGTATAAGTTTCAGATTCTGTGCTTTCTCAAGGTCATGTTCCATAAAAAGAATCGTGTCGTCGGCATATTGAAGGATGGATAATCCCCCATCAACAAGATGAGGAATAACCCCTTCAATGAGACCATCATTCTTTGAGCGTTCGATCATAATGGCAAGCATATCAGCCACTATATTAAATAGCATTGGCGATAAGGGGTCACCCTGCCTCAGACCCTTTAATGTCTGAAAGTATGTACCAACGTCGTCATTGACTTTGATGGCAACACTACCTCTAGTCACAAAGGAATTGATCAAAGCACGCCACTCATCAGAAAAACCTTTCATTCCGAGTGTTTGCTGGAGAAAGGACCACTTAACTTTATCATAAGCCTTTTCAAAATCTAACTTTAATATTACTCCATTTAGCTTTTTAGAATGAAGTTCGTAAACTGTTTCATGCAAGGTTACAACTCCATCTAGGATATTCCTGCCTTGCATGAAAGCAGTTTGCGATGACTGAACTATATGATCAGCAACCGTGTTTAGTCTTAAGGTGGCCACTTTCGTGAAAATTTTGAAACTAACATTAAGGAGGCAGATTGGCCTGTATTGTTGGATCCATTCTGCCTCATTAACCTTAGGTAACAAAACAATCTCACCAAAATTAAGACGAAACAATTCTAGTTGTCCTGCATGGAGACAGCAAAACAAATCTAGAAGGTCACTTTTGATAGTGTCCCAAAAGGTTTGATAAAACTCAGCTGGGAAACCATCCGGACCCGGTGCTTTGTTGTGTTCCATTTGGAAAATGACTTTTCTTACTTCCTCTTCCGAGTACTCAGCTGTAAGAAAATTATTTTCCTCAACAAAAACCTGGGGAATATCATCTATTTGGGACTCATCCGCAAAGAAGTTACCTTCCTCCGGTGCCCCAAACAAATTTTTGTAGTAACTAGTAATATACATTTTGAGATTATCTATACCCTCAATTGTACTCTCATCCTGAACAAGAGTGTGAATACGCTTTTTCCTATGTCTGCCATTAGCCACACTATGGAAATAGCGAGTATTCGAGTCTCCTTCAAGGATAAACTGGCTCTTGGAGCGTTGGTACCATTTGATTTCCTCTTCCCGGAGAAGGCTCGCTATCTTAGCATTGGACTGATTTTTTAATTCAATCTGTTGTGCAGATAGGGGACTCAGCTAAGGCTTCCAGACCATCAATGATGGAGGAAAGCCTTGCCTTTTCGTTTTTAAGAACTCCTGTTACATGACGTGCCCAACCACATAGGTGACTACGTAAAACACGTATTTTGATATTCCACCTTTGTATTGGAGACGTCGCCGTAACTGGTCTAGCCCATATAGTTTTGACCATCTCAGAAAACCCATCCCTCTATAACCATCCAAGTTCAAACTTGAACCTACGATTACCAGGTGGTTTAGGGGTTCCCGTAGTCAAGAGTATAGGTGCATGATCCGAAAATCCTTCGATACGTTCAAGAGCACGAACAGATACCATCGGAAATTTAGATTCCAAATTGGCATCCATTAGCACTCTATCCAGTTTCTCGAAGGTGGGGTTAGGAAGGTTATTCGTCCAGATGAATTGTTCAAATTAGTATATACCTGGCTGCAATCACTCTAGCGAACGGGAGCGTAGGAGGGCCTGGTCGCCTACTCGAGTGGAAGAAATTAAAAAGTCCAGCCGAAGCGTATGACACACTAGATTGAAGAAAATAGCCCATTAGCCGGTGCTAGAAAATAATCTGCCCTACAACTGATCTCCAAAATCGCATCTACTCGAACAGTCATGGCGGCTGGGTCGGGGAGATCCACGAGGTTGAGTCGCCGGTGCTTGATGATCCCAATTGAATAACACAAAATTCCAGCTCCAGGTACGAGTGCTCCTTCCGGTGCAAAAATGCTTCTCCATCTCTCTCCTCCATCGTGGTACATGGAGATAAATATAGATGTCAAAATTAGGACAGAAGGGGAAATGGGAGATATGGACGTCGTCTTGTGGAATTTTTTTTATTTTTGGTGACATGCAATCACATCAGACACCGGCTTGCCCATTACCATTTATTTGTACGGGCTGTTGGTTTAGCTTGGAGGAACTAGAGAAGAAGGCAAGTAGAAGAAAAGCAGCCAATAGTTTCACTCTTCTTTACCGTATGGTGGCCTCCAGAAACCTATGTGATATTGAGGAGCAAAATGCTCACTAATTCAAAATATTAGCCTTTTCATTTTAAGCCGGTTCAAGACGGGAGGTGGTATAAGCTTTGTTGATTAACTAGTATCCCCGCAAAAAAAGGATTAGTGCCATAAAATTTAACAAACCCTCTTTGTTGCACCGTAATTAGAGTCGTACCATACCTGAAAAGAGGAGACGGTCTTCCAAATTGGGCAGACGCAGGAGACAACACTATACGCAGTTACGCACTGGCCACCACTAAGGCACAGAGATTGTAGAGAAGTTAAGTTTCTAACTAGTCTCCACCCTATGTGATTTTTTCATGATAATCGAGATAATATGTATAAGTTGTTTATATAAAAAATAGTTTTAGATTTAATTAAGCCTTTATCGGTAACATTCAATATACTATATATACATATTTTAGTTATTATGTAAAATTACATATTAAAGGGCCCCATAGTTTCGCCCTGGGCCCCTAAAATCTCAGGACCGGGCCTGCCTGATCCCCGCCAGCGATGCCGCGGCCAGCCGCGTCGTCTCCGTCTTCGGCACAGTCGGCCTTCTTCTTCCTTGGCTCAGCACGAATCACAACAGTTCGATCGGAGGATGAGGAGGCGCCTGAGATTTAACTAAATCTCATACGCCTGATTTCTAGCAAAAGCGTTATAATAGTACAATTGAAATCATACACGTACGTGCAAATTGAACAGGTACCATCCTCTAAACTTTTACATAAAAAGAAATCAAGTGTCCAAATCTTGTTCATGGTTGCCTGATAACACAGCATAGTACGGTCGATCCGATCATCTCGAACAAGTAGAGATGAGATGAGGGAGACCGATTAATATTCTTATTGTTATTACTGGGTGTGGGTGGTGGCGAAGGCATGGAGCATCGACCGCATCTCCACAGCAGCGACCTAGGCTAGGCGCCCATGCGAGCAGCGTTGCAGCGCGGCGCTTCGCCACGCTCCGGGACATAGAGCATGTCCAGGCAGACGTAGCGGGAAGGCTCCTCCTCCTCCTCCTCGCAGTACTGGCAGGCGCCGCCGCAGCTCTCCAGGACGTCCCTGCAGGTGCACATGCGCGGGTAAATGAGGGGGCAGAATAACCGGTCGCAGCACTTCCACGGCCACTGATCCGTCTCCCTCAACAGACCTGCAAGAAATAGGTACATGATCGATGAGCGCACTAGCTAGCCAGCTAGCTTAACCAGAAGTTGGTGGTTAGAAGCTCACCTTCGCGTAAAAATGGCTACAATTAACCCTTTTTGGAAAGTTCAACGCAAAATAAACCAGATCTGCAAAAATTTCATAATCTGACCCTTTTTATATGGCGCCATGGGGTACGGCGCCATGGTTACATTGCACGGCGCCATGGGGTACGGCGCCATGGTCTTGCATGACGTCGAAAACTGCAACAAAGTCATGGCGCCATGCGACCATGGCGTCCTAACCTATGGCGCCATGCAATATAACCATGGCGCCTTGAGGTTGGGCGTCGTGCAAAAGGGTCAGATCGTGAAATTTTTACAGATCCGGTTCATTTTGGGTTCAAGTTTCAGAAAAGGGTCAATTTGAGTCACTTTGACCACCTTCGCCTTCGACGGCGGCGCCCATAAGGAGCGGCGCCAAGAGCCAAAGCATCAGCAGCTGGATGGCGGCGGTGGCGCGTCTCTCCATGGCTGGCAGCTCGATATGTATGCTAGTACTAGTAGCTACTGTAGTGCACCGGTATATATAGCCGCATGGCACCAATCGGAGGGCCACACGAAGACCGAGTGAGCAAATGATGTCAACTTAGTGACTGTGCCTGCTAGCCAGATCTGGATTTCAGGAGCAGAAATGTTGTTTACGGATGCCCAGAAGCTGGTGCGTGCTTCCTACTCTTATCTACAGCTGCCATTTGGTTGATTTTTTTTCTTTCAAAATGGAGATGACCCCGCCTCTATATCGAAGAACAGATGCACATAAAATGCATACATTAGTCAGAAAGCCCTACGAAGACCTAACTTAGTGACTGCTAGCCAGAACTGGATCGACATGGGCAAGGCAGACTTGCACCGGTATATGTAGCCGCATAAGTAATAGAAAACCTATTATCGAAAAAAATATGTAGCCGCATAGCACCAATTGGAAGGCTACACGAAGACCAACTTAGTTAGGAACTGCTTTCCAGATCTGGGTTGACATGGGGAGGCAGACTTGTTAGGAGTAGAAATGTTGTTTACCGATGCCAAGAAGCCGGTGCGTGCTTACTACTATCTACTGGTGCCATTTTAGTGTGTTTGTGCATTTATTTTAGCGGTAACTAATATGAATCTAAGCATAACGTGATACTACTAGTACAGCAATATCATCCTCTCGATGCTCTATCACCCCTCATGGTAACAACCAGGTACCGAGGCTTTCATGGCACGTGGCATCGCATGCATTGATCACGAGTTTATCGTCGATGAGGGACCCATTTTCCTTCAAGAAAGAGATAAGCCTCGTATGCCGTGGAACTGGAGCAAAACGCTTCGGCCATAGAACTGACTTCCCTTGCCTACAACAACCTGCAAATGATAACAACAATGCATTCTACTTCACATGAGGCAGTACATACGGTCTAATGATAATTTCAAATCTGGCAATGACCTTAGGGCCTAGTCCGAGCAATTGTCTCAAATCTCAAAGATAAGTTCATGTGCATCCAGGTGTAAATTGCGACTGTCATCAACCGTTATATTAACGAAGATACGGGGATGTTCAACGGAGGCTATGAAAGTGTGGAGGGAGGTGAAGGAACGCTTAAGTAAACATGGTGACCACAAAAATTTCAACATGTTAGGTGGCATGCACAACTTTATGGCCTAAGTTAGAAGTGCAATTGAACTTCCAAAGCTTTGATCGATGGTTAATTTAACGTGACATGTTGATACCTAAGTAATACCACGTATGACCATCCTCATCAAGTGCAGGATGTCCAGAGCTAGTTAAAATATTAATAATTCACTTAGGCAAAAACAAATATCACATCAAACATTATTTTATTTGACTTTTCAAAAAATAGACTCTTTATTGGAGGGAGTAGTAGTCAGGAAAACACACCCATCAGCAATTCATAAGCATGTATGTACTGTTAGCTGTACCTGTACATATGCATGCACATGTGCGCTGTAATGCTGTTCTGAAGTGTAAAGAAAGGGTGAAGGCGAAATAGCCCATGCATGCACGCATGGTGCTGCAAGAAGATGATCAACCTAATCCAAACCGAACTTCATCGCGCCACATTTGCGTTGCATTGCATGCCAACCGATCAACCATCTTCTTTCTCCTCCTCAGATCGCTCGAGAAAATACAGTATAAATTCGCAGCTATCGATGGCATGTTCCAAGGGAAGTTGAGAAACAGTGCACGGATCGATCCGCCGGTCGAGATGCCGGAGTACTGCGTGACCGGCGGCACGGGGTTCATCGCGTCGCACCTGATCCGGGCGCTGCTCGCCGCCGGCCACACGGTGCGCGCCACGGTGAGAGACCCGAGCGACGAGGGCAAGGTGGGGTTCCTGTGGGAGCTGGAGGGCGCCGAGGAGCGGCTGCAGCTGGTGCGCGCGGACCTGCTGGTGGAAGGGTCCTTCGACGCCGCCGTGAGCGGCGTGGACGGCGTCTTCCACGCGGCCTCCCCCGTGGTGGTGAGCTACGAGGACGGCAAGGACGCGCAGGAGAAGCTGGTGGACCCCATCGTGAAGGGGGCGGCCAACGTGCTCCGGTCCTGCGCCAGGGCGGCCCTTCCCCCGCGCCGCGTCGTGTTCACCTCCTCCTGCTCCTGCGTCCGCTACCGCCACCACCACGGCGGAGGTCCAGCGCCGTCGCTGAACGAGACGCACTGGAGCGACGCGGAGTACTGCCGCACGTACGGGCTGTGGTACGCGTACGCGAAGACGGTGGCGGAGAAGGAGGCGTGGCGGCTGGCGAAGCAGCACGGGCTGGACCTGGTGGTGGTGAACCCGTCGTTCGTGGTCGGGCCGGTGCTTGGCCGGGCGGCGCCGACGAGCACGGCGCTGGTGGTGCTGGCGCTGCTGAAGGGGGAGCTGGGCATGTACCCGAACACGACCATCGGGTTCGTGCACGTGGACGACGTGGTGCTGGCGCACGTCCTGGCCATGGAGGACGGCAGGGCGTCGGGCAGGCTGATCTGCTCCGGCGACGTCGCGCACTGGTCCGAGGTGCTCGGGGCGCTCCGGGAGCGGTACCCGCAGTACCCCATCCCCACCGAGTAAGCATACTGCGTACCTTCCTGGCAATGGCTGTTGTTAATTTTGTGAAAGATCAAACTCTATGCAAAAGCAGAGCTCCCGCTATTCTCGTCGAAAGATCAAACTCTCATGATCATATAAGCTTGAATCAGGTGTAGCAGCCAGAAGGGAGATGACAGGGCTCACAAGATGGACACGAGCAAGGTGGAGAAGCTGGGGTTTCCTCCGTTTCTCTCCATCCAGCAGATGTTCGACGACTGCATCAAGAGCTTCCAGGACAAGGGCCTTCTTGCTTACTGAGATCGATGGATCGTTCAATAATGAGAGATGTTTCAATATGTTATTAGCCTTTTTTTTTCATAAACTCAAAAGAGTTCCGGGTTCCACTATCACGATAACGGAACAAAGTTTTTTAGATGTCAGGCATCCTAAAGAAACCAAGAAAAAAAAGGAGAAGTAATGTGCAACAAACTTAACACTTGCAGCTACAAACCATCCATTCGACCGCCGCCCAAACTAAGGGTGTGTTTAGTAGGTCAGCCCAACCCAGTAATTCCCTGTCCAGCCTGAGATTTTTAGCAATTTGTACGTTTGGTAGGCCGGCTCGGCTCACACGGGCAGTGCCCAACTCACCCGAAAAACACCCCTCGGCCCTGCCCGGTAGAGAAGCTCGAATCGAGCTTCTTAGGTGGGCAGGGCTGAACTCGCCCGAAAAACACACCCCCCCCCCCCCCCCCGCGTCGCGCGTCTGGGCCCGAGCCACAGGGGTCACGGCCCCGAGCCCTCATTTCCCCCCTCTCCCGCTCGCTCTCCTCTCCCTATCCTCGAAACCAGGTTGCCGCCACCCTTCCTCTCGGTCGCCGCCGCCCTTCGTCGACGACGCCGGCCACTGCCTCCTCGACGCCGGCCTCCTCCCCCGCTCGCTCTCCTCTCAACGCCCTTCCTCTCAACGCCCCTCGCAGGTCGCCGCCGCCCTTCCGCTCAACGCCCCTGGCAGGTCGTCTCCGCCGCCACCGCCATGAGCAACCTCGACTAGGCCCGCCACACGCCGCCATGAGCCTCGGCCAGCCCCGCGACGCGCCTACCTTGGCTAGCCCCGTGACGCGCTTGCTTGGCCAGCCCCGCGGCGCGCCTCCACGCCTCGGCCGCCTGCCTCTGCGCGCCAGCCTCCGTCCAGCCTCGCCACGAGCAGCCTCCGGCCAGCCTCTCCAGCGCCAGGGCCAGCCGCATGATACGTCTTCAACGTATCTATAATTTTTGATGCTCCATGCTTGTTTTTACACCATTTGCCTATTGTTTCGTTACACTTAGTGGCACTTTTATGCATTTTCTGGAACTAACCTATTAACGAGTTGCCACAGTGCCAGTTTCCTGTTTTCTACTGTTTTTGTGTTTCAGAAGTGATACACAGGAAATATTCTCGGAATTGGACGAAACAAGTTCCTGAAGTCTTATTTTACCCGGAAGCTTCCAGAGATCCGAAGGAGAGTAGGAGGGGGGCCACCAGGGCCCCACACGCAGGGGCGGCGCGGCCAGGCCCCTGGCCATGCAGGCCCCGCGAGAGGGCGCCTGGCTCCCCCTCTGATGACGCCCCTTCGCCTATAAAGACCCCCCGATGGAAAAAAACCTAAGTACCCGATTAGATTTCCAGAACACATCGTGATCCGCCGCCACCGTCGACCCGAAGATCGGGAGGGTCCAGAAGCTCTTCCCGGCACCCTGCCGGAGAGGGGAATCGCCACCGAAGGTCTTCTTCATCGCCATGCTTGCCTCCGGAGCGATGAGTGAGTAGTCTACCTTGGACTATGGGTCCATAGCAGTAGCTAGATGGTTGTCTTCTCCACCATGTGCTTCATGTTTAGATCTCATGAGCTGCCCTACATGATTGAGATCACCGTTATGTAATTCTACATGTTTGGTTTGTTGGGATCCGATGAATATTGGTGTTTATGATTAAGTTGCTATACTGAATATTATCTTTTGTTATCTCTATGTTGTTTATGATCTTGCATGCTCTCCGTTGTTAGTAGCTATCTTGGCCGAGTAGTTGCTAGTGACTCCAAGAGGGGGTATTTATGCTCGATAGTGGGTTCATGCCTCTATTTCACCTGGGGGAGTGACAGAAACCTCTAAGGTGGTAGATGTGCTGTTGCTACTAGGGAGAAAACAACATTTATATGCTCAAGGGCATATGCTTTGTTTACATTACACACTTTGCTTAATGCAATTATCTGTTGTTCGCAACTTAATACTTGTGGAGTTCTCGGATTGATTTGCCACAAGTGAATTATTAGTCATAGATGCAGTTGGATGGCGGTCTATGTATTTTGTTGTAATGCCCAGAGTAAATCTCATAGTGATCTTCTTGACATATCACGTTTATCTTTATTCTATCAATTGCCCAACTGTAATTTGTTTACCCAGCATGTTTTATTTTATTTATGGAGAGACACCACTAGTGAACTGTGGACCCCGGTCCTATTTCCATCATATTGCTATCACCTGTTTACTTTACTCGTACTGTTTACTTTATTCGCATATTATATTATTTTCCACTCGATACGCTCATAACCTTTGTTTCAAGCAAACCGGTGAGATTGACAACCTCATCGCAAGTTGGGAACAAAGTATTTGTTTGTGTGTGTGCAGGTTCCGCATCACCTTCAGTCGTTTGTCTCTCCTCTCCTGATCGATATTAAACCTTGGTTTCTTAACTGAGGGAAAACTAGCTGCTATACTCATCACACCTTCCTCTTGGGGTTCCCAACGGGCTGGTTATCCACCACGCACAAGGACAGTCTGCAGCGCCATTAACTTGGTAGCTCCGCACAATGGCCAGCGCGGCGACCTGCCCGGCCGGTGCCGCCATGGTCCTCGCCGGAGCTCGTCCACCCCTAGGGACCCGATTGCTTTTTACAGTGACCTGATTGCTTTTTACAGGGACTTGACTGCTTTTTATTTCATGTACAGGGATTCGATTGCGTTTCAGTTTATATTTAAGGACCTGATTGCTTTTTAATTTTCTATGGCCTGGCTCAAGTCATACAAGTCTACCAAACACCATCTTATCTCAGCTGAGCCAAGGTCATACGACCTATGATACGTCTCAAACGTATCTATAATTTTTGATGCTCCATGCTTGTTTTTACACCATTTGCCTATTGTTTCGTTACACTTAGCGGTACTTTTATACATTTTCCGGAACTAACCTATTAACGAAGTGCCACAGTGCCAGTTTCCTGTTTTCTGCTGTTTTTGTGTTTCAGAAGTGATACACAGGAAATATTCTCGGAATTGGACGAAACAAGTTCCTGAAGTCATATTTCACGGGGAAGCTCCCAAACATCCGAAGACCTGACGGAGGGGGGCCACGTGGCCCCCACACACAGGGGCGGCGCGGCCTGGCCCCTGGCCGCGCCAGCCCCTTGTGAGGCCGCGTGGCTCCACCTCTGACAGCCCCCCTTCGCCTACATATACCCCCTGACGAGAAAAACCTAAGGGCCCGATCAGTTTTCCAGAATACATCGCGATCCGCCGCCGCCGTCGACCCGAAGATCGGGAGGGTCCAGAAGCTCTTCCCGGCACCCTGCCGGAGAGGGGAATCGCCACCGGAGGTCTTCTTCATCGCCATGCTTGCCTCCGGAGCGATGCGTGAGTAGTCTACCTTGGACTATGGGTCCATAGCAGTAGCTAGATGGTTGTCTTCTCCACCATGTGCTTCATGTTTAGATCTCATGAGCTGCCCTACATGATTGAGATCACCGTTATGTAATACTATGATGTTGGTTTGTTGGGATCCGATGAATATTGGTGTTTATGAATAAGTTGCTGTACTGAATTATATCTTTTGTTATCTCTATGTTGTTTATGATCTTGCATGCTCTCCGTTGTTAGTGGCTATCTTGGCCGAGTAGTTGCTAGTGACTCCAAGAGGGGTATTTATGCTCGATAGTGGGTTCATGTCTCTATTTCACCTGGGGGAGTGACAGAAACCTCTAAGGTGGTAGATGTGTTGTTGCTACTAGGGAGAAAACAACATTCATATGCTCAAGGGCATATGCTTTGTTTACATTACACACTTTGCTTAATGCAATTATCTGTTGTTCGCAACTTAATACTTTTGGGGTGTTCGGATGATATCCCCGGGAGTGGATTATTAGTCATAGATGCAGTTGGATGGCGGTCTATGTATTTTGTTGTAATGCCCAGAGTGAATCTCATAGTGATCTTCTTGACATATCACGTTATCTTTATTCTATCAATTGCCCAACTGTAATGTGTTTACCCAGCATGTTATTTATCTATGGAGAGACACCACTAGTGAACTGTGGACCCCGGTCCTATTTTAATCATATTGCAATCACCTGTTTACTTTTCCCGCACTGTTTACTTTACTCGCATATTACTACTGTTTTCCACTCGATACACTCATAACCTTTGTTTCAAGCAAACCGGTGAGATTGACAACCTCATCGCAAGTTGGGAACAAAGTATTTGTCTGTGTGTGTGCAGGTTCCACAAACACCTTCAGTCGTCATCGTCTCTCTTCTCCTGATCGATAAACCTTGGTTTCTTAACTGAGGGAAAACTAGCCGCTACACTCATCATACCTTCCTCTTGGGGTTCCCAACGGGCTGGTCATCACCACGCACAAGGACAGTTTGCTCCCACATCAACTTGGAGTAGCAACCTACCAAACACAACACAACAAACACACTTGGCTGTAATGGGCATAGCTGAACTCAGCTAGGCTGAGATGAGATAAGCCGACCGGGCTACCAAACACGCCCTAAGTATCCCCCTAGGAGGACTTACAATGGGAGGTAAACTACCAACTAACTGTAAAATGATCTTAAAAAAACTAACTGCAAAATGATCTAAAAAAACTAACTGCAAAGTTCGAAAGATTAAAAAAGACCTCCGTACAAAGAACAGCTCCACAACAGCTTGATCTCCAGCCAAGAGATCTGCTTTCCATCAGAATGCTCTGTGGCAGTGGCGGAGCTTGAGCCGAATTTTGGGGGGAGGGGGGGGGCAAAATGGGCTTGGGGGGCTAAAAAATATGCTTCAGACTGATTTTAGGGGACAATTCAGTCCAATACATATAGAAAATAGGTGTTTTCTTCATGGGCGGGGGAGGAGGGGGGGCATAACCCACTTTGGCCCCCATGAAACTACGCCACTGCTCCGCGGCCTCCGTTATCTGAAGTCTCGCGCTGCTCGATATCCTCCGGTGTGCATCCAACGATGTTGCCTATAGAATCCAACACCCTCTCGTATTCTCTCCATATCAGACTCTTTTTGAAGTCCTTCCTAATAATTAAAATAGCTACCTGCTCCCGGGAATCCACTACGCACAGGTCTGATAGCTTTTGGCAAAATTGAAAGAGCATTTCCCGCCTAATTGATTTTGGAGTTTGTTAACAATACATTATCTATTAATGTGGTGATTAGTCTTTGCAGGATTTTGTTATATTCTTGCACAAGATATTGGGTTTCCTATGTTACACTTGATAATTATTATTGCCCAAAGGAAATTCTTGAGGAAATGGTTCAAATATGCTCTGGGAGATGATTTATATGAAGTTTGGCCAGGAAGGCCGGCTTTAGCCGGTCTCCAGACCGGCTATAGCCGGACTGCCCAGTTTCGGAAGGGGCGATGCCTCTCTGGTGTAACCCGGCTATTTGTTTGGCTTTTTCTGGCAGGGCCGGATTTTTCGGACCGGCTTTAGCCGGTGTGGAAGCTGGCTTTAGCCGGTGTGACCGGCTTTAGCTGGACTTCTCCGGCTTTAGCCGGACTTTCCTGGCTGGCAATGGTCAGATTTGGGGGGGGGGTATAAATACCCCCCACCTTCTTCCCCAAAGAGCTGCTCGTCCCAAGCTTGAAGAACACCATTATTGGAGCCACCAAATCCATAAGATCTCCTCCCTCAACCCACCAAAGCTCTTGATATTTGGAGAATCGAAGGAGAAGGCCTTGATCCACATCCTCACTGAAGCGATTTGATTTCCCCTCTCATTTAATTGAGGACCCTTGTGTCTTGGGTTCCCTTGTGTCCCAAGACCTTGTTTTGTGTATTTGATATCTTGCTACTTGTTGTTTGACAACATTGTGTTGTGCTTGGGAGCCTCCAATTCGGTTGTGGATGCGTGCCCCAAGATTGTAAAGGCCGGTTCCGCCTTGAGGAATCCCTTAGTGGAAAGTGAGCTAGGCCTTTGTGGCGGAAGCTTGCACCGGAGAATAGGGTGAGCCTTTATGGCGTTGGTTAGGCCTTTGTGGCAACCACACCCCTCCAACGTAGACGTACTTCCCCTAAAAAGGAAGGAACTACGGGAATTACATCCGTGTCTCCGTGTGCTCCACTCTCGGTTACCTCTATCCTTTATTGCCTTTATATCTTGTATCTTGCTTAGCTTGCTAGTTGTCATATAGGTAAATTCACCTTAGTTGCATATCTAGAGAATTTACCTTTTGTGTCAAGCCTAAATTGAAAAAGAATTAAAATTTGAGTAGCACCTATTCACCCCCCCCCCCTCTAGGTGCCCATACGATCCGTTCAATTGGTATTAGAGCCTCGGCTCTTAATTCGGGCTTAACCGCCTAAGAGTATGGAAACATCACCTAGTGAGGGCTCGGGTCAAGTTTCCATGGGTGAGTTCAAATCTTTGGAATCATCCATGACTTCCATGACATCTCAAATAAGTGAGTTGCATGAAATGATAGCGCAACTCATGCAAGCTAAAACTGCTAATGCTTCTCCACCTCCGGAAAAACCCGCTACTCCACAAGTGGATAATGTGGTGGTTGATGTGGAGGGTGCCGATAAAAATGGCGATGCTAAGTCTTCCACCAAGGGCGACAGGAAAGGTGAATTCCCTCATTGGTATTCACCCGACCCGCCGGTTCCTCATCCTCATATTAACAATAGGGGAGACCCACCTAAGCTTGATGCATTAAACTTTGGTCAATGGCAATATCAAATGATCTCTCATATGCGCAGTTCTTGCATCGAGATTTGGAGGATCGTTGAGGAAGGATTCAAGGCCGTGGATCCCCACAACATGACAAGAAGAGAGACGGTGGATAGTCAACTCAATGCTACTGCTCTCCACATGATTCAAGTCGCCGTTGGATCCAAGGACTTGCCTCACATCCAACACTTCTCCACCGCCAAAGAAGCTTGGCAAGGACTCTCCGACGTCTTTGTTGGCAATGAGAGCATGAAGAAAATAAGATACATAGCTTTCTCAAATCAAGCGGAGGGATTCTTCATGATGGATGGTGAGGATCATCAAGAGATGTATAGAAGACTCAAGACAATTGCCACCACCTTCAAGAACCTCGGTGCTCACCATATTGATGATGAGTGGATCAAGATGAAGTACATTCTTGCTCTCACCCCATATGAGCCCGCGGATGTGAAGAGTGTTCAAGGAAAGCACAACTTTAATGAGATGACCTCCAATCAAGTGATGCAAGAGATTCAAGCCTACAAGGTCTCCGCACAAAATGTGAAAGATGCTCGTGCCCGTGCCATAGGAATGCAAAGAAGCTCTAATCTTGCATTAAAAGTAAGTGTGGTTGAGAAAGAGGTTCCTCTTCAAGCTAGTATTGAAGCAAGACTAGAGATGTGTCCCGAGGACATAAGACATGAGTACAATGAGCACATGGCCTTCTATGGAAAAACCTTTTGGGTTGATCCACACAAGGCTAAAGAAGATAATCAAAGAAGAAGCAAGTCAAGTGGCTATCAAAGGAATGACAACAATGGTCAAAGGGTGAGGACATGCTACAATTGCAATGATAGATTTCACTTTGTTGCCGAGTGCCCTTATGAGAAGAGAGAAGATCATGGTGGAAAGCTCATCCTCAAAAGCAAGACCAAGTCACCTTCAAAGAAGCCATTTGTGAAGAAGGGTGGACCAAAGAAGAAACAACCAAAGTTTGTGTTCTTGACTCAAGAAGAGTACTCCGCAAGTGAGAGTGATGAAGAAGAAACCACAACTAGTGAGATGGCCGCAATGGCAACCACCTCCACTTCCCCCACATCACTCTTTGAATCCCCCAATGAGGACTCTCTCGTCAAGAATGTCAAGTGCCTTATGGCCAAGTCTTCCGAGGTATCACCCACACCTTTCTCCTCCTCTAAGACAAATGATGCTCCCTTGAATGATCTTGCTAGTCTTAGAGTAAAGGAAGAAATTATTGCTTTTGATGACTATGTGTCTAGTGTAGATGGTGTTCATAAGATTCACTTTGAACGTCTATTGAGCCAATATGGTAAAACTCTTGAAAAACTAGATGAACAAATGAGGCTTGAAAAGGAATATGCCCAAGATATTGCCTCACTAACCGAGTCTCTTGAAGAACAGCAAGAGGAACGAGCAACTCTCGAAGAGAAGCTCGATTCCATTGAGGAATCTAATAATGAAGTTGTTTCCAAACTCATTAAAGAGCGAGACCATGCTCGTGCTAAAGTAAAAATGCTTAAAAAGGAAAAGGTTGAATTTGGTGTTGGTCATGATATACTTGTTAAGGATTTAGAAGATCTTGACAAGGCTCACAAGGCCTTGAAAAGTGAACACTCTACTCTTACCAAGTCACATGAACAACTTCAAATTCAATTGACTAAGAATAATGTGCCTAGTTCTTCTACTTCTACTTGTGATCATGCAAATGTTATTGAAGAAAATGCTAGGTTGAAAGATGAGCTTGCCAAGTCCTCCATTCCCATAGGTGAGAAAAACTTGAATGACCTTTTGAGTAAGCAAAAGGCATTTGGTGATAAAACGGGGATTGGCTTTGTCTCAAAGAAGAAGAAGAAGAACAACAAGAAAAAGAAGGCCAAGCCCGCACAAGCAAAGAAAGATCCTATTGTGGGTGGCAAAGCCACTCATGATGATCATGCGGGAATTGCTAACCCGCACTATGTCTTATTTCGTGATTATTATGGTGATGTTTATGCAAAATATGTTGGTCCAAATGATGGTTATGTTGCTTGGTCTATTTGGGTTCAAAAGACCCTTGTTGCTAACAAAAGAGGACCCATTGAGAAATGGGGACCTAAAACCAAGCAATAATCTCTTGTAGGACTATGCTTTCGGTGGATCAAAATGGGTGCTTGATAGTGGATGCACAAGTCATATGACCGGAAGCAAGGAGATTATGACGGAGATGAGGCCTAATAATAACAACATAACCGTCACTTATGGAGACATGTCACAATCCGAGGTATTGGGTCTTGGCAAGGTGGTGGTCGCACTGGATATTTCCCTTGTGGACGTCATGCTTGTTGAGACCCTAGGTTACAATTTACTTTCAGTTCATGCACTTGGTAAGATGGGCTTTGCCGTCTTCATTGATAATGAAATTGTGGTACTCTTGTGGAGCAAGTCTCTAAAGGTCGCTTTCGTTGGGCACATTGAAAACAACTTGTATGTGGTGGACTTCTCGGGGAAAACCACTACAAGTGCAATGTGTTTATTTGGAAATGCCGATGTGGGTTGGCTTTGGCATCGCCGACTAGCCCATGTCAATACGAGAACTTTGCAAAGCCTTCACAAGGGTGGTCACATACTCGGACTAAAAGAGAATATTTCTTTTGCCAAAGATCGTGTTTGTAGGGCTTGCGTTCTAGGAAAAATGCATGATTCTCCCCACCCAAGCAAGACTATCATTTCTTCCAAGAGGATCTTGGAGCTCCTTCATGTGGATCTTTTTGGTCCTCCCTCTCATGCAAGTCTTGGTGGGAAGAAATATTGCTTGGTGATTGTTGATGACTATTCAAGATATACTTGGGTCTACTTCTTCAAGCATAAGAGTGAGACTCAACAAACCGTCATCGACTTTGCCAAGGAAGTTGAACGTCAACATGGGCAAACTATTTTGGCAATAAGAAGTGACAATGGCACCGAGATCAAGAACTACACCTTAAATGGATTTCTTAGTGATGAGGGGATTCGTCATCAATATTCCGCTGCATACACCCCTCAACAAAATGGTGTAGCCGAAAGGAAGAACCGGACTCTTATGGATATGGCTAGGTCCATGTTGACGGAGTTTAAGTCCCCATACAACTTTTGGGCCGAAGCTATCTCTACGGCTTGTCACTCTTCAAACCGGCTCTTCCTCCGAAGACTCCATATGAAATACTCACCGGAAGCAAGCCCAACATCTCCTACTTCTGAGTTTTCAGGTGTAAGTGTTTCTTTCAAAGAAAAGGAGTTCGTTTAGGTAAATTTGATCCGAAAGCAATAGAAGGTATTTTTGTTGGTTATGGTGCCGAATCCCACACTTATAGAGTCTTCAACAAGTCCACCGGACGTGTTGAAGAATCTTGTAGTGTCGTATTCGAAGAGAATGACGGCTCTCAAGGGGGGCGAGATGTTGTTTCTTGTGATGTAGATGATGAAATACCTCGAGAAGCCTTATGAAGAATGGGCGTGGGATTTTTCCGCCCCATTGAGGGACACCTTGTGGCGGACCGAGAAGGACTATGCTCTACTCAAGTGGAGCCTTCATCTTCACAAGCTCAACAAGCCTCTCCCAAGGAAGCAACTAATGCACCAACCGAAGAACAAGACAAGGACCTTCATGAAGAAGAAGGGGCACCACCATCCTCTCCGGTTATCTCAACCACCCCCAATTCTTCACAAGACCAAGATCAACCTACTCATGAAGATAATGATGATCAAGGTCAATTTGATGGTCAAGACAGGGACCAAAATGATCAAGATGATCAAGTGATTCCTCCAAGGTCAAATGAGGAGATTGAAGCCCGTCGCAAGAGAAGAGTTGGAAGAGACTTGGAACTTAAAGGTCATACCCTTGAGAGGGTTATTGGAGATTTAAGAAGCAAAGTGTCAACCCGGAGGCAATTGGCATAATTTAGTAATCATCATGCCTATATCTCCATGGTTGAACCCAAGAAAGTATTTGAAGCACTTGAAGATCCGGATTGGTTGGATGCTATGCATGAAGAACTCAATAACTTCAAGCGCAATAATGTGTGGGTGTTAGTGGAGAATCCAAGAGACTGCCGCAATGTGATTGGCACAAAGTGGATATTCAAGAACAAGCAAGATGAGCATGGAATTGTTGTGAGGAACAAGGCAAGATTGGTTGCTCAAGGTTTCTCTCAAGTTGAAGGCATTGACTTTGGAGAGACTTATGCTCCCGTGGCTCGTCTTGAGTCCATCCGTATCCTTCTTACATATGCCACTCATCATAATTTTAAGTTGCAACAAATGGATGTTAAAAGTGCATTTCTTAATGGTCCATTGAAAGAGGAAGTGTATGTTAAGCAACCCCCGGGGTTTGAAGATCTCAACTTTCCTAACCATGTCTACAAACTCCATAAGGCACTCTATGGCCTTAAACAAGCCCCATGTGCGTGGTATGAGCACCTTAGGGAGTTGTTGTTAGACTGTGGGTTTGAAGTTGGACAAATCGATCCCACTCTTTTTACTAAGAGGGTCAATGGGGAGCTTTTCGTATGCCAACTATATGTTGATGATATTATCTTTGGCTCTACTAACAAAGCTTTTAATGATGAATTTTCAAAGCTTATGACTGATAGGTTCGAGATGTCTATGATGGGCGAAATAAAGTTCTTTCTTGGTTTTGAAATCAAGCAATTGAAAGAAGGAACTTTCATTAATCAAGCCAAATATGTCCAAGACATGCTCAAGAGGTTCAAGATGAAGGAACTAAATGGGGCCGCCACACCAATGGCCACAAAATGTCATCTTGAACTTGATCCCAATGGTAAAGATGTGGATCAAAAGGTTTACCGTTCTATGATCGGTTCTTTGCTTTACCTTTGCGCATCTAGACCCGATATTGTGTTGAGTGTAGGTGTGTGTGCAAGGTATCAAGCCGCTCCCAAAGAAAGCCACCTTATGGCGGTTAAGAGAATCTTTCGATATTTGGTTCATACCCCAACTTATGGGCTTTGGTATCCCAAAGGCTCGGATTTCTCTCTTTGTGGCTTCACGGATTCGGATTGGGCCAGCGACAAGGATGATAGGAAATCAACCTCTGGAGCTTGCCAATTTCTTGGTAGGTCTTTGGTGTGTTGGTCTTCTAAGAAGCAAAATTGTATATCTCTCTCCACCGCCGAAGCCGAATACATTGCCGCCGCAAGTGGATGCACTCAATTGTTGTGGATGAGGCAAACTTTAAAGGAATATGGTGTCAATTGTGACAAAGTGCCTCTTTTATGTGACAATGAGAGTGCTATCAAGATAGCCTATAATCCGGTGCAACATTCAAGGACCAAGCATATTGAGATCCGAAATCATTTTATTAGAGATCATGTTACCCATGGTGATATTGAGCTTGCATATGTGAGCACCAAGGATCAACTTGCCGATATATTCACGAAGCCCCTTGATGAAGCAAGATTTGGATATTTGAGGAATGAGCTAAATATCATTGATTCAAGGAGTGTGGCTTGAGCATCTTGCAAATACACCTATTTTTCAATACTTGTTTGGTTTAGTTGTGGGCATGGAGATAGGGGGAGTGCGGTCCTAATTAATTAGGCTATCCCTCCCCCCATAATGCCGATAGTAACAAAATTGTTCTCTATCTATCATTTTGTGATATATGAGCTTCATTGACGAGTATTGGTTATGGACCCAAGATACATCTTCGCGGTCCAATGCCATAACACTCATACATGGTGGCCTCGGCCACCGACCTCTTCTTTTCGAAGAGTTGATTCCTTGCAAATTCTATTTGAGTTTTTTCGTCATTGTCTCCTTTCTTGAAATGGGAAGGCACTTGCATTGGATTTTCTAAAGATTTCTTGTGTTTGCAATGTCAAGTGCCGAGAACCACTCCTTGCGTGTTTTCCATCCTAAGCCCTCTTATCTAAAGCCTTGCATTCTCTCCTGCATGCCAGAATTCTCTTCACACTGAACCTATCCTTTTTGCCCCATCTAGACCGGCTATAGCCGGTCTGCCACCAGAAATAGCCGGTGTCCAGATTTAGCCGGGCCCTCCGGCTATAGCCGGTCTGGGGATTTTGAGCCCCACTCATAAGGCTGTGGGGGCGAGGGTTTCCTCACATTCCCCCCATGCCTTTCACCTCTGCTCATGCCCCCTTGCCGTCGCCGCCGTCGTTCGTCCGCCCTCTGGTCGCCGGAGTCCTCTCTCCGGCCGGCCATCCTCTCCGATGCCCTCCCCCATGGACCAGGGTACCCTCCTCTACTTCCTCTCTCTCTCTCTCCCTAGGTCTCCCTAGGGTTAGGGTTAGTTGATTCTTGGTACCTTGTTGCTCATCTAGGAGATGTTGGATTCATGATTCCTTCTTGCATTGCATAAATCGAAAATATTTGACTAGTTTTGGTGGCCTACTCCTGAGATTTCGAACCTTGTTCATCTGGTCCGGCTAAAGCCGGTGTCAGACCGGCTATTGCTGGCCTGACCGGCTAAAGCCGGCCTGAGACCGGAAATAGCCGGTGTAGATCACCAATTACTGTCCTGTTTTTTTCCTTTTGTGCTATTGCTCTTTGATCTTCTGGCATGCATGCTCAACCTATATGCTTTCTACCTATGTGCTATTTGCAGGTGGTTCGTGTCCCAAGCGGGCACGCTATGTTAATCCTTCTCTTGCCCGCCGTCAAGAACAACAAGATGCACGTGTGACCGCTGCTGTGAAGAAGAAGAGGTTGGAAGAAAGGACGAAGAAATCCCTGTTTGCTAGCATCTCTGACCTCAAGAAGCTGTCCAAGCAAGAGTACCGTGAGTTCCGTGAGCAGAAGTTCTATGCCATGCCTAGAGACATCGACAGTGGTTCCTTTTACCGGTCAGAGCATCAGAGGATCTATGAGCAGGTTTATGAGACCATGAGCACAAAGGTTTGCCCCATGAAGTTCACCAATATTGTGTCACTATCCAAGGATGAGTACTTTGCCGATGCACTTTGGGTCACCGAGAAGTTAGGGTTGCACAAGTTGATGGTCTTCAAGCAAGACTACAATCCTCATCTGATTCAGCAGTTTTTTGCCACATTGGAGTTTGACACTCGGGATGAGGTTGGTTTCACTTGGATGTCAGGTGAAGTGAGGAAGAGCTCGACCATATCTCGCTTTGGGAAGCTCTTGGGCTATAGGTTTGATGGCATTCATCGACCTAGAGGTGCCCGCTTGCATCTTGATACCACAGAGTACAACAAGAGGAAGATCCAGTGTCTTTATGGTCCCGGGGGCAAAGCGGGAGAGACTGCAAATCTCCTTCCCCTCTATGATATTTTGCTTCGGATGTTTCATGCCAATATTGCTCCAAGTGGGGGCAACAATGATTCTATCAGAGGTGGACTTGTGCATCTACTCCACCATGCCCGTCTTGTCTTCGAGGCCGGAAGGGAGTGTGAAGGGATGGAGCTTGATGTGATGTACTTTATCTTCATGGAGATGAAGATTGTTATGCTTGACAGGAAAATCCCTCCTTATGCTCCATTTATCATGAGGCTTATCATTGATAGAGGCATTAAAGGAGACTTTGAGATTGAGCAAGATTTTCTAGATGAAGAGTTAGAGGTGCACAAGCCCAACAAGCTCTACAAGAAGACCGCTCATTTGGTGTCTAGTACCTCAAGTGCTTTTCCCTCTTCGAGCGATGTGTTGGGTGGCAACCGCTATGCTAGTGGTTGTAGGAGGAAGAACGCGGATCCACCAAGTGGTGGAATGGGTCAAGAGATGAAGAAACTCAAGTGGTGGCAAAGGGCTTTGTTTTGTATGAACAATGATGTGCGCCATACTCAATACAAGGACTATGTGGACCGCAAGCACATTCACAAGAAGCAAAGCAATTTGGATGCTCGTTTGAGGGCTGTGGAGAAGGGCAAAGGAGCTAGCAATGAAGAAGAGTCCCAAGAGCAAGATCTATCCGAGGACACCTTTTCATTTGGCAAGTGGAATGAGGGCTCATCTTTTGATTGGAAGGAGCTAGCCGAAGTCACATCCAAGGGCAAGGAAGCCATTGATGAAGAAGATGAAGAAGGAGATGGAGATGATGATGAAGAGGAAGAAGATGATGACCAAGAAGATGATGAGGATGATGAGGACTTTGATGACTTTGAGGAGTGATCTCGTGTTGTTGTCTCCCTTTTTTGGCGTCTTGATGCCAAAGGGGGAGAAAGTCCTATTTGCATGTGTTTCCATTTGGATTTGTGTTGGCTTTCTATTTGGATTTGGTTGGGTCACAAGCTCTTATCGTGTGCTTGCTCGCTTGTGTCCCATGGTTGGACTTTAGTGGCTCTAGTTGGATTATCACCTACTGCCATGTGTTGAACTATGTGCTATTATCATGTGTAGTAGACTTTATTATGATTATCTTTATTGATCCTACTTGCTATATATCTTGTCATATTATTTGCTTGTTGATTATGTGCTATTGAATTATTATATATCTTGTGCACATATGGATCACATTATAAAATCTAGGGGGAGTTCTTATTGTTGATGTGTCTTTGTATTCAAATATAAAATTCAAAATAAGGCACATAGCAAGGGGGAGCTCCGTCTATACTTTATATCATTTGAAACATGCAAAATTATGTATTATGATCAAACACCAAAAAGGGGGAGATTGAAAGAGCATTTCCCGCCTAATTGATTTTGGAGTTTGTTAACAATACATTATCTATTAATGTGGTGATTAGTCTTTGCAGGATTTTGTTATATTCTTGCACAAGATATTGGGTTTCCTATGTTACACTTGATAATTATTATTGCCCAAAGGAAATTCTTGAGGAAATGGTTCAAATATGCTCTGGGAGATGATTTATATGAAGTTTGGCCAGGAAGGCCGGCTTTAGCCGGTCTCCTAGACCGGCTATAGCCGGACTGCCCAGTTTCGGAAGGGGCGATGCCTCTCTGGTGTAACCCGGCTATTTGTTCGGCTTTTTCCGGCAGGGCCAGATTTTTCGGACCGGCTTTAGCCGGTGTGGAAGCCGGCTTTAGCCGGTGTGACCGGCTTTAGCCGAACTTAACTCCGGCTTTAGCCGGACTTTCCTGGCTGGCAACGGTCAGATTTTGGGGGAGGGGGGTATAAATACCCCCCCCCACCTTCTTCCCCAAAGAGCAGCTCGTCCCAAGCTTGAAGAACACCATTATTGGAGCCACCAAATCCACAAGATCTCCTCCCTGAACCCACCAAAGCTCTTGATCTTTGGAGAATCGAAGGAGAAGGCCTTGATCTACATCCTCACCGAAGCGATTTGATTTCCCCTCTCATTTGCTTGAGGACCCTTGTGTCTTGGGTTCCCTTGTGTCCCAAGACCTTGTTTTGTGTATTTGATATCTTGCTACTTGTTGTTTGACAGCATTGTGTTGTGCTTGGGAGCCTCCAATTCAGTTGTGGATGCATGCCCCAAGATTGTAAAGGCCGGTTCCGCCTT
This sequence comes from Dactylis glomerata, assembly GCA_007115705.1. Classification (NCBI taxonomy): domain Eukaryota; kingdom Viridiplantae; phylum Streptophyta; class Magnoliopsida; order Poales; family Poaceae; genus Dactylis; species Dactylis glomerata. The sequence goes on along the minus strand of QXEO01000430.1, from coordinate 7,065,253 downwards.
GAGGAATCCCTTAGTGGAAAGTGAGCTAGGCCTTTGTGGCGGAAGCTTGCACCGGAGAATAGGGTGAGCCTTTGTGGCGTTGGTTAGGCCTTTGTGGCAACCACACCCCTCCAACGTAGACGTACTTCCCCTAAAAAGGAAGGAACTACGGGAATTACATCCGTGTCTCCGTGTGCTGCACTCTCGGTTACCTCTATCCTTTATTGTCTTTATATCTTGTATCTTGCTTAGCTTGCTAGTAGATTTGCTACCATGGGATATAGCTGCGCATGTCCTTATAGCCATTCGATGCGGTTGATGATTCGTGCTGCAGTTAGTGTCCGTTACCTGCCGTCTGGCAAAAAAAATACTCCCTCCGTTTCAAAATATAAGATGTTTTAGGTTTGTGAAGCAAATGTATCTAAACACCTTTTAATGTGTGTATTCGAGTGAACCTACACACTAAAACATGTGTAGATACATTTACTTCACTAAGCTAAAACATCTTATATTTTGAAACGGAGGGAGTACTACCCGGTGTCTGTTTTCGAATCATAAAGCTGCAAGCCTGCAACCGTGCCCGTCTTTTTAGCATAAAAAAATATGCAAAAATAATGTTTCACCCGTCATCGGTAGATGGGAGCCGTGTCCAGCGATTCTTTTCAGGAGCAGGCGCTCGCCCGCATCCCCGGCAGCAGCGCGCGCTGCACCGCGCGTGGGTCCGAGATCCTTCTCCTCGGCGGTTCTTTTGGTGTTACCGGATCAAACAATGATATCAATCTGCTTAATCAGTCAAAGTTGTTTGTTGAGCAACTAAAAGGGCAAGCTTCTCAGGTGAGCTACCGTGTCAATGACAGGTCATATCAACATAGCTATTACCTTGTGGATGAAATATATCCCGAATGGGCTGCATTCGTGAAGTCAATACTGATGGCACAAACTAAAAAACACAAGTTATTTGCCGCTTTTCAAGAAGGGGCAAGAAAGAATGTGGAACGTGCATTTGGTGTGCTCCAGACACGATATTCCATCTTGCGGTGTCCAACGCGTTTATATAACCGAGGCAATATCCATAATATTATGATGGCTTGCATCATTCTGCACAACATGATAGTCGATGATGAAAAAGAAGAGGCGGGCAATGTTCTAGATTTGAATGAGGAAGCTGGCACATCTCTTGTCTTTCCATCGGTATTTACCCATGGTGACATGCCTGTATTTGCCGACTTACTTGAGAGAGATGCTAGAATCTGAGATCGTCCAACGCACACTAGTGGAAATCGGGGAATTTGCACCGGTTTGTAACTGCCTTTTGCACCGGTTTTGGAACCGGTGCAACGCATCCGGGACTAAAAGCCTTAACCTTTAGCACCGGTTGCGTTACGAACCGGTGCTAAAGGCCCTCCACGTGGCCTCCCACACACGCCCCCGTCGGAGGACCTTTAGCACCGGTTTGTAATATGAACCGGTGCTAGAGGATGGCGACGTGGCAGCCCCTGCAGTGTTTGGCTAAAACCCTAATCCCTAGCCTTTTGAAATACAGTTTTTTCGGGTATTTGAAAAATGTTGATGCACATATAAAAGAAACCATCATATATAGTACACAATATCGTCATACATATAGAGATCGAAGCTAGTATGTGTTATCTTTTATCGGGTTTGGTCGAACATATTACATAATGGAACATTGTACACGTTCATGAATATATACAATATAATTTCAGCTACGATTTTCCAAAATCGTAATGCCGATGGTATTCACCGGTTGGTGCTATGACCTCATCAAGTAGGAATCCCGCCAGTTCCTCTTGAATTGCTCGTATACGCTCAGTTGCTAGAAGACGATCCCGCTTCAGTTCGATCTAATGTAAAGAAGAGGATCAATATATATGAATGAAGAAACTCAACATAAATGATGGTAATAAAATAAAATTGTGAATATTGTTTACGTACATCTAGTTGTTCTAGTCTTCTCTTCTCACGACAAGTCTCTCGCATGAACTCGCAGACATAGAATCCACATAAATTATTCCCGTCTTCTTGCTTCAAGCACTTTACGAGAATAGAGTTCAATCAAAATAATAATCAAGGATGATAATGGTATTGAAACTAGAACCAACGAGATGCGCGGACCTAGCTAGTAGTACTTACCGGTACTTGTTTAAATTCAAGCTCATTTCTCCAGGGACCCGATGCCTTAGCCGTGAACCGTTTCCAAGCACTGCACCGCAAAGAAAATGAATAAAGAAGTTAGTAATTACTTGATATCGGGAAATGAACGAAAGTAGCTAATATAGTGCCATGCATAATGATTGAAATTACCGCTGGAGTGTATCAATCATGTCCCCGAATGTCTCAAGGGATTTTTTTTCGAGTCCATGACTAGTACTCGTCCTCTATCAAGTTCAATAACTAGCAGAATAAAATGATAGCTGCGCACACACATAACACACACTTAACATCGAGTAACCAAAATATATAGTAATGTGTATAAGACAGTTAACACACTCACTTGAAATTGTAAGGAAATAGTATTTTCGTCATGGTTTCTTGTTTCCTTAACGCCCATACCAAGTTATCCTCCATGTCCTTGATATGGTTATGGAGAGTTACCTCGTTCACGGTATATGGGTCAATGAACCCAATATCATAGATTTGTCCTCTTTTGCATTCGAGTTTCTTCAATCTGCATAATATAGTGAGTAAAATTATGCATGCAATAAACGAGATGAGATAAAGACTTATAGTTACAAGGAAAAATAATACTTACAAACAATAGGCACTGATCATCGATTTGTCGAGGGCATCATGATTGTATAACTGAAATAATTCAGAAACTTCAATGTTTATGTCGTCGTTTCCACGAAAGTAATGCTCATCATTAATTCCTATTACGATCCAATTCTGCCCACGCTGTGAGGCTTCCAAGTACCAGTTATGCAATTTTCGCATTCTTGTTGGTAGATTTGGAATCTCCTCGGGTCTGACGAGAGGGCTCCCATACCTGTATTTGTATGCTACTACTTCAGCCGTGGGGAAATCACACCTGCTTAAGTATTGAGCAACAGACATACCTACAGCTTCAGCCTCCTTTTTGTACAGTGCTATGATCTCTGGATCATACTGGACATCGGGAAACACTTGGAGCGGGGGGCAAGAGTTCATCTGTTCTCCGAGCTGAGGAACTGATTTACCTTTCGACCGCTTTGCTGCATCTGACTTGAGAATAGTGCGGTCATAATCTGATGCAAGCCTTGGCTCGGGTTGGTGAAGGTTCTTCAACATTTTTAACACTTTTGGATCTAGAGGAGGCTGCTCGGCGGACTGCTCGGTCTTCTTTCTCTTCAAATTTTCAAAGAAGTTCTTTGATGATTTCTCTTGTACCTTCGCCGCGGTTTCCTCCGGAGTATAGTCGTAAGGTCTCTTTGGAGGAACCTTAGGTACTCTTGGAAGGGGCTCCTGTCGACGGATCGGTGATCGGTTACTCTTGGGAGCGGCGATGGTACGCTTCTGCTTTTGGCTCTGAGCCTCAGTGGGTGGAGGTGGCGGAGACGGCTCACTAGCTGGTGAAGGCTGGTATGCTGGAGAAGGCTGACGCGGAGATGGCGGAGAAGGCTGACGCGGAGATGGCTGATGTGGCGGTGGAGAAGGGTGACGGGCTGGAGACCTTGGCGTCCAATTTGGAAGCACGATTAATTCCTTTAGCCATAGAACGGTGGTCTTCTTGGCTTCTCCCAGCTCGTACAAATCCCCTTCACCCGCAGGGTGGTCAAGCTTCAGCTGCTCAAATCCGCCCATAACTTCATCCACCCCGGCAACAGCATAGCCAGGTGGAATCGGACGGCAATGATAAGTTGAATCAGGTCCAATGGGTAAGGCATAGCCGACCGCCACCTTCATGGTTATGTTCACGACCTTCACATGTAGCTCGCAAGATGTCGACTCCGTGATATCATCCACTGGATAGCGGATCGCCGGTTCATCATCATCCGCTGGGAGGTCCGTGGAAGACACGTTGCTTTTCCGCTGAGATGGTGGGCCGGTAGCATCATATCCGGCTTCTATCTGTGGCTGAGATGCGGCGGTTCCTTGCTGGCTTATCCGATTTAACAAGTCTGATTGCCGCTTCAGCTCTTGTTCTATCTGAGACATGCGGTCTGCTTCCCTTTCATTTCTTCTCTGACGGCTTCTATCGGGAAATTTCTTCATTTCCACGGGAAACCCGAGTTTCCACGGTTTGGAGCCCGGAGTGGTTCGTGTTCGTCCTGGGTGTTCATCATTCCTAAGGGCGCGCGTGAGCTCGTCCTTCTCTCTTTCGGGATGGAACCTTCCCTCTTCAACATCCTTTGATGCGCTTCTAAGGGCATCAATGGGAAGAGGGTCTTCGTCATGCTTTTTTGTATATACACACTTCCCTTCCGAGTCCAACTTCCCTCCATGCCCGTAAAACCAATCCCTTGACCGATCATTCCATTTCAATGTCTCCGGAATGATCCCTTTGGCAATTAGATCGTCCTCCATCTTCTTCCACTTAGGCTTGCCAGTCTTGTAGCCTCCTTGCCCCATAGTATGGTGATACTTCTTTTTAGCAGCATTTTTCTTATTTATTTCTGACCTTCGCTTAGCTGCCTCTGAAGTCTTGTACTCCACGAATGCGTCCCAGTGATCTTTTATCTTCTCATATTGTCCAGTGAACACCGGAGTCTTTTTTTGGTCGACAAAATCCTTGTACAATCTTTTCTTCCAGGTGTTGAATTGTATTGCCATCCTCGAAAGAGTCCACTTCTTGACTTTCCGCTCTATGATATTCAGATGACGATCATCGTCATCTGAATCCTCCTCATTTGAATCCTCCTCATTTCGATCCACCTCAGTTCGATCCACCTCTGGCGCCTCTGGTAGGGTAAAATTAACCATGAGCTTCTTCCAAAGAATATTCTTCAATCTGTTGTGGACATATTTAACTGGTTCCGTCTTTGTCTTCTTCCATTCTCGAATGGTGATCGGAATGTTGTCCCTAACAAGAACTCCGCATTGTCTTATAAATTTACTTGCGTGAGCCGCGGGAGCAATCGGTTCGCCATCTTCACCGATTTCTTCTATTCAGTACCTTTCATGTTCTTCCAACCTTCTGGCTGGACCTCTTCTATTTGCAGAAGAGTGGCTCGATCCAGAGGGCTAAAAGAAGAAGGAGCGTTAATATATGTATATACACAAATCAAATAATCCAACTATACAACAAATGCTTAATTTATTATTAATACACATCTACCTCGCCGGCGCCTTCTCCCTCATCTTCGGCACCTTCTCCCTCTCCGGCACCTTCTCCTTCACCGGTGCCTCCATCCACTCCGGCACCTTCTCCCTCTCTGGCACCTTCTACTTCACCGGTGCCATCCTCTCCGGCACCTTCTCCCTCATCGAAGCCATCTCTACAATTTTGTTCGTCTCCTTCACTGGAGTTGTTTAGAAACAACGAGGTGACATCGTCATCATTATTATCGCGGATGATGTCCTCGATAATATTTTCCTGGAAGTCGTCTCTTCCGAGATCCATAGTTTCTGCAAAAAATTATTACAAATAATTATAATGATACGGAGACCAAAAAAAGGGGGCGTTGGCCAGGCGCCGGCGCGGTGGGGAGGGAACCTCCACACCGCGCCGGCGCCCGGCCAACGCCCCCATTATATAACGGAACCCTAACACCCATAAAAGACCTAAAATAAATAAAGTAATAAAAGACCTAAAAAAATTAAATACCTAAAATAACTAAAGTTATAAAATTAACTAATTAATTAACTAATCCTAGAATTAACTAATTAACTAATCATATAATAAATTAAATACCCAAAATAACTAAATAATTAATTAACTAATCTTAAAATTAACTAACAAATCTTACAGGAGTAAAAAACCTAGAAAAAATAAACTAATTATTTAACAAATCCTAACTAATCCTAGAATTAACTAATTAATTAACAAATCCTAACTAATCCTAGAATTAACTAGTTAATTAACTAATCCTAGAATTAACTAATTAATTAACTAATCATATAATAAATTAAATACCCAAAATAACTAAATAATTAATTAACTAATCTTAAAATTAACTAACAAATCTTGCAGGAATAAAATACCTAGAAAAAATACCAAAAAAAATCTAAAATACCTAAAAAAATGTACCTTGCAGGCACGTACGGGCAGGGCACGGCCGGCGCGGGCGAGGGCGGCGCGGGTCGGCGGAGCGGCGCGGGCAGGCGCAGGCGGCCGCGGTGTGGCGGCGGCGCAGGCGGTGTGGCGGCGGCGCAGGCGGCGCAGGCGGACGGCAGCGGCGACGACGGCGGCGGCGGTCGCGGGCGGCGGGCGCGGACGGCGGGCGCGGGTGGCGCGGCGGGCGCGGGTGGCGCGTGCGCGGGTGGCGCGGCGGGCGCGGGTGGCGCGGCGGGCGCGGACGGCGGCGGCGATGACGGCGGCGGCGGTGGAAAAATTTGACAGCCTGCCGGCGTCGATCTTGCTCCTAGCGCAGTCCTTAGCAGTTTCGGTGATGCGCGAGAGGAAGGAGACGACGGTTTATAAAGCAGGGACCTTTAGCACCGGTTGATGGCTTCAACCGGTGCTAAAGGGGGCTGGCTGGGAACTGCACCGCCACCACCTTTAGCACCGGTTTGAGCCACGAACCGGTGCTAAAGGTTGTTTTAAACTTTTCAGTTGTTCCCGCCAAATTCGATATTGAAGCTATCATCAACATTCCATTTGATTTTCTTTTTGATTAGTTATATTTGATTTTCTATTTTCTTTTGATTAGATATATTTGATTTTCTTTTTGATTAGTTATATTTGATTTTCTTTTTTCTTTTGATTAGTTATATTTGATTTTCTTTTTTCTTTTGATTAGTTATATTTGATTTTCTATTTTCTTTTGATTAGTTATATTAGATTTTCTTTTTTCTTTTGATTAGTTATATTTGATTTTCTTTTTTCTTTTGATTAGTTATATTTGATTTTTTTTCTTTTGATTAGTTATATTTGATTTTCTATTTTCTTTTGATTAGTTATATTTGATTTCTTTTCTTTGATTAGTTATTTGATTTCTTTTCTTTGATTAGTTATATTTGATTTTCTTTTTTCTTTTGATTAGTTATATTTGATTTTCTTTTTTCTTTTGATTAGTTATATTTGATTTTCTTTTTTCTTTTGATTAGTTATATTTGATTTTCTTTTTTCTTTTGATTAGTTATATTTGATTTTCTTTTTTCTTTTGATTAGTTATATTTGATTTTCTTTTTTCTTTTGATTAGTTATATTTGATTTTCTTTTTTCTTTTGATTAGTTATATTTGATTTTCTTTTTTCTTTTGATTAGTTATATTTGATTTTCTATTTTCTTTTGATTAGTTATATTTCCGTGAGAGGAAAAGGGCGGGAAGAAAAGGGCGGAAAGAAAAAGGGCGGGAAAACGATTGAACAGGAAAAGAAGTACATATCTCAACTGAAAATTAAGATACATGGCCAGATTAAGTCACAATCGGCCGAGCTTGTTTTCGAATGTTGGATGATTCAGTCATAGTCGTGCCTAGCCCTATAAACATCGCCACTGTAGTCGTCGTAGTCGCCGGTGTCATCGTCGCTGGCATCGGGGTCGCGGTAGTCGAACCTCGACTGGTGAGCACGCGTGGGCTGAGAGTGAGGGTAGCGCAGGCGGGGGCCACGGTAGGCCATGACGCTCTGGAGAGTCCGGCCGCGCCACCATAGCCGACGGCCGGCCTCGTTGAAGTTCGAACGAGGCGAGCCGTCCTCCTCGTGCCTGGCAAGCGCACTCTCACGCCGATTGATGAAGAAGGCGTCCCAAGTCGGGCTGTAGTCGGGATGCCACTGAGGATTCCTCCGCTGCTCTGGCGTGAGCTCGAAGTAGTAGTGGTTCGTGATGGCCATCTGGCGGGCCACACCTACAGGGACAGGAGGGACCGGTACGCCTTCGACGCTCAGCATCCAGCCGGTGGGGACGCGGTAGCCCAGCGGGCAGGGGTAGTTTGAGGCGCAAAGCGCCTCCGCCTCCTGGGGGGTTAGAGATACGATGGAAGCCATGGAAGAGAGTGATGAGGTTTGCAGATATGAGTCTAGATGTGATATGTAAATGGAGGCCAAGCCTACATATATATAGTGAGAAATGGCGGGAAGACGGAGGCGGGAAGTGGTCGAAAGCGCGGGAAGAAAATGGCGGGAAGACAGAGGTGGGAAGTGGTCGAAAGCGCGGGAAGAAAATAGGCGGGAACACAGTGGCGCGGGGAACCATCTAACCTTTAGTCCCGGCTGGTGGGTACAACCGGGACTAAAGGTGGTTTTTGTGTCATCTAACAAAACTGTCGGTGGGATAAGGACGTGTGGGTAACCTTTAGTCCCGGTTGGTGGGTGCAACCGAGACTAAAGATATCGGCAGGATAAGGACGCATGGGTGGATGCACTGCTCGATGAGATAAGGACGCGTGGGTGGACGCACGATGCCCCTGTCGGAGGAACAAGACAAAGTAAAAGCGGTGTCGTGCCTATGAAAGGAGCATCGATACAATAACAGCATAGAAGGTAGGGAGAGTGAAAGACTCCATCTCCTCTAAGAATGTTGGGTAAATTATTGGGAAGCTCCGCCTCGGAAAAATTTCCCTCATACAATAACATCATTACACAAAAAATAAATGGGAAAGTGATTTCCATATTGAGATACACAAGTTATGATCCCTATCTAGTCTTCTGAGTTTTCTTCTTGTGTTTCCCTTTCTTCTAATTTTTTGTCTTGTAGGCCATGAACCTCCCTTCGCGTATCTCCCTTGATTAGGATCGCTTCGGTCGTAACCATGGAGTATGTTCACCATTTAACGCGATGATTGGGTCAATATTCACTCTGAAGGGCGGAATTTCATCAAACTTATTATAATCTTCTGACATGTCTGTCTTATCCTCAACTCCCACGATGTTTCTTTTCCCTGAAAGAACTATATGACGCTTTGGCTCGTCGTATGATGTATTCGTTGTCTTATCTTTTCTTTTTTTTGGTTTGGAGGACATGTCTTTCACATAGAAAACTTGAGCCACATCATTGGCTAGGACGAATGGTTCGTCTCTGTAACCAAGATTGTTGAGATCCACTGTTGTCATTCCATACAGCTGGTCAACCTTTACCCCTACTCCATCTAGCTTGACCCATTTGCACCGAAACAAAGGGACTTTAAAAGAAGGTCCATAGTCAAGTTCCCATATCTCCTCTATGTAACCATAATAGGTGTCCTTTTGCTCGTTGTTGTTTGTTGCATCAATGCGGACACCACTGTTTTGGTTGGTGCTCTTTTTATCTTGGGCGATCGTGTAGAATGTGTTCCCATTGATCTCGTACCCTTGGAAAGTCAATATAGTCGAAGATGGTGACCCGGCCAACAAGTATAGCTGATCTCCAACAATGTTGTCATTTATGAGATGTGTCCGGAACCAACCGCCGAAAGTCGCCATATGTTTATGTGTAATCCAGGAGTCAGACTGAGCCGGGTGTTGGGAGCGTACAATATTCTTGTGTGCAATGATATACGGGGCCACCAAGGCGGAACTTTGTAGAACTGTGTAGTGTGTTTGAGTGAAAGAAATCTCGTCCATACAATACATTGATTTCTTTCCTACCGTGCCTTTTCCACGTAGTCTCCCTTCATGCCGCGATTCAGGAACACCAATCGACTTAATGTCAGGGATAAAGTCAACACAGAACTCAATGACCTCCTTTGTTCTGTAGCCCTTGGAGATGCTTCCTTCTGGCCTAGCACGGTTATGAACATATTTCTTTAAGACTCCCATGAATCTCTCGAAGGGGAACATGTTGTGTAGAAATACAGGACCGAGAATGGCAATCTCTTCGACAAGGTGAACCAGGAGATGCGTCATAATATTAAAGAAGGATGGCGGGAACACCAACTCAAAACTAACAAGACATTGGGCCACATCCTTCTGTAACCTTGGTAGCATATCTGGATTGATTACCTTCTGAGATATTGCATTGAGGAATGCACATAGCTTAACAATGGGTACACGAACATTTTCCGGTAGAAGCCCCCTTAATGCAACTGGAAGCAACTGCGTCATAATCACGTGACAGTCATGAGACTTCAGGTTTTGGAATTTTTTCTCTGTCATATTTATTATTCCCTTTATATTTGATGAGAAGCCAGACGGCACTTTAATACTTGAAAGGACATCAAAAAAGATTTCCTTCTCTGCTTTTGTAAGAGCGTAGCTGGCAGGACTTAAGTGACGCCCTTTATCCGTCTTGCTCTGTGGATGCATGTTGTTTGGGTCTTTCATACGTTGTTGATCCTCCCGTGCTTCTGATGTATCTTTTGTTTTTCCATACACGCCCAGAAAGCCTAGCAGGTTCACGCAAACATTCTTCGTAATGTGCATCACGTCGATTGAAGAGCGAACCTCTAGGTGTTTCCAATACTCAAGCTCCCAAAATATAGATTTCTTCTTCCACATGGGTGCGTGTCCGGTAGCGACGTCATTTGGAACAGATTGACCGCCAGGACCCTTTCCAAAGATTACTTCTAGGTCCCTGACCATATCAAATAAATCATCACCAGTACGGAAATCAGGCTTTTGCCGGTAATCTGCCACACCTCTAAAATGCTTGCCTTTCTTTCTTACGGAATGCGTGGTCGTAAGAAATCGACGATGCCCCAAGTACACAATCTTCTTGCATTTTTCCAAATATATAGCGTCAGTCTTATCTAAATAGTGCGTGCATGCATTGTATCCCTTGTTTGTTTGTCCTGAAAGGTTACTAAGACCAGGCCAATCATTGATGGTTACGAAAAGCAACGCTCGTAGGTCAAACGGCTCCTGTTTGTGCTCATCCTATGCACGTACACCTGGTTTGGTCCATAACTGTAAGAGTTCATCAACTAATGGTCTTAGATACACATCAATGTCATTGCCAGGTTGCTTCGGACCTTGGATGAGCACTGGCATCATAATGAACTTCCGCTTCATGCACAACCAAGGAGGAAGGTTATAGATACATAGAGTTACAGGCCAGGTGCTATGACTGCAGCTCTGCTCCCCAAAAGGATTCATGCCATCTGTACTCAGACCAAACCTTAAGTTCCTTGCGTCGCCTGCAAAGTCCGGGTAGTCTCTCTCAATTTTTCTCCACTGCGACCCATCAGCGGGGTGTCTCAACATCGCGTCTTTCTTACGGTCTTCTTTGTGCCATCGTAACAACCTGGCATGCTCTTTGTTTCTAAATAGACGTTTCAACCGTGGTATTATAGGAGCATACCACATGACCTTGGCAGGAACCCTCTTTCTGAGGGGCTCGCCATCAACATCACCAGGGTCATCTCGTCTGATCTTATATCGCAGTGCAGTGCATACCGGGTATGCTTCCAAATTCTCATACTCCTCACCGCGGTAGAGGATGCAGTCATTAATGCATGCATGAATCTTCTGAACCTCTAATCCTAGAGGGCAGAGAACCTTCTTTGCTTCGTACGTACTGTCAGGCAATTCATTATCCTTTGGAAGCTTCTTCTTCATTATTTTCAGTAATTTCTCAAATCCCTTATCAGATAAACCAGTCTCTGCCTTCCATTGCAGCAACTCCAGTGTGGTACCGAGCTTTGTGTTCCCATCTTCACAGTCTGGGTACAACTTCTTTTTGTGATCCTCTAACATACCTTTTAACTTCCGCTTCTCATTCACACTTTCTGCTTCTCTGTGTGCATCTACGATGGCCCGACGAAGATCATCATCAGGCTCATCTGATGCCTCTACATCTTCAGCTTCTCCTGTCCCTTCAGCTTCAGCTTCCCCCGTTGCAGTATCACCATATTTAGGGTACATATCATCATCCTCTTCTTCTTCATTGTCTTCCATTATAACCCCTCTTTCTCCGTGCTTGGTCCAACAATTATAGCTAGGCATGAAACCTTTCCGAACCAGGTGGGCGTGAATGATTTTCTAGGAAGAGTACTCCTTCTTGTTCCCACAGTCAACACATGGACAACACATAAAACCATTCTGAATATTTGCCCGAGCCACATCGCCAAAATTACGAAGACCTTCAATGAACTCGGAAGTGCGTCGGTCACCGTACATCCATTGTCGTTGGTTCATCTGCGTCATATAATTAGGTTTACTAATACTATTACCGAACATCATAAATAGTAAAATGACGAAACATGCATTTGTATCAATGACAAATAAAAGAATAGAGTTGCTAACCTCGATCGAGGAGGAAAGAACGAGGAGAAGACCTAAGTATCGCTCGGGCACCTCATATCATCTTTATTTTGTGTGAGCTTAAGTTGGTTCATGCTTTTAGGCATTTCATCAAACACCTCTTGTGCATAGGGGAAAAAACCAAACTAGCACACCCCCTCTCACACCTTCCAAAGGAAAAAAAACAGAGGAGAAGGCTGGTGGGCGGCTGTATTTATAGGCAGGGCCTCTAGCACCGGTCCGTGTCCAGAACCGGTGCAAAAGGGTGTCCATTAGCACCGGTTCGTGCCACGAACCGGTGCTAAAGGTGTGGCGTCTGCCACGCGGCAGACGCGACACCTTTAGCACCGGTTCGTGGTACAAACCGGTGCTAATGGTTCCTAACGAACCGGTTCTAGAGCTCCACGGGCTCAATTTAGCTCTCTGGCAGCTCGAACCGGTGCTAAAGCACCCCTTTAGTCTGGGTTCGAAAGCCAACCGGTGCAAATGCCGTTTGGAGCAAAAAACGAAAGCCCTATTTTCTACTAGTGGCATAAAGCTCTTAAAAATGATTTTTGATTTGCCTTGTTTTTTCTTCCTTTTTATGTTTAAAAAAAATTCTTAGGTGGACGCCAAATGATTCATTTTAGAGACTCCTTGTAGGCTAGGACGTGTGCACAGATTTGGTAGTTGCCTGTGCGCCATTAACGTACAAGTATAAACAAGCTAGGTAAAAAAGAGGTTTTATTAGGAATCTTTTGTTTATTTAGTAAACACACAAGTACTAATATTTTCGGTTAAACAATTCTAGCATGAGAAATAAAAATTAATTATAAACATGGAATAAAATAATAACAACTTTATTATTGCCTCTCGAGCATATCCCCTTTAGAAACACTTCATCAACAACAGCAAGAGGAAAGTTTTGTCTGTTGATTGTGGATGATTAATTACAGCATATACATGTGTATAGGTAATGAAAATCAAATATGAAGAATTCTGATTCTTCGAAAGGATCAAAGTAGCTAGAGAAATGGAGGGCATTGTCCGATTTATTTATTTTGGCACTAATAGAGGGGTAAAGTTAATTCAAACGAGTTCAATATTATCTGCGAGGCGGAGCATGCATTTAGGAGGAACAAACCGACAACTTACTCTCGATATAAAAATAGTGTAAAACGGCGGAATCCATCTGTCATGGAAATGGTGAGTAGCTTATTGATGTTCATGTTAGAATCGATGGAATTTTGGGGAGAAGAAGTTAAAGCCATTTTCCATATTTTGAATCACTCACCAACTCACAGTCTCAAGACTCAAGGGGATCACACGTTACTAGGCCTGCAGAAGAAAGTAACCATGAGTAAATTACCTAAACTTTCAGTGGTGTTGACCACATCAAACTGGTTGGCCATGGCAGAGAGAGCTCTGCCCGTCATGTTCCTTGGGTATGACGTGGGCTCAAAAGCTTACAAAGTGTATGATCCCATGAAGTGCCAGCTATATGTCACAAGATATATGGTCTTCGAGTAAGATTGTAAGTGGAACTAGACAACCCATGGAGAATAAAAATGACTTACATATCATTCAATGTCACGTACTCTGATCTTCAATTCATAGAAATAGTGTATTCAGACAACACATAAGGCAGAGACAACAGTACGGAGGGCTTCCAATAGTGTATTAGAAGCCAGGGCCTCTTCATAGGCAGCATCCCCTCCAAGCCTAGAAACTTCTCAGCTGCTGACTATCCCTAAACCAGCTCACGCCGTGGGGACTAGAGCATAGGATGACATATTTAGGCCAAACATATATAAATTATGCAGAAAAAATGAAACTCGAGAGCTCACTACACCGGATCATAAGGCAATTGGACTGCTATGGGTTTTCAAAACCAGAAGAATGAACACGGAAATGCGATCATGCACAAGGCAAGATTGGTTGCAATTTGCAAAGGGCTATTCACAAAAGTAGGCAGTATATTTTATTTTTATTTTCTATTTTAGATCAGGTTTTAAAATAAGTTGCACATTTCTCAGCCGGTTTTTGACACAAGTTGCATTTTTCTAAAGAAATGAGCAACCCCAACTATTTTTAATACAAGTTGCATTTTTCTAAAGAATGGGCAACTCCAACTGTTTCTAATACAAGTTACTCCTACATATTTTCTTAATAAATGTGACACTAGTAACTACTCTCTCCATCCAAAAATAAGTGTACATTTAGCTCTAAATTTGTCCACAAAAGAGTGCATATCTCTCTTTTCTGCACTTCAAAATAAGGAAAATTGCTTCTCTCTCATCACACAGAAATCAAGAGCAACAAGATTTAACATATGGTCTCCTTATTTTTTATATGCACTTAGCTCATTGGCTATGGGGAAGCTAATGAGGAGAGATATGATTTGTGGCATTTTCTCAATGCAAAATGCTTAAGTTCTCTCGAAAACCCTGCATGTACACTCTTATGTGGACGGATGGAGTAGGTATCAAAACGAGTTACACTTTTCGGCAAGCAATGTGCAACTAGCAACCAGTATCACATATATGTTGCACTTTTCACAAGAAATCTGCAACTATAATCAGATACTCAATATGAGTTGCACTTTTCTTAAAAAATACAGTATGCAATTAGTAACCGGTTTATGAAACGAGTTGCACTTTTTTAAAAGAAATGTGTAATTCCAACTAGTTTGTCACACGAGTTGCACGTTTTCTCAAAAAATGTGCAACTATAACTGTTTTCGATCTGAGTTGCACTTTTCTAAGGAAATGTGTATCACCAACTAGTTTTTGACGCAAGTTGCACGTTTTCTCAAGAAAAGTGCAACTATAACCGTTTTTGATCCGAGTTGCACTTATTTTTTAAAGAAATGTGCAACTTTAACCAATTTTTTTATCTAAGACGTTGCACTTTTCCTCAAGAAATATGCAACTAGAATGTCATTAATTTTTTCTTTGATTTTTTAGCTGTTCTTCGATTTCAATTAACTAGCACCTTGTGTTTAGTCTGGCTTTTATTTTTATGCCTGCAGATTGAATGTGTTTTCTTAGACCACTTGTAATTTCTTTTGTCTAGACAATACTAGCTACCAGGCCAGTTAGTACAATAAACCCATTAGGTATGAAACAAAATAAAAGCCTATATAACTTACATATGCGGAGGGTGGGGGTGTGTGATTCGCTAAAAAAAAACCTTTTGGTTCAATTCAGCTAGCTCGGTACGTAATTGATTGGCTGATTAACAGGCAACTCCCATCAACTGCGACCTACAAATTTCTCAATCGGCTGATATCCAGCCACACCCTTATTTTATCTATCTATTATATACTAAAAGCACAATACGGGGTTTATCTAATAGAGACACCACGTTAATCCACATCATCTAAATAATTTTAGCAGTTAGATCTAAATTTAGTGGCTCTGATTTAATAGAAAAATATTAGTTACGTAACCGTGCTAAACAATATTTGACACCAGATCTGTCACGATATTACACAGCTAACACAGGTCACGTGAGTTAATGGAACCAAAACAGAGTCCATGTGATATACGGGCATTGAGCAAGATTTTTTTCCTCCTACATCGGGTTGGACAGCTACCTATATACAGTGGATATGTAAAAAACATACACTGGATCTATTACGTTCCATCAGACATGCTAGCTATATTGTCAAAATTGCATATACGTAGTTACGTACACATGAATGAGTATAAAATATAAATATAAAAGATAAAATTTATGTACATATGTTTAGTAGAGCCATCACATTAATCCACATCATCAAAAGTATTTTAATGGTTGGATCCAAAATTATAGGCAATGATTTTGTAAAATATTATTAATTACATGTTTGACATGGTTTATATCTAGAGGACATGTATCCATACATTTCTTATTGATTAAGTGTGCTAAGAAATTTGAGACAAGAACATATCCATAGAGATAGCCAACTCCCTTCGAAGAAAAGGAATATACTATAGGTAAGTAGTATTAAATTAAATTAGAGAAAATATATAAATAATATGTAATTTCCATTATTTAGAATATATCTATTAAAAAGATCAGAGTTAACCTTGGAGATGGCATCTTTCTAAAATGTAACATATTTTAGAAAAAATGGAGGACGTAAATATTTCACAATTGAGGGACGAATGAGCAAAGAAATTGATTCTGACAAGATATAATGAAAATTTTCACTATATAGTTGCCCTACCAGTCAAAAAGATTTTTTATTCATTTTGCTAGCAAAGTATTTTATCTAAAAAATTCAACGCACTAAAAATGATGGCCTCACAACAATAATTCACAAGTGAGGGACGAATGAGGAAAGAAGTTGATTCTAGCAAGATAAAATGAAAATTATCACTATATAGCTGCCCTACCAATCAAAAAGATATATTTATTCATTTTGCAAGCAAACTATTTTATCTAAAAATTTCAATGCACTAAAAATGTTTCCCTCGCATTTGCGAGGGCCACTGTCCTAGTTTTCAAAAAAAGCATCACCATTCAGTTTTGAGATATATGTAATTTGAAGGCTCTCGTTCAGAACAATTTTGAAAATGCAATTCCTAATTTTGAAGTTGATCGGGTTGAGCGCACGCACGTGGAGCAGCTTCGTGATGCTCTGTGAATCATCTTGATCCATATCTCGTTGACAACGTGTCGGCCGGCGGCCGGCCGTGCATCAATTGCGTACTAGTCTGCGCATCGGGGTTCGGTTCTGGGTTCTCAGAACGCACCACGTACGCACGGGAGCATGTTACATTGCGTGCAAAATCGAGGTCCGACGAGGCTACATATACCGTGCGAATGCGAGGGAACTCAACTTAGCTACACACCAATCACACCATACACTGTGATACACCATGAAGACACCCACTCTCACAATCCTGATGGTGATGCTCTCGCTCGCGGCTGCGGCCCTGGTCGTCGCCGATGCCGACGCAGACGTGGACGTTATTCGCCTCCCCAGCGACGGCGGCGAAGGTGCTTTATCTTTATCCATCGACGTGCACGCCGGCGGTGAGGTTCTGATTTATCCATGGTACTGATCACGTCACTGTGCAGGTCTCGTTGCAGATCAGGCGGCAGCGGCGGCGGCGGAGGCCGCGGAGAAGGAACGAGCCGACGAGGACGCAGCGGCGGCGGCGGCGGTAGAGGCCGCGGAGAAGGAACGAGCCTACGAGGACGCAGCGGCGGCGACGCAGAAGGACGCCGTCGGCGAGGAGACGCCACGGCCGTGGGCGTGCTGCAACCAGACCGTGTGCACCAAGTCGTTCCCGCCGATGTGCCGCTGCCTGGACATCGTCGACCGGTGCGCCGCCACCTGCCAGGAATGCAAGCCCTCCACTGTGGATCCGCTCCGCCACGCTTGCAACGACCAGTACCACGGCGACCCTGGCCCCACCTGCGCCAAGGACGACGACTTCCCTGGCGGCGCGTCTCGGTCGATCGCTGCTCCGGCTCGGGTGCTGTTAGCGTTCATAGCCTTGCTGATTATCTACAGTCGTTAGCGTGTCGGAAGCATTTGTATGTTCGTGATGCGGCCACTAGCTGGATCGTACGTCTGCGCGTGAGCTTAGCCGCCATGCTTTTCGCTTTAATTTTCTATAAGAGGTGTATGTCTCTCGAATAAGAAGAAAAAAACCAAGATACACGACATGTTCGTATTCTTGTTGCGATGACGGACCC